>OZ038451.1:13691515-13960906 GCA_964036195.1 Sphaerolaimus hirsutus
CAGAACACACGTTAAAAACGATGACTCTGTTATGTGAGAACAGTGTTTGTACGTCTACACACTTATAAATGTCTTTAGAGTCTTATAAATGGCGATTTTTGTTGCATTTTACGACGTCTGCGTACGTTTCAGACTACATTTTAGTACTGGGATTTCAAAAAATTTCTGGCGAAATAATAAACCCCCCCCTCGAAATACCCCCCCCTCGTTTAACCCCCCCTCAAAATTCTCACTCTGAAACAATAAACCCCCCGGGGGTATTTCGAGGAAATACGGTAACATAAAACCTTCCCTAACGTCACTCAATCATCGGTTTTAACGTGTGTTCTGCATTGTACGTACAGATCACAAACTGCGATATTTGTCATGTACATGGTCGGGCTGAAAAGTCCCCGGGCAGTTCTCGCCATTCGCGCCAGGGGTAAGCTACGGTTATAAAATTTTAACACGTTAATATATCAGGTATTTTGAGTTTTCACCCAAAATTTCACCTCTCTAGCTTCACCCACTGCGGAACTGTGGGGGTTACAATTTCGGTCATTTTGTACTGATGTACAAATGGTGCTCTAGCTCAACGCTGCTTTAAGTTGTGATCATGAAACTTTGGCTAGTGTAAGCCACCAGTGTTGGCAATGTGCCAGCACTAACCAACATTAGCTATGATATCATAAGCCTAGTCCATATTGCCGTTACTGTCACTACTCTCACTACCAAATTCATCATTCTGCCTCTAAGGTTGGTCAATACAGGTTAATACAGGAGGTGTTTTTCATGCACACTGCTGTTGAACACAGGTAATGTGTCCACTACAGATTAGTAATGAAACACAAATTAAATTTAATTGACATAATAATTTACTGCACATTTCAAAACAACATTAAAATCACTGCAATACAACATGATCTCAGATGATCACCAAAAACATCCATCACAGTTCCCACGTTTCTTGCACATCACCCTGATCTGCATATTTATTTTACCTTAATGGCAATGATGTTGATGAAATGGTTGAATACTATCAGCACATTGCCAGCACTGGTGGCTTACACTAGCCAAAGTTTCATGATCACAACTAGTGATGGAAAAAGCGCCAGGCTTTCGGCGCCAAGCGCCAAAAGCGCCATGGCGCTTTTCTGACCCCGGCGCCAAGCGCCAATGGCGCCAGAGCAAAATGGCGCCAAGCGCCAAAAGCGCCATGGCGCTTTTCTGGACGTCAGCGCCAAGCGCCAATGGCGCCAGAGGGTAATGGCGCCAAGCGCCAATAGCGCCAGCGCCAACAAAATTGTTCTACAATTTGATGGTAGAAAAATGAGTGCATAACTGTGAGTGACGTACCGCGGTAGTCATAGTAGTCTATTGAACTTTTTTGCCCATTCAAACAACCACTAAATCGGGGCAAAATTTCTCAAATAATCGCTCTGGAGAGATACATATCTACATAGGGATTTGGGGTGGGGGGTGGGGGGCTCGAGGGATAGTAGCCTAGAATTTAGCCTCAGGTCAGATAGATAGCTGAGCGGTCCGGGAATAGATAGATAGCTGGAGCATTTGTTGGGGGGGGGGGTGACCCCCCCCCCCTCCAACCCCCGCCAGACTGAACCCCTGATTTAGACTGCAAGAAAGAATTAGGAGCAAAGCACAAAAGTGGATTTACTGCGATTTTAACACCTCTGCTTTTTTTCAATGTAAATGCATGTATTTATATAAAGTCTACCCTAATATTAATCAATATTTTTTCAGTTGCCTCAAAATTAATCAACTGCAGTGTCGATTTCACTGTATTATAACAATTTTTTATTATCATGGTTGGCGCTTTTTTGGTGCCATTTAAAATGCTGGCGCCAGGCGCCAATAGCGCCACCAGAAAATGGCGCCAAGCGCCAAAAGCGCCATGGCGCTTTCTCAGACCCCAGCGCCAAGCGCCAATGGCGCCAGAGCGTTTTAGCGCCAAGCGCCAAAAGCGCCATGGCGCTTTTTGCTTTGGCGCTAGCGCCAGGCGCCAGCGCCATGGCGCTTTTCCATCACTAATCACAACTTAAAGCAGCGTTGAGCTAGAGCACCATTTGTACAGCAGTACAAAATGACCGAAATTGTAACCCCCACAGTTCCGCAGTGGGTGAAGCTAGAGAGGTGAAATTTTGGGTGAAAACTCAAAACACCTGATATATTAATGTGTTAAAATTTTATAACTGTAGCGTACCCCTAGCGCGAATGGCGAGCACTGCCCGGGGACTTTTCAGCCCGACCATGTACGTTCTCTTTACACCCAATTTTGGGTGGGGGGTATTTCGAGGGGAGGGGGGTTATTATTTCCTCAGCCAAATTTTAGGGGGGTATTTCGAGGGGGGGTAATTCAAAGGGGGTTAATTCGAGGTAATACGTTATATCAGTCTATAGAATCTTGTACAAGGTGGTTTTTGTTGCATTTTTTAACGTCTGCATACGTTACAAGCAACAATTTCGTACTGGGTTTTCAAAAAATTTCTGGCTAAATAATAAGCCCTCTCGAAATACCCCCCTCCTTTAACCTCCCCCCTCAAAATTTCACACTCTGAAACAATCAGCCCCCGGGGGTATTTCGAGGAAATACGGTAATGTAAATGCTGTCATTTTACCAAAACCTCCACTCGAATCCCTCAGATAAACTGCTCAACACCTGAAAAGGGTAGAGAACCAGAGCAGCTGCTACCAACATCCACTCCCGCAACCACCCCCAGCAAAGTGCCAGAGCACCATTCCACTGCTGACAGACATGTCAGTGTGGAAGCTGGATGTCAGGACCACATCGCCAGCGACAGCGAGGGCAGTGTTGGCACCACCAAAAAAGCCACTGTAGATGATGTCAGTGGTCAGGTGGAAGACATGCAGTGTGTGGTTAGTGAGGGGTGCTTACATATGATATTAAGGAAAAGGGCCATATCACATGCAAATATTGTAGCATCACAGTTCACCTGTGAAAAATGGTGTATACACAAAAGGAAAAAAGATTCACATAAAGCCACATTCACGTGGCTTTCTATGACGATAAAAATTCGATTTTTCTACCGTTTTGCGTGACGAAAGTGAGTTATTTTATGATTAGATAATGATCGATCACGGCGCCGCACATGTAAAATATTTCATCCGAAAAAATGTTGAAAAATCCTTTTTTGTTGCCGCAGTAAACCCATGTGAACGCGGTGTTAGTATTAATACATGCGATAAAAATCATGTGCCCACTCAGTCTACGGGTGACGAGACACTTCAGCAGCCGTCCACCGCCCACAGCAGCAAACCAAATTCACGATTGGACACTGGCGGCAGTAAAATCAGCGCCACCAGGCGAAACCGCACCAGGGCCGCCAGCACAAGCAGCGGCAGTAGCAGCGGCAGTAGCAGCAGCAGCAGCAGCGAGGACAGCAAACATAGCCGCCATCGCAAGCGGAGTAGTCGACGCGACAGCAGAAGGCACAGCGGCAGGCAGCACGCGACGCACCGCGACCGCGGTAGTGAGCGGCGCGGCAGCAAGAGCCGCAGCAGGAGGAGCCGCGGCAGCAAGAGCCATAGTAGGAGGAGCCACGGCGGCAAGAAAAGCAGCAGCCAGAAGAGCAGCAGCAAGCAATGTGACAGCAAGCAGCTCGTCAGCACGCTACGCCGCGACACTGTCCCAGTTGCAGAAAAGAAAGAGGTTCGCTGGGTAGAATACTGCATAGTATTATATTCACGTATTTACGTTTACTTTAAAAAATACTCAGGTATTGAGTAAATACATTTACATTTCGCCCAGAAAAATACCAGTACTCACCTTTATGTATACTTTTTGAATGTACGTGAGTACAGAAAACGTAAAACAAAAATTAATGCGGTGCATAAGAAGCAAAAATGACAAAAACGAATTAAATGGCTGCAAAGATGTTAGCAGAAATGATTGAAGTTGAGATGGGTTGGGAAAGCGATGACTCTCACTTTGACTTTAACTCACTTTTATTTTACTGTGTACAAAATCAAAAAATACTCGCTTCTACATTTTCCCTGAGTAAAAATATGGGTTACATTTACCACCTTTTTCGCACTGTAAAAGTAAAAAATATTCTGTATTCAGGGGTGAGTAAAAATAAAATACTTTTCAAAAAGTACAGTACTTTTATCAACTCCAAAATACCATTGTTGACACCCTTTGAAAACCGTCCCCAATCCCCATCGCAGGAGCGCAGAGTGTGCTGCTCGTGCAAGCAGTCCCACCAAGCCTCCCCCTGCCCCTTTTGCGCCCTGTGCCGGCAGCCGCATTGGTGGCGCAAATGCGACAGACTGAGAGAGGGCGCCTATCGACTGGCGTCCGTGAGCGAGTTTAGAACGCTGATGGAGATAAGACATGGACTGGAGAAGGTTGCTTTGGATTTTTATGTTTGTGTTTTAGGATATTGTGAATTTTTTGGATGATTTAATTTTGGACATCAGAATCTGAGAAATGTCGTCTTGTTCAACTGAGTTTTCAGCTTTACCGATGAAACGTTAAAAAACTGTAGCCAAAAATTTAATTTTTCATGTTTCCCAAGTTTTTTTCTCGAAATTTTATGTGTAAAACTCAATTTTTCACAAAAATTTGTTTTGTGAGAGATGTTGAATATACCGTATTACCTCGAAAAAACCCTAATAAATGGGGGTTTATTATATCGCCAGCAAAATTTGAGGGGGGTTAATTCGAGGGGGGATTATTATTTCGTCAGAAATTTTTGTAAGGATCATAGTAAATAGTAGGCATTTGCGTACCCAAAACAGGGGGGGGGGTAATTCGAGGTAAACTTTTTGTCCATCATAGTATTTTCATTTAAATTGGAAAATATTTCACATTATCTCATAATAATGTTTTGTCAAAAATTGAGTTTTGAACATTTATTTTGAATAAAAACTTATTGGAAACATAAATTAAAAAAATTTATTTTTCAGTGACATTTTGTTTTATGTTTCACCTGTCAAACTGCAAACGCAGCTTCAACCAAATTCAATTTTGAGTACCTAGTTACGAAAAGTGAACAACATTCATAAATTTGACAAAAAAAATTCCTTCATTATATTTCAAATCATCAACTAATATGCTATCAGGTCGCCGAGGCTATCAAAAACCCAATATGCAACGTGTGCAACAGCGAGGGACACTGCTGGAATAACTGCAGCATCAGAATCGCCAAAGAGTGGGTATGTTTGGTGTAAACTTTAGATGATGTGCAAAGTAAATTTGATGTTCATTCGAATTTATAGTAAAACCTTTTTCAGACCATCGGAGCTGAGGCGCTGTGTGGCAGATGCGAGTTTTGTCTGTTGTCCAAGTCGAAAACACAACAATCACCGATGGTCACATATACACATGTACCTGATTCCCTCTGATCGATTTACTTTCATATTTCTGCATTTATTTGAGAAGTCGATTTGGCACATCTCCAGTTGAGTTGATCTCCACATGCAGCCCTATTTATTGTAAATATCTGTATATTTATCTATTTGAAATTATATCTGATTCAATGTTGCTCAGGTAGCATCAAATAGATATTTAGAATTGGGCTGCATAAACTTTATTTACCGTATATCCCTGAATAAGTCCCCCTCAAATAACTCCCCTTTGAATAACTGAGCTATTGTGAGCGTGAGGAAAAAATTATTCCCCCTCGAATAACTCCCCCCAACCCCATTTTCATGGGTATTAAAGATTTTATGTTTTTTGTAAAAAAGTTTTATGTATTTATTATGTAAATATTTATGTGTTTTAGCTTGCAGCTAAAGTTCACTAACATTGCTTTCACTGTTTGAATTGTGGATTTTGTATTCCTACAAATGATGCATGAATTCATGATTCATGAATTCATGATGTTTTGAATACAGTGATGTACAAAGTTTTATGACAGCAATGACTTTTTCAACTTGTAAGAAAATCGAATGCTATAATTTTCATTGGCATGGTTCCAGCATCAACCATGCGTGCACGGTGTAAAGTCACTGGAGTAAACCAAGTTTACCCCATTTCTGCAGGCAATTTATTATAACTCCTCCTCAAATAACTCCCCTGTCAAAAAAGTCACCCTCAAAATTTTCACTCTGAAACAATCACCTCCAGGTGCCGGTTCCGCAAGTGGACAAGTTAAGAGTTAAAAGTTAAGAGTTGAGTAAAAAGACAAATGGCGAGTTAAGAGTAAAGTTAAAGTTTAAGAGAAAAGTTAAAGTTTAAGAGAAAAGTTTTAATTTAAGAGAAAAGTTAAAAGTTGAGTTAAAGGTTAAGAGTTGAGTTAAAGGTTAAAAGTTGAGTTAAGAGTTAAAAGTTGAGTTAAGAGTTAAGAGACAAGTGGAAAATGAAGGTAAAAAAATATAAACAAATAAAAATATGAAATTGGTATCGATACGGCTGTTCGCTGGCATGATGCCAATGTTGTATGCACGTCATTTGAAAATAACGTATCCAAAAAAATTATCGCTAAAAAAAGAAAAAATCGCCGAACGTTGTTTCGAAATGGCCATGCGGGGACAAAATATGATTGAAGATCAGCGTATCGCGCTTCTGCAACGAATGACCCATTTGTCTTTTAAATCAACTTTTAACTCATCTTTTAACCTTTAATTCAACTCTTAACATTTAACTCAACTTTTGACTCATCTTTTAACCTTTAATTCAACTCTTAACATTTAACTCAACTTTTGACTCAACTTTTAACCTTTAACTCAACTCTTAACTTTTAACTCAACTTTTGACTAAACTTTTAACCTTTAACTCAACTCTTAACTTTTAACTCAACTTTTGACTCAACTTTTAACCTTTAACTCAACTCTTAACTTTTAACTCAACTTTTGTCTCAACTTTTAACCTTTAACTCAACTCTTAACTTTTAACTCTTAACTTGTCTACTTGCGGAACTGGCCCCAGGGGGGGAGGTATTTAGAGGAAATACAGTACATTTATTTAGATATGGATTCCTTGGGTAAATTATAGTCCACGGACTGCACACTTCCATTTAATATTACATATGTCTAAATCCAAAAAAATCCGAATAAAAATCCAAGGTATTCCATTAGAATAAAAATAATAACATTTTCCTTTTCTCATCATATCACCATGAGTGAATTTGTTCATAATATCCCTGGTGGTTTATTCATCTGAAATATGGTAAGACTCTTTGTATATAGTGCATTCCGATTGTTATATCAGTCATTATTCTCATCAGTGTTTTTAACCGGGTATCTTTGTTTGACTTTGATCTAGAGTACCTGTTTAGGTAATCAACTTTGATCTCTGACGCTTGCCTTTGATGGAAATACCTAATAATAATAGGACAACATTTTTTAAACAGATGCTTTTATGTGAAATATTCAGATGCGTGAATTTGTTTGTATGAATTCGTGATTTTTTATCGCGAGTGAATAAAAATGAAGAAAACATTTAAATTCGAGTAATTTGATTCTGCATAACGGAATTTGTTGTATCGAAGGAAACTTGGTTAATTCCCATCACCACACCCCGGGTGTGCCAATATCAATCGCCAAACTTTATTGAAACATTTATTTCTACCTGGCGACTGTACCGATTTCGCCGTTAACAAATTCTCCATGATAGGTATTAGACACTTGATGTCCAGCCATTCATTCGCATGCAATTTTTCTTTTCTCTCGGGTCACGACCATTCCCACAATGATCGTAAATCGCGCCTATAAATTTGAATTGGTTCTTGGTGGCCTGTTTTCCGCTTGAGTGACGCCCCGATTTTACTAGTGCAGTGGAACCATTTGGCAATAGCGTTCTGTGCCCGTCGGGATGTGATGCTAGTGGAGCCATAACCCTTCCAAGACATAAACGCGTTTACAGAGTGGTGCAGCAAAGGCATGAAGTGATTTTTTGAGTCCATGAAGGCAATGGTTACCAATACCATTTGCTTCAGTTGCTTCACTTTCAAAAAGTATAGGTAAAAGTGAGTGCAGTGCAGGTTCCTTTGTCGGAGAAAACAGAAATGTATTTACTCATTACTCGCGTATAGTACTGTACTGTTTGGGTAAACATAAATACGTTTTTGACGAGCTGTGTAATTTCAAAGTGAAGTTTTATTTATGTTTCAGCACTACTTTTTATGCTGTAAATTCCGTCATACAAACACGAACACAGTATAGGTAATCCACAGAAAAGTACTGCAAAATAACAACAGTTTCTATCTGCTCCAAGTTGAGCATAATCTAAACAGAAATTGGGCAAAATTCAAGAACTGCAGGATAATCCAAGCTCATTTCATCCAATGAAATGACCACATGTGTTCGTTTGTAAACAGCAGACAAGCCAGGTCTGGCACCTACTTTCTATGTCGGTGCCAGACGCTATATCTCCAGCTGTACCAGGGGGATTTATTGGAAATTTTGAGGGATATACTTGAAACCCCCGACTACTATATACGGGCTGGGGAAGGCCCGTGAACCACCTAAGTATGGGTCGCTGTACATATGAATAAGTTTTATCCAAATTCGCTGTCTGGGACGTCCGTGGGACGTGTCCTGGCTCCTGGGTATTGTCTGGGCCGTCGCACCCAGTGTTTTGTTTATATAAACGGTACCGGACACCCCCTCACTGCTGTATATGGGATGAGGGGTCCCGGCGACCCAGCTGAGAGTGGGCCGCCATGAAAATATCTGATTTTTTTTTTAAATTCACATAAATAGCACCGGACAGTCAGAAAATTGTTATAAAAAGCCCTGTATAGAGGACAATAAAAACCAGCATTCAGAGTGTGACCTAAAAAGTGTTTATACATAAAATTTTATTTGAAACTCGTGTATCTTCTACACCCCTACACAAGTTCCAGATGGAAATTTCATTTTACATCACTTTTTAATACAACTTTGAAAGCTGCTTTACAACATCCTCTTTGAGATGATTAAAGGGAAAAAATTGTTCAAATAACTTTGCCCCTAAATGAAGAATGGAGGGGATCAATGGGGTCAATGCAAAAGCTGTCCCACAGGGTGAATTTTGTTCCCGCAATGATGTCATCGATGACATAATTACATTGACCCCCATTGAATCTCCTCCATGCTTTATATTTGTCGCAAAGTTGTTTATGCAATTGTTTTCCTTTAATCATCTCCCAGACGACATTGTAAGCACCTTTCAGAGTGTGTATAAAAGTGATGTAAAATGAAATTACCATCTGGAACTTGTGTAGGGGTGTAGAAGATACACGAGTTTCAAATAAAATTTTATTTAAAGACACTTTTTTAATTCACACTCAGAATGCTGGTTTTTATTGTCCTCTAGAGGACATTTTCTAACACAATTTTTTTCACTGTCCAGTGCTGAATGTGGTTTGGACGGTGAATTTTCCGATGTTTTCATGGTGGCCCACTCTCAGGTGGGTCGCCGGGAGCCCTCCTTCCATATACAGTAGTGAGGGGGTGTCAGGTACACCCCCTCAGAATTTTAATTAAAACCCCCCAACGGGTTTAGTTCACGAGCCATGGCTGTTTATATAAACAAAACACTGGAAGCAAGATGTCCCTTGACCAGTGAATTTTGGATAAAAAATATTCATGTGTACAGCGGCCCATACTTAGGTTGGTCACGGCCTTCCCCAGCCCGTATATAAATACCTAGTAGTGGGGGTGGTTTCGAGTATATCCCTCACAATTTTGAATAAATCCCCGAGGGTGCACTAATACGCACATTTGCCCGTTATGCACAAAATTGTGCCTGATACGCACATCTGCCCGGTAAAGTCAGCAGACGTATCGCCCTACAAACATTTGCGTCAATCTTTCCAGTGGAGAGTGCATGACGGCATTAGCTATTGTGACGCAATATTTTAACGATTGGAATAGATCGGGTCACGTATGAAAACTTGGCCCTTATCCCAGTTACCAGTTGCGTATTATACAAATGAGAGTGAAAACTCAAAGTTAGCTAAAAATCGTTAAAATTTGCTTTGCTTTGCCAATTTCCACATTCAAAATCGCTATTTTTGGTTATATACATGGTTATATAGCTATTGTGAGCCTATTTTATTCATTTTAATAGCGGATTTCGAAATTTTGGCCGGCTGCCAAGTTATCTTCTGTTGGAATGGAGCCAACGAATGAAAAATAAAATAAAAACAAAAACGGTAGTTTGAACGGTAAAACGGTAGTTTGAACGGTCAAATTCTTTACGAGCAACGTTGAAAATGTAGATAACTAGGGCGTGGCTAGGGTGTCAAAAACAATTTTTTTATGGAAAATGGAAACGGAAACGGAAAAAAATTTTCAGCGGCCGGAAAAACGCAAACGGAAAAATCAAATTTGCACGGAAATGGAAAAACTTGCTGAAATTTTGCCAGAAAATGGAATTTTGCTGGAAGTGGAAAAAATTTGCAGTAATTTTGCTGGAAACAGAAAATTTTTTACATCATTGACAATCTGCATGAATTTTTACCAGTTTGGCTGATCAGAAAACAGAAAGTTGAGCCAGAAAAAGGTAAAATGAGGCGGAAAAATGGAAAATTGAGGCGGAAAATGGAAAAAAGGCAGAAAAACTGGAAATTGAGGCGGAAAACGGAAAAAAGGCGGAAAAACTGAAAATTTAGCCGGAAAACGGAAAATGAGCCGGAAAAACGGAAACGGGAAAAAATGTTGCCGGAAAAAGGAACAGAAAACGGAAAAAAAATTCAGCAGCCGGAAAATGGAACGGAAAACGGAAAAAAATTGCCTGCGGAAAACGGAAACGGAAAACGGAAAACGGAAATTTGACACCCTAGGCGTGGCACGCACGGATGCAGCGAACGTCCATTTTTCTTTTAATATGGTATTTTCTTTTTCAATTTCTAGCGTCCGCGTGGGACACAAGTTACCTTGTTCGCTCTATTCACGAGCGAATTCTAATTCTCCGATTTTGTAGGGTAAAATGTCCGCCGACTTTACGCACATGGCTGATGCCCTGTGCATACCGGTCAGATGTGCGTATCAGGCAGATGTGCCTAGCGGGCAGATGTGTGTACCGGGCCTCAGATACCTCACAACATTACCCCCCTCCGCAGCATAATGAGCACTTTCGTTTTCGCATTTTAGAGCACTTTCGAGAAGTAAAGTGATGAGCCATTTTCACATTTCAATTCAATTTTTGAAATTGGCTTATCAGTTTACTTCTCGATAAAGTGCCAAAAATGCAAATTTCAAGTTTTCTTGTCAACTTGTCAAGTGACAAGAAAACTTGAAATTTGCATTTTTGGCACTTTATTTTTTGCGAAGTCATGTGATAAGCCACTTTCACATTTCAATTTTTGAAATCACTCGACTTCTCGATAAAGTGCCAAAAATGCAAATATCAATTTTTCTTGTCACTTTTACACCTTGTCAAGTGACAAGAAAACTTGAAATTTGCATTTTTGGCACTTTATTTTTTGCAAAGTCAAGTGATAAGTCGTCGAGTATGGGGGGGGGGAGACCGCAACAAACAAACATGTGGGCGGCAAACACAGGTGTGTGAAAATCCCCTGACCATTACACACATCTGCCTGGTACACACATCTGCCTGGTACGCACATCTGCCCGCTCTGTGCGTACCGGGCACAACTTTTTGCATAACGGGCAAATGTGCGTAACGGGCAGATGTGCGTATTAGGCCTTCCCCAATCCCCCCCATTACAGCTGCATATATGGGGGAGCTGGCCTGTCCGCTGTTTACATGAAGATACCGTATTTGCATGAATAGTTCCCCCCTTGAATAATTACCCCCCTCGAATAATCCCCCCGCTGTAAGATGAGTGAGGAAATAATAATTCCCCCCTTGAATAATCCCCCCCATTAAAGATTTGATTAATTTGTTGTACCTAATTTTAACAAAAATGACACGTTATTATGTTTATGTAGCATATTTCATGAGATAAGTTGATCGAAACATGCTTGAAAATGTCTGACGAAATAATAATCCCCCAGGGGGATTATTCAAGCAAATACGGTATGCATGTTTGGATTTTGCCGTACTGAAATGTGCCTGGATATCTACTCACATTTGCTTGGATTGTGCCGCAGTTAATCACAGTTATGCTCCAAAACTGCTTGGATTATGCATGCTTAGATTTTGTTGTTTTTTTCCTGCGAGAGTGCAGTGCTTTTATGATGGAATATTATTTTCCAAAATACCTTCTATTCTTTTTGAACAAGTTCGCGTGGGCGTGGGGAATTTTTTGTCAGCCCTTTTATTAAGGGGGCACTATTCAAGGTTGTAGTATACTTTGCAGTGTGGTGCATATGGACCCACTTTAATGATAAATTCTGCGGTGTATGATAATACTTGGCAATATGGCGAATAAGCATGGCAATGTAAATATTTACGCGATTTGATTCATGAGTTTTTCCCATATCTGCATCACAAGCTCAGCGAAGATGCAATACCGGAACCGGAGATATCACACGCATGGCACTGCATTGCATGGTATGGACCATTGAGTTACAGCGAGTCAAAAATCACTGGGGTGGGTTACAATTTATCTTTGAAAGACATAATCGCCAATTTTCTCCGTGAAAATCTTTTGAAAATTGCACGCGTGTCATGCACATCAAAGGTGTGCCGCCGTTCTCGTGTGATGTCCTGCCGAGGGATATCCTGTCGGCGTGTATTTTTATTGGTAATTACCGAAAACTGCGATCGTAAAGGAAACGGATTAGCCGTCAAAAGTGCCAAGTAGGTATCACGTTTGCTCTTATAAAAAACACATCACTTTTTATAGCGTCATTTTATAGCGTTGCCCGAAATTACGTGCTTCAGAGAACCCCGAAAATATTACCTATTCGACTTGCGGGCGATCATCTCGCCGCTCGTCTACGCTTGAGTGCAGCACTGTATTCTTATTTCGTTGTCTTTTGTATTGTGCATGTAAGGTAATTTATTGAACAGGGCGTTTCCAGTACACATTTCTATTTATTAAAATGAAGAAACTGATCGCTTTACTATGAATGCTACCATATTTTGATGAATATTTTTTTTTTTTTTCATTCAGGGTTTGCGTCACAAGTAAGTAAATACAAGATCGGCGGGAGCTACCCAGAGACGTTTGTCGCTGGTTTGTGTGAGATCCACCCACAAGTCATTACTGATAATCAATCACGGGATCACTCTAATTAATTAACGTGAAAGACTGCACCAAATTCACCCGAAGTAGCAGCAATATGATAAATATGATGAGAAAATTTTTTATATTGTTTCTTTTATTCAAATGGGATATGGTAGATTTTACTGTAAGGTGTAATGTTGGTAGAGTTTACAATCACTACATGATTGCCGCCAACCGCGACGCTCGCTATTCATCCAGCTGTTGTGACCTTGCCGCACCGCACATGTACTTACCGTGTGCATTTTGCGTGATAAAAAAATGAAGAGTCTCCTTCTGAAAGTCGACAACAAAAAAACGATTTCGGGAAAATGGCTTTTTTAGGTTTTATTTCCAATTCTCTGCTCTTTTTCCAGTGAGCAAGCGTACTTTTCAACTTTTTTGCCCGCGACATAAAGTTTTTCCCAGCCCCGATACATTTGCCTTTAGGCCATTTACAGCATAATATAATATTTCTTAATATTTCTTTATAAATTTGAACTTTAAACGTGAATTTGAACAATAGCGCTGCGCACCATAGTGCATCACCGAAAATTGGGAAACGTATCAATCCGTTTTGAACACATATTTACGGGGTTACCACAATTAGGTCAACTAGGTACTGTTGATTGCGATCAAAAAGCATTCGTTTTGGTAAACTCAAATGTGTTTCAATACTAATTTATGAGTTTCCCAAGTTTCGGTGGGGTACTAGTGGGGCACAATAAACACGGAAAAATAAACATTGTTTGGCATCCTAAGTGACACACGTTTCCGTGAAACCAGCATTATTGGTAGCTTCCAGAAGTGCATCATTTTAGGTTTGTCAGCAAAGGCACTTCTCATTGTTTATGATTTTTTTTGCGGCGAATCACATGTTAAGGTGTATAAGTATTCTTTGGCGTTGTGCCAGCTGTTAAAGGTTGCAACCTTCTCAGCAAATGATGAGCTCACTAGACGCTGAACAATACAATAAATAAAACTTCATAACCCCACCCCACCAATCACAGGCAATGGCAGGCATCCAATGTGCCACATGCGAATTCTTCGCGCCTAGTCTGGCTGCACTAATCAGTCACTTAAGCGAGCAGCACCTGCAAAACTATACACCTGTCCAGCCGAGTTGGGACATCAACCCAATTTCCCTTGGCAAGCTGCAGTGCGATTTAATTGAATTACATCCAGTTGCAGAGGATGGGAAGTGTATACAGGTTGGTGGAGCGAATTGTCTACCTATTTGGGTTTCTTTTTGGGTTTTGTAGCTTCATTACTTCATGTCTTCATGCATACTGTTAGATCGCATTTTCCAAAAGATGAATTCTGGAACAATTCTCATACACACTACATAGTAAGTACGGTTCTAAATATTACCTGTTTTAAGTATCTTGTCTAAATTGAATTGTTTTTAATAACTACTACATTGATTACATTTCAAATAATACGCCCGATTCAACCTGGCAATTAGTGATGGAATGGCGCCATGGCGCCATTGGCGCCTGGCGCAATTTTTCCATCACTACTGGCAATAAAAGATTTGACTGAAAAACGTGTCCATCTCGCTCAGTCATCCCTAAACTCTGCCAACCCCCACAGATAATCTACACGGCCGACTGCGGCGGCGAGCAGCGGTTGTCGTCGCTGCTGCACCAGTCGCTCGGCATGAACGCAGACTCTGGCGGCAAAGTGCTGCGCTGCTCAAAGGATGGATGCAAACGGAGCACACCGAGTTTCCACCTTCTTGCAAACCACATTGCACACCACTTGGCCTACTTCAATGCCAGGTTTTTTTTAATTTTCCTGTAGACCGTACTTCCTTGAAATACCTCCAGGGGATTTATTATTTCGCCAGCAAATTTTGAGGGGGTTAATTCGACGGGGGGTATTTTTTCGCCAGATTTTTTTTGAAATTCCACATACACAGATGTAGTAAAATTCAATAGCAACAGAGTATAAGCGTCTATAGACATATAGGTATAAGTATATTTATACCTAGACGCTGTAATATGGATCATCAACTGCAGTTTTGTCTTAGATATTGGCTGTACACTGAATTCGGTGGGGGTATTTTGAGGGGGTTTATTATTTCCTCAGGTCGCTCAGACCTGGGGGTATTTCGAATTGGGTCAATTCGAGGCGGGTTAATTCGAGCAAATACGGTACTATGTTTGTGTTGATTTTCTGTGGAGGATCAGAATATACCAAACGATTTGAAGAGGCGACCCCGTAAAAACCTTCCAGAGGTGCTATTCATGCAAAGGATAAATACCGATTAGGTAAATCAACGTGGAAAGTACATATTATGCTCCTCTTTTCGAAAACTTTCATTTGTAAAACTTATTAGTGCCACCGAACCAATTATTCTCGAATAGCACCTCACCTTCTGATATGAAAAATGAATGCCAACATCCGCAAAATAAAAAATTAACCATTCTCGATATGCACACTTCCGTAAACCAACAACTGCGTAGATTTCATTTACAGATGCGTCGAATGTAACGAGCAATTCACCGCGCTGAACATCGGCCGACATGCCCTCGCGCGCCACGCCGATAAAAGTCGCATCAGGGTTAGCATTGAAAAAAATGACCGATTTTGAGAAAATATAATTAAATATTATCTCAGAAAATCTCTCAAGAAAAAAATATAATTAAATCTCTCGGGTGATTTTTGAAAATATAATTAAATCTCTGAGAAAATCTCTTTCAGTTCAAAAAAATCTCAGAAAATCTCTCAACTTAAATCAAGTTATAATCATATTTCAAGGTGCTTGAACCATTAAGAGTAGATATTAAGCAACATGTGTTGTTGAAGCTTTTCATTCACATTTTCAAATGCTAACAACTTCTACTGACATGACAGCACACTTTTTACTATTGGTCTGATGCATAAGTTTTTGCCGTTTCATGATCATCTTGCATTGGATTGGAGCATCCTGGACAATCAATGGGGTTTCAGCCAGGAAACCTATACAAAGTAGAATTCATTCAATCATAAAATTTTACTGTGAAATTGATTATGTGAAAGTAGATCCAGTACTAATATTTATCTCAATAATGTCCAAAACTCAACATGCACCATCCACCATTTTCTGGTGTTTTGATTTTTCAATGAAATTTCAATGGAACATTAGTTGGAAACCTAGGTAGAGTTGGAAACCAGCTTATATACCTGGACTGAATCCTAACAATCCAGGGTGATCCAATAGGAGACAATGCTGAAGATGATGTTGCAACGCAAAAACTTTTGCAACAAGCTAATACCATCTACTTTCTGAATAATCAACAAAAATATGATTTGGGTACATTTTTTCTCATTAAAGAATACACCATGTTCACGTGCCCCACAGAATTTATCAGATGACTTTTGTCACCAAATTTTGGTAACTTTATTTGCAAAGCATGCAGTCCTACATAGTGGTTAAAAACTTTTACTTTTACTCCAAAAATATGTATACTTGAGTACTGACTAAATATTTATGTTTGCTCTGAAAAAGTACCAGTACTGCATGTGTGTAGTTTTTGCACCATGAGATGTGAACATAAACCTCTAATGTCCAATTTATGCTTATTTTCTGGTAATCTCATACTGTTTGAACCCTACCAGTACTCATGTTTACATACATGTTTTCAAAGTACTTGAGTACAGAAAATGTGTTTCAAATAGAACCTGATATTGTTTTTTTTCAAGCCATAGAAGGGCAAAAGGGGAGAGAAAACCGTTAAAATAGCCTAAGGGAAATAGCCAAAATGGGCATAAAGGTACATAATAGTTAAAAATAGCTGATAATAGGCAAAAAGTACATGAAGTAGTGTATTTGAAGGTGAAAATGTGCTTAAGTTAGGAAATTGGTGATTTTGAGAAAAATTGTGGCAAAAGTTCTCAAAAATACTCACTTTTTAGAGAGATTTTCTCGGGAGATTTTCTCAATCAGAAAAAAATATAATTAAATCTCTCTGGAAAATTGTGGAAAAAATATAAATCTCAGAAAATCTTATATTTTCTGAGATTTTCTGAGATTTTTTAAATATAAATCTCCCAGAGATTTTTTCAATGCTAATCAGGGTAAATACGAGTCTCGTTTTTTTTATAGGGGATTAATAAAGACTACTTATACTCAGCAGACATCACACTTTGCATGGAAACCTACCATAACCCATGTGAATAATGAACCAAAATCATTCATCATGATATTTCGTTTTTCATCATGATATTTCGTTTTACTATGGAATAATTAGTACGAAATTTCTCACAAAATTTTTTTCAATAAATTATGGTAGGATACTGCGCAAAGCATGCGCTCCACTCGGTATACTAACAAACTTTTTTAATCCAAATCTTGGGAAAACCCACACTCGATTCCTTGTGTGTTTTTGTATTCAACCGTTTTTCCAATGTTAATATTTCCTTGTCGCAGGTTGAACTGTCCACAATGCAGTCAGTAGAGAAGCATTTTCACCAGCTCTTGGACGCTGCGGGCATGGCGCAGGTGGGAACAGTTTTTTTTTATCACAAGCGCGTCGGATAAATACCCAAGTGCACATCAAAGTTGTTAAAAGTACAGAACATTTTTTTAAAGTAAACGTAAACGTAAAGTATTTTTCTTATACTCACCCCTGGGTACAGAAAACGTATAGTATTTTAAATACTTTTACACTGCGTAAAACGTGATTAAAATACTTTTTTCGAGAGAAAATGTAAAAACGAAGTTTTTTTTTTTGGGGGGGGGAAACATAAAAATGGGTATTTTTCTAACTGAAAACGTAAAAGTGAGTATTTTTTCAATTTTTAATCCGGTATTCATCAAAGATGTGTTTTTCTCTCCTGATAAGTATTTCTTGGGAAAATCAGAGTTGTTAAAAGTACCTCACTTTTTTCTAAGTATACGTAAACGTAAAGTATTTCTTTTTTACTCACCCCTTGAGTACAGAAAACGTAAACAAAATTTTTTTTGCTCATGAGTAAACGTGAGTAAAACGTACTTTTCCCGCTGAAAACGTAAACGTGAGTACTTTTGAAAAATGTTGCCAAAATTTCCTAGAAATGTCACTCAAAATCACTCATTTTCATAACTTTTAGTCTATTTTACGCAATTTTTGACTATATATTTGGTACTATACCCATTTTCGGCTAGTTTCCCATATTTTTAGAACATGTTCTCCCTTTTTCCCCTTCTATGCCTTTAAAAACCTATATAAAAGATGATCTAAAATACGTTTTCTGTACTCGAGTACTTTCAAAAAGTATACGTAAAAGCGAGTACCAGAACTTTTTTCGGAAGAAACGTAAACGTATTTACTCTGTACTCGAGTATACGTATTTATCGAGTAAAAGTAAATACGTTTCAACAACTATGGGGAAAATGTCTTACGATTGTCATTTTCTGTGAGACAATTTCTTTGTTTGGACATTTTATGTCCCCTAAAAATACGTTTTCTGTACTCGCGTACTTTCAACAAGTACGAGTGTAAGTGAGTACCGGTATTTTTCGCAAGGAAACGTAAACGTATTCACGCAGTACTCGAGTATACGCATTTATCTAGTAAACGTAAATACGTTTTAACAACTATGGTGCACATTAGCATACCGTGTTGTACTAATTTTGAATTACTGAACTTCATGTGCTGAAATGCGCTCATGAATCACATCAACCTGCAAAAACACCTCATTCTGCTCAATACTTTCTCTCTGTGCAGACATTTGACGGGGAACGCATCGGACGCAGTTGGCAGCTGCCGCACACTGCCGCGCTGGCTGCAGCCAATGCGACCGAGATCGCCGGCTTGAAGGCGCAGCTGCGCAAGGTGAATGGAGTTCTCTATTGACTTGCATGGATATCGGATCTGAAATACAAGAAACCCTTGAAAACTATTCCCCAAAGAATGTGACGACAATTTCCCATATTCCCACAACTTGAATAATGTTCTCTTTACTATAGATGTGGCTGTCCACTTTTACACAATGTTGTGCCGCACACTAGTTTACTAACACAAGTATTCAGATGCATTCAAAGCCGATTTATGAGTTTACCAATATCCTAGTTTACTGGCAATAAACTAGTGTACGCAGCGCCATTTAATCATCACACGACATGTGGTATAATTCGAGCAGCCCCTTTCAGGCATCGGAAGTGGCGGCGGAGCGGTCGCGCCATCGCGTCGATGCGGACAGGCGAGCCGACGCAGCTGTCGCCGAACACAGAGCGGTTGGTGCGCAGTTGGGATTTTCACACCCATTTTCAGTACGGGATAAACACGATATTAGATGATCACGAATGCGATCACGATCTGTAGAGAAGGAAATATTTAAAACGAGCCTATATCCACACACGATGTTTTTATTATAAATGTAAATATTGATTTTTGTTAAATCAAGGCGTTTAAGCCAAAAAAAATAGACGCTGCTCCCACATCAACATTCTCTCAAATGGACATGAAGTGTGCCTCTCAAGTGGACATGAACATATATTGGATGCACAAAAGAAATGTATCATTGCTTTAAAAATGGCATACACTTCACCGATAACACACTTTAGTGTGTTCCATATCCCACCTCAATAAAGAAACTTTTTCATTACATCACAACAACTACATGTATTGACTGTTAAATGCACAAAAGCAATATATCATTACAAAGTTTCTTTATTGAGGTGGGATATGGAACACACTAAAGTGTGTTATCGGTGAAGTGTATGCCATTTTTAAAGCAATGATACATTTCTTTTGTGCATCCAATATATGTTCATGTCCACTTGAGAGGCACACTTCATGTCCATTTGAGAGAATGTTGATGTGGGAGCAGCGTCTATTTTTTTTGGCTTTAGATGGCGCCACTCCATGAAAATGACACCATTTTGGAGTAGATGGCACCACTCCATGAAAATGGCACCATTTTGGAGTAGATGGCACCACTCTATAAAATTGCACAATTTGAAATCATAACCCTTGAAGACCCATATAGTGGCAGTATCACATCACACAGCACTATATTTTGATCAAAAATATGCAACCCATAACTTGGATGTGGGCCAAGTTTATATGTGACCGGGTGAATTTTATTCTACAAATATTGGCTGGCATGGTGCCAACGTGTGCCAACAATATTTGCATATGCTATGTGTTAAATGACATATCCAAAAATCATTGAGAAATGTCTCTTAAATGAAATTGGTCCGCCATTAAGAGTTAAGGAGTGTATCACTTGACATCTATCACTTGACATTTATCACTTGACATTTGGCCTGACATTTATTGCTTGACATTTATCACTTGACATTTGACTTAACATTTATAACTTGACATTTGCCTCGACATTAACCACTAGACATTTATGACCATGACCAGTAATCACCATGCAAGGTCACATGCTCAGTATCACATCAAGCAGTAGTTCAGGCATGTTTGCGCGGTTTACATAAAATAAGCAAACTTGAATAACTTTTGTAAATCTGTACCAAAATTGCCAAAAATTATTATAGTGGCAGTATCACATCAAACAGCACTATATTTTGATCAAAAATATGCAACCCATAACTTGGATGTGGGCCAAGTTTATATGTGACCGGGTGAATTTCATCAACAAATATCGGCTGGCATGGTGCCAATGCGTTCCAATGATATTTGCATATGCTATGTCTTAAATGACATATCCAAAAATCAGTGAGAAATGTCTCTTAAACGAAATTGGTCCGCCATTAAGAGTTAAGGAGTGTATCATGCTTCTATGTACAACTCATATTTGTGACAATAGCATGATGTGATTGTTCACCAAAAAAATTAACTAGAAATATGGATCACAGTTCAGTGTCCATTTATCAAAGTTTCTCAATTTAATTTTTTACTTGCCATTTCACTTCTCATTTGACTTGACATTGATAACTTTCTTTTCTTTGCAATTCATTTCTCACTTCTCTTTTTACTTACTATTTGACTTGACTTTAGACTTGACATTGATAACTTGACATTTGACTTGATATTTGATCACTTGACATTTAACTTGACATTTGACTTGACATTTACCACTTGAAATTTGACTTGACATATGACTTGTTATTTGACTTGACTTGAAATTTGTCACTTGACATTTGACATGACATTTATCAGTTGACCTTAAACTTGACATTTGACTTGACATTTGACATGACATTTATCACTTGACATTAAACTTGACATTTCACTTGAAGTTTATCACTTGACTTAAACTTGACATTTGACATGACATTTATCACTTGACATTAAGCTTGACATTTAACTTGACATTTGACTTGACATTTCACTTGAAATTTATTACTTGACATTTCAATTGAAAGTTATCACTTTATTTTCACCTCGACATTTATCACTAGACATTTGACTTGACTTGACTTGAGACTTGAGATTGATAACTTGACATTTGACTTGATATTTGATCACTTGACATTAAACTTTACATTTGACTTGACATTTCTCACTTGAAATTTGACTTGACATTTATCACTTGAAATTTGACTTGACATGACTTGATATTTGACTTGACATTTACGAGTTGACATTAAACTTGACATTTCACTTGAAATTTGTCACTTGACATTTGACTTGAAATTTGTCACTTGACATTTGACTTGACATTTCACTTGAAATTTATCACTTGACATTTGGTCTGACATTTATTGCTTGACATTTATCACTTGACATTTCACTTGAAATCTACCACTTGACATTTATCACTTGATATTTGACTTGATATTTTATCACTTAATATTTTATCACTTGACATCTATCACTTGACATTTATCACTCGACATTTGGCCTGACATTTATTGCTTGACATTTATCACTTGACATTTGACTTGACATTTATAACTTGACATTTGCCTTGACATTAACCACTAGACATTTATGACCATGACCAGTAATCACCATGCAAGGTCACATGCTCAGTATCAAATCAAGCAGTAGTTCAGGCATGTTTGCACGTTTTACACAAAATAAGCAAACTTGAATAACTTTTGTAAATCTGCACCAAAATTGCCAAAAATTGGCTCATTTGAAAGCTCTAGTCATGGCGCACATCAACAAATTTTTTTGTTGCCGCATTTGTATTCAAATTTAAAATTTATTGAGGTTTGAAAATTTCAAACAGATACCGTCCCAAAGTGGGCGGAGCCTGTGAAAAAAATTTCCGAAAATAAGAAATGGCATCATATGCTCTTTCATATGAGCCATCAACCATGAAAATCGGTCGTGTTTCAAGGAAGTTATTGCAGTTTGAAGATTGTCGGGAGAACAAGATGAAGAACAACAACAACAACACTGCCTAGAAAAGAAAATGTGTAATAACTTCCTCCCAACTCAAGTATTTGATCTGAAAATTTGCATGGGGGTACTTTTCGACACGGGCTAATTCAATGGTATAATCGGTTTTGCCGTAGCTTGTCGCGTTCCGAAGTTATTGTGATTTAAATTTGGCGATTTCCGCATTTTGGTGTGTGCGACCATATTATGGGTGGGTCGCTTGCGCCCTCCCTCGGCAGCGATTTTCAACCCTAATTGGTAATACACATAAAAAATGTAATTTGAAACTTCAGGCAATGTTCGAATTGGATTCACTCAAGAACAAACACAATGCCATCGTACGTCATTTCCAAGCCAATAAAGGCGAGGCGGCGAGGTTGAAAGAAGTTCATGCAACTCAGGTAAATATGAGTGTGGCCCGGACCGAACAAATAAAAATCCATCTTGAAATTGCTTTTGAACTTGCAACTTTATATCTCTTAAAAAAATTTCTTGTCGGAATTGGATACGGTAAATTGATTTCATTGTGGGTTGGCATAATCGAAGTGAATCGCTGCAATATAAGTGGTTGCTACATAGATGAAGAAACTCACACAAATCCCATGTCATAAGTATACAGTAGGTAAATATTTTGCATCCCTACCAACCCCCCAAAAAAATTCGCAAACAGCTGAACAATGTGCGGCAGCAAATGGCCGAACTGCAGCGCAAACACGACCAGCTGGCTGCCGAACTACAGAGATACAGGCAGCACAACAAGCAACTGGACAACACCGTGCGCAAGCTGCACACTGAGGTGATTTAGATGCTGTCAGTGCCGGGCCTACTGCGGCTTGGGACAAGAAATGCTATTTTTGCTTGATGTAGAATCCAAAATGTTCCAAACCGACGCACGCCTATTGTCATGTAAACCTGCTCGTCATGTAGACCCGGCAGTCATGTAGCCTCCCAGCGGCCGGGTCTACAATTACATGACGAGGGGGTTTACATGACGAGAGGCACACGGTCTTTTTGATAGGAACCCAACATTTCACGATGGTGTGTGTGACCTGAACCAGACTCTAGAATAGATGGCCTCTACCATAAAAACCTCTCTAGACCTTTACCATAAAAACCAGCGCTGGTCCCTTTGCTGTTTGATGGCGCTGGCTTTGTTCACTGTCATTTCAACACGAACAACAGACAATCAAACCCGCACATCTCATCCCCGCAGCGCTCTCAATCACCAAATGAGCCCCAAAGCTCGGAATTCGCGTCGTTGACGGAGCGGTGCGAAGCGGCGGAAAAGCTAGTTGCCAATTTGAAGTCACAGATCGAGTTCAGCAGGATGCAGCGAGAGTTGGAAGATGCAAAGGCGGCTACTGTTAAAGAACAGGTAAATATATTATCTTTATGTAAATAAATGCCTCATTTGTGATAGTCATGTCGTGTCGCAAGTAACGATGGCAAAAAAAGATTCGAAAATTCGAAAACATTTTCGAATTTTCGAATTTTTTTGGAATTTTCGAATTTTTATTTCACCCCTAGAAAAAACACTTAAAAATCGATTTATTTTTTAAAAAATTCGAAAATTCGAAAATTCAAAAATTCGAAAATAGTTTTCGAATTTTTCAGGGAATTCAATGCAAAAATACACTCTTAAGTTCAACGTGTGAAATAAATCAACAATTGATACGCGGCGCGTATGAAAAACGGAAACGTTAAGCGGCGTTTACACTTTCACGTGTGCCGACAAAAATTTTCTGGCTTTCATGTCATGAAAATTGAATATTTGTTGTGTCTGAAATGTGTTTGTTGGAAGACATTCAGCCCCAGGGAAAATGATGCCGCATTGTGCCTCACACAATAGTTTTCACCATGACTTCAGCGAAAACTTGTCATGTAAAAGCGCCATGGCGCTGGCGCCTGGCGCTACTGCCAAAGCAAAAAGCGCCATGGCGCTGCTGGCACTTGGCGCCATTTTGCTCTGGCGCCATTGGCGATTGGCGCTAGGGGTCAGAAAAGCGCCATAGCGCTTGGCGCCAAAGTTCTGGCGCTTTTCACATCACTAGTGAAAATTTTTCAAATGTAAATTAATCATCACAGTGGGATGATTCAATTTAATTTCAACTAATGAAAGTTTAAATTAAAAAATTTGAAAACAAAAACACATTTAGAATACAATAGCATACAGTAACCTAAACGTTGCCATGACGTCATTTCAGTTTTCACCCATGTCACCATGAAAACTAGTGTGTGTAGGGCCAATGCGCAAACACGCAATGCAGCACACTGGTCCCCATAACTCCTTCCTTCCACTACTTTTAATGCTTAATTATGGTGAAAATAAGGTTAAAAAGTTATCAAAACATTAAAACAGTCCAAATTCTGTGTTTTAAGCTTTGGATTCAATATTCTTCAAAAAAAATTCGAAAATTATTTTAAAAAATTCGAAAAATAGCCAAAAAAATTCGAAAATTGCCAAAAAAGATTCGAAAATTCGAAATTCGAAAATTAAATTCGAAATTCGAAAATTATTTTGGAGAAAAATTCAAAAATTCGAAAATTCATTTCAGAAAAAAACACTTAAAAATTTAAATACTTTTTTTCCGACTGTTTGCCATCGTTAGTCGCAAGTGGATGATCATTACATTTTTATTTAAACATTATGAGGAAATAAGAAACATTGCAATGTCAATTTCATTTTCAACAAATTTATCGTGTAGACGTATCGTATTTGTGCAGTTTTTCCGATATTTATTCAGAAATACCATAAATACGGTTCACCGATATTTATAATGTCGCCACTTAAGGTCACCGCGCCGTGGCGCTTGGCGCCTCTCTTCCTAGTAAATACATCTTCAGATACTGCTACCCGATTTTGTCACTTGAACTCTCTCCCATAAGTCCTGCAGCTTTTTGATGATTTGAACATTCGCACTGATTAAA
This sequence comes from Sphaerolaimus hirsutus, assembly GCA_964036195.1. NCBI lineage: Eukaryota > Metazoa > Nematoda > Chromadorea > Monhysterida > Sphaerolaimidae > Sphaerolaimus > Sphaerolaimus hirsutus. The sequence goes on from OZ038451.1 coordinate 13,716,774, forward strand.
CCCAAATTCGCAGCTGTCGGTGGCGAAGGGACTTTTGGGTGAGCTGTGCAGAAAAAATGAACAGTTGGAGGAACAGTGTAACCTGCTGCAAGCAAAGATCACAACTTGTGAGATTGAGAGAACTATGGTGAGTTCTAGTGATGGAAAAGCGCCAGAAAAAAGGGCGCCAAGCGCCAATGGCGCCATGGCGCCATTCAGAAAGTGGGCGCCAAGCGCCAAGGGCGCCACAGAAAAAGGGCGCCAGGCGCCAAGGGCGCCATGGCGCCATTCGGAAAGCGGGCGCCAGGCGCCAAGGGCGCCACGGAAAGAGGGCGCCAAGCGCCAAGGGCGCCATGGCGCCATTTGAAAAATAGGGCGCCAGGCGCCAAGGGCGCCAGGATAAATAAGTGCATACAACACCCTGTGTGTGCTAAAAGTGTTTCTACAGCACCCTAGTACATGCATTTACTACTTAATTTGCGTTCTCCAGGGTGTAATGAACAAAGACAACACTAGCAACAAAAAAATTCGAGTAAAATTCACATGACAATTCAAACACAATGGATATTGTCATTCGGCAACAATCCATTCACTTCAAATTGACTTTTCCAAGCATGTTTCCTCGAAATGGATAAAAAAACGGAATTGCAACGATTTGAATCCGTTGATTTATGATTTTGCAAGTTCAATCATTTGCATCATTCTCGTCTTCTGATCTGTCAGACACATCTGATGAACCGTTGCACAAAAGATTTATACCCACTCACACCACTTCGTCCATTTTTCTGGCGAATTCAGATCATCCATGAATGCGTTTTTCATCTTTTTTTCCATTTATACAGCACTCACCTTGAAACCCTGCTGGCGCCTTTTTGGCGCCCTTTAAAAGCAGGGGGCCAGGCGTCAAGGGCACCACGGAAAAAGGGCGCCAAGCGCCAAGGGCGCCATGGCGCCTTTCAGAATGTGGGCGCCAGGCGCCAAGGGCGCCACAGAAAAAGGGCGCCAAGCGCCAATGGCGCCATGGCGCGGCGCCCTTTGGCGCCCTCAAATGGCGCCAGCGCCATGGCGCCATTCCATCACTAGTGAGTTCCTTTCCTGTTATTTCAGAATATGGTCATCCATTTAATTAGCTATTTAAAAAACTTCGGGACGGGACTATTTAAATTTTCACTTCTGTACATTTTTTTATTACTGAGTGACTTTTTTATTACGGACAGACTGTAATGTAACCTAAATATGTATAAACCTGCAACGCCAAGCGTGCATTCACTACGTAAGCTAGGTATATACAGTTCTGTAAATCATGAATGAATAACGAAAGCCACATTTGAATAACCCCCAAAACACAACTCAGAAGGAACCACCGACCCTCACTCACTGCACACAACCCGTCCAGCATTCCACCAGCACCCCAAACTGCGACGTGAGCCTGTCAGAAAAGCGCCATACCACCACTGCTGACAGCCCTGTCAGTGTGCACACTGGATGTCAGGGCCAGAATGACAGCGAGGGCAGTGTGGGCGCTGAGATGAAGGAAAAGGAGGGTGAGGGTAGTCAGGAGGAAGATGTGCGATCGCAGGTGGGCAGTCTTGTGTTTGATTGTTTTTTAAACGTTCAGTTGCCAGGGAGTACATGGATTACTTGTTTTTAGTTAATTATATCGTTTAAGTGTTCATTAGTTGAGAGTGTATAAGGTATACTCGGATGACATTACTCCGTACATTTTTCCGGAGGAAACACTCCATCATGACGTCATCACTTTCGTCCCGATCATCATCTCTCGCCATCACGTCGTCTTCATCACGTCTTCCATAAGTTATTGGCTGGCTGTCTGCCAGCCGAAGACATAACTCCTATCTGTTTGTAGAGTATCGTGTCTGCCGAGTATACCTAGGTTTTCTTGTCGTTCACGATTGTTGTCACTTTTAAACGACATCGCGCACCTTTTTCATATCACCCTAAACGTTTCTTGTCGCCGCAAGCAGTTGTGTGTGGATCGGGACACTACAAAACTTTGTCGTTACCAAAATGTGTAAATAGTCTTCACGTGCCCCTCATCTATAGATATTTTTTCAGGCTATAGCTGAGAACGGCTCGCGCGGCAGCAGTCGATCCCGTTCCAAACAGGGTAGCGCTAGCAGAAGCACAAGCAACTGCAGGTGAGCGTTGGGAATTTCAAAAGTTGCGTGTTCGGGTATCCGGTCTAGAAAAGTTCGGGTCGGGTATCGGGTTCGGGTCGGGTAGGGTCTGGTTGGTTTTCAACCCTACTGCGGGTAGGGTGTGAAACGGAGCGCACACCCGACAGGGCACTGTGAATTGTAGTGCGGTCGACAGCAGTAACAATATCAAGCAACACTTTAACAATACCTTCACCAGTAACTTCTTGTAAGCTATAATAATACGGGAAATCTGAATATAGGGATGCCCAAAATAGTAAGATTTTAGGTAATTTAACGGCGCGATGCCCAACTTTACCCATCTCACCGCAGGCGGCGCAGCCCACGGCGCAAACGCAGTCGCAAACGCAGTCGCAGCCGCAGCCGGCGCAGTCGCAGCAAGCGGCGCGACAGCAAGCAGCGCAGCGGCATGGAACGCGACACGAGTGACCGCCGCGCGCAGTGCAGCCGAGCACGCGACGGCACAACGGTTTGTTCTAGTTTCCAAAAATTCATCAGCACTGATAGTGAGATATTTTCAAGTGGTTAAATAAAAAATTATTGTTTCACAAAAATAGAGTACGAGTCAGAGTTGTTAAAATACCGGTATTTTTGGAAAGTGTAAGTGTAAGTGTAAATACACTTTCCAAATTTTGAGTATGGATACTAAAAGTGTAAGGTATTTTAAAAATACCTAGGAAAGTGTAAAAAAAGTGTAAGTGTAAAATTTTTTTTTAGAAAGAGCTCTCACTGTTGAGCATTAGAAAACACCAGTGTTTTCACCTTTAGATCAATTCATTTGTCATTTTCATGCATTATTTCACATTTTACCACCTTTACTGAAACATTCAGTACTGTACCAAATACTGTAGATCCGGTAAGTTCCCTAACAATGGCACTTTTTCAGTGTTGATATTTTACTGATTAAGCAATGCAATACACACTGTTTAAATGCAAGAATGGACATGCAGCAAATGTCAATGCCAGTTGACTTTGTGTCCAGCTAGTGAATTTCCATTGATCTTGTCCTTTTTACAAAAGTATGATGAAACTGTAGAATACCATGAGTATTGATCAAAGGTTGGTTATCAAAGGCTAGTTTGTACATTTGCCATATTTTCTACATTCAATGCATAACTGCATGTGTGCACTGTGCAGTTATTTTTTGTACAGGACCCTTTTTTATGCTTTCTCAAAAGCAAAAAACAGGGCCATCTGAAAGAAAAAAATACACTTTCTGTACCCGGGTATTTTGCTCAGGAAAGTGTAAAAAAAGTGTATGGGTATTTTATGAAAGTGTAAGTGTAAGTGTAAATATAAATACCCATTTACCCGGGTATTTCGGGTAAGTGTAAATACACTTTCGCAACTCTGGTACGAGTAGCGTTCCAAAAATTTCAGAGATTTTATATTTTCCAAGAAAAATCTCACATTTAACTATATATTTTTTCGCCATATTTTTTTTATTATAGGAAAATATCTCACTTATATTTTCTCAGAGCGTTTTTTTTTTCAGAGAGATTTTTGTATGGTGTATGACAGTCACACAATTCAAAAACATCATTTCAGGTTCGAACATTCTGCTGCATGTGCTGCAAACCGACGGAACGTGGTATCCATCGATCGAACAATTGCAGCCGGTGCATTCTGTGCCGCCGGGCGCACTGGTGGAAAAACTGCGAAAATCTCAAGGAAGGCGTCAGCAGAATGGTGGCCATTCCTGTGGTCAGATTTGCCATGGAAGAGAGACATGGCATGAATAAGGTTCGTTGTGGATGTATTTATTCCTTGCTTTGTCAACTCCAGTGAGAAGTTACAGACATGATTCAAAATTCGTGATTCAAAAAATGTGGGCATTGAATGCTGTGTCATGTGAAGAGTAGGTAGACTTCAAGATGATCTGTAAATCATTTTCACAATATTCATCATTTGAATATTTATCTCAAGTTCGTGCTGCTCCATGCAGTTAATGCCAGCCTGCAGAAATCAGCGTAAACTGCGCACAGTTACAAACATGTCGAGCAGTGCCACAGAGTAGAGATACTTCAAAATCATCATTTTAATTTAAAGGCTAAGATAAAAATGAAGCGTTTCAATTCATGTAAATTTTTACGTCATTTTCAACTATCCTGGCAGGTTGCCAATGCAATCGCCTTCCCAGTCTGCAACGTGTGCGGGAAGGATGGGCACTGCTGGAATGAGTGCCCTGTGCGCTTGACCAATGAAGGGGTTTGTTGGGGATTATTGATTATCTTTTATTATTTTGACGGTGGGTTATTGTGGAAGAATTTTCACGGAAGCATTAGTAGAAATGGTGTTTTACACACGCAGTCAACAGAGTGGTCAGTTCTACAAGAGGACATTTAACTCAGCCCCAACTTCTATTTTTCCGCATACTCATTTTCTTTTGTTATGAGATTGTAATGTACTTCTGTACACATAAATGAGCTCGAATGATGAATAATACCACCCCATCCATCATAATATGTATTTTAATTATCCACGTTTGCCATTTATTTAAACCAATGCGCAAATTTGCAGACTCTCCAAGAGCAGGACATTTGCGGCAAATGTGAGCTGTGCCTCCTGGCCAGACCGATTGTTTCCCAGCAACAGATGCTGTGATAAAGTTGTGGTTACCTATTTAGATTGTTGTGCCTTTCACGTGCCAACATAATCATTCTAATATTAGACTGAGTTCAATCATCTAAGATTTATTCAATCATTTGAAGAAAAGTGACATGATAAAAGTGCCACTGCTCAAAAAGTTCATGTGATGTGCATTATAATTCACATTGAAATAGTGTCTTCATTTAATTGCCTTCCCAGTACCGAAGGAACTTTTTCCCCGCCACTATTTTTATTTAAAGTTATTGCAACAATATTTATTGACTCTTGCTTCTAAAGCTGGATGATATGCATTTATGTTTACCTATATGGTCGTAATTACAGGAAGTTACATTTTGTACGCAACGAAAGCAACTTAATTTGAAACTCAATTTGACTAGACTATATTTCTTGATTCAAAGATATGCAGTACAATCTTAACTTTAATAGCATTGTACTTTTAACATACTCACTGTCCAATTGTAGTAGTTGATTGAACTTATAATACAAAATAATTTTATAAGCGTTCAACCAACTACTACACAGTGGAATATTTGACTGCGCTGTGTGCTATTTACATTCATTCCATGATCTGATACCGTATCTCTGATCCACATTGCATTATCGTCGATTGTTTGAAAGAAATGCTTTGACATGTTCAATGAATCAATCTTACAAATAAAAATTCAATTAAAAAATATATTTAAAAAATACACCTTTCACCGTAATCTCATATTCACCAGCTCCTTCTTTGCTTGTTGTCCCTGACAATTCTTGTTCCGGTTTATGAAAACATTGCGTTTGTGAAAGTACACATTTTTTACACACATAAACCACTGCAGAGCAAACAGAATGACAATTCTTACTATGAATATCAATTGTGAAAAACAACAATATTTCCAATCCACATTTCTACGAGGTAAATTTGGGTGCTTTTTTGTGCGTTTTCGCAAACCTAGCACCTGGAAATTTTGAATTGTTCCGGTGCCCTTAAAAATCGCGGATGAACTTGCTAGTAGAGCACAATTTCTTCCAGTATAAGTGATCAATTTGCGCGGCTCCAGAAAAGATACGCAACCAAATGAAGTGTGGATGTGAAATTTTATGCACGGTGCTATTGTAACATCTTCATATGGTAAACATCTTTGGGGCTCCTCCTTTATTCACGCTAACAATATGGGCAGATATCAATAAAATGGGGACATCCAGCACACATCATATCAACCATAGCGAGACCAGCTGCCCGGGTTGGAATCGCGCCCCGACACTCTGTGTTTTCTGCGAAATATTTAGCCAGTTGGGTATGCATTATTGCCATCTTGTAGTGATCGAAGAATAGGTAAATCAGAGGCCTATTAAATTGGTATCATAAAATACAAACAATACCGGTAGCCGGTAGCCATTGGAAAATGCTTCACACATGCACAGGTGTAGTGATGGAAAAAGCGCCAGGATTTTGGCCATGGCGCCATGGCGCTTTTCCATCACTACACAGATGCCATTTACAAAAATGCGCCGCAACGACCAAAAAAGCGAATGTGTGGCATCTAGCCACGAGGGAACTGACACCTGTTAAACTTTTAATGACTGATGTTTTTTGCACCTATCCACATAGATATTTATTTACTTTACTTGAAGGGCAAATTATGTGGAACGTACCCGGTGGCGAACGCTTGCGCCCACTGCGCTGCGGTGCCTCCTCGCTTCCTGTGACAAAATGTTTTTATGTAACACGAAGAACACAAGAAGAATATCTACGGAATGTAAATATCACGAAACGTACTGTACATAGTCGAACGGTAAGGCGAGGCCGACATTCCGCTTGAACTTCCACATATTCGGGTTGTGCATGTATCCACCTGCAAATATAAATTATACACAACTAGGTAGTGATGGAATGGCGGCGTGGCGCTGGCGCCATTGAATGACGCCAATGCAATGGCGCCATTTTTATGGCGCTTTTCCACCACTACCTACATGCACAAAACTTGACAATGGAATCCAACCGACCAGCCTGACGTTTGTCAAAATCACTGTCACTGTACGTTTCCGCTAGCACAGCCAGAACACACAGAGCCAGCACACTGGCCAGTGTGACGTTGCTGTGCCATGCCATCGATTAGTAATGTCAGTGAAATAGGGTCGGAAAGGGTTGGGGTCTCTGGTTTTGCTGTGCGTGTACTGCGAGAGATGTGTGTGTATGGCGCGGCGCTTATTCGAGTGGCAGCTATTTCGTCCAAAATGGTGAAAAATGCTGACGGAAATGCAACATGCCAGAGTAGTGAACGGCCTTACTTATAGCCATTATACCACCATGTGTCTTTTCACGGAAGAACACGTACCCTATATTCAGCAGAGTCCTTTCTGGACATTCGGTTGAACTTAGTGATGTAAAACGCGTCAGAACTTTGTCGCCTAGCGCCAAAAGCGCCATGGCGCTTTTCCTACACCCAGCGCCAAGAGCCAATGGCGCCAGAGCACAATGGCGCAAAGCGCCAGCCCCAAGCATTGTGTTCCTGGCGCCGGGCAAAAATAGCGCCAAGCGCCAAAAGCGCCATGGCGCTTGTCATGTGCATGGCGCCAAGCGCCGATGGCGTCACAGCAAGATAGCGCATAGCGCCTTTTGCTTTGGAGCTAGCGCCAAGCGCCAGCGCCATGGCGTTTTTACATCACTAGTTGAACTACTTTCGTTCTCTAGAAGACGTAAACGCTTTGCTTAGAAAAAAACTATACGACTGAAATTTTCTGAGTGTGGTACGTATAGGTAATTACTTGCTATATCAAGCAGCATTTTACCCATTTACCCATTTACCTTATTTCTTCTAATAGAAGTGCACCGTTATATTTTTCGTCAACTTTTTACCTACCGTTCTATTTGAGGCTGCCGTCAACGATGGGTAAGTTCTCCAAAAAAAACACTTTCTGTGTTTTGAGTCTTTCAAAAATGAATACCTGTGTTTTGAGTTTTTTTCTCGAAAAAAACTTGAGTAACTCTGTTTTTATTTCTGTGTTTTTTGTAAAAACTCGATTTTTTGAGTTTTTTTCTAAAAAACTCGAGTTTTTTCCAAAAAAATCGAGTTTCCCCCCAAAAATTTTCGATTTACAGCATTTCGATCTGGAAACAGTGGTTTTCTTATAAAATATTGGTTTTACACATGTTTTAACCCCACATAACATCTGTGTATTCATTCAAGTGTCAAAAAGTCCATAAAAATGTCCACAATGACGTAACCAAAACAGGTTATAAATGCATACAAACAGGATATATTTGAAATAAACATGTAGATAGCTACACAACCTAGTACAGTCTATGTGTAGCTGCGATGCAAATTAGCAGTAATAAATACATCATGTACATTGGATACATGATGTACATCATCCCGGAGGGGGCTATTTTGAGGGGGGGGCTTATTATTTCACCAGTCCATTTTGAGGGGGGTTAATTCAAGGGGGTTAATTCGAGGTAATAAGGTATACTTAAATGTCGAAACTTTAATTGTCAAATCCACCATGAGATGTGCATGCCATCTTGAATTTTTTATTTGTACCATTATAAAATATGAATTCATACTGTACATATTTACATACTATACATGCTTATCTTATCTTGTTTAGTATAACTGAATTAATGTGCATTCAACCGCTTCACTGAAAAAAAACACAAAAACTCAAAAAAACTTTTCTGTGTTTCCGTGTTTCTGTGTTTCTGTGTTCTCCAAAAAAAAACTCATTTGAGTTTTGAGTTTTTCAAAATTTATGAGTTTCCGTGTTTCTGTGTAAAACAAAAACACAGAAACTCAATGAGTTTCTGTGTTCAATTTCTGTGTTTTTTCCATCGTTGGCTGCCGTTCTATTGTTTTTGTGAGTGCAAACACGTGCAAAAACCGTGTGCTGTTCTATTTGAGGTGCCATTCCATTGGAGGTATTTATGTTGTTCTATTAGCAGAAATAGGCATGGGCATGTGAGTTTCACTCTGCGCATGTGAGATTCACCTTCGGGTATGTGAGATTCCACAATATCTTAGAATGAACACACTCCCGGCCTGATCCGAGAGAAGAGAGACAAATCGAATGAAAAGATCCTTCGAATCAATAATGTAATGACAATTCTATTGCTTGCATCACTATTCAATAGCTTTGTTTGATGGCTGCGGGAATATTTACTTATTCATGGCAAGCGGCTACTTTTTTCTCCGCGCTGCCCACACCGGGCGGGGGGCGGAGGGTGGGTTGGCAATACACACACTAGTCGACGTCTGAATGTTAACTGGTTGATGTCAACTCAGATTTTTTCTGACGCAGATCGCAGAACGTTCGTCATATACACATGCCGCAATATTTGGTTTTTTAACGCTGCGGCATGTGCATTTGGAGATCGTTCTGCGACTCGTGAACCAAAATCTGAATTTGCACGAACCAGTAGACATTCTAAAGCCAACTAGAAGGCTTTTGCGCTTTTCTGTGTGTGGCGCTTTTCTCTTGACTCTACTACCAAAATTTGATGTGATACCTGTGCACTCACAAGTTATTTATGTTATCACACATGCGAATTGTCAACTCCCGGGTGTGAAAAATGGGAAAAATTCGAACGACGCTTGGATTACGGGAAAAATGACGGAAAAAATAGGGCATGGGATATATTTTACCGATTGTAAATCGCGTTAAGGCAGACAGCTATTCGAACCAGGGTGAAAACCCCCTAAAAAACCGGCCCGTGAGTTCTATTGCAACACACATATTTACAGCCACAGGACGCCATTGAACAGCGATTACGACATGAATGGCCCCACACAAGCTGGTTTTCAAGGTTCCCTCTGTGAAAACCCATTATTTTGTTTTCAAATTCATTTAAACAGTCTGTGTAATGAGCCAAATGGCCGCCATCTTTGTTTTTTTTCTATTTTTCCTCCGGAAGAACACATATTTGAAAACTCTGGTAAAATGCTGCAGACAAAATATTTTTTTGTTGAATAAGTACGAATTTGTAGGACAAGCTGTAAGCGGCATGTGATGCAGAAAATTATGCTTGATTTTTGGGACTGTATTGTATATTTTTAGCGCTGTTATACATATTTTTAAAAATTAATTCGTTTTCTAACTATAAATATTTTTAAAAATTCAGTTTTACATTGTATATGATATCCGTCTCAGATATGTATCCAGTTTTTTTTTCTCTTTCATTTGATACCATGTTTCACAATAGAAGTTCAAAGATGATGAAGAAATTGTGGTTATGCTTAAAACATTAAATAATTTTTTAAAATTACATCTGTGTATCTGTAATTATTGCATTATCACAGTAAAAAGCCCTTATTTTTTCACATCAAACAAAAAAAAACTGAATTCAATAACATTTCTGCAAAACAAGTAATGATATTTTTATACAATCCACTTTATAATTTTTTAAAAAATCACAAGTGCAATTGAAACAGCTGATTTTGTATGTAAATGAAAGCCAAAAAAATGAAGAACAAGTGAACACTGACTGAGACAATGTCACATTCAATACACTAGCACAAAAAAAATAAAAACAATTTTATTGTATTGTTTTCAGAAATGTTTTCATTTAATATTACGATCTGTCACAAAATTTAACATAAACATGAACCTTTTTGAAAACTCAAAAGTTATCTGGATCTATCCATGGAATTGAGGAATTGAGTGAAAGTCTTGAAAAAGAAATGTAAAGATGCAAAAAAAGGCTTGGAAAAATCACATAGTCTTTTTATGTTTCCAGAGATTTTTTCAAAATTATTTACTGTATGTGCACAACTTCCAAGTGTCAGTGCAAAGGGTATAAATTAACTGCCAAGCACCCAGTGGAGGCCATTACAACACTCCAGCCTGCAGCAAAAACTCGAAAAACTCCAGTCCAGCTGAGCCAAGCAGTGCTCAGGAAAACTCAGCTTAGTAAATGTGATGCAAGGTGAAAGTGCACAAAATAAGACATATGTTATATGCATAAAATCAGGTTTGGCAGCTAGCCAGATACTGTTTAGTTGTTTGGTCACCTTGGAGTGTTGATGCTGGTATTGACCCAAAGATTGTGCAAGCAGTTGGTCATACTGGATTAATTCACCAATGACTGGCAATTGAGCAGTATCTAAGTCTGCCATGAGTACATCGAAACCAGTCTTTCATTTTCTCTGTGAGGGCATCTTGAATTTCATCCCTGTGATTTGCATCTGAAATTTCATTTAGCCCATTGTACAGAGTGCCAACCTAACTGCATGTATAAATCACTTTCACAAATATTTATCAATTAATGAAATGAAAAATTATATATATATTTATATTTTAATGCAAGATCATGACTAACAATTGCATGGTACACACAAATTTCAGAAAGATTGATTTAATTAACAGTAGTACCAAGTCCCAGATTCGGTGTTGTTGATAACTTTATGAATTCTGTCATGTTATAAGTACTTTTCAAGATTGGTAATAACTTATGGAAACAGGTGACATATACAGTTGTCACCTGAAACGTCGCCACAGTGACGTTTTTTAAAAAAAAAATTATTTTATTTTATATGCATCCCAAGTTTTCTACAACCCCATCAGTACATGCAGCATAAAATACTGCATGTACACTCTTAATTTTACATTAACCCATCCATCCAGTGTTTTTTAAAGGATTTTGGAGTAAGTTGGCGAAAATCCATAAACTAGCGACGCCTGGCGACGATTTTGCCACTTTTTGTGTGTACAGCGACGCATTTTCACATATGTTGCACAGATATTGAAAACTGGCACGTACAGCGACGTACAGCGACGTCGCTGTACGTCGCACTTTTCACAAATGTTCTGCAAATTTGAAAACTAGAATGTACATTTTTGAAAACTACATTATTCAATTTTAAGTTTTCAAAATTGTCTTCAGAGTATTTTGTTGGCGACGCGTCGCCTACGCGTCGCCGACGCGTCGCCCTACAGTTTTCAAAAATGTTCTGCAAATGTGAACTTTGAACGGCAAATGTGACTTGCCGAAACCAATATTCACATATGCTGTCACTTTTTGAAAAATAAAAGTGCAAATTGCACACTTTTGAATTCCGTACAGCGACGCATCGCCTAGGAGAGTTTTCAAAAAGGAACATTGAAAACCAGCTTGTGTGGCCACAATGTGAATTCCACGTGCGCCCTCAGTTCAAACTAAAGAAACCAAGGGACAATCCCATCGGCATGACGTCGTAAACTGAGTGACAAACTTCAGATCCCACTCCATGCCCTGTAAAATGTTTTGCTAAGTGTCAATTCGGTGCTAAGCTAAGGCTCTGTGCCGGTACCACTTTTTGGGGAATGGTGCCGGTCATAGTTGTTAAAACGTATTTACTTTTACTCGATAAATACGTACACTCGAGTACAGAGTAAATACGTTTACGTTTCCTCCGAAAAACGATCCGGTGCTCGTATACTTTTTGAAAGTACTCGAGTACAGAAAACGCATTTCGGATCATCTTTTACATACATTTTCAAAGGCATAGAAGGGAAAAAGGGAGAAAATATGCTAAAAATACGAGAAACTAATCGAAAATGGGTATAAAACCAGATATATAGTCAAAAATTGCATAAAATATGCAAAAAGTTACAAAAATGAATGATTTTGAGCGAAGATTCTGGAGACATTTCTCAAAAGTACTCACGTTTACGTTTTCTGACGGGAAAAGTACGTTTACTCACGTTTACTCATGAGTAAAAGTAAAATAAATTTACTTAACGTTTTCTGTACTCAGGGGGTGAGTAAAAAATAAAAACGTATACTTTGGAAAAAGTTCGGTACTTTTCACAACTCTGGTGCCGGTGCCGGTGCGGTGCCATTTTTTTGCCGGTGCCCGAGGTGCCAGATGCCCTTTATAAGGAATGGCGGAGGTGCCGGTGCGGTGCGGGGCCATATTGACCGGTGCCTTTAACATCACTACACTCTATTTACATGACTTTTGACACTTTGATTTGACATCTTACTGGGTTTGGAAGCGACACAAGACGAAGTTTCGAATACCCGGGATTATGTTGAATTGAAGCATTCATGACTTTTCGCTTGAGCTGGGCTCGGTATAAAATTCCGGTATGGTTGCGGTACGGTATTCCAAAACCGGGCGTTTGATGCGGCCGGTACCACTCCCATCTTCAAATCTGCGCAATATTGTCTTGATTAAAAGCATGAGATCAGAAATTCAATAGAAAACTCAGACCGAGGGAGAATTGAATGCAAAGTGACGTGATAAAATCAAAAGCCGCGGGGGCGCGGGACCGATGCTTGAATGAACACGCTAAGAGCCACCGGGATTAAGATCGCTGTCGTAAACAGATTTCTCATGTTTTATGGCGCCAAACACAAGGTGACATACATCCAAGAAAATTGCAGGCTTGGCAGTTTGCAGCATGTCTATGAGGGTAGATATTTTTGAAATCCAATCATTGTATTTGCTCGAATTATTCCTCTCGGGAACTGTTTTCACGTCATACCTTTTTGAGGGGGAACTGATCGAGGGGGAATTATTCAAGGCGAGGAATTATTATTTCGTGAACATTTTCAAGCATGTTTATATTTATATTTCACAAAATATATTACCTATATTACCTAATTCAATAACATGCTATTATTGTTCAAATTGGACATACCTAACAAATTGGTCACATTGAAAGGGGGAATTATTCATGAGGGAACATTTTTGCCTCACTCGCCTTACATAGGGGAATTATTCAAGCAAATACGGCAATTACTGCAGTATGACAGCTAATTTTCTCATATCGCAAACTAGATCAAAACATCATTATGTTATAAGAAAGTGCTTTGGCCATTCACTGGACTAGTGCTGGAAAAGCACCCTGGCGCTAGCGCCAAAGGAAAAAGCGCCATGACGCTTTTGGCGCTACTTTGCTGTAGCGCCATTGGCGCTTGGCGCCACACACATGAGCAGCACCATGGCGCTTGGCGCTATTTTGCTGTATCGCCAGGAACAAGATGCCTGGCGCTGGCGCTTGGCGCTAGCGCCAAAGAAAAAAGCGCCATGGCGCTTGGCGCCAAGGTCCCGACGCTTTTTCCCTCATTAAGTTCAGACACCCAGCCACACTGATTATTGGATTTAAAAGAAACAATCTTATAACACCTGAACTAATTATTTAACTAGCGGGTCGGATGAACGCAACGCTTCGCAACGACTAAGGCTCTTGACGAAACATGAATAAAGCAAGCTTTTATGAAACATCACTTCTGTTTGATTGCTCAACTATTAACTACACCATGCACACCCACGAAAATAAAACGGAAGCGGTGCCTTGAGTATAATTATGGTGTGGGTTGCTTAATTCCAGCCACACATACTCGGGAGAAAAACCTATGCGTGAGTAGGGCACCCAATAGCCTACCGTATTTCCTCGAAATACCCGCAGGGAGTTTATTTTCTCAGAGTGGCAATTTTGAGGGTGGCTTATTCGAGGGTTTTTTTATTTTAGCAGAAATTTTCGTAAATATCGTAGTAAAGAATGGGCTTTTACATACTCAAAACTGGTAATAAACGTTGCCAAACGGGACGTATTAGAACATTCAAACGTAGATAGCTATACAAACTACTCTAGAGCTACAATGAGATTTGACCCCAATAAATATATCATGTACATCATTCAATACGGGGGGTATTTCGAGGGGGGGGGTATTTTTTCCTCAGCTCGCTCAAACATGGGCTATTTCTAGGGGGGGGGGGTAATTCAAGGGTAGGGGGCATTTCGAGGAAATACGGTATTAACATTTATAGATATATGTACAAACACTCCCGCAAGCGTAGACAAATATTAAGCGCTGCCAAAGAAACATTTCATTTTACATGACTATCAAATTCCACCAGAAGTAATTTCTCAACTGCATAGGTAGACATCGACATTGGGAAGTGGCTGTTAAATAAGATACATGCATCACTCACTATGTCAATGTGCAGTAGTTGAATATTGTGTTCTATTAGTTTAATGAACTGCTAGACATGACAGTGACCAACGATGTGAACGGTATGGGGAAAAACGGCACCAAACGATCTACCTAAGCACACTGGCTGTCAACTGTTTTCCATGTCAATTCAGATTTCAATATTTAGAACGCTCGCAGAGCAATTTTCGAAGTGCACGCGCGGTAATGTCGAAAATGTATTGGTATGCGCATTCAAACAACTGTGAATGTAAACATGTCGGCCCAGTTGACACCTAGTGCCATTCCATTGTCAACTGTGTGTGGGACCAAACATCCGCCCGACAGCAACCGGTGGGCGGGGCCTGCATTCCCATTAATGCACCAGAGCGATGATTACAGGGCTAACAGCGAAGTAAACAGCGTTCGGATCAGGTCCGGCAGTCAGTTTCTGACCTGACTGCTGTCGCCATAACTCCCGCTGTGGGGGGAATTAAGAGATGAAATTTGGATGGGACGTAGCCGACATTCCCCCGATACTATACTCCAACGCAGGGGCGACGGCGACCTCCTTAAGTGTGGGTCGCCGTATACGCGCAAAAAAATTTACAGAATTTCGCTGTCCGCGTCAAGTCCGGCACCCAGTGGTTTTTCATCACTTCGGGTGCCATCACTCCAGAAACGCGGACACAAAAAATAGCTGAAATTTTGGGGGGTTATCGTCAACATCCTGTGGCGCCATCGACTCACCAAAAGTGTCGCTCACTGCGTATACGGCGCTGTTTTTTACAGATACAGTGTACGCATCAGGTCCAGGACCAACTTGCGTTTCACCGAGCCAGATTCACTTTAAATATATTTTTTATTAGACACTTGAAAAGTTGGTTTAGGATGCCCTCTAGGGAAGGGTTTAAGGTATAAAATTGCCTAAAAAACCTTACCCCAAAAATGCCCCACTAAGGAATTTTAATGGGGGTGAATGTGATGAAGTCACTTATGACATCATCACCATACAAATTTGTACTGTGATGATGTCATAGGTGATGTCAGAATAGTCACCCCCATTAAAATTCCGTAGTGGGGCATTTTTGGGGTAAAGTTTTTTACGCAATTTTATACCTTAAACCCTTACCTAGAGGGCATCCTAAACCAACTTTTAAAGTGTCTAACAAAAAAATATATTTTAAGTGAATTTTAAGGATGCAACTGTAGGGGCATTGCTGAAATATCGCTTAACAGGTAACTTCACTGCATTGTACAGTATCGTATGGGTCTGTAGAATTGTAAAACTGCATTACATGACTGCATTGAGCATTTTTGAAAAAATTTATAGGGTGCCGGACCTGATGCAGACAGCACATTTATTAAAAACACGTTATACCCGCGAGCGACACCTTTGGTGGGTCGCCGGCGCCCGCCATTTAGTGTACAGTAAGGGGGGGGGGTGTCGGCTATATCCCCCCAGTTTCAGCTTTGTCCTGTCCGCGTTTCTGGAGTGATGGCACCCGAAGTGATGAAAAACCACTGGGTGCCGGACTTGACGCGGACAGCGAAATTCTGTAAAAATTTTTGCGCGTATACGGCGACCCACAGTTAGGGGGGTCGCCGTCGCCCCTGCGTTGGAGTATAGTATGGGGGAATGTCGGCTACGTCCCACCCAAATTTCATCTCTTAATTCCCCCCACAGCGGGAGTTATAGCGCCAGCAGTCAGGTCAGAAACTGACTGCCGGACCTGATCCGAACGCTGTTTAAATTGCCGGTGCGTAAAGTGAAGTCCCCACAGAGGGAACCAAAAAGGGTGATCGGCCAAAAACGGTCCGTGAAGGGCTAGTTTTTCAAAAAATACGCTTGGTCGCAGGGGGCATGGAATCTCCGTTGTGTTTGAAGTCATATTCAATTTATTTATTTCAAAAACACCACACGGATTATCTAAAAGTAGCAGATTATCGAAGGATCATTCGAAGATGCTAAGAACTAGCGCGCCCGCATTCTTTTCGATTAAATATCCTTAGTGGGCCGCAGCGGTTTACTCTAATCTCTATCTGCAACATCACTAATCCACCGCAACTAGGATTTAAGAGCAAATTTTTTCAGAGTGCAAATTTTGAGGGGTATTTCGAGGGGGTATTATTTCGTCATATTCATGGTAAAGAAAACGTTTTACATGACCAAAGACGGTAATAAGTGTGACCAAATAGGATATACCAACGTACACCGCTAAACTAATTAGTGTGTAGCTGCGATTAAAACTGGCAGCAATAAATGCATCATGTACATTGGATGCATGATGTACATCACTCCAGGGGGCAGTCCCAAGCCCTGTAAAGTGTAAAGTAAAGTGTCAAATGTAAATGCAAATGCAAAGTAAAGTGTCAATCAAAACAAAAAAGAAAATATTTTATTACTGAACTTTGCATGACAATTGACACTTTACTTTGCATTTGACTTTACATTTGACAGTTTACTTTGCATTTGACTTTACATTTGACACTTTACTTTACAGGGCTTGGCATTACCACCAGATGGGTATATTTCGAGGGGAGGGGGTTATTTTTTCCTCAGCTGGCCCAGAACCATAGCTGAAATCGAGGGTAGCATTTTAGGGGGGGGGGGTCTAACCTGCCGGCACGTGTTTATATCTCGGGAACTGCTGGGTGAAAATTGTTGATATTTGAATATAATATGGTTTCAGGTCGGGGCTAACATGAAAATCGAGGGCATCCTCGAATAGTTGCCCAGTCCCGATATAAGGGGGGTCTATAAAAAGGTGGTCATTTTGCATTGCCGATCAGGCATTTGAATTTGAAGGTGTATAACTCGGCCATTTCTGGGCCGATTTGGATTGTTTAACACTTAAAATGATCGGGAACACCTGCAAATTCCTTTTTTGTAGTCGTATTAGTGATGTCTAAATTCCGTATGCCAAACATACCCGTTGACCCGGATTTTCAACATGAAAAATTCAACAAATTTTTCCAAACATGCTATCATATACTTTAAACAACGAGAATTCAAATAAAACAAAAATGAGTTCAATATCTCTTTCCAATCAAAAGTTATAGCGCTTCAAACTTTTCCCTCCCATTCACATAAATAACCACATAAAGAACAAGACATGCAAATTCAAAACTCCATATCTCGCCCATTTCCCAGCCGATTTTCACCAATGAACACTTAAAATGATCAGAATGACATGGAGATTTCATTTTTTTTTCTAAGATTATCTGTATATTTTATCAGATTTCCCATACAAGAAAATAATGCAAACTCTTGAATCGAGTTATCATAATGAACATGCATACAGATAATCTGGGAGTAAAAATGAAACCTACATGTCATTCTGATCATTTTAAGTGTTCATTGGTGAAAATCGGCTGAGAAATGGTCGAGATATGGGGTTTTGAAGTTGCATGCCTTGTTCTTCGTGGTTATTTCGGTGTATGGGAGGGAAAAGTTTGAAGTGCTATAACTTTTGATTGGAAAGAGATATTGAACTCATTTTTGTTTAAATGTATTCCCGTTGTCTAAGGTATGTTATAGCATCTTCAAAAAAATTTATTTTTCATGTTGAAAAACGGGGTCAAATTGGCATACGGAATTTAGACATCACTAATACGACTACAAAAATGGAATCTGCAGGTCTTCCCGATCATTTTAAGTGTTAAACGATTCAAATCGGCCCAGAAATGGCCGAGTTATTAACCTTCAAATTCAATATGCCTGATCGGCAATGCAAAATGACCACCTTTTTATAGACCCCCCCTTATCTTGGGACTGGGGGGATATTCGAGGATGCCCTTGATTTTCATGTTAGCCCCGACCTGAAACCATATTATATTCAAATATCAACAATTTTCACTCAGCGGTTCCCGAGATATAAACACGTGCCGGCAGGTTAGACCCCCCCCTAAAATGCTTGGATCAATAAATGTCTAAATATCATTCAATCAAACATAGCTAATTATTTAGCATATGCAATTATTCAGCGTGTCAAATAATATGTTCATCTCGTAATCCTAGATGTGTAATGGGTAGAATTAGATGGGTGGCGGGTTTAGATATGTACTAGGTCTCAGTCTTTCTCGAACAAACCACACACCTACAGGACTGTCGAAGGAAGCTTTTTCTCTTGAGACAACACACCGCACAAGACTCAGGTTTTTTTAGAGCGCGTTCAACCGTCCGATTCAGATTAGTTGTCATTAGTAACTCATAATTAATTAATCAAGTGTTTTCATGTAACGCGTGGCGGAAAATCAGCGAATGTCACAAAAGCGGCAATCATACGGCAAGGGTGCATTGGCTGTGAAACCTACCGTATTTTCTCAAAATACACCATGTACTTTGCACATTTACATTACGTACATCATTTTTTCCTCAGCTCGCTCAAACATGGGGTATTTCGAGGGGGGCAGGTCAATTTAAGAGGGGGTGATTTGAGGAAATACGGTATACAAATACGTGAAATTCAAACACGTATAATCCGCCTATGAAGTTCACCTTCCTAACCATAAAGCGTAATGCAGTGAGTAGTTCGAAATGCAAAAACATTTGTGCTTTCGAATGCGTCAATGTCACACGTCGTTTTAATTTGCGGTTGCGCACTGCGATAGGGAAAAATATAGCAAATTCAACAACGAAACGAATTCGCTACTCGGTCAAAATTACGTCAAAATAACATCGCGAAATACAATCAAACTACATTTGTTTCACTATACTAAAATGGGAGATTATATGCTGGAAATACACAAATAGACACAAAATGCGCACAAACGGTGCCATCAGAACGGTCGAGACGAGCAGAAATGCAATTCAAGAAAATGAATAGATGCAACCGAACATAACTATCCCAAAACGATTTTTTCGGGCAGCCCGATAAGTTCTGTCATGCAGAAACACATTGAATCGGGCTACTTTTATAAGAAATTCCGCCCGGGTTAATTGAATGTCTTGCTGTCGCCTCGAGCACTTTCAAGCTACCGTCGAAAACGTTTTTATCAAATCCCACGAGAGAAAGCCAGTAATTGATAATTGGAATTGTGGCGCGGCCGTAAAAACGAGCAGTTTTGAGTACGAAAGGAGCGACGAACGTCTAAAAATGACGTTGTGGAGTTATTATTCTGGCTTCTATTGAGTACCGTATGTGCGGCCTATAGCAATCGGGTTGTGCGGCCTATAGCATTCTGTCTGGTTTACGTATTCACATGTGAGGGGTCGGCGCGGTGATCATCAAAGGCGTGCAATTCACCAGTAAATAGCCACATGCGTAATGGACTTGCGTGTGATGCCTGGACGAACTTCAATGTGAACTTAATTGGTGCATCTGTTTACATCAGATTTACACTCTACATAGAGATTGATGAAGAAATTGAGCAGCATAATTAGCAAATGACATAATTAGCATTTAAATTTGTTTATTAAAAATTGAAGGACAACGAAATTGAAAAAGACGTCGAAATTTGATTGTGCAGAAAACATAAATTAGTCAAGGGTGTCAGTAATAATTGCGTGAATTTTAGCCGCTCAGAATTCCCACGAAAATCGGAGTTTGATTCCTAAATTGTCATTTTAAAATGTGTTTTATAATATACTCTTCTACGAGACCTATTTACTTTTATGGCTGGATTATCACCCATAATCCCTCACCCACACCGTGGTCGGCGACCTCAAAGCCATTGCATCACAATGTAAAAACTATTTCTGAAAAGAAACAGCTGTGCCACACGCAAGTCCATCGCGCATGCTCCAATTTATTGGTGCGTGCAGTTTTTTTCAGGTTGGTTTTTTCGACGATTGCAAACGTAAATGCATCTAGCTGACGCGCGTCTGCCAAACAGACGCGCGTCATTGTCAGATTACTGTAGAATAATAAGTACACTGAACCCTAAAAATACCACAACAACATAAAAAACAACAAAACGATACGAATTTAAAAAATAAGTTGTGATCAGGATCACCCTGCTCGGACCTAACTTTTACATTTAAAAAGACAGCTGTGCAAATCAATACGGCCCATTTTCTTACTAATTCTTTATAAATATTTAATAGGGCCGATGGCGATCACCTCCGCCGCCGCGGTCGCCGCCACGCCCGCCGCCGTATCTGTGTGAGTAATCGATACGGGTTGTTTTCAAAGTGTCAACTTTCGAAAAACATGTCAAGTGGACAATTTTCAGACGTCCCTGTCAAATGGGTGGTGCATCATTACAAAGGCAAGGGCCCATTCCGCATCAAAAACCATTCCGCACATGTGCCCATCCCGCAAATTATTTGACCCATCCCGCAAATGGACCCATCCCGCAAGTTGCATCACCTGTGTGCGGGATGGGCACATTTGCGGGATGGGCAAAAATGCGGAATGGGCTTTTTTGCGGAATGCTACACTGTCCATTACAAATGCTAGTTACTTCACATGCTGCATAAAAGCTCACTTCAAGTGCTGTAGTGCATCAGTACAAATGCTACTGTGCTAGAAGTGGAATGAGAAGTGAATTGGGAAGTAACAAAAAGAAAAAAACAAATGGCAAGTGACCAGAAAATGCTGAAAAATTTTAAAAATTCTATTCAGTTCTCATTTCACTTCTCTATTCATGTCTAATGCTCATGAAATCCATTTTAGTGCTACATTAGATAAGCAAGCATGATATGATTTAATGGTGGCATAAATACTAAGTGTAGGTCTTTGTTGTCATGTGAAGTGATGCCTTACAGCATTTGAAGTGAGCTTTTTGGCAGCATTTGAAGTGACTAGCATTTGAAGTGGTCTCGCCTCTCAAAATGGGAGGGAATTTATATTGCACTGTTGAGCGACACGTAAATAGTTTCAAGGCAGTGACGTAATTTTACATGCTCTCAAAAAGGTATGATTCAAGTGACATGACACGGCAAGTCTAAATGAAGGGTGTGCTTCTAAAAGTACCGATCTACAAATTTTTCAAATTTGAGTTAGGACCATTTTTGGGGTCCCCATAAAAATGCGCTTCAAAAATATATATAATATGTGGGGGGCGCGAAATTCAATTTTGAGATATGGGGGGTCGAAAAAAAGCAAAAAAATCGCAAAATACAGTTTTTGAAATTTTAAAAGTACCAATCTACAAGCTTTTTCAGCTTTCGTATTTTTTAAAGTACCGATCTACACACATTTTTCAAAATTGTACGTCTAAATGTACCGATCTGCACTTTTTTGTGCTTCTAAAAGTACCGATGTCAGCCCGGCATCATCAGCAGCAAAAACTCAATTTGTGCTTTTTTATTATGGGTAAAAGTACCGATCTACATGCTATTACCTATTTGTTCCTTTAAAATGTACTGTACTACAAAAAATACGATTCACTATTTGTTATATAGCTAGTGTTATGTGTATAAACAATGATTATACCCATGCATGTGGATACCCAACAATATGGCCGAAATATCCATACCCAAAATTCCCATACCCAATACCCATGTATGGGTATTGCATAGTCCAAATCTCCAATTGCGATTATCTCAAAATCGATTTCTTGTAGATCGGTACGTTTAGAAGCACACCATTCAAATGCACGTGACAAACGATTATCTACAGTGCGCGATTGTTGTTATCATTGTTTGTTTACAGTAGATTTGGATGTAAAGGTACAAGCACAAGGTATTTGGATTTACAAGCGGCTCAGATTCCTATTGTGTCCAGCACGGATGCTCTGGAGGTGTCCTAAGGAGTTAATGCATCATCGCCGCACTAATTTCCGAACCCATGGATCAAAACTACCCACACCACAGTGGAAAGATATCAACGACGCCCTCAAGACATCCCCTTCAAGCAGCCAAGTATTCACTAACCCCCTGCCGCCGCCTCGTCCCCCACCGCGGTCGTCGCGGCCGCCACGGAAGCCGCCGCCACCGCGACCCCTGCCGCCGCCGCGGTCGCCGCCCCTGCCGCCGCCGCCGCGGTCGCCTGCGACACATAAGTATTTAGGTAAAGTTAATGCGTAATATTTGCAGTTCGTTTTCCCAAGGTCACAAAGAAACATGAAATACATGCGAATTTCATCGCCCAAACAAACGATAATCTTAAAGGTCGATTTTCATTCACCACCTAATAAAATTGCGATCCACCCATCTGAGCACCCTCAGCTATCATAAAAATACGCCAATCAGAGATCCAACATCCAAAAAATGCTCGCGTGCGACAACATGTGAAAAAGTAGCCCGTACCACGATCTCTGCTGCCGCGGCCGTAGTCGGGCGGCCCACGGCGTTCCGGCCCGCCGCCGCCGCCCGAGCGATAGCCGCCGTCGCGGTCACCCCTATGGAAGTAAAAGATTTTTTATCAGGATTTGTGGTCAATGATCATCAGCGCACTAATGTTGTGATTGATCACAAAAAATAGATGTGTGCACGGGTCAGGTATATTATGCATATGTAAACCTATTATGTATGTAGACCAATTTTAAACACATTATGCCCGCAGGGGTAAGAAAGGGGGGCAGGTAACCCCACCCCAAACTGCGCAAGTATTAATCTATACCAGAGGCAATTTTTTTTGGTTACTTTCCCCTGAACAGCCCCCCCCCCCCCGCAACTTGCTTAGCTCTAGCTATTTGCAGTGCTTTTGAGCAATTTTACCCTAATTTCACTAAGTCGCTAATTTTCATACTTTTTGTAGATTTTCACCTTTAAAATCACTAGGTCATGTTTTGTTGCATATTTTCAGCATGCTGGGTATAGTTAAATGCGAGCCGGCTCTAGATGCATGATGGGTCTACATCTAATGGCACAGGGGCATGTGCACTCCAACCCCGATTCAATTTACAACTACAAAAAACTGAGCCCAACCTGTCGCGGTCACCCCTAGGGGGTCCGCGGCCTCCACCCCCGCCACCCCCTCCGAAGGGGGAGTCGCCCAAATCGCCGCCGCCGCCGCCCCCGATGTCGGGCGCATCGCCGCGCTCCTGGCCGCACCGGTTGCACTCGCGGCGGAAGCCAAAGTTCACGTTGCTGCAGCCCAGGCAGCTCCAGTCGGTGGCGCGCTTTTCCAGGTTCGCGCCGGTACCTGTATCATCTGAGGGTGTTAAAAGGGGTGCGCATTGCTTACGAGAGGGTAAGGAGTTGAGGGGGTATAAGGGATATTTTGTTAAGCTTTGAGTTGGGACACAGAAAAGGTTACGATCAGAGGCAGGCAGTTTCGACGAAAGCATGTCAAAATTTAACAGAAAGTTACTGGGAATTTTAAATTTTGTGCAGTCCTGAACATGAACCTCGTGCCAGTCCCGCAATCAATATCAAGTATAAAGTAAAGTGTCAAATTTCATCCATCTTTGTCAATTGACATGCAAAATGTAGTTCAGTAATAGTCGCTTCATTTTAATTTTAATTGAGATTTGACACAACATTCGAACTTGAGATAAGATTTTACTGAGTACGTGACCGCCCCCAGATCTCCGTCGCAAGAACCAAGACAATATTAGCTACTCCCAATCCCCCAAACACCCAAAAAACCTCAAACACCCTAAAAAAACCTTCAAACCCCCAAAAACTCACCGGCGTCACCCTGACCTCCTCCCCTGCCGCCTCCAAACCCCCCGCGGCCGCCGCCGCCGCGCCGATCCCCAAAACCCCCGCGCCCGCCGCCGCGATCGCCGCCGCCGCGCCCCCCGCCCCGACCCCATTGACCCTCTTTGGCCACGAACGAAGCGACAGTTACGCGCATTGGGCCCGACATGTTGGGGAAGGTTTGACCTGGGGTTGGGGGGGGGGGGGGGTTGGAGATTTGTTTGGGTGATTAGTGGTCAAGTTTTTTGATATGTGGTTTGTATTTAAGAAGCCGATGTCTGGATACATTTCGATGAAGTCGCGCGACAAGTTGTGAATCGATTTTTATTTACCGAAATCAGAAGTCAGAAAGGAGATCAGAAATGATTCATTCCGACGAACTAGTTCAAACAGATTTACCCGCAAGGCCGTTGTCGGCTATCAACTAGGCAATTAATATGCGAAGCGCCATTGCCAACATGAATTTTCTGTACTAGCTTCACAGCAACCACGCAATTAAATCAACTCCAATTCCCAACACAATCACCCAACGCAATAAACATGTGATATTCCAGTAAAAAACGAACCATTGAAGCGAGTGATAGCATCTTTGGCTGCTTCTGGGTCTTCGAAGGTGACCGTGCACTCGCCCTTGGGCTGGCCAGTGTTCCGGTCCGTGTACACCTTGATGCGCAGGCCAGACTCGTTCCGGGAATCGGCCTGTGTAAATGTGATTGTGAGAAGGATCGATGCGCAGGGATACTTACCGTTACTTTGTATAAATTTAACGTTCGACTTGGCCGCTTAGTATGTATTTTCTGGGCGGTATTGGAAAAATGATTGTCCATTTAATCAACTCCCAACATTTATGTGGGTATTATAATATAAACGCCTTTAAATATAGCAGATTTTGCAAGGTGTATTTTTACATACACTGGCGGGGGTTGCTGTGAACTTGTGTGAACTGTTATCTCAAAACTACTTGACATTGCCTTATCCCACCCCATAGACAGTCACAAGAACTATACGGATTTACAAATCAATCCACGTCGAAAATGGCATACACCCCACCCTACATTACCCCCTCCAAACAGGGGTATTCTAGATTTTGACTCTCGGAGGTTGGATAGCTGAAATTTTTTTTTGGAGGGTAGTCCCTCAACCCCTGCCTCCAACCCAACCCCAAAACCCACCTTAATCCTTCCAAACTGTCCGAAATACTGCGCGACGATATTCACATCAGCAGCGGGATCGACGCCCTGCACGAATATGGTGTCGTGCACTTCGACCTTCTCTTGTTGCGGCCGGTCGCCGTACCCCCCACCGCCGCCGCCGCCGCCACGGCCACCTGAAGTTGCGTTTGGGGTACTTGGGAAGGGCGAGGATGAGGAATGTTTGAATGTGTGTTGTTAGACGTTGATCAAGTTTGTACACATAATGAGTTTAGGGACTTAAGGTATGGGTTTTCTTTTTCCCCGCTATTTATAGTTGCATATTTACAGTTTTCAACATTTATATTTACATATCATAAACACCTATCAAAGAAGTCTAGAGTGCTTTACCAACAATTTACCGCATTATACACAATGATTCGGCAGAACCCAGCGAACACAATTTTTTTTTTCTTTCGATATTTTACGCATACATTTCTGGTGAAATCGATCCGTACTATACCATTTGACACATTTCCCAAATCGGAAGAGAGCATACAGTTTTGGGCAGGTTTACATGCCACCAAATTTTTTCATACATTTTTGCTCACCAATAATCACCAGTTACATATTTGCTCAATCCCCCACCACTCTCAAGTTTGCTTTTATGAACTCATGGTTACATGTAAATTTTTCCAAACAAATATTTATGTACTGAGTAGCTGATTCCTTTATACCATCCCAAACTCAGGCCAGTTTGATGTAATTTTTGAATGCAAAATGCAAAATTTATGCAGCGTTCACACGGCCGATCAGCCACCTATTGTGATGGAAATGAAGGATTCTACGAGCATTCTCACCGCCCCAGACAAAAATTGGCTCGCGCCAGGCCCGTGCTGATTTTTGTCATAGGCGATTTTCATAACAAAAGGATGGTGACTTTTGTCGTCAAAGAAAAACTGTGTGAAACACTAATACCCTTTGACCAACTTTTTTAAGGTTAATACGATATTTTTATCTGCATACATAGCCATAATAGATTTTTATTTCAAGTCAATGCTGCTTGAACTTTCTTGATGATACCAAAACCCAAACACAGTTGGGGAGGAAATGAGAAAATTAGGAAGCTTTCCTAAACCTCACACATTGAAAACGGGCTATGCCAAAGTTCTTGAGATTTCCACCCGTGAACATACAACGATCTTCAACTATGTTTCCACTACCATTCAGTGAACTCTGTTCAAAAGTCAAATCTAGCAAACATTCGCTGGCACAACCGGATGCCTTGTCAGCTGTAATCGCAAATTAAGGATGACGGAGTCACCCCTATTCAAACAACTTAAGGAATAAATCAAACCATATTTTAGAGTTTTTGTAGCTAACACACTTGACGTAGTAGCTAACACACTTGACGTAGTAGCTAACACACTTGACGTAGGCCTTCTAGTCATGTATACTCACTAGTCATGTAAACACACCAGTTGTGTAGAACCACTAGCCATGTAGATCAACCCGCTAATCATGTCTAGGGGACATACATACATGACAAGTGGGCAGATTAGCACTACCGTATTTCGCCGTGTATAAGGCCCCGGGCACTATACAAATTTGAGGGCTTTTTTCAAACACTTTTCAAGTGCTGCGCATAGTGCCCGGACACTATGCATTTCACTCGACGATGTCTTTGTATACCAGAAAGGCCCCACGAATGCATGATTGCATGGTAGAGTCCCATCAAACGAAAATACTAGACCAGACGCGTGCACCAGATGTGTGCAGCGTGCCGCGACATATTAAATTGTTACATATTTATGCAACAGGCGCCAGCATGTGAAAATTCGGCCCCTTTGTGGACTTAATCCGACTTGAGTGGCAAATATTTTCTTCTGAATTGCATAGTGCCCGGGCACTATGCATGGAACTTTTTGCAGTGTAAAATGCCCCGGGCACCATGATCGGGGGGGGGGCTTATACACGGAGAAATACGGTAGTGGAATTACATGACCACCCCCCTACAGCGGTAAAAAATGTCAGATAAGTTAAGCAGCATGTCAGCCAACACAAAAGTGCCACCTCCCTGAGGTGTCGCACTGCTCTCTGAAGATGCCCTAAATTATACAGCCAGCAAAACGGTGGTCAAGACATGTCCCCTTATGCTGCTGCCAGAAATTCACATTCATTGGGCACCAGAGCTGGCTGCACAAACGGCGGTCACTCAGTGCATGTGTTGTGTTTGGTGACACACTGCCAAACTTCTGAGTTTTTCATTTTTTGGCTGCTGGGAGGTAGTCACGAGAACCCCCTGCCGCTAATCTGCTCACTAGTCGTGTACTCCCACTACACATGACTAACCGGTCTACATGACTAGTGGGTTTATATAACTGGAGGCACAGAGTTGTGCACACCACTTTTTTTAGGAAACAAGTATATGTGAGAATAGACCACCGGGTCTACTTAGTTCCAGGCTTGGAAAAAAAGTGTTGTAAAGCTCAAAGAATTACATTATGGATATGCATTTGTAATTCTTTGAATTTACATTTTTTGGTGTTTATTTGTTTGAATCAAGCTGGAATTTGGAGCGTGGTTTCAGCTGGAGTCGAAGTGTATTATGCACACAAAAATGGAAATGTTGAACAGAATATAATTTTTATAACACCACCATCTCGTTTTTGTAAACATGAAAATACTTTCAATGAAATTAGCATTTGCGTCAAGCGGAAACCTGGTTTACCGGTGCAACAAGCACCAGTGTCAAATAAGATAATACACCATTAAAACCACTGGGGTTACTCTCCGAGAATATATCACTGCACCACCAAATGAACTCATTGCACTGTTCTCGCGGCAACCCTTGGGTAAGCACTGTGCTTCAAATAAACGCGACAAAGTTTTCCCACCCCTACTAATCGGAACCTATACACCATGGAAATATTCATAAATGTATATTTATTACACTTAATATTTAGTTACTCCTATCAAGTGCTGTTGATAATGACCTTTTGTGCTCGTTACTGGTGTTTAATGTAGGGTTTGTATATAGCTAGAGCTGGACCTAGGACTGGCAAACTATTTTAAAAATAGCAGAATCGAATAAAAAAAATTAAATTAAAAATTATAGTATGGATGCATCACGTAAAATTGCACTAAAAATAGTTGAAACTCAAAGCTATGATAGCTCAAAATGATAGCCAAGATGATGTTCTGCCATGTGCTATTATAATTACCATTGAGCTTTGGAAGAGCATGACAGTTTTCTTCAATTCAAATTTTTAATTTGTTACTTTTCTAACATTTAATGGACAATTTGCAACTTTGTTGGCAGAAATTCATAATTGTTGCTATTAGGGTTGGCCGATGTTTTTTTAAACGTTTTTTTTAATAAAAAAAACGTTTAAAAAAAAAAAAACATGACATCCGAAATGTTTTTTTTTTTTAAAAACATCGACCGAAATTTTTAGTACTAAGCACTAGGTATTTTGCAAAAATTTTTGCGCGCAAGCGCGCAATTTCACACACGAATTGACATTGGTGGTTGTTTTCATTGGTTTTGTGGCATTTTTAGTATCAAAGTATCCATTTATATGTGCTACCATGGGTTAATAAGCCGTCATATGTCGGTGTAGTATATAATATTGAGATAATGTGCTTCCATGTACCTCCACAGTGTGTAACTTCACTCCCAAAGTAACAACCTCCTTTTATAACCTTGTTTCATCACTATTCCATGCCAAACATTACCTGAAGTCACGAACATTCAACTATAAGGCGATATACAAACGTACTGACAAAAAAAGGATATTTATGACACAAATCACCACTTATAATGCTATCCCATGACTTAACAGCCATTATATGGTCATATATAACATCACAGAGTTTTACCACTGTCTGATATACCTATATAAACCCCTGTTTACCTCGATCCGGATGGTTGTGAATTTTTAAAAAACGTTTCGTTCACGCCCCCCTGTAAAGTTTTCGAGAAAATTGACCCGATTCAAAAAATAGCCCAAAGAGTTGTCTACATAATGTATGGATCACCCCCCAATATAACACCGCGTGGGCCGTGTAAGCAGGCCACACATTTTTTTATACCAAAATGCAGTGTTCACCTCGGTCCGGATGGTGGCTCCAAATCGTATATAGTCCGTTTTTCAAGGCCAGAATTTGGCTGAAACATAGAACAGTGTCCTGGCTTAGTGCCAAATGCCATTTCAATGGCTTATTTACAGGCAGAAATAAGATTACGATATTTTCAATTTGCACTGTTTTGTACTGCGGATCACGATCAGCTTTGATTGTGATCATTATATCACCTCATCTTACATATATTAAACCAGAAAATGCTTCCACCAGAAAGAGAAATCTTTTGCGGTATTCTTTAAAACCTACTCCGCTTAAATACACCCTTCCCAAAAATGAGATATTGAGGGGTGAAATTTTAAAAAGTTAGAACATTTCGTCCAGGGAAGGAAATTAGTAGTAAGTAAAATTTAGCAATGTTTTTTAAATTTCGCCCCTCAAATTCTCATGTTTGGGTGGGTGAATTTAAGTGGTGTAGGTTTTAAAAATACCGCGAAAGATTTCTCTTTCTGGTGGAAGCATTTTCTGTGTTAATAGATGTAAGATGAGGCGATAAAATGATCACAATCACAGCTGATCGTGATCCGCAGTACAAAACAGTGCAAATAGAAAATATCCTAATCTTATTTCTGCCTGTAAATTAGCCGTTGAAATGGCATTTGGCACTAAGCCAGGACACTGTTCTATGTTTCAGCCAAATTCTGGCCTTGAAAAACAGACTATATAAGATTTGGAGCCACCATCCGGACTGAGGTAAACACTGCATTTTGGTATTAAAAAATGCGTGGCCCGCTTACACGGCCCACGCGGCGTTATATTGGGGGGCGATCCGCACATCATGTAGACAACTGTTTGGGCTATTTTTTGAGTCGGGTCAATTTTCCCAAAAACTTTACAGGGGGGCGTGAACGAAACGTTTTTAAAAAATTCGCAACCATCCGGATCGAGGTAAACAAGGGTTTATGTTGACCCAATGGCATATCTGGGAGCTTTTAAAAAAAAACGTTTTTTATTTAAAAAAACGTTGTTTTTTATTAAAAAAACATTGAGTTAAAAAAAACGTTTTTTTTCCAACCCTAGTTGCTATGTACAAGTTCATATGCACCAAAAAATGTGCTTGCGATTTAAAAATTAGCTTGCCAACACTAAAAAACAGTTCGACTCAACAGTTTACACTGAAGCGGGAAACACCGTGAATAAAAAATGAACCGGTATCCGTGAAATTTTATACAGGATTGTTCCATTTCCCAACATCAAAAGCAACGGCACAGAAGGTAACCATGAACAACACTTAGTCCAGACAGACATTTCTTGCATATGTATACCTAGCGGAGAGCATACTGTGCACAGAAACCTACCATGATTTAATAAATAAAATACTGTGATAAATTTAGTAATTAATGATTCCATAGTAAAAACTAAAAAATATGATGAAAAATTACATACTGCATAATTTTTGGTTCATTATTCAGACGGGTTATGGTAGGTTCCCATGCAAAGTGTGATGTCAGCCGAGTATATTTAAACATTTATACAGTGCACGATTAGATTTAACCAACAAATACCTTGCCACGAGCCGCCGCGGCCTCCTCTGCGAAACACGTACGGCCATTATAACACTTTTGTCGCGATTTTGCACAGCCGCACATCCACTCTTACACGTGTAGAACTGATTTTTTGACACTATGGCACGCCCCTGTCTTCTGATTAAGCAGTTTTGATTAAAAATAAAATATTTGAATTAATAAATGTTTACCACAAAGTGTTGAAAGAGAGACATCGGGCGGCCAACCCAACATGATAATGTTCCAACTTGGTTGGAACAACCTGTAGACCCTTCGTGTGATAAAGTGCAGTTATGTAACGATCAGTTAGTTAATTTCTAAATACAATACCTTCTTAACACTCTTTCAGTTTATACCTTTTCAGTGACACCTTCATTTTCCATCGGACAAGTACCACTTTCCTATTTAAAAAAACCCTGTCAAATCCAATCCACCGTAATGGTCACTCTCACAACATTTCAAAAGTTATCTAGATACACCAGCACCTCCGACTACCCAGTGAATAATACCATATTCTCACGTAAATATGCGAGTAAATAAATACGCACACAACCGTCAATTTGAACCTCCCCACCAACTTGACAAGAAAACTGATGTCGGTAAAAATCCACGATAAAAAAAACTGATTAAAAAACAGACCCTCTGCCGCCGCGGTCAAATCCGCCACGTCCGCCACCGCCGCCGCCACGATCGAAACCACCGCGCCCGCCTCCACCGCCGCCGCCGCGGCCTGAAAGCCACGTTTATGTACACATGTTGTATTGGGATCCAGGGGTAGGAAAGCGGGGGGTTGGGGGTGAACCCACCAGCTATCTATCTCTCCGGAGGCCGCTAACTAACTATCTATGTATCCCGAATAGGGTTCAAACGATATATCGTATCGAATATCGAATATCGGATATCGACCATTTTTTCATATCGAATATCGAATATCGATATCGAAAATTTTGAAAAAATATCGAATATCGATATCGAAAATTTTGAAAAAATATCGAATATCGATATCGAATATCGACCATTTTTTTCGATATATCGAACCTGCATTGTTTCCCTAAATCAAGTTATCATTTTCATTTTGAGATATTTATGATTGATCTGATTTGCTTATAGTATTGTATTTGATGAGTAAAAGTACAGTATTTATAATGTAATTTTTGTTGGAGTGCTAAATTTGAAGCTAGAAAATGCTGATATGCTATTGTTTGCAACATGCCCTTAAGCAATTAGGTTATAAGTATGAACTGTAATATCTACCAATTGTTATTTGTCTGATACACTTTGATTCATCATGTTTCTCTTCCATTTTCTACTTTTGAGTGATGTAAACCTTGCTAAAATCACTTGTATGATTCACCTTTCAGTAAAGAGATGATTAACGATGTGTGCAACCACATGAAAATACAATATGCCACTTGAAATATGCCTTGCTATACCAAAAGCAAATTGCAATATCGAATATCGACAATATCGAAATATCGAATATCGACCATTTTTCAATATCGAATATCGAATATCGATATCGAATATCGATATCGAGGTTCCATATCGTATCGATATCGAATATCGAGTTTCAGAAAAAAATATCGAATATCGAATATCGATATCGAAAAGTCATATCGTTTGAACCCTAATCCCGAAGGCAATTTTTTGACTACTATCCCCTGAACCCAGCCATCTACCTATCCGGAAGCGATTATTGAGACATATTATAGCCAAATTTTTGCTGCTAATCACTGATTTTCGAACTTTTTGCTATAGATTTTCACCTCCAAACTAGTTCATGTGTCTAACTGCCTATATATGCCCTTATATATCTATTTTGGGCAATTCGCTATCTATCCGACACGCCAACCGAACTCCGCCCACCCCAACATAAACACCGGAAAAACCAGCCCAAACCCACCTCCATACCCGCCTCCCCCTCCGCCATATCCACCCGAGTCACGGAAACCTCCCCCGCCGCCGCCACCCCCTCCATATCCGGGAGGACCACCGGGGCCGCCGCGACCCCCTCCCTGGCCGTAGTCAGGGGGGCCGCCGCCGCCCCCGCCGCCCGGCTGCGGCGCGTACCCCCCGCCTGTGTGGGTGAGTGTGAGGAAAGGGTGGATGTGAATTCATTAGCGCCACACACACTAGTTGACATCGAGTGTGGTCATTCTAACATATTGTGGAATCACACATATTGTGGAATCTCACATGCCAAATGTCAACTGGTTTCCCATTCAATTTAAAGCTTGCTCACGCGCCGACAAACGAAAATAAAATGCAAAAGTGTTGACACATGTTGCAAATGAAACTGTGGCGTTGGAAAAATTAGGATGGGAAGCCGATGTCAACTAGTGTGTGTGGGATCAATGGCCCACCGCACACTGCAAAGTGGCACGGGCGGTTCGGACTTTTTTTGCATTGTCGGAATTCAAAGGCGGAATTAAAGCGTGGTGGAATTTAAAATCGTCCGAACCGACCCAAATTTCAGTAGTTTTTTAGATTTGTCGTAAATAAAATCGTCCGAACCGACTTTACAATTCCGCCCGGGCGGAAATTAAAAACGTCCGAACCGCCCGTGCCACCTTGCAGTGTGCGGTGGGCCATAGTGAACTACTACGCGAGAATTCATGCTCGTCATTTTTAGGCTAGATCGGGAGTAGGGATCTAATGGCGCTCATGCTATTTGCCGGCGCCGAACGGCGCCGCGCCAGAATTTTTCCGGTTTTTCCATTTTCACAGCGCCATTTTTCCCGGCTATTCTCCATCAATAATCACGAAGCTCAGTGAAAAGTCGAACAAAAATCACAAAACATCCCTCAAAAGATCACAAACCAGGAGCAGGGCCACCGGCAGCTCCGTGCTGCGCTTGAGCGGCCGCCTGCGCCTGCTGCTGGTAGTACTGCGCCCAGGCGGCCTGGTACTGCTGGTACTGTTCGGGCGTGGGTTGCTGCCCGTTCACGCCAGCGGCGGCTCCTGGCGCCGCGGCGGCGGGCGGCGCGCCGTTTGAAGGCGGCGCCTGTTGTTGGTAGTAGGCGGCCGGTTGTTGGCCCGGCTGCGCTTGTTGCTGCTGCTGGCTGTAGTATTGTTGGTACTGAGCGGCCATCTGCGAGTGGACGAGTTTGAAGTTAGGGCGAGTTGATTGTGTGGCGTTCACTGCGGGTGTGTGATACGCGGCGAAGTGTCTTCACGCAGACGTGCAGTGTGAAGATACTTCAGCTTGCCTCCAGACGCTTCACGAACCATGCAAAGTATGCTGCGATGGTTCGTGAAGCGCACTTCACGAATTTTGTCAAGCGTGAAGATGGATGGCGGAAGGCACTTCACCTTAAATCTCGTGCAGTGCGTGGAGGGATCCTAATTTTTGCACTTCAATATCACGCCGTCTGGCCACAAAAAAACAACAACAACAACAAAATCTGTGCCAACCCACCTGCGGATCGTAGCTGGGAGCCCCGCCGGCCGCCGGAGCACCCTCTGCGAGGACAAATTTTTGCAAAAAGCACACAAAGAGGGTCAAAAAACGGTTCAGAGTCCAAACTAACGTGGTACAGGACCTGGGGCACTCATCTCAAAGTATACTAGCTTAGTAAGAAATCAATTCAATTGGACGCGGTTTGCCAAATTCCGTCTAGGAAAACAAGAGCTTCGATTTTTGGCTGGGTGCGATGTCAATCGATGGAACAAACTAGATTACGGTAGCGGTAAATAAAAAAAACACAGTTTTGAATACAGAAGTAAGCTATAATAGGGTATTATTTTTCGAAACAGAGTGGCGTCGTTGGCCTTTATATTCACGGCGCAAACTCGTGCAGAATTGGGATCGCATACCTTATACAAACTTGGCACGTTTCCAATTCTGTATTGTACACGGTTGAGTAATGTACATATTGTACAAGAGTTAAAGGCGCATGATTTCTGTTTGCGTTACCGTGAATGGCCGCGGAATGCGACTAAGCGACCGGAAAGGGTCGCTAACGGCCTCTAACACGCTTATTGACACGTGTATGTCAACTGATCTCTGAACGGTTGACCGACAGACGTATACAAAAACTCTTTTGGCACGAGGCCAAGTTTATAAACGGAACGCCCCCCCAGAAGTGGACTGTATTATACGGCTTTCACTCACTTTTTATGTCATTTGCAAAACGACTCACCTGAGAAATAGCTCAAAAATATTTACGAAGTAGCATATGATGGTATTTTTTCCAGAAACGTTTTTTTTTGCATGGGCTCCACCCAATTTAGGACTGTAGTCGTTAAAAAATTTCAAACATGAATACATTTCAAATTTGAAGACACTGAAGAGGCAATAAAAAATTGTTGATGTGCGCGGTGACAAAACCTTTAAAATCAGCCAACAAAATTTGTTGACAATTTTCATTGAGATTTAGCCGCAAACGTTAAATAAACACCTTCCCGGACAAGTTCACCACCCATTTTTTTATTTCACTTCGGAAGCTATATCTTTGGCTATGGTGGGGTTATAGAGCTGAAACTTTGTGAATATATACTTGTAACATCCCTCTACTCTGCATCAATGGGGGGAGGCATGGCGACTAACTACAGGGTGGGTCGCCCTATAAGCAAAAAATTTTTGCTGGGTTTTCCGTGTCCCAAACAAGTACACCACCCCCTTGATTAGCTACACTAAAGGGGCTGTATCTCCAGTTGCGGGGGTGGTAGAAAGCTAAAATTTTTGGGGTATTTTGGCAACACCCACCCCTACTAAATGCCAGTGGGGCAGCTCCCGACAACCCACTACAGTTTGTGCCGCTGTGTATAAAATTGTTGTTTTTTAAAAAAACGACCCAAGTGTCCCAAGCAAGTTCACCACCTAAACGAATTAAAAAATTTTTTTGAGAACATACCTTGTATAAAAACTGAATCAGGTTTTAACCCTACTTCTGCTAATTACATTTTTTTCCTTTGTTTAGCCACCCCCATCATAAATGGCAGACTGAAAATTTCACTTTAAACCAATTTTTTGTTTCACACTTTCAAAGTTGGTTTACAAAGTTCACTAGAGAATGATCTAAGGTTCAAAGTTATGTAAACAACATATCCTCTAAAATGCTTCCATAAGGAAATTTATTTGGGGTGAATGAAAATATGAAAATTTTGTCAAATTTTGTTCCTGCAATGACATCATTTTGACATCATAGAATTCACCCCAAGTAAATTTCCTTATGGAGGCATATTAGAGGTGATGTTGTTTACATAACTTTGAACCTTAGACCATTCTCTAGTGAACTTTGTAAACCAACTTTTTAAGTGTGAAACAAAAAATTGGTTTAAAGTGAAATTTTCGGTCTACCGTTTATGGGACAGGGTGGGTGCCCTACTGAAAAAAAATTTTGGTGGCCAAACTAGGGTTCCAACCCGATTCAGTTTTATGTTAGGTATGTTGTTGCAACATTTTTCTAAATGCAGTTGGGCGATGAACTTGTTTTGGGACACTTGGGCTGTTTTTAGAAAATGGTCAACTTTATATGCAGTGACCCATGCTTTAGTGGGTCGTCGGCAGCCGCCCCACTTGTGTATTGTGAGGGGGGTTGTTGGCAAGACATCCCCCAAATTTCAGCTTTATACCGCCATCACAGCTGGAGATATGGCTCTTGTAGTGTAGCCAATCAAGTGGGTGGTGAACTTGATTGGGACACCAAAAACGCCAAAAAAAATGCTGCATATAGGGTGACCCACCCTGTAGTGAGTCGCCGCACCTCCCCCATTGTTGGGGAGTAGAGGGGTCTTACAACTTTATATATACAAAGTTTCAGCTTTATAACACCCCCATGGACGGAGATATTGCATTCGAAGTGAAATAAAAAAATTGGTGGTGAACTTGTCCGGGAAGGTGTTTATTATAGGTTCCAACGTGAATTAAACCAAACGTGAACGAATCAAACGTATTTACTCGAATAGTTGCTACCGTTGAATAGTCCCACCTTGAATAGTTCCCCCTGTTACGCAAAGGACGAGGAAATAATTCCCCCAGTCGAATAATTCCCCCCTCGAATAGTTCCCCCCTCAAAAAAGTCGGGCAAAAAATAATTTCCCGGGGAACTATTCGAGTAAATACGGTGTATTGAATCCATGAATAAAAAAAATACAAGCAATACCGTATTACCTTGAAATACCTCCATGGGGGTTAATTATTTTGTCAGAAATTTTTGTAAGGAAGTAAAAGTAAGCCTTTGCTTGCGTACCCAAAACAGGTAATAAATGTGTCCAAATGGGGTATATTGGACATAAAAATGTAGATAGCTACACAAACTAGTCTATGGCGCACCGCACACTCAAAATTTTCAAGGGTGGTACGAACGTATTTGAGTTCCGCCAAGGCGGAACTCCAAGGGCAGTTCAAACGGTTTGAGTTCAGCAAAAAACGGTGTCAGGGGCGGAATTTGAACAAAGTCCAGACCAAATTCGGACGGATCCACCCAAGTTTGAACACTTTTTGGGCATTTGCTTCTCGTAACATGTACATGCCTAATGTTTCAAAAACATACGGACACTTTCAATTCCGCCCTTGACTTAAGAGATACGCCACTTAGATAAGGTTGTTATGAGAAACACATCTTATTTATCTTGCCAAACATATTTGTAAAAAATTTTATACAGGTAGATTCAGGCTTTGTCTTCAAAAACGAATAGAGAAAAAATTTATAATATCCACTTGTTTTAATGATATTAAAGTTCACCGTGTGGCATATTTGTGTAAACAGAAACTGAATTCCAACCTGGTAGAAAGTGTCCGTATGTTTTCTTGCCTAGATGGCGCACTGCACACTCAAAAGAGTGTGGACGTTGTTCAAATGCTTTGTGAAGAGTGCAGACGATATCACCAATCGGTGCTTAAAAAGAGTGCGGACATTGTTCAAACGCTTTGCGCTTTTCGACCTGCTGAAATAATTTCACCCCCACACAAATCCAGCCAATTCCGCCATCGTGCTAAGTGTTCGAACGTTTCGTGTGTGGAATTGAAATCGAGGGCAGTTCGGACGTTTTTGGATTCCGCCCCCGTTTTGAATTCCGCCCTTGAAAAAGTGTTGGAACCGCAACTGAAAATTTGAGTGTGCCGTGCAACAATGTGTAGCTGCAATGCAAATTAGCAGTAACATACATCATGTACATTGCATACATGACGTATTTATTACGTACATGACGTACATCATTCCGAAGGGGGGGGGGGTATTTCGAGGGGGGGTTTTATTTCCTCAGCCCATTTTGAGGGTGGGTTAATTCGAGGGGGGATAATTCGAGGTAATACGGTATTTAAATTTTAAATTTGCCACGCGACCGTTAATTTGAACATTTAGACAACATTTTACCAGAATTTAACAGGGAAATTTGCCTAATGTGTTTCACCGAACTGGTAAAATAAAAAAACATCATCGCCAAGTAAAAATCCTTATTTTGATATGGTTCTATGATAATCTTTTCTTCTTTCAGTCACATTTCACGCAGCAGTGGCATCCTAACGCAGTGCGAGTGCATTGTCCATATTTTCTGGTGCATTTGTCACATCGCCTTCGATCGCATCTTTCATAGGCTTCGTTTCGGGCAGCTTGTAGAACAGATAGACGAGAGCCACGATGCATGGCAGGCAGTAGAGTGGAATCAAAATCAGCGGTCCAATGAGGTTGACCAGTGGCAGGGAGATTATAGTATACACCAGCTACGGGGGTCAACGAATGTGTCAAGAAGTATGTCTACAGGTATTTTCAATTTAAAAAGATCCATTTGTATTTGAGCATGTGCACCACCACGTATTTCTATTCAGATCAAGGTCTGGAGCTAGTTCCGCAAGTGGAGAAGTGAGAAGTAAAATGGCAAAAGCGAAGTAAATTGAAGAGTAAAATGGCAAAGCGAAGTAAAATTACTTTTTTATTCTTTTCCGCTTTTGCCAATTTACTTGCCATTTTACCTCTCAGTTCTCCACTTTCGGAACTGGCACCTGGCCAAATAAATATGTAACTTAAGCATGAAGGATTGTGTTGCATGTTAGTTTTGTCACACGCTTTTTGACTGTGTTTTACAGAATACGAAGCCACATTTCAAATATCGTCGTAGTTATCTAGACACGTTTAAAAGCATTCTGCTCTTTCAACGCCTAGATAAGACGAACCGCGTAGAACAAATCAATATGTATTCACCTGTGGTAACATTCCCGCGAAATTGCCAACAGCCAGCGTTGGTGCACGCCAACGCTGCTCCACCAGGGGGCAGTCACAGACCCTGTAAGATGCCCTGTAAAATGCCAAATGTCACGAAAAGTGTCAAAAGTCATGTGTAAAATACCCTTGAAAATGGCAACCGAGTTGCCATTATCCAGGGCTAGTGATGTAAAAAGCGCCAGACTTTTGGCGCCAAGCGCCAATGGCGCCACAGCAAAATAGCGCCAAGTGCCAAAAGCGCCATGGCGCATTTCTAGAACACGGCGCCAAGCGCCAATGGCTCCAGAGGATGTTGGCGCCAAGCACCAATGGCTCCAGAGGATGTTGGCGCCAAGCGCCAATGGCTCCAGAGGATGTTGGCGCCAAGCGCCAATAACGCCAGCGCTAATTTTTTTGCCGCTCATGAAGTGCAGCCATGCCAATGCAGGTATTGGTTAGGTCCTGTTGGTTAGGTTTTGTAGTAGGTTTTGGCTCCTCTACAGTTTGAAGTATTTAGACATTTTACCACTGTATTTTTCCATTTTATTCAACAACAACAAAACTTCATTTTCAACATAATTCAACACTATGCATTTGAGCATTGCTCATTGGCTCATGAGCAAGATTTGAGTTGGGATGGGAACCATGAGGCCCATTATTTGGGATTTTTATTGAGTATCCTTGCAATTGCATAGACATGGTGCCAGTTCTGCAAATTGAGAAGTGAGCAGTAAAATGGCAAATGTGAAGTGAATTGAGAAGAAAATTGGCAAAAGCAAAGTGAAATGGCAAGTAAATTGGCAAAAGCGAAGTAAAAAAGAACAATAAATTTCCCTTCGCTTATGCCAATTTCCTTCTAAATTCACTTCGCATTTGCCATTTTACTTCTCACTTCTCAATTTGCGGAACAGGCCCATGGTTTACAAAATAAGCAAGTGGAGGGTTTGTTCTTCCTGGAATACACATACAAAAACACATTTACTTGTGAAAATTTTGCACACAAGGTCTTTTTACATAAAATAATGATCTATTTCTTGAACTCCTTGCGCTTTTTGGCGCTTTTTAAAACGGCAGCGCCAAGCGCCAATGGCGCCACGACATCATAGCGCCAAGCGCCAATGGCGCCACAGCAAAAAGGCGCCAAGCGCCATGGCGCTTTTACATCACTATCCAGGGCATTTTACATGACTTTTGACACTTTTCATCACATTTGACATTTTACAGGGAATTTTACAGGGTCTGGAACTGACACCAGCTCTCCACCAATGAACCACGCAATTGGACCAGGCCCGATGCTGAATGCCACCAAAAACACGAGCACGGAAGCCGTTGATTGCGTTTTAACTTTGATCGATAAGTACGTCTTTTGCCACTACACCGATCGGAACATTTCTGTAGTTATGCCTTCACGATCAACCCAACACATCCATCAAAAGACAAAAGTAGCGAGAAAAAAAATTGAATTTGTTGTTTAAAACAGAAAAGAAATCTTTTGAACAATTGAAGCGTGTAAAAGTTGATAAGGCATTTGTAGAATCATATTTATTTTCAGTTGTAGGTGAACCATGTGGCATCGACATGCACCGCCTGATCAAAATTGAAACTCAACCATAGAAGTAACTTTGATTGCCAATGCGGCGGTTTGATCACTTTGCAGCGTGTTTCCCAGCTGGATGCAACCGGCGAACACGGCCATGGTGATCGCAGCGACCAGTGGGCAGTCCCGGACCCTGTCAAATTCTCTGTAAAATGTCAAATGTCATGCAAGGTGTCAAAATTCATGTAAAATGCCCGCTAAAATGGCAAACGTTTTCCCGTTTTGCAGGGCATTTTACATGACTTTTGACACTTCGCATGAGATTTGACATTTTACAGGGCATACAGGGTCTGGGATTGGCACCAGCCCTCCCCACAATTCCAGACATCGTCTGCCCACCCTGTCCACCAGCCACGCCGCCAACAGATTCCTTTACGTGCAATTAAGCGAGAGCAAGTTAGAATGCTTTTTATATGTATGGGCAAACGCACATATCGTATCTTTTCAAACAAAACGGCATACCTCCAAAAGAAGGGCACCTCAAATAGGACGGCAGGTTTAGGCATTTTGATTTGCCCATGAAGACAATAGAACGGCACCCTCCAATACAACGGCAGGAAGATATTCAAGTTCAAATTGATGTTCTGATATTAAAATATTGCTCACGCTTAATTTACTAATTAGGTCATGTTCAAATGAGAAGAGAAAAATGAATGAAAAATTGGTGTAAAATAGAACGGCGCTCTCCTATTAGAAGAAAAAAGTAAAGTTATATGGACAAAAACCAACGCAGCAATTCTGAAACCGTTCGAAACGCCCGTAGTAAGCTCGGCAATTCCGGGCGTGATTCCGACCCGAATCAGCATCTCGGTGGAGAAGGCCGCCATGAACACGATGCCCGACGAGGACGTCACGAAGAAGGTCACCGCGCAGGTGAGCACCGACAAACGAGGGGCATCGCTGGGTGCACAGTGGGTTCCGTTGTCAAATTGTTCGAAAAATTGTGGGAAAACAAACAAACAAAAAAGCCGGTAAATTGAAAATGAGCTGAAGAAAACAACAACAGAAGATTGAGCCAGAAAAGTTTAGCAGATTGAAATAGGAAATCTCAAAACTTTCACTTTGGAAACTGAAAATAAAAAATTAAATTTGACTCTGGTTGCGGCTAACGATGGCAAACCCTCATGAAAAACGTATTTAATTTTTTAAGTGTTTTTTACCAAAACGTCTTTTCGAATTTTGAATTTTTTCCAAAAAAGTTTTCGAATACCTAATCGAATTGAATTTTCAAATTTTCGAATCTTTTGATTACTTTCAAATTTTCGAATTTTTTTTATGACTTTTCGAATTTTTTGCATAAAATTACTGCATTTTCGAACTTTTAGTCTGAGTTTGAATACGTCCTAATGTTTTACAGCTTTCTATACTGTTACCGTGGACACATTTGCAGATTGAAGTTCTGTAGCTTCAAAAAATTCATGCAAAATTGTTGTTTTACCGTATTTCCTCGAAATACCCCCCCTCGAAATACCCCCCCCTCGTTTGACCCCCCCCTCTCGGGACCACTATGAAACAATCACCCCCCCCCCTCGAAATACCCCCCCCCCCAAATTGAGTGTAAAGGGAACGTACATGACAATAACTGTAGTTTGTGTTCTGTGTACTGCAGAACACACGTTAAAACAATGTCGGTGTCACGTTAGAACAGTGTACATACCATCTACATACTAATATTAGTCTACAGAACGTTATAAATGGCGGTTATTGTTGCATTTTTCGACGTCTGCGTACGTTTCAGACGACAATTTCGTACTCGGTTTTCAAAAATTTTCTTGTGAAATAATAACCCCCCCCCCCTCGAAATACCCCCCCCCCCTCGTTTAACCCCCCCCCCCCCTCTCGGGACCACTATGAAACAATCACCCCCCGGGGGGTATTTCGAGGAAATACGGTAGTTTATTTTTTGCATTTTTTACCCATTTTCAACCAAATATACCCAAAAAGTCTCGAAAATTAGACAACGTTTTCGAATTTTTGAAGTTTCGAATTTTTAAAAAATAAAATCGATTTTTAAGTATTTTTTCACCGCATGCTCAAAAATTCGAAAAGTCCAAAAGATTCGAAAATTCGAAAATACGTTTTCGAATTTTCGAATCTTTTCCGCCATCGTTGGTCGCGACACGGGGACAAATTGCTACTCACCAATCTCGGAAGAAGTCGATTATACCAGGC
Organism: Sphaerolaimus hirsutus; assembly: GCA_964036195.1. Taxonomy (NCBI): domain Eukaryota; kingdom Metazoa; phylum Nematoda; class Chromadorea; order Monhysterida; family Sphaerolaimidae; genus Sphaerolaimus; species Sphaerolaimus hirsutus. Next base: position 13,759,643 of record OZ038451.1, read on the forward strand.
GGCTTTTTCCGACGTTTTGAAGTTCAACAAACAAACAGATCACCCATGCAGTTCCTTTTACAGCTCTTTTACATACAGCTGTATTACTTTTACTTTGGTTGATCATTTCGAATAATGTTCGGCGTTTGGAACATTATGCTGATCATTATCATACTTCTTTCTGTTATTTCCCCATCACTGGTCCACAACAAATACATTCCGTATAGGTGTGCTAAATATGTATATCGGGTATATCGAGGTGGGGTCAATTCAGGGGAGATAATCCGAGGTAATACGGTATGCATCATTTATAGCTCTGCATGCATAAATGGGTGCAATTCATTGAGTCTTCAAACAGCGTGAAAATGCCCCTGCGCTAGAGGCCTCATTCTTCTGCCGCATCTCCAAATCTTCAACGATAGCCTTCACTTCAGACTGCTCACTCGTAGCATAGTAGAATTCGACAGAGTCCCGAATTTCTCGATCGTCATTTTTGACTTTCTCGCCGTCACGAAATTTCTTCGTTGCTTTGTAGCGCATCACCAAAAACTTTGGCGTTTCCCTCAAGTAGAAAAAGGTCAGTGAAATGAGCGCCAGATCGATGGGCACAGGTAAAAGCACGAGCGCAGTTGGGCAGGTGCCAAGTAGTACGCGAAAGCCCACCACTGCACCGATTGCGGCACTAGTTGACGCGACAACATCCTGGGGAAATTATAATTCAACATCCTGGCGAATTTGAAATTCATTCAATGTCAATACCGTATTTCCTCGGACTACAGCCAGGGATTTATTATTTCACCAGCAAATTTTGAGGGGGGCATAATTCGAGGGGGTTGCTCGAGGGTGGATTATTTCGTCAGAAATTTTCGTGAAGGATCGTAGCAAATAATAGACTTTTAGATATCCGAAACTAGTAATAATTGTGACAAAAAGTATATAATTGGACATATGTACGTTTTTATCCACACAAATTACATAATAGACTTTGTGTCGCATCAATGCAAAAACTGGCCCCAATAAATACATTCTGTACATTGCATACATTATGTACCAGGGGGTCTATTCAGGGGGTATTTAGAGGAAATACGATAGTCAATAAAGTGATGCAAAGCTATGTAAGGATATACCTTATACAAAGCTCGATTCGCCAAATTGGGTTGGTTTTATAAAAATCATTTGTTAACAAATTGTAGAAAAATTGTATAACAATGTATTTTATTTTTATTTTACTCTTGTTTCATTTTATTTTATTTTATTTTATTCATTTTCATTCATTTTATTTATTTACAAAAATTTTACAGAAATTTTACAAAAAAATCAGAATCTTGCATGCAATGTCAGAAAAATGTGATAATTAGACCTAAACATGAAAAACGTGTGACAAATTTTTCCATTACTTTGCAAAAGTTGCATGCAGTAGGTATTGTTAGCTAGTTGCAAGTGTCAAGTTACAATTATCGATAAGAATGGTTTGCATTTTCAGTAGAAGGATTACTGGAGTGTGCTGGGCCCATTTGTAAAACATCATGCAAAGTGTCAATTGTCATGACAAATGTAGTAAACAGTCAATTGGCATCTCAAATGTCAAGCAAAGTATAATTGTCATGACAAATGTCATGCAGAGTGTAAATTGTGTATCTGAATCTTATGTTTTGGTATCCAAACCTTATATTTTGGTATCCAAATCTTATGTTTATGTATCCAAATGTTCACATAAGATTTGGTTACAAAAACAACAAGATTTGGATACAAAAGATAAGATTTGGATACAATTTGCTTTACAGTTTCCACTTTAATTTATATTTGTCATGGCAATTGACACTTTACTTAACATTTTCATGAAAATTGACACTTTCCATTCCATTTCATATGACATTTTGACACTTGGGCTTTTGGCTTGGGACTGCCCCAGCTCCGCGAATGAACAGGTTGAACTATAAACAACAGAAAAAATTTTTACAAAAAAAATATGAATTTTTATACAATTTTTACAAAAAATGAATTTGTATACAATTTTACAAAAATTCGAATTTTTTTACAATTTTTATTTTTATATTGAAATTTTCCATTTTTTTAAATTTATTTTTTATTCTTCAATTTTCCATTTTATTTTTATTTTATTTTTATTCTTTTTGAGATTTTGCCAACCCTGGACGCCACTGAAAAGAATATTCACCTGCATAAAACTAGCGGCGCCGCGGATGTTCGGCTTGGCACACTCCTGCAAGAAGCAGCTCAGCGCGACCGATTGGACGCCGGTGCCGACGGCGGCCAACGTGCGGCCCGCGGTGAGCAGCACGCGCGAATCGAACAGAGATAGGGATAGCGCTCGGGAGAGTTGTGGGCTATGTGTTACCCGAAATAATTGTTTACACTTACGAGCAGGGTTGGTTTTACAAAAAAAAATTTCCTAAAATTGTAGTAAAATTGTCTTTTATTTTTATTTTATTTATGTTTTATTTTATTTTATTCTTCAATTTTCCAATTTTTTTTTCTGAGAGTTTGCCAACACTGCTTACGAGGAATACGCGGGGGTTCGAAACTTAACTTGAAGTTACTTATATTGTCTTCGTGCTGCGCACACTGGAATTTTGGTCTATAAAACAGTCTGATCGAAGTCGCTCCGATATGTTTGCATCAAAAATCGCAATTTACAATTCAGAAATCGAAAACACAATAAATGTTAAGGATTTATAATCTAGGTTCACATTTTCTAGAAATACCGTTCGTCCGACAACTGTGCCTGGCAAATGCCACCCAATATACCCAAGCAGGCGGCTACTCGGAAGCCAACTGAGTTGATGTCGGGGGGGGGGGGGTAGGATTCATGCATCAATTTGGTGCCATGCGAGCAGCGTGTCTGATCAATGTCTCAAACACACAAACTATTTACCTAGTTGACATTTACACCAAATGTCAACTGATTCCCATAACAATTTAAAGCTTGCTGACGAGTAACACCACTCATTATTGTACGATATACATATTTACGTATACATATATTATATACTTCAAGCCTACCTTTTACACTGCACATACGAAACAATTATTTCAACACAACAGCTTCATTTGCAACTTGATTCCACACTTTTGCATTTGAACGGCGTTCTTCGTCTCGTCAGCAAGCTTTGAATTGAAATCGGAACCAGTTGCCATTTGGTGTCGGTGTCGACTACATAGTGTAGTATTTGATTGAATTACTACAATATAATATTGTAGTAATTAAATCAAATACTACAATAATGTGTGTAGGACCAAACGTGATTCGCCTTACCGACCGAGTCTGCCGCTTTTTTGGACGAAAATCGGCGCCGCCGCCGCGCCAATTATGAATCCGAGCAGAAATATCGACACGTATGCGGCCCACTGCCAGCCAAACGTGACCTCTTCTTCGGCCGCATTATACACGTCATGGGGGCAGTCCCAGACCCTGTAAAATGCCGTGTAAAATGTCAAATGTCGTGCAAAGTGTCAAAAGTCACATAAAATACCGACAGAGTCGCCATTTTGCAGGGCATTTTACGTGACTTTTGACACTTTGCACGACATTTGACATTTTACCGGGCATTTACAGGGTCTGTGACTGGCACATGGAGCGCACTGCCATTGGTAATATTTGGACGCGTGTGCCCGGCATGGCGCAGGTGCGGCAGCCACCAGTTCCTGAACGCTTCGATGGCCGTGTTGGGGAAGGTCAGGCAGTAGCCGAACTGGAAGAAGGAGCCCAGCGCCACAAGCGCCAGCCGCAGCACCAGGCGAGGTTCGGTCGCGCGCCGCCGCTCGCCGCAGCTCGTCATCGCTCCCGGATGGATGCACGCGTTCAAATTCAAATTTGTATTAAAAGCCTCTCCCTGTCATAAAATAAATATTTCCAGTATTTCCAGTATTTACAGTATTTCCCATGAGGAATTATTATTTCGTCTTTTTCGAGGGGGGGGGGCTATTCGAAATGGGAATTATTCAAGGAGTGGCATTATTGATTCGCCAAAGTTTTCAAGAATATTTCTAGCAAGTATAATTCAAGAAATTTAACGAATTATGCTTTATTCACAAAATAAGATGCCATGTTTGTTCAAATTGGACAAAACAACTTGATCATGTGCTTTAAGGGGCTAATTCCCCAAGGGGAAATTATTATTTGATCACTCCTCTAACCGCGGGGAATTATTCGAGGGGGAATTATTCAAGCAAATATAAATATATTAGAGTCAGAACATTTAGGTATGTAGAAAGTAACGGCCCGCTTTGATCAAGTGGGTGTTAGATTTTGCAGGGCTATGAAATACGTGAGTTGCTTCACATTGCAAAAGGCAATAGTGTTTTTGTTGATTTTTCTCAAAAAACTAGAAAAGAATTGGGAGAGCATCGCACTTCTGCTGGCTACAAAAAATTCACCAATGCGACTTTGGAAATCTTACAATTCGTCCATTTGGCATTTACTATGTCCAAAATAACGATACCTGCGACAGTGGAACTACCGGGACGGGAATCATGTTGTTAAAACATGTTTATACTCGGATAATTTCTATACTCAAGTACTGCGTAAAAATTTTTACGTTTCCTCTGATAAAGTCGGCGGACATTTCACCCTACAAAATCGGAGAGTTAGAATTCGCTCGTGAATAGAGCGAACAACGAAACTTGTGTCTCACGCGGACGCTAGAAATTGAAAAAGAAAATCATATTAAAAGAAAAATAAACGTTTCGCTGCGTCCGCGCGTGCCACGCCCTAGTTATCTACATTTTCAACGTTGCTTGTAAAGAATTTGACCGTTCAAACTACCGTATACCATTCAAACTACCCTTTTTGTTTTTTTATTTTTCATTCGTTGGCTCCGTTCCAACAAAAGAGAACTTGGCAGCCGGCCAAAATTTCGAAATCCGCTATTAATATGAATAAAATAGGCTCACAATAGCCATATAACCATGTATATAAACAAAAAAAGCGATTATGAAGGTGGAAATTGGCAAAGCAAAGCAAATTTTAACGATTTTTAGCTAACTTTCGGTTTTCACTCTCATTTGTAACTGGGATAAGGGCCAAGTTTTCATACGTGACCCGATCTATTCCAATCGTTAAAATATTGCGTCACAACTCACAATACCTAATGCCGTCATGCACTCTCCACTGGAGAGATTGACGCAAATGTTTGTAGGGCGATACGTCTGCCGACTTTAAGGTACTCGCACTCGCACTCACCTTTACGCGTACATTTTGAAGTAGGCTTTTTAAGTATAGAAAACGTGTTACGTGTAGGCTTTTATTTTGGCTTTTTCAAAGCGTATAAAGGAAAAAAAGGAAGAAAAAAGCTAAAAATACGGAATAATAGTCAAAATGTTGTGTATAAACACATAGTCAAGAATGACTGAATATTTGCAAAAAGCAGAATAAGTAGTGAATTTGAAGGTGAAAATGTGCAAAACAGTATGAAAATTAGTGATTTTTCGTGAAAATTGGGAAAACAATTTCTCAACAATACTCACTTTTACGTTGTCCGGCAAAGAGTAGTACTTTACTTATGTTTATTTAAGGGTAAATACGTTTTACTACGTAAATGTTTTCTGTACTCAGGGGTGACTAAAAATAAATACTTTGTTTGTTTACTTTGAAAAAAGTCGAGTACTTTTAACAACTCTGCGGGGAATCAACACTATAAAAGTACAGGAACTGTATTTTAATGGATCGGTGCCATATCATCTTTTGCGGCTGTCATTTTTTTTACACAAAAACAACAAATCAAACACATAATGGTCGGTAAAGGTGACAGTTTAATTCGACTGGGATAAACGGGATGAGAGAACCGGGATACCGAGTTATGTTTATTGGTGGCCCGTACATTAATTGACACAACGACAAGATCGTTCATGTGTCAACTGAACATTTATGTTAAACATTCATTCGAATATTGGGTTGCTGGGTGGAGCTTAGGCCTCCACTTGCATTTTATCAGTACAAACATTTTGAAAAGCATTTGTGTCAAATATGAATATGTGACACAAGTAGTGATGGAAAAGCGCCATGGCGCTAGCGCCAAAGCAAAAAGTGTCATGGCGTTTCTGTCGCTTTGCGCCAATTTGCTCCGGCGCCATTGGCGCTTGGCGCTGAGATTCGGAAAAGCGCCATGGCGCTTTTGGCGCTTGGCGTTAAAGTCCTGGCGCTTTTTCCATCACTAGACACAAGTAAAAAATGATGCAGGATGCCATTTCCCAAGCTTCACGTTTAATCCATGTGAAAGACCACATAAGTTTACACTACATAAGTTGTTGCATTATTCTCATTTTAAACAAAGAAAATGTAACATGAGCGTTACACAGCATTACATGTTACTATGTGGGCTCAGCTCCCCCCCCCTAAACTTTTACCTACAGAATGGCGGAATGGGACCATGGCGCTGGCGCCATTAGTAGATGCCACGCCATGGAGCCATTGGCGTCGGTGCCAGGGCCATGGGACGTCATGTATATGTATGTAAAGTCGGCGGACATTCCACCCTACAAAATCGGAGAGTTAGAATTCGCTCGTGAATAGAGCGAACAACGAAACTTGTGTCCCACGCGGACGCTAGAAATTGAATAAGAAAATCATATTAAAAGAAAAATGAACGTTTCGCTGCGTCCGTGCGTGCCACGCCCTAGTTATCTACATTTTCAACGTTGCTCGTAAAGAATTTGACTGTTGAACTACCGTTTTTGTTTTTATTTTATTTTTCATTCGTTGGCTCCGTTCCAACAGAAGAGAACTTGGCAGCCGGCCAAAATTTCGAAATCCGCTATTAATATAAAATAGGCTACCAATAGCTATATAACCATGTATACAAACAAAAATAGCGATTATGAAGGTGGAAATTGGCAAAGCGAAGCAAATTTTAACGATTTTTAGCTAACTTTCAGTTTTCACCCTCATTTGTATAATACGCAACTGGTAACTGGGATAAGGGAAAAGTTTTCATACGTGACCTGATCTATTCCAATCGTTGAAATATTGCATCACAATACCTGATGCCGTCATGCACTCTCCACTGGAGAGATTGACGCAAATGTTTGTAGGGCGATACGTCTGCCGACTTTAAATATACATACAAAAACAGCAAAAAGCACACCATTGAATGTATTTATAACGATTTTATGTCACATGGAGCAAATCTGATGATAATACCTTATGTGTGGTGAAAAATGCATGCTTGCGCGCAAATTTTTTTATGCTGACGTTGAAAAAGTCGCATTTTCCAGTCACTTTCTGGTCGCGCCCCGGGAAGGGGACCCCCCATCGATACGGCCCTGATCAACAACATGTTTTTACAATCTGTTTTTTTTTCTAAACCATTAGAAAAACCATTGAAAAATACCATCCGTTAACCAGGCAAATTATATGTAAAACCAATGTCAGGCAATGATTGGAAAGCAACTTCCCTTGTTAGAAACAAGTAATGTTTTTATTAACAAATGATGGGGGCACTCATCATAAGAAGATTATCAGCTACAACTAGTGATGTAAAGGCACCGGGGCACCAGTGCTGGTGCGGTGCGGTGCCAATTTTTGGCCGGTGCCCAAGGTGCTGGCATCGGCCGAAAAAACTGGGGCACCGGGAAAGGCACCGGCAGGGTTTCAAGGGTTTAAAAATGTGACGTTTCAGAACATGCGTGTATGCACTTTAAAAGTGACACAATGTAATGGACGTCAAAACATGCTTGCTATGCCTTTTAATGAGATTGTTCAAACATTTACATGGTTGAAAAAAGGAATGTGGGTCGGATATAAGTGATTCCAACGTTTTGTGATGCTCCAGTCTCGAGATATGCTCTATAAAAAGTTGTCACTTATGATATGGTAGGTATATGTGCAGACAAAACAAATTGGTGTTGGAAAACAGGGTCAAATCGGCATACGGAATATAGGCATCACTGATCCGACCAATAAAAAAAGAATATACAGATTGTGCCGATTATTTTAAGTGTTCAACGGTCTAAATCGGTCAAGATATGGCCGAGTTATTGAGCTTCAAAATCAATTGGCCATGTAAAACGATCACTTTTTATAGACCCCATTATCTTGGGACTGGGGATTATCCCAGGGGGATAACACAAATGTCTGGTGGACCCCCTCCCAAAAAACTCACCCCATCTATCCTTTGCACAGCAAAAGCTCCATCATCTCACTACCTAAAGCCCATAGATTGACCATTTTTGTTGTCTAATTGTTTTAGAAAATTTGACCCGGTGCGGTGCCTTTCGATGCTAGCACCGGCGACCGGCCGGTGCCCTTCGGTGCCGGTGCCATTTTTTTCGGAATGGCACCGGTGCCGGTGCGGTGCGGTGCCATTTTTTGGCCGGTGCCCCAGGGTGCCAGGTGCCCTTTTCATGACATGGGAGAGGTGCCGGTGCGGTGCGGTGCTATTTTTCCCGGTGCCTTTAACATCACTAGCTACAACCAGGGATTGAGCCAGTATTTTTGAATGAGAGTGTTTACCCTCTGTAATGGAGAATGAATGGTGGGGGCTTGCTTACGACACACAAATTTTACCTACACAAATGGATTCATGTCATTACACTGACCCCTTCATAGGCACCACAACATGGCACCATTGGCAATAAGAAACTTGAGGTTAAACATCATTCAATACATTGCCAAACAAATCAATGATAAATCATGCATACGGTGTGGTAATGCGCGCTTGCACACAAAATTTTTAAAAAAATGTCGAAAAATTCATATCAAAATTGAATGTTTTGGATATTTTTCAATGGGAACCCTGACTCGAAATATGGCAAAATTTCAAGTCGAGTCGGGCAAAAACTTCAAGTCTTGAGTTTTCACCATAATTTTCCGGTTGAGTCAGGCGAGTCGAGTCAGTACCCAATTTTACCCTCGAGTCACGAGTCGAGTCGAGTCGAGTTCGAGCCATAGTGCGGGGCCCCAACCCCAATGTCTGGTACACACGAAGGGGTTGGCGGCATGGCATATAAATTTATTTACGTGCGGTAGATCAAGTTTCCAAGTGCTCTTGCTTGATCGCGAGGAAATACTTGCACCTTTTACGGTAGTCGCTGTAGCAACAACGTCAAAAAATATATTTATGATGCATGATGTGAATTGTGATGTGATTTTGGTGCCAGGTATTTGCCACAAGCGCCAAAGCGTTTTTACCACAAGTGCCAATGGCACTGCGCACACTAGTTTTCACACGAAGTTTCAAAAACCCATAAATGAGCTTAAAACGTGTTCGAGTTTTCCACAATTAGTCATTTGTAATCTCCGTTGACTGTAGTTGACAGTAGGGTGTCAAATTTCCGTTTCCGTTTTCCATTTCCGCAGGAAATTTTTGTTACCTTTCCGTTTTCCAGCAGCTGAAATTTTTTTACCTTTCCGTTTTCCGTTTTCCGGCAGCCTCAAAATTTTTACCTTTCCGTTTTCCGGCAGCTGAAAATTTTTTACCTTTCCGTTTCCGTTTTTCCAGCCCATTTTTCTGTTTTCCGGCTGAAAATTTTTTTACCTTTCCATTTCCATTTTTCCAGGCCATTTTTCCATTTTCTGGCTCGATTTTCAGTTTTCTGGCATTTTTTCATTATTTTTCCTATCTGTATTTATCTTTTTCCCCTATGGTGTTTTTAACTACCAGGTTATTGTGTCATTCATAATTTTTATCTGTATCCAAATGTGTAAAAAACACAAAGTAATTTTGGACACGTACTTAGCAGTCCGCTGAGTATACCTTTTACTGTTCAGTTACATCAAAGTTCACTTTTGCTAAATTCTTATTGTTGTTGTGTATTTTTGCTACCTTTTGATGATTTTTTGTTGGTTCAGTTAAGCTTGAACTACAAGTGAAGTTACTTGCATGATCCATAGTTGCAGAAATTTCAGCTACCACAATCAAAGCCAAACAGGCAAACTGGCATGCAGGTTTTCCTTCTGCAAATTTGCCCATTTCCATGCAAATTTCACTTTATTTTTTCCATTTCTGTGAAATTTCGCTTTCCCTTTTCCGTTTTCCGGCATTTCATTTTTCCGTTTTCCGGCCAATAAATTTTTTTTACCTTTCCGTTTTCCGTTTTCCGCTGAGTGAAGATTTTTTTACCTTTCCGTTTTCCGGCAGAAATTTTTGTTACCTTTCCGTTTTCCGTTTTCCGTAAAGTGATAAAATTTTACCTTTCCGTTTTCCGTTTTCCGCAAAAAAACTTTTTTGACACCCTAGTTGACAGCCACCTCGTTGTAGAAAACTCAAATGCGTTCAAAGCTGATTTGTGAGTTTTAGAAATTTCGTGTGAAAATTAGTTTGCGCAGCCACGTTGGTTTCAAAGGACTCTAGTAAAGCGCAAAAAGCGGCATGACACTTTTTAGAACTATAGCGCCAAGCGCAATGAGTACCCGCCACGCCAGTCCAATTCATAGTGCTCACTTTGAGGGGGGTATTTCGTGGAAATACGGTTGTATTTCGTGGAAATACGGTTTTAATTATCGCTAGAGATCACCAGACATTATTACAGCGTTTATGCATGCATCGATACCAATCGCATGTTTTTTTAGTGTAAATAAACACTGGACCTGACGATCGTCGTCGATGAAATCACTGTCGATGAAATCACTGTCGATGAAATCATGCAGGATTGAACGTTTGCGATTTGGGGATCGATGGAATGCACGTATTACGCCTGAACTGTATATAAGTGACATATAGTGATGTAAAAGGCGCCATGGCGCTTTTTGCTTTGGCGTTAGCGCGAAGCGCCAGCGCCATGTTTTATCATGTATGCGCAACATGACGAAAACCATCCATTTTGCCCACAATATCTGAATCTCTTTCTACAACCAAATTTACAGCACAATGTCCACATCGTGTCATTTTGGTAGAATCTGAGAGGCCAAGATTGGACAGCACAAAATTTTACTACAAAACTGAAATATTTTCAAACATTATAGGCTCAGAATGATGAAAACCTGCCGGAGTATTTACCAATACTCAGATACTAGCAGGTTCAAACCTCATCGCAGCAGTTTCTCAATTTCAAGAAATTCACTTGAAACAATCGAAAAATTCGAGGCTCACAACGCTTGACTCCTAGCTTTCACTTCTGAACAGCTTTTTTCATATCAGGACTGGGGCGCAAATGCTTCGACATCTCCACATACCCGTGACTGGGATCGTGGCCAAATTTCCCTATAGACACATTAGAATTGGGAAAAGGAAGAACATTTTCAGATGTATGTACACACAAACTTTCCACAAAAATGGCCATATGAGACAACAAGTGGAAGCTGCAGCCAAACATCAAGTGTGTACGTTTTGGACGCACAGATGATATAAATATCATGCTCATATTGAGCCATCAAAATAGTATAACCGGGGTAATGAATACAAATTCAAATAGGTAACTCAATTACATAATATGGCATAGTATATGATATATTCCTTTTGTGTATACAAAGGCATAAAATACACATGTGATGTTTGGCTGCAGTAATCAATGTGTGACATCACTTATAGTCATACTTATCCCAAGTTTTACCTTAAAAATAGAATCAGCGCAACATTTTTATCATTTGAAGTGCTTAGACACCAAAAAAGCACCATAAGGCCCCTTTTACACTGCACTTGTGTGAGGACAATCTATCTTGTGTGAGGACAATGACAAATCTATTTTTTAGCAAATTTTCATGAGTGTGACAACTGGTCAGCCTCGTTATTGGCGACAAGTAGCGACCCTTTTTTAACCATGCTCATTGTGACGACTAGACAAATATTTTACTTGTCATCACACTCGCGCAATGTGACGACCATTTTTTAAATTTTAAAGTTTGATTTTTATTTTATCATTTGATTTTACCCGATTTTTTAAATGAGCGTTAAATCATATTTCTTAGAAAAAAACTTGAAACTTTGCACTATTAGCTTGGTTTTTTTAATTTTCAAAAATATTGAACATTAAAATCGCCTTTGTGCATAGGAATGTTAGGCAATAACATATTTATGCACCAAACCTAATGTATTTTACAAAGATCACAAGTCAGTTCTAGGTTTACTCATGCTAGGACCACGTTTCAATTTTTTTCGCTGCTTTTTCTCCACGGACTTTGCAGGAGCAGTCGCATCAACCATTCTGTAGGGATTTACGTAGTCGTCATTGCGTTCAATCATGTTTAATTCCTGCGAGGTAACGAAAGTTATTGTAAATTCATAAGTGAATAAATTGGACACATCAAAATTGAATGGTAGAGACAAATTTTCCCGTAAGATTTGAAAATAGACTGTGATAATGAGAATTTGCGACTCTGACAAACTAAAAGACTTTGGTTTTTAAGGATCGACGTCTTTGAGCTTCACAAACACAACGAAAACATCAAACTTAAGACATTACCCACCTGCGAGCACAAATGCACCAAGACCTTCATATCCTCAGGGTAGAATCCAGTATCATTGGCAAACTTAACAGCATCCTTCACAACGGCGGACAACTCGGGCTGCTTACCCAACAAGGTGTGCATGTGGTCGGGAATGCGCAGCGCCAATTCGCACAGGAGGCCGGCGTTCTCCAGGCACAGTGAGAGCTGCGCGGATTTTGAGGTAATTTACCGCATATCCTCGAAATACCCCCAGGGGGTTTATTTTTTTCATAGTGGAAATTTTGAGGCGGGTGAAACGACGGGGAGGGGGGTTATTATTTCGCCAGAGATTTTTTGAACTTCCAGTACTTGCAACACACGCAGACGTATAAAAATGCAACAACAACCACCATGTAGTACATATAACAGTTTATAGACTGATTATTGAGATGTAGATGGTATAAAACCTGTTCTAACGGAACACAGTCATTGTTTTTAACGTGTTTTTTTTCATATACGTTCTCCTTAAACTCAATTGGGTGGGGGTATTTCCAGGGGGGCTGTACACTCATAGTGACCTAGTTTTGAGGGGAAGGTATTTGTAGGGGGGGGGGGTAGTTCGAGAAAATATGGTATACACACACGCAGTACTTTATAGACAGGAAAAGTGCAAGGAAAAATACCTTTTCCCTGAACGCAGGGTCATCAGGGAGCTGATCGCCAGCCTTGAAACCGATCGCATCCAACGACGCGCGATTTTCTTTCAGATTCTGAGAGGATTTAGGTGTAAAAACAGGCAAATAACCCCTGGACATCAAGCACCCCTGGACAACAAACACCCCTGGACAACAGCATGCGCGCAGTGGGCCGCAATCACCCCTGGACAACACAGACACACACGCAGTGACCGTCCGCGCCCGCCAAGACGGCATCAAGATGCCACCAATGCGCAAGTAGCGCATGCGCTCGCACCTGACTGGAGCCATTTCTGCCGCGCGGCTGCGTCCACCCTCATGCATTGTTCACCGCCGCAGAGTGCTCACACTGATCGCTCACACCTCATTTCTCTGACTGGGTCAATTTATCGTTTATTGTGCTTGTTTTGCTGCACAAATACCCCCTTGACATGCAACCAGAACATTCACTTTGTCTTATAACTTATGGCTGAATTTAATTATTTATCCATATATTTCCATTGTGTTCCATTTAGATATACTCGGCAAACATTACACTTAGTATGGAGACCTACCATAATTCATCTGAATAATGAACCAAAATTATAGTTTTTTCATCACCAAAATTAAATTCAGCCATAAGTTATAAGACAAAGTGAATGTTCTGGTTGCATGTCAAGGGGGTATTTGTGCAGCAAAACAAGCACAATAAACGATAAATTTACCCAGTCAGAGAAATGAGGTGTGAGCGATTAGTGTGAGCACCATGCGGTGGTGAACAATGCATGACAATGCACGATGGTGGACGCGGCCGCGCGGCAGAAATGGCTCCAGTCGGGTGCGAGCGCATGCGCTGCTCGCGCATTGGCGGCATCTTGGTGCAGTCTTGGCGGGCGCGGGCGGTCACTGCGCTCGTGTCTGCTGTTGTCAAGGGGTGATTGCGGCCCACTGCGCGCACGCTGTTGTCCAGGGGTGGTTGATGTCCACAGCTGCTGCGCCGTAAAAACATTGTAGGTACATGTGACAACGAAACAGAACAAACGTCGCGTATGGACCCAGTTATCTGTCTCAGGACGTCGTAACTTTTGTCGTAAGGGAAAGTTTGGAGGCGTTTTGCCGCTGCGCGCTGCTGCTCGTGCTTGATCGCTAGCGACTTTTGGTCTGAATATTTTTATTCATCATTAGATTAAGCCATTTCTCTGTACAACAGACAAAATTTTCACCAAGACTTTCCAGCACTTTTTATCTCCGAGAACACGTAAGCAAAACAGGGACACGGAAATATTTGTGCACAAAAAAACCCGATTGAAGACCCAACGGCACACCGCACACTCAAAATTTTCAAGGGCGGTTCAAACGTTTTTGAGTTCCGCCAAGGCAGAACTCCAAGGGCCGTTCGAACATTTTTATTTAGGAAAAATGTGGCATTTTTAGGACATTCGGATGAAATTCACACGAATCCGGATGAATTCGCACAGTTTTTGTCCATTTGCATATCATAACAAAACGTTTCAAAAACATTGGGACACTTTCAATTCCGCCCTTGACTTAAAAGATACGCCCTTTAGAGAAGGTTGTTATGAGAAACACATCTTATTTATCTTACCAAACATATTTGTGAAAAAAAATTTATAGGTAGATCTAGGCTTCATCTTCAATATGAATAGAGAAATTTTTTTAGTAATATCCACTTGTTCAAACGAATATTGAAGTTCACTGTGTGGCCTATTTGTGTAAACCAAAACTGAATTCCACCCTCTAGAAAGTGTCCCAATGTTTTCTTGCCTAGATGGCGCACTGCACACTCAAAATTGTCAAGGGCGGTTCGGACGTTTTTGAGTTCCGCCATAGCGGAATTCCAAGGACGGTTCAGACATTTTGCACTTTCCTACCTGTCTGAAATAATTCCACCCATGCACAATCCGGGGCAATTCCGCCATCGTGCAAAGTGTTCGAACGTTTCATGTGCGGAATTGAAATCGAGGGCAGTTCGAACGTTTTTAATTCCGCCCTTTTGAATTCTGCCCTTGAAATAGTGTTCGAACTGCAACTGAAAATTTGAGTGTGCCGTGCAACATTACTGACTCGAGAAAATCGTCAACGCTGACTCAAGAAAATCAACACATAACCAAACCAACACAATTTCACTGGATCAACTTCGCTCCTTATAGTCTCATCCTTCTTATTTTCCGCCGATGACTCAACTTCCGAATAGGCACCGATGTTGCGACAAAATGTGACCGCGACAATTAGAAACCAGTGTGGGCAAGCGTTCATGCCTTTACGGACGCGGTGAGGCATTCAAAATGTTCTATTCATAGACTAAACATGTATGCATCACATAACTAATGGCTCCACGCACACTAGTTGACATCAGAAATTTACAAAGCTGATAAATTTGTATTAGACACATTTGAGTAGGTCGACTACTTTGACGAAGATCATTACAGTAAATTCGTGTTTTCACAACTGATTTTGGTATCAGCTTTGAAAATTTTATCGTGCGCACAGGAACAATCATTTTAGTGAGAAAAACACATCGCATAACAATGAGTTAATTCCCTTTTGTCTAGTGATTTATTGACAACACCATATATTTATCATGTTGGACGAAATACGGCCCATTCACAAATTATTTTTAGCACATCAGTAGAATCACATACTGGCTGGTCCAATATCACATGGCACACCCTTTCATCAGGGTCGCGTGAGCTGTCCAGAAATCCTGCGAAATATGGCAATTATTGACAAAAAGATGTCGTAATTTTCTACTCACTTTCTACTCATTTTCTACTCAGTTTTCTACTAATTTTCAGTAATCAAAGATTTCGACATTTTTCTTTTAAGACTCTCCCACCATGTAGAGCGACACGTTTCATACAGTTTAGAATTTTACAGGACATTGAAATCCGCGACACTACAAGTACAAACCATTTACCCCAAACCCCGAAAACCATCGCACCTGTAGCATGGGGTTCTTCACATCCATGCCGTAGGCGAGCGTGATGAAGTCCAGCACCACCCTGTAGATGAACACGTACTGTTGTTCGTTCTGCACGCTGTGCAACCGCTGAGCGCGGATCTGCTTCACGCATTCGGCAACGTCCAGTTTGTTTTTGTCGCTGCGCTCCAACGCGCCTACCAGGGGGCACTCCCGGAGCCTGGAAAATGCCATGTAAAATGTGAAATGTCAAGCAAAGTGTCAAAAGTCATGTAAAATGACCGGTAAAATTGCAACCGAGTGGCCATTCTGCAAGGCATTTTACATAACTTTAGACACATTGTATGACATTTTCCATTCCACAGGACACTTTACAGGCTCTGAAAGTGGCACCAGTAGGTCGACGGCGACAAAGGTGCCGGTGCGGCCGATGCCCGCCGAACAGTGCACCACGACCGGGTGCCCGTGCTTGGACATCTTCGAGCGCAGCACCAGCATGCACTTCGAGTCGGGCGGCACGCCGCGGTCCGGCCAGTCCGCCCTGCGGTTTATGGCGCTCGATTCAATTTTGGACGAACAAAAATTTAAGCAGTCCATGGGACTAGGGATGAAAAATAAACTGGACTTTTTTCAACGACGTGGTTTAAAAAAATTTAAACTTTGAAAAAAAACCCGGCCATCCATATATAGGACACTGTGGTACCTATCCGGATGTCCAATCCAATCCCAGACACTGTAAAATGCAAAACGTCATGCAAAGTGTCAAAAGTCATGTGAAATCCCCATGTGAACGTTTTACATGACTATAGACATTTTGAATTTAACATTTGACATTTTACAGGGACCGGGAGTGCCTCATGACAACTGCCCGCACACAACCTTTTTTCAAAATGTCAACAGACCAATGCGCGTGGTAGACCTGCCAGGGCTCGCGGTCGTAGCTGGCCGTCAACTTGATGCTCACCATGCGGCAGTGCGATTTCTCGCCCACTTTCTCGTGCCGCACGCCAGTGTTGCGCACCGTATACGGCCCGTATGTCACTGCGAGGGCACACGTGTGAGCACAAAGTAGATAGTACTGACTGAGTCAATAGCGGCTGTAATTTTTGGCACAACTCCAATTTGGGAATTATCAAACGGCCCGTCAAAGTGGTAGTACAGTCTCAAGTTCGCGACAGTGATTACAGGGCGTTTGATCTTACTTACATTGTCAACATTTGAAACATTCCCTTTGAAAATGTGTCACTTCGTCTATCACTTGACAAATCAGTGCCAAAAGCAAATGGGCAACAACAAACACACAGGTCTGCCCCTTCTCGACGGGCCAATAGATCATGCACTTGTTCTTGTTCTTCTCCACCGGCTCGCACAGCATCAGTATGAGCGGCGTGCGCGTCTGGTAGATCATGCGCCAGAAGTCCGCCGCTGCCGCCTCCGTCGGGCCCTGCGGACACTTGTCAGTGTAGAGAAGGGCAGCGCTGCTCAAAGTGTATTATGTATGACTGAGGCTCTCTGTGCATGTTTACCCGCTGTGCATGTAGACCCTAATTTTTACACAAAATCGCTCATTTTCATACCATTTTATACATTTTCACCTTCAAAATCACTAGTTCATGTGTTTTATTGTCTATTTTCAGCTATTTCTTGTAGTATATGTGCTTATATACCCATTTTTAGTAATTTTTCACCTACTTTTAGCGATTTTTCTACCTTTTTTCCTCATTATGAAAAAGCCTATACAATGAACCCCCACGAACCCCCAAACCCCCTAAATTTTTTTTTCTAGCTATCTATCCCTCCAGAGGAGCGAGTAGCCATCTATCCAACCCCCTGGAGGCTCAAAGTCTTGAATACTCCTGACATGCACAGCGGGTAAACATGCACAGAGGCACAGGCCCATTATGTATGTACACGCTGCGCGGCACTGAACGCAGCAGCAGCGGCTAAAAAGCCTTATGGACGCCACAACAACTTGGATCTTGTAGGAGTTGTTTCAAATGTAAACTATTGTAATCGCTTAGCAAAATGTGAAAACGAAATAGACGAAAACCAATGATACGCCACATACATACATTACACACCGACAATGCATATGGGTTACCGAATACCGACAGTGCATATCAACGAAGACGCCAGGGAGCAGTCCCAGACCATGTAAAGTGTAAAAACCCTGGAAAGTGTAAAATCCCTGTAAATTGTCATGTGTCATGTAAAAGACCCTATAAAGTGTCGAACGTCACGTGAAAGACCCTGTAAAGTACCATGTGTTTTTATGTCATGTGCCAAATCTCATCTTGTGTTATCGTATCCAACTCCTATGTTTTTGTATCCGATAAGATAATATGAGATTTGGATACCACAAAATATTATTCGGAAACACATGACACTTTACAGGGTTTTTACATGACACCTGACATTTTACACGGCCTTTTACACTTTACAGGGCACTGGCACATGAACAGCAGCCTGCCGACCTGGGTGCAAATGAACTGGCGCGCCATCTTGGACCCGTCCACCCAGTTGGCGTGAATGTAGTCGCTGGTCTCGGCGCCGGGCGGCGGCTCGTTGTGCAGGTGCACCCTGGTTTCGTCGATGCACAGCACGTCCTGCGACGACGAGACAAGGTAGATCGTGGCCAGTTAGGCCGACTGCTGCTCAGCAACATTGACTATTTAGGATACATAAATGGCTGTAGGACGGACGACCTTTGAAGATATTCGACAGTGATGACGAAATTGCCAATGCAGCATTTAAAGGGTTTTTTGATAGTGCCTCCTTCCACGCTCGAGAAGGTAACACAACACGGCTCGTTTTGTTATATCCCCATTCGCCAAAAATTGAGGCGTATGAAATATCAGGGAGAACTGTCGTCAGGGGTTTAGTAGAGGAGGCCCCAATCCGCCAGCTATCTATCTATTCCGAAGGCCGCTCAGCTATCTATATATCACGGAGGCCAATTTTATGGCTACTATCCCCTGAACCCCCCCCCCTCAAATCGTCCAGTTATCTACCTATCTGGAGCGATTTTTGAGAAATTCTGCCTCGATTTTCACTCAAGCGATTTACTATCTATATGAACCCGCGCGGGTGTCCAAATCTACAAAACCCCTGACTGTCACACGTTTATCGTGGATACTTTGATATAGCTATAGCTGGCCATAAGTCCTACTTACAGCATCGTCAGCGCTATTTTCGTCACCGATGATACGCTAACCTTGTATCTGTTCTTCCCTTCACCAGCACTCGTGAATGCCGTTACAGACAGCTGAGGCGGCAGAAATCTCCGAAGCAACCGAAATTCTTCCACAATGCCATGAACACCTTTCTGCAGAGTCTCCTCGTACCTATGCAACGTGAATTTAATCGCCTCAATTATATTTATAATCGTTAAAAGCAGTCAGGGTGAAAAATGTCCCAAAACAAACTATGTACCTACATATGTTCGAAGGAGCCAGACTCGCTGTGCATTTTTACCCGCTGTGCATTTTTCGCTGCCCGGTGTGCATTGTTGCCCGGTGTGCATGGAGGGGCGGCCACCATGCACACCGGGCAACAATGCACACCGGGCAGCGAAAAATGCACAGCGGGTAAAAATGCACAGCGGGTAAAAATGCACAGCGGCACAGGCTCGTTCGAAGTAGCCATGAACAACAAAGTATAAACAATATCTACCGTATTTCCTCGAAATACCCCCCGGGGGGTGATTGTTTCATAGTGGTCCCGAGAGGGGGGGGGTTAAACGAGGGGGGGGGTATTTCGAGGGGGGGGGGTGATTGTTTCACAAGAAAATTTTTGAAAACCAAGTACGAAATTGTCGTCTGAAACGTACGCAGACGTCGAAAAATGCAACAAAATCCGCCATTTATAAGGTTCTGTAGACTAATATTAGTATGTAGATGGTATGTACACTGTTCTAACGTGACACCGACATTGTTTTAACGTGTGTTCTGCAGTACACTGAACACAAACTACAGTTATTGTCATGTACGTTCCCTTTACACTCAATTTGGGGGGGGGGTATTTCGAGGGGGGGGGTGATTGTTTCATAGTGGTCTCGAGAGGGGGGGGGTCAAACGAGGGGGGGGGTATTTCAAGGGGGGGGGTATTTCGAGGAAATACGGTAATCGAAAAGTTCATCGGGATTATTTTTCGTCGGAATTTTCTTGAAGGGGGGCTTTTCAAGCGGGGGAATTATTCGAGTGGGTTACTATTTCGCTAAAAGCTTAAAGAATGTTTCTATGTATCAACCCGTCTCACGACATTGCTTTATTAACAAAATAACATGCGGATTGTTTCCTCATTCGTCAACCAGGGGGAATTATTCAAAACAGCTAGCAACGCAGGAAACGGCGCCCCTGGCAAACACTATAATCATTCAAACCTCAAACAGACCACTCTTTGACTATGGGCGCATTCTCTGCATTCGCCAACTTGGAGCCCCGGCCGCGCGCACTGAATTTCGACACAATGTTCAACTGGCGCGTTATTTTCGCACCGACCCATGCGACCGGCGACGAATCGTTCGCCTCGGAGGTGCGCGCGCTGCGCCGCTTCCTGCAACGAGGGCGTAGTGGTGCTGGGACGGGCAGGTGCCAATCACAGAGCCTTTAAAATGTCAAATGCCATGTAAAATGACCTGGAAAATGGCAAACGTTCGTTTGACGTTTTCCAGTTGATTCTACAGGACTTTTGACACTTTGCATGACATTTTACACGGTCTGGGACGGCCCCCTAGAAGCCTTCACCCGGTTCCACAACGTAAGAATTTCAGTGTACCGAAATGAGGAGTCCGTCGACTACTGCACTGTTTCAAACTGTGTCGATTACTTTCAAACAGAACCAAATGCGAAAATAACCCTAAATCAGTCCTGAACACCTCGGATGTTCTCACCACCCATTTTTCTAATGTGTTCTGGCACTCTGCCAAACGTAATTTCTGGCTGCCATTCATTTAAGGTATGCCATTCTATCAAAAAAATACGGTGCTTAAAAACTTACATGCGTGGCGGGTTTACATGCGCAACGGACACCTCCACAGGCTGGGCGGACTGCCTGGGCGACGCGCACCCATCCGGCCGCTCGGCGGTGGCGGTCGCATGCGACGGCGGCAAGTCGCGCCGCCTAGAGCCCGGCAACGGCATGCGGCAGCGGTCGCGGCAGCGGGGGGTGGAAATTCGACTGGATCAGTAGGCGGTGATGGGTCGCCGCCGGCCATTCTGGCCACTTTTGTGTGGACTTTGTGGGAAGGTTTGTGGGTTTTGAGTGTTGTTGGCTTGGGGGTGCGAGTTTCAGCGTTTTTTTTACCGGGTGATACAATTACAATTCCAAGGCGGAAGTATGGTAATATGTTTGTTAAACAACATGTTTTTTTCAGGGGTATTGAATTATTCAATCGAAGTGTTTGCTTTGCTGACGCGGATAGTTTGCCGTTTACTTTATCAACCATAAAATAGTGATTTTACATACTGAAGCAATTTCGTCACAATACTCAATTGACAATTAATAATGACATGACACGACCAATACATAAAAAGGAAAAACGACATACTCAGATGCAAATATTTCGCACTGACATGACAAAACCGTTTGCAATAAATAAGAAAACCTATATTCTACCATGGAGTAAATTCTCAGCAAATGAAAGTCGCTGCGCATTCACATATTTTTCTCGAAGCCGATATCTCCAAAATGACGATTTTGAGTTTGCTATCCAATTTTTCAATAAGCTTCGGGTACGCGGGCGACTATATACATTTTGTCACAAAAAAATGGGACACGTCGCTGCTGCAAACACTAGTTTAATGACGACATCTTGAAATTTTAGTAAACTCATAAACCAGCTGTGGACGCATATGAGTTGACCAAAATGGGTTTTTACAATCTGTGTCAACTGTAGTGGGAAAACAAATCATTATGGTAAACTCAAGTCTCTTGAAAACTGATTTTTGAGTTTACTAAACTTTTAGTCTACTGGCAGTAAACTAGTGCGTACAGGACCGTTAAAGAACACTAAAGCTACAGTAGTAGGCTCGAGCGCAACTGGGAACACAATATAATTCAACCATGCACATAAAAAATTGGGCTTAAATTTACTGTCTCAGAGAAATTCGTGCTAATAAAAAAAGATAACCATATCAATCACCAATAAAAATCAAAGGTTTGATTTTTTATCCAAAACGAATGTTGCTTGGGTACCCGTGCATGGAGACAAAAACGGTGCACAACACTAGTATACAAATATCTTGTAAATACTTTACTGTCGTATATCCATGGCACTAACGCCGCGCAAAAGTTTTCCTAAAGATTTTGATACCTGGGGCCAGATTTAATTCTCCCTACAGATTTATAGGGCAAGCCGCAACACCCGATAAATTTTCAACGTTCAGCCAGGTCGACGCACATGCACTGAGAGCAAGGCGGTTTGTGAAATATACGAAATTTTTCCTTAACGCCGCCGATATTGCAATCTAACGTATTCTACTGAGATTTAGGCCCGGAAATAACGATATGGCGGAACGTTGAAAATTTCTCGGGCGTACTTTGCCGTACAAATCTGTAGGGAGAATTAAATCTGGTCACTGGCGTCACACGGCCTTCAACACTAGGCGCTCATTCAAAACTCTCCTTACTAAAATGCAAAAAAATCAATCCGTATCTGTGATCCTCACAGGCTGCAGATTCAGAAACACAGCCAAAAAATCAAAAAATTTCAAAAAATAGTTCACCAAACTACAGTGCTCAAGCGCAACTAAACAAAAAAACAAACCACAATAAGCACAAACAATTTCACATGAGGAAAATTGCTGGAAAAAGTGCTAGAAAATCAATCATCATTCACTTTCAGATAAATCGTAAACCTCTTTTGCGCTGAGATGTGGCAAAAGTGACCAGAGATAAAAGGTTAAACATCCAGTAAATAAAATATGGTACCTAAGTTAAACCACCGTCCACAAACACTCGACTTCCCAATGGCTGAATACTTTTCACCAAAATTTGCTTATTTGGTTTCAAAGAAAAAAACAACAACAATTAGACACCTGAAAGGGAAACCGCAGTACGGAACCACTAATGGCCCCACACACGCTAGTTGACATCGACACCAAATGTCAACTGGTTCCGTTCCCAATTCAAAGCTTGCGTTTGAACGTCGTTCGTCCACTCGTCAGCAAGCTTTGAATCGGGATCGGCACCGGTTGACATTTGGTGCCGATGTCAACTAGCGTGTGTGGGCCCAATATGTAATGGAACCCCCGATAAAAATGATGCCTATCTACGAGTCTTGGGAACATTCTTCGGTGGACGCCCCTTGCGCACTTCCGGTTTCGACTGTATGAGTCCCTTCTTATTGATGCTCTGCGAACAAGAAAGGTACTTTGATAATTGGTGTCGCTTGAAAAAACGCGCAACAAAAATGTGTCGCCGCTGTATTCGCCTGATTCGTAAACCGACCTTATACGACCCTGAACTGGCGCTACACACACGCTGAGTGTCAACTGGTTTTCGTGTCAATTCAGATTTGAGTTGACGGGTAGCACGACAAATTTCAATTACAGATGCAAATGTAGCCCCATGTCAAAAACCGGCAAAAAAACTATACCTTACCAAAACAACCCCCACCGACCTTTCTAAATGTGGACCTCCTTTTGGGTTTAATTTTCCTCTGCGTATACTTAACAACAGGTCTATTATCCGGTTTCAGCACGCGATATACGCGCACCAACCAATGCTCGGTGGTATAAGCCTCTTCTAGATGCGTAAAATCGATGTTTTTGCGGCCGATTTCCACATTGCGTGTGCGATCGAAACCGGATGGGGTACGGTAGTCCATCTGTGTAAGAGTGGGGCAGTGTGAGTGAATGCGGTAAAAATTTTCAGCTATGGTTTTTTGGGATGAGCTATATATGATACAGCAGACGCTTCTATTTAGTTCGATTAATATCTTGAATAGGACTCGGACATGTGATTCAATGCACTAATTGTAAAATGACAAGTTAACTTTCACATGTCCACTAAGATTAAGCTGTGTGTGCCGATTCCTAATAAAGCAAAATGTCAGGATATTTCAAGTTCTAATCTCGGTCCCAGTGTGGAACTCGGCGTTTGAAAATACCAGTGAAATACCGATCCCGACAACTGAAGAATGACAAATTAACAGATTCTAAAAATATATTAAAAAAATGCAAATAAAAAGAACCAGCCCCGCTCCATATCAATTTTAAGAGACTGTTTCGCAAAAAAAATTGATCACACAGCGTACCTGAATTTCGCCAAAGCGGTAATAGGACATTTTATACATGAGTGAGTTCATGAAAATCTGCGATGCGGAAGAATCGACGCGGTATTCGCCGGATTCGGAAAAGTAGTCGGATTCCTGAATGTCAGGGAGAGATTGAAATTGTACACACAAATTCGGCAAGGAGCGCCGGGTCGGAATTAAATAAACCCGACAGTTTGTTCGATCAACCCGATTCACTGTTTCTGAAAAAGTCGGTTGATACAAAGTTTTTCTGTTTGACATATTGGAAGATAAATAAAACGAAAACGTATAGGGCAGCGCAAAATTCCAGTTACGATAACTCATGGCGCCCGAAATTGTCGGGCCGATTCAAAGTCGCACCCGACAGTGCAAAGAAAATCTAACCCTAATATCTTTCGGGTGTTCGCCTTCGGCGATGCGCACCATCCACAAAAACTTATTGATGTCATCACCGCTGTAACCAATGTATCCGCCAAAAATCACTAGCACATAATCGACATCGAGCGCCCGCATGATTTTGTAAGCTTCTGTTTCGTTACTGGACATTGCTTTACCGACCTGAAAACAGAACATGGTGATATATTTTGTTGAATATGGAGCGCAGGGTAGGGTTCAAACGGGATTGACATTTCGGGATTGGAGTCACGGGATCGGAATTGGGTTTTGAAAAATTTCGGGATCGGGATTGGCTTTTTGGGGATTTCGGGATCGGGACCACAAAGCAGCTAGCATAGACATTTTACAAGCGTGTTGCAAGATGTCAGTAAACATGTTCTAGCGCAAATTTTATTGTTTCAATTCAAATGACGCCCCTTTGCGATAAACACTCCCAGCAAAAAGCGCACCAATGCGATATGCGAGTTATTCCAAGTGTTGTTGTCGACCAGCGTAGTTCGATTAGCCATTCCCGCTATCTGATATCCGTAATCCCACCAAGACATGACCCTCGCCCGATCGTCCGTATTCCGTCGCAGCCAATAATACGCCTCTCGGAAGTCGTCCAAAATCACTCGCGATCTAAAATACAGATAGAGAATAATTAGCCAGAGGCGTTCCGTCACGAAATCAACGAAATCGTAAAAGGTACTCAAAAACCGGTGGCAAATTCATGTACACAACAAAAGCACCCCCTCAAACCAAACGGACCCATCACCACTGTAGCTAGCGAGCACGACGCTGGGGCTGCTGTAGGCGTTGCTCGTGACCCAGGTGCAGTGCACGGCGAACATGAGCAGCAGGACGAGCAGCGTGATGCCGACGATGGCGCGCGCATTCATGCCGATCGTGTCGTCCTCGGGCAGCGCGCCTGGGAGACAATAGGAGACTGGTCACGGTGTGACTTGGTGACGTTTTACACAGTGGAAAATGGAAGAAAATAAAAGCTTTGACAGTAAAAATGCCACAAAATAATCGTCAAAGAATTACCAATGACAACTTGAAGTTGCACCCATGCGCCGAATTAATTACAAAATACGTACTAAAAATTTCAACTCTTTCGGTGGTTGCTTTTTCAAAACACGTTTTTAAAGTAAAAAACGTTCGAAGGCCGGCAATCCCTACTCCGTACCGGTAGCATGGTACGGTAAACGTGGTGCGGTGCGCAATACGGTAAATTCCGCGACCCTATACAACCACCCCCCAATGTAAAAACCTGCAGTGGCGGCAGCCCCCTGCGACGGTGCGGCGCTGCCGCCGGTGGTGGTGCTGGGCGAGCCGACGGACACGGGCCCGTTGATGCGCTGGCCCTTGCGCGACTTGGCCGCCTTGTCGTACAGCTGCCGGTTGCGCGCCTCCTTGTCCTCCTCGTCGCCCACCGTCGATTCGGACTCGCGCTTTTGCTTCTGCGGGGGGGGGGGGGGGGGGTTGGGGGAGTGGACATGGGGGTACTGTGGGGAATATTGTTTTGGATACCTATATTGAGGACACCTTTCAAAGCGCACTGCACACTAAAAATTTTACTCGTGTATCCGAACGTTTTTTGGACACGGAATTACAAATGAAAAAGTGAGAAATCTACGTAACTGAACCCTGTTTGAAAAAAGGTCACACCTTACATGCTATATAAATCGCTTCAAACATTTTGTGGAGGCCTTTTTCTTACAAATAAATTTATCACAAATTGTAAGCATTGTCTCATAGTAAATATTTACATTTAAATGTATTTTGGATATTTTTAGAAAATCGACATGGTAACACATATCAGACGTTAAACTGTACCGAAATATTTTAATATAATAATATGTGCAAATAACAGTTCCGCGATGACGGTACCAAAACGATCAAAAATTGTGACCAAAAATTGTGACCAAAAATTTCAGCGTGCCGTGCACATATTCGACGGATTGTCAATATTACTTTCTCGACAATTTGAACCCGGCAAGTTAAAACCATAGCTATCCACGAAGCACCAATCCAAAAAAACAAACACACCTTCTTGCCCGCAGTTCCATGGGGCTTGGTCTGCGGCTGGTCGACGGTCTCGTCGTAGATGTACAGCGAGTAGGTGTGCGAGAAGGCGATGCCCGACAGGATGCACACCACGGGCGTGAGCGTCAGGATCAGGCGCACCATCACGCCGGCGAAGTACACCGCCGTTACCGCGTACAGGATCACTGAGGGGGTTTTGATGAAGGTGAATAGATCAAGGGCGCACTGAAAAAAAAGGCGTAAGGCGCGGGTAATATAAGGTCCACACTAGTTGACACATGTCTGTCAACTGGTCTATGTCAACTAAGATTTCGGCTTCACGTTGTCGCAGAGCGATCCCCAAATGCAGATGTTGAAAAATAAGTATTACGGCAAATTCATTGGAAAATCGCTCTATGACACGTTAAGCCAAAATCTAGTTGACACAGACAGACCACTTGACACACATGTGTCAACTAGTGTGTGGGCCAACATAGACAAAATCAAAACCAACCAAAGACCCTCTCATCAGTCACTTCCTTCACGCAGTACCACAATCCGACAGGAAAAATGGCTGCCAAAATATGCAGGTCAAAGAAAATACCCACCCAGGTAGTCGGCTGGTGCTCAGAGACACTTGCAATGATTGGAATGTGGATTTTAGCGTAGCCCGTGTCCCATAGTGAATAGAACCGACCGGACCAGGGGGCAATGTAGCCTACGATTGATACGAGTAAAGGTGGTGCACTGTTTTTGGAACACCAATTATGTGGTTAAATCAATACAATTTCGAGCCGCCATATAGGGTTCAAACGATATCACTTTTCGATATCGATATTCGATATTCGATATTTTTTCAAAATTTTCGATATCGATATTCGATATTTTTTCAAAATTTTCGATATCGATATTCGATACGATATGGACCCTCGATATCGATATTCGATATTCGATACTAAAAAATGGTCGATATTCGATATCGATATTTCGATATTTTCGATATTTAGCTTTTGGTATAGCAAGGCATATTTCAAGCAGCATATTGTATTTTCATATGGTTGCAAACATGGTTGATAATATCTTTACTGAAAAGTTCAATTGATTTTAACAAGGTTTACAATGGTCAGAATGAGAAAATCGAAGAAAAAACATGATGAATCAAATTGTATCAGACAAACAAAAATTGGTAGATATTACAATTCATACTTATAACCCAATTGTTTAAGGGCATGTTGCAAAAACGCAGCATATCAGCATTTTCTGGCGTCAAATTTGAGGTAAGTAGTTCAGTAGGTATGTGGCCAAACCAAATACAAGAAATGTGGAGTATGCACTCCAACAAAGATGACATTAAATACTTTACTTTTTCTCATCAACTTAGATACTATAAGCAAATCAAATTAATCACAAATATCTCAAAACAAAAATAATAACTTAATTAAGGACATTATACACGTTCGATATATCGAAAATATGGTCGATATTCGATATCGATATTCGATATTTTTTCAAAATTTTCGATATCGATATTTGATATTTGATATTTTTTCAAAATTTTCGATATCGATATTCGATATTCGATATTAAAAAATGGTCGATATCCGATATTCGATATTCGATACGATATATCGTTTGAACCCTACCGCCATATCATAGACAATATCTCTGAAGTTACTGATTACCCGATTAAATGTGCTCAATGCTCGGCAGTTATTGGCCAGAGCAAAATTTCAGAGAAAAACAAACAGAGAAAACATACAGTACTGACGGTACAATTTACAATGAAATCTACCATATCCCATCTGAATGAATGAACCGACATTTATGAACCGACAACGGTGACTTTGGTGTTCAATTTTTCACGTAGCCTTATTCATCAAAATATGGTAGCATTGATTCTGAAGCGTTCTGCCCGTCAAACATAAACGTGACGGTCTATAAAATTTCGCACCAGAATTAGTGAATCGAACTGACCTGCATAAGTCAATCCGACTATAGCGAAGAAACCGCCAATAGACACGACGAAAATGCTGGTGAAGAAAAGGTAGCGAAATTCGCGACGCGACAGAAAGCCGCTCACATATTTCAGGAAGAAGTATGCTTGAAGCAGGCCGAAAACACCTGTGTATTAGGAATTTTCCTTCATTTCGCGGTTTAGAATTTTCCAAAATTGCCATGCGGCCGCGCCAGCCAAATTAATTTTCGTAACCTGGCCAATAGCAGGCTACCAACAGCATCTAGCAACTAGGGGTGGCCAAAAAATGTCTTTAACGACCCTGTTTAAAAAACATTTGAAAAAAAACGTTTCTTTTTAAATAAAACGGGTTTTTTAAAGCTCCCAAATATGGTTAGCAACACTCTAGCAACACACACAAACTACAACCCACCAGCTGCAGCCATATGTTCACTGGTGCGAATTGGCTGGAAGCCAACAAACGGCACTTGCATGGCGCACAGTTGTCCGACCACGTAGAAGGTTGTGTAGGCGACGTAGAGTCGCTGCGTGGCGCGGCCCATCAGCAGCAGAACGAGCGCGTGCAGCGGCACAAGGTTGATTATGAACACGTAGCCGCCCCACGCTGACACCTGTGAGGGGGTTGGTTGGCGCGGCATCAGACAGGGATCTTGAATACTTTTCAAATCACAGAGGTTGATTATTGTTGCTTTAAGGCCACTTCATCGCATCTAATATAATTTAAAACGACTTAAATATATTTAAAAAATCAGGAAGATCAATAAAGTTAATTTTTGAAAAAGGCCACTACTGGATGGTTCTAAGACACTAAAAACACAGTCGCTAAGCTATTTGTATTCACCACTTTCACAACCTAATTCTCCGTCAAACTTTTCCCGGGTAGTCAGGTGGGTGGAATAGTGATGCGAGCCCGAAAATTATAAGAACTCACCATATAAAAGTAGCTGAGGGCAGTGGAAACAGCCCAAAATACACTGCCCGTTTTAACCGACTTCACCCACAGGTAATATGTGAATTGAAGGGCAAAAATAGCAATGCCCTCATTGTCATAGGAGCCCGCCACCGACCGCGAAATGTAGCCAGGGACTGCGGGGGAGGGAAGCATTCATATTTACACATTAGGGTTGAAACGATCATCGAATTTTTACAAATTTAAAATAATAATAAAACTAATGAATATGAACATAATATCAGGTTATTACTTTGAATACAAGATATAGAGCAAACTCTCATATAGAACAGGAATAACGATTGCAAGGAAAAATTGTCAAAAATAAGCATAAATAGTGAAGACGGTTCGCCCCCAATCCACTTATAGATGGTGGTGCCTAATGCAATTGAAATCAGACAAGTCACAAGAAAACCAACCAATCGATATGAAGCATGCCGCAAAGAGACCGGCGCCGGCGGACCACAGCTCGCGCGTCAGCAGAAATGTAGCAATAGCAGTCAGTCCGCTGGAAAAAGAGTGCAACGTTAGATGGCAAAAAAGCGATGGCATTCTTGTCATTTTATCAATGGTTTTTCAGAAACTCATTATAAATTGTCACTGGATAAATAAATACTTAAAGCAACTAAAAAAACCTGAATAGAGGCGCGAGAAAGACACATATTTCCCGAATATGAATCGGGATATTCAGTAGTCGCAGTACATAGTGCAGGGCTCCGGATGTTACCATTAAGCCGGGATATACCTGTGCGCCAAAAATTTCGATGTGGGTAAAAAAAAATCGATTTTATTGAAATTTAATAAATTAGGCGTCAAAAACGAAACACACCGTTCCACCAACAATCCTTCCCAACGGATACCAGGCACGTTCGTCGAACCAATTCAAGAAGTTATAATAGCCATTTTCAGCCATGTAATGCGTGGCACGATAATTGAACCACGGGTCAAACTCATGAATGATGCTTTCAAAGCGAATAACTGCGAATAACCGGCTAGCAAAACCCACTAGCCACGCAACTGACAGGATCGTGAATGTCAGAAGACTGGTCCACCCTGTACATTGCGTATCGCGTCAAAAACGAGCTAAAATTGTTGAAAAAATCAAAATTGGAACAGTGCCAACCAGTGGGGTTGGTAAGCAGCTTGTGCATTTCCGTTTCATCCGCGGTCTCGTCGATGGGATCGATATTCGACAAAGCCGAAGTGAGTGCGACATCGCCGGCGCAGCTGTCCTCTTTTGACGAAGAAGATCTATTCCGCTTGTGCGACGCCATTTCCGGATTCGAGGATGGGAGCCGGGAAATTTTTCTTTTTTTTCAATTCTCACGGCAACGTGGCCTTTTCGGTGCAAAAGACATCCATTGAGTAGACAGCTTAATAAGAAATACAGCTTTTTCGTTCTCCCACTTCCCGATAGGCTCCCGGGAGTAGCTAATAGCTTTTCTACATGTGTGACATGTGTAGGCTACAACAACAATACCAAGCTAGCCGTTTCAATTAAGATATTTCTACACGAGTCCTTCACTTCATCTCTACTGTCGAACGAAGTGGCACAGTACCCTCCTTTGCAGTTGCTGTCTGTCGTATGCAGATTCCGTTCTGCTTATGCAACTGCACCTTTTTCTGGCAAAAACCCAAATGCGCGGAATCACGATATTTTGGCCAATCAGCAATAAACGGTGGTTGCGAAACATTTTAGTATTCATTTATCGCCACGCCACACTTATCACTTTCGAAGTGGCAATACGGGAGGAATTCGTCTTGTTTGGAATACTTGCCTTTTGTTATGTACACGAAACCTCAGTTATCCCTAGACATCAGGGGTATCTTGAATTTTGACCCTCCGAGTGGTTGGATAGATAGCAAATCGCTCCTCCGGAGGGATAGATAGCTGAAAAATTTTCTGGGGGGGGGTTGGGGGGGGGTTTGGGGGGGGGTTGTGGTGGTTCGATATATAGGCTTTTTCGGGGCATAGAAGGAAGAAAAGGGAGAAAAATCGCTAAAAGTAGGTGTAAAATAGCTCAAAATGGGTATACAAGAGCATATAGTACTTAAAATAGCTGAAAATAGGCAGTTAGACGCATGAACCAGTGATTTTGGAGGTGAAAATCTATATATAGGTATGAAAAATAGCGATTTTGAGCGAAAATTGGGGTATAGTTTCTGAAAAATCGCTCCAGATAGGTAGATAGCTGAGCGATTTGGGGGGGGTTTATGGGGTAGTAGCCCAAAATTTTGCCTCCGGGATAGATAGATAGCTGAGCGGCCTCCGGGATAGATAGATAGCTGGGCGGTTTGGGGGGGGGTAACCCCCCCCCAACCCCCCCCATTCGAGACCCCTGCTAGACATCACCAAAATGTGAGTCATTTTCTAATACCACTCACGTTCTAAATCCCAACGCTAAGGAAATAGTCAACATTTTTATCAGCTTAAAAGCCATTGAAATGCAGCCAGTTCGAACATGTGGCACATTTTTTGCTGTTTCTTTTATCCGGTACATTCCTTTAGCTGCTCTTTATTGGTGATACTCTTATCTGTTCCAGAATTATTGGGGCAGTGTATTTTGAAGACACTTTTTGCTGAAAATTGGAATAATTAAAATATAGACATGATATATGTTGCAACTATCCCATTTTTTATATTTTATATAGGTATTCCGAAAAATTTGACAATGACATAAAAGATCATAAAATTGTTTGAATTATGAGTTACATTTGATTAATTTGTGATTCAATTTTGC
Organism: Sphaerolaimus hirsutus; assembly: GCA_964036195.1. Lineage (NCBI taxonomy): Eukaryota > Metazoa > Nematoda > Chromadorea > Monhysterida > Sphaerolaimidae > Sphaerolaimus > Sphaerolaimus hirsutus. Next base: position 13,791,884 of record OZ038451.1, read on the forward strand.
TAAACCCCAAACATAAGGGGGCTACGCACACTGAAACCGAATATTTCGGCATACACACGTTTACATCTGCCGAATCTGAACTAAAAAAATGCTGTTCGGACGGTTTTAGACCAGCATTTTTGGGTCCAGACATTCAGCAACCGTACGAATTCGGACAAATTCGGACGGATTTAGATGATTTGCCAGCATTTTTGGTCATATGCTGAGTTTCACATTTCAGCATCTTGTGAAAAAATTGTATCCGGACACTTTCATTTCAGCAAACCAGTTCAGCATTTGGCAGAAAATCTACTGCTGTGAAATGATCCAGATCTCATCTAGTTTTTCATACATCTTCATGAAACATTTTTTATGAACATGTATGAACATGATCTTCAAAAATGAAGACCATAAATTTTTTTTAAAAACTGCTCATTCTTGAGATATTGTAGTTCAGCACAGTTCAAGAGTGTGTTAACAGAAAAAATGTACAAACCATTTTGGGAATTTGGGCAATGTGTGTACATGAGCGAATAGTAATGATAAACATTGGAACAGTGCAAGCCTAGGGTTTCAAAAAAATTTTGTTATGGAAAACGGAAACGAAAATTTTTTTGCACTTGCCAGAAAACGGAAATGGAAATAAAATTTCAGCAACAAGGAAAACAAGGCCGGAAAACTGGAAATGGAAAAATGAAATTTTGCCAGAAAACAAAAAAAATTGTGGAAATTTCCTGGAAATGCTAAAAATTGCTGAAATTTTGATGGAAAATGAAAAAAAAGTCACATAATTGAAAACCTGCATGCATGTTTACCAGTTTGGCTGAAACAGAAAACAGACAATTGAGCCAGAAAAAGGGGAATATGAGGCTGAAAAACTGAAAATTGAGCCTGAAAACAGAAAAAAGGCGGAAAAACTGAAAATTCAGCTGGAAAACGGAAAAAGGCAGAAAAACTGAAAATTTAGCCAGAAAAGGGAAAATTAGCCAGAAAAACAGGAACGGAAATGGAAAAAAAATTTGTAGTCGGAAAACGGAACGGAAAATGGAAAAATTAATTCAGTTACCGGAAAACGGAATGGAAAACGGAAAAAATTTGCCTGCAGAAAACGGAAACGGTAATTTGACACCCTAAGCGTGCCTGCAAACCAGATTGTTAAAAGTAATCAATGTTTTCAAAGTTAATGTAAAATATTCATTTTTGGTCACTCCAGAGTGCAGAAAACGTATAGTAGAATTTTTTACTTTTATTTCCATGGGAAAATGTAAAAGTAAGTATTTTTGAAAATGATGACCACAATTTTCACTAGAAGTCACCCTTAACCCCAATTTTCATCCTTTTTGCCACTGCACACATGGTTGTGCATACACTGTAGCGTCTGCCAAGCGGGGTTGGTTTTAGTAAAATTATTTTTACTGAAACTGTAGTAAAATTGTATAAAAATTCTATTTTATTTTTATTTTTTCTTCAATTTTCCATTTTATTTTTATTTTTTTCTTCAATTTTCCATTTTATTATTATTTTATTATTATTTTTTATTCTTTGTGACCAGGATTAGTTTTTGTGAAATTCTTTTTACTAAAATTGTAGTAAAATTGTATAAAAATTGTATTTTATTTTTATTTTTTTCTGAGATTTTGCCAACCCTGCTGCCAAGTATAACCAATAATTATCCAAAATTTAGTTGACACAATTTTTGATGTCAACTAGTGTCAGGGGTATTCTAGTTTTCGGCCCTCCAGGGGGTTGGATAGATAGCAAATCACTCCTCCGGAGGGATAGATAGCTGAAAATTTTTCTGGGGGGTTCGCGGGGGCTCAATATATAGGCATAGAAGGGAGGAAAAGGAGAAAAATTGCTGAAAGTAGGTGAAAAATGGCTAAAAATAGGTATATAAGGACATATAGTACTAAAAATAGCTCAAAATAGGCAGTTAGATGCACAAACTAGTGATTTTGGAGGTGAAAATCTATATATAGGTATGAAAAATAGCAATTTTGAGCGAAAATTGGGGTATAGTTTCCCAAAAATTGCTCCAGATAGGTAGATAGCTGGCCGATTTGGGGGGGGGGGTTTAGGGGATAGTAGCCCAAAATTTTGCCTCCGGGATAGATAGATAGCTGAGCGGCCTCTGGAATAGATAGATAGCTGGGCGATTTGGGGGGAGGGAACCCCCCCCCCACCCCCTTTCCTACCCCTGACTAGTGTGTGTGACAAGATATAATTGATGACAATTTTTGATGTCAACTTTATGACAAGATATAATTAGTTACATTCTCTGTACAGCATCAACTTCGGTCAATAGACAATAGTGATTATGTATATTGGATAGGGTTGGCACTAGGGTCCAAACGGAATCCCGATCCCGAAACATTTCAGGATTTGGTGGTCCTGATCCCGATCCTGAAACCTCAATCCCGATCCCGAAACATTTCAGGATTTGGTGGTCCTGATCCCGATCCTGAAACCTCAATCCCGATCCCGAAATCTCAAAAGCCAATCCCGATCACGATCCAGAAACTTTCAAAATCACAATCCCGATCCCGAAAAAAATTAATACAATCCTGATCCCGATCCCAGAAAATTTGGTCAACCTCATTAAATGCCCTTTTTGCATTAATAAATGTTAACCAATGTCCACTTTATGCCGCTTTTCTGGCATCCAGACGTGTTTTTGAGCCTGTTTTGTGAAAACATTGGCAAAAAAACGTGTATATTAGAATGTTTTCAAAAATGCCAATACCGATCCCGAAAAATGCCAATCCCAATCCCGAAAGGTCAATCCCGATCCCAAAATCACAAAAACCAATCCTGATCCCAATCCCAAAAGGTCAATCCCGATCCCGATCCTGAGATCTCAAAAACCAATCCTCGTTTATCTTTGCATTTCAGCATTTGAGATTTTATCCTATTGCTGAATGTTTCCGCATGAAAAAAATGTACGGATGTTTCCGCATGATGAATTGACAAACTGCCTAATTTTCAAGCATCTGGACGATTTTTGGTTTGGTAACTTTTTTTCTATTCAGCATTGAGTTCTGCATTTGTCAAAAACGTGTGTATGCCGAAATATTCGGTTTCAGTGTGCGCGACCCCAATGCCGCACCGCACACTGAAATTTTGCGTTCAGCGTTCGAACGTTTTTGCACGCTGAACTACAAACGCTGAAATCAAAATCTAAAGAACGCAACGTTTTTGAAGCGTAAAAATTTTGGAATTTGCAATATTTCGCGCAATTTACATGCGAGTAGAATTTTTTACGCTTCAAAAATGTTGTGTTCTTTAGATATTGATTTCAGCGTTTGTAGTTCAGCATGCAAAAACGTTCAAACGCTGAACGCAAAATTCCAGTGTGCGGTGCGCCGATTAAGCAAGATAAATGTATTAAAAAAACTTGAATGGCAAATTATAGAAGTAATATGTGACTTCTTCGTAAACAATTGTATTTGACATACTGAATTTCATTAAGCTGTATTTGTACCAGAATGCTAAACATTTACATGCTAATAAAACACGTGTTATGTCGTGTGTAGGGTTGGAAAAAAACGTTTTTTTATCTCGATGTTTTTTTAAAAAAACGTTAAAAAAGCTCCCAGATATGACCTAGTGTCAACATATATAGGTATATCAGACACTGGCAATACTCTGTGATGTTAAATATGACCATATAATGCCTGTGGAGCCATGGGATAGCATTATAAGTGGTGATTTGTGTCAAAAATATCCATTTTTCGTCGACATATCGTTCGTATATCGCCTTATAGTCAAATGTTCGTGACTTCAGGTAAAGTTTGGCACAGAATAGTGATGGAACAAGGTTATAAAAGGAGGTTGTTACTTTGGGAGTGAAGTTACACACTGTGGAGGTACATGGAAGCACATTACCTCAATATTATATACTAGAACAACATATGATGGCTTATTCACCCATGATAGCACATAGAAATGGATACTTTGATACTAAAAATGCCACAAAACTAATGAAAACAACCACCAATGTTAATTTGTGTGTGAAATTGCGCGCTTGCGTGCAAAATTTTTGCAAAATACCTAGTGCTTAGTACTAAAAATTTTGGCCGATGTTTTATAAAAAAAACATTTCGGACGTCATAAAACACATTTCAGACGTTTTAAAAAAAAACAACGTTTCAAAACAAAAGTTTAAAAAAAACATCGGCCAACCCTAGTCATGTGTATGATGACTATTCATCACCGCAGTAGTTGGCCCAAAAATTGCATTGTCCCAATAATTTTGGAGCTTACCATGTCAATAAATTGCCGAATTGTGGATACTGGACAACCTCACTGTTTGTAAAGATTTTTTTTTAAAGGCAGCTGGGTTTGCCAGTAGTGTTGGAAATTTGATTTGATTAATTGGGTAGTTTTTTACAGTTTAGAATTGAAAAATGTAAGGTGACATTTGATTTTTTCAACCAATTTTTTATTTTTAGAAATCTGATTTTTTTAAATCTGCATTTTGAGGTTTCAAACTGATCTTTCTAAAGAAAAAATCTAAAGCCAAATTTTTTAGTAGTTATCACCTAGGCAAATATTTCACAATTTTGCAGTTATGCAATTTCACATACCAAATGACAATGGTGGTTGTTTTTGTCGTTAACAGCTGATAAGTAGTGATGTTAAAGGCACCGGGAAAAATGGCACCGCACCGCACCGGCACCTTTGCCAACGCATGAAAAGGGCACCTGGCACCCTGGGGCACCGGCCAGAAAATGGCACCGCACCGCACCGGCACCGGTGCCTTTTGGAAAAAATGGCACCGGCACCGAAGGGCACCGGCGGGTTGCCGGTGCTAGCACCGAAAGGCACCGCACCGGGCTGGAATTTCTGAAGTAAATATCGGGCAGTTTCTCAGTGGTCTCACCTTTGGAAGTGCATATTTCCATGAATTTTCAACCGATTTTGATGGTTGAGCACTTAAAATGATCAGAATGATGTGGCAATCACTTTTATGAAGCAATTACAATGATTACAAATGAAATATAAAATATTTTATTCATTACACTGCAATGTCCATAGCCACTATTGTCTACTGACAGCTGTACAGAGAATGGTAATATCTCTGTCATAAACTGACAACAAATTTTGAACAAACAAGTAAGATAAATATAAAATATAAAAATGATTTAAAATTCAACAAAATTTTAGATTCGCTCATCATATCACGTATCGGGTATAATGGATTTCACAGTAGGTATATTTATTTGATGGGAGGTTTACAAAATAGGCAAAAATGGTTGGGTAAATATATCGCTGTTTTTTGAAATATGATAAAGCACATACTATGGACAAAATTGCACAGCAGATGAAGCCTTGGCCGGTGCCTTTCCCGGTGCCTTTTACTTGGCCCTGGTGCTAGCACCTTTGGCACCGGCAAAAAAATGGCACCGCACCGCACCGGCACCGGTGCTATTCTGAAAAAAATGGCACCGGCACCGGCATGGCACCCCTGAAGATTGCAATGGCACCGCACCAGCACCGGTGCTGGTGCCCTTCGGTGCCCAGCACCGGGGCACCGGTGCCCCGGTGCCTTTACATCACTACTGATAAGCATTGATATATGCAACAAATTGACATAAAATGGTTTTAGATTAAATCACTGCATGTGGCAGCTGCTATCCCATGACTCTGAAGCCATTCAATGTCTGTTTGTCACTAAAAATGCATCAAAACCAATGAAAACCACCCCACCACCAATGGTAATGTGCATGTAAGCTTGCATTTCAGCAAATTTTTTCAACTTCCAGTAAAATTTCAGCAAATCTTATCCATTTTCCAGCAAAATTTCAGCAAATTTTTCCGTTTCCGTGCAAATTTTATTTTTCCGTTTCCGGTTTTCCGACCGCTGAAAATTTTTTACCCGTTTCCGTTTTTCGCCAAGTGCAAATTTTTTCCGTTTTCCGGCTGCTGAAATTTCTTCCGTTTTCCATAAAAAATTTTTTTGACACCCTACCTATGCCACACGTAGTGATTTAAGCTAAAAAATCCATTTTATGTCAATTTGTTGCATATATCAATGTTAAGGGCACCGGAAAATATGTTACCTTACCGCTCCTCCTTTACATAGGAACCGGACATAGGTTCGTCGTGGGATCTGTGGATAATTGTAACGTAATTTGGATGGGTTCTATGGTGTGGAAGTTGTAATCACTACAGATAAAACTGCTAAGCAACGTTATAGTTTGACTCATGCCGATGGTATGTGTTTATCGTCTGACTAGCTGGCATTTACACTCGAGCAGCGTTTTCTTTTGGAATATTTGTAGTCTGAAACGTTTTGTTTGGCAGTGGGGCATTTGGAAAATTCTTATTTGAGTTTTTTTAAAGAATTTTAGTGCGGATTCCATTTCTCACTGCTGAATTATGGATATCTGTTGTTGTTGTTTTGATTTTTCATTCTTTTATTTTTTGTTTTTTCTCGATTTCTTATTGCAAACATGTCGTAGCGCACCACACCACACTGAAATTTTGAGTTATTTTTCGAACTTTTATCGTGGGGCTGTTTTTGCAACCAAAAATTAGAATTTTTTAAAGATACGATTAAGCGTCCAAAAACGTTCAAACGCGTCATTCGAAATTACTGTGTGGTGCGCAAAAATGTACGTGTGTTTGTGTTAAATATGATTTTGTTCGATTTTAAATAACTGTATAGTAAATTTCTAGTAGTCTGCTTTAGTAAATCCATCTGGTACAGTCGGCATATCAATGGTCGTTGTTGTCGATGCGTGGAAAATACTCAAGAGAATGCGTTTCAATGCTCCGTGCTTTTCAACTTGCCGCGTAGATGCTTCATGAAAAACCAATAAAATGTCTCTACTCGATTTTATCCTTTTCAGGTCAAATTTTATTTTTCTAGCAGAAATTTTCAAAAATTTACAATTACGGCAAACGAAATGCCTGCGCGCATTGCAACTAGTAGCGCGGATGGCTACGAGCCGCGTTCTTACAACAAGGCGCCAATTAGGGGCCCTGGTGATAAATTGTGGTGCTATGTGGTGGGTATTCAGGATGATTGGCGCCAGGTCGGCCTGATGCCCGTCGCTGATATGGATAATTGTTGGTTTCAAGGCGTATCCAGAGGGGGGCTGCAGCCACTGCTGCTTACCAGTACCAAGTACCACTGCTTTTGATGTTAAATATAGCCATAGAATGGCAATGGCGCCATGGGATAGCATTATAAGTGTTTATTTCTGTCAAAAATATCTATCTTTATGTTGACTCGTTACGCATATCGCCTTTTGTGAAACGTTGATGACTTCAAGTTAAGTTCGGCATGGAATAGTGCTTACATAAGCCTAAGAGAAGGCTAATAAATAGTTCATGCACATGCATAAACAGAGGGAATTGCAACAGAGCGTGAACCATTGTGACCGTGTGCAAACTATTTGATTTGTGTGCACAATTGAAAAATTGTAAAATCGCGGTCAGTTCGAACGATTTTGGATAAGACCGCTTTTTTAGTTACAACTTTGAATTATGACAAAAAAAACGTTCGAATTCATATTACCAATTTTGAGTGTCGGTATGCCTCTGGCACCGTGCCAACAAACTGCCCCATTTCCAGTCAGACGCGTGGGCGATCTGCTAGACGCGCACACGAAAGAAAAAATGGCCATTGGTTCGATGCTGAAGGGCGCCGCCTGCGCGTTACTGTGCGAAGATGAAGAGACGTACGAAACTTTCGACAGGACGGTAGTCAGTTTTATTAAAACATCTGGGAATTTTTAAAAAACGGTTTTGTTAAAAAATCGTTTTTTTTCATCCCTATTTTGATAGATAGATTGCTGGCCGATTGGGGGTGCCCCCAGCCCCTGATTGGTGACCTCTGTTTATCGGATAATCTTAAGTCTTGATTTTTATGTACCCTTTTCAACGGATTTGTGAAGCAATTTCCAAAAAAAAATTTTCGAAAAATTATGGTGCCAACGTGCATGCGCTAAACCGTACTCAGATCATCTCCACACCCAGCCGCACTGGAGAAGGTTTCTCTGTGTGGTTTGTGGACCAAGGCATTGGCGAGACCAACGTGCCCGCCGCCAGGCTGTACGAACTTGGCTGCGACGGCCTGTACACGCTGCCGCCACTCGCCTTCTTTGGCTGTTTGCTTGGTCCGTTACTTGGCGCTTGTGTCTTGCCTTTTGTAATTAGCCTTTTTTGATTTAGATGGATAGATTTTAGGGCTCGTTCCTTCATTTGTGCACTGGACGTTCCAGTTTGCCTTTAAGCTTCGGCACATCATTATTTATTATTTAAGGCAATATTTATACTTACCCTCTTGCAGATGGGCCGGTGTCGCCGCCGAGCGCGGCTGACGCGCAGGCGAATATGCAAGGGATCACTTATCACGTGCAGATCGTGTCAGTGGACACCAGCGCCGAACCGCACGAACATCAATTCCGGTTGCTCGAGGTTCAGTCTGCAGCAGATGTCCAGCGATGCTCCAGCTCTCCGTTGATGGTTAGCTGAGCCGAGCTCCGACATTAGATGTCCAAGTGGTGAAAATAGAGAAAAAAGTTGTAGTGGAAAAATACAAATGCAAAACAAGTGAATAATGCATTCTGACTTTTTGTGAACATGTTCAATTTTCCGCTTTTTTTCTTATCCACTTAGGATGTTTAGATTTTCTGGAAAAATGCTTTTTTTAACAAAACGGGTTGTTGAAAAACGTTTCTTTATTTCTTGTCTACCATAATTCTTCTAGAGTCGATCACACCGGGAAATACGTCTCAAACAAACCATTTCACCCTAAAAGCTCTCTGACGCCTAATTTCATCCAGAATTTCGCAGCCGTTGGATAGACCGGTGGCGGGGGACCATCGCCCGCAGTCGGCCTGCAGCAACGTGTCCACGGTGACGGCGCAGAGCAGCCCCAGGGACAACGTGTTGGACACGCACACGGCGCACGGCTGGCAAGACCTCGGTTAGACGCTGGGATAATTTGGATGCGATGCTTATTGGATCAATTGAAATCGTGTGCCCTGTCATGGTCTATTATTTCGAATCATAAAGTGACATTTTCTCTCTGTTTACATTTGACCATTTTAAAATGCACTTCAAATAGTGTCGTGAAACATTTGATATTTAAATTAGGGATGGCCGGCGTTTTTTTCGAGAAAAAAAGAACGGTTTTAAAAATGGGTGATAATTGATTGAGGTGGCATAATTGAAAAACATCATCGATTTGAAAAAATGCAGCAAACGAGGAGATGCGAGTGCACAGCATTCATCCCGAAACGGGCATCGTGGTGCTTCAACCAACCAGAGCGGACCACAGCCACATTCAGGTAATCGTACACAGTCGCTTGGCGTCAAATTCATTGTTCAGTGAAGTGTTTTTTATGCGAATGTTTCCAAGCGCTCTAAGCGCCTTTCCAACCGCGAATTGGCCCTAATCTTCCACAAATTTACCATCGATGGCGCCGCAATTTTCTGGCGCTTTTTTCATCCCCAAAACAACCAAAATTAAAACAGGTGAATTTGTGCTGGCGCGATCGCACCTGGCTAAACGGCGGTCCAATGTGCGCTTCCATAGAAAAGGGCGACATTGGGAGATTTTTCTCAGTTGGAGATGTGTACACGGTCAGTTTTCATGTTTTCTTTCTGTCATGAAATCATTGATACGGTTCCAAACTAAATCTTCAAGGTTTTTTGACACTTCCGATATTCTACAGAAAAGAAGTGTGTGGCCGTATCTAGGGATGGCCAGCGCTTTTTTTCAAGCGCTTTTTTTTAAAAAAAAGTGCAAGGGTCCCAGCGCTTTTAAAAAAAAAAAGCGCTGGCAAAAATTGTTGTACTTGTGCACTAGGTATTTTGTAATTTTTTCGCGCGCGAGCGCGCAATTTCACATGCAAATTGCCATTGGTGGTTGTTTTCATTGGTTTTGTGGCATTTTTAGTGCCATTGCTTATATTCCTCCATGGTATCATGTAATAATAAGTTGTGATATGTCAGTCTAGTATAAAATATCCAGCCAATGTGCTCCCACATACTTCTACAGAGTGTAACATCACTGTCATGCATTAGTCTTCTCTTACAACGTTATTTAAGCACTACTCCATGCCTATCTTCACTAGAAGTCATGAAACATACACAAACAGTGATATACATAACGAGTCAACATAAAATTGGATTTTTGTGGCAGAAATTAGGACTTATAATGCTATCTCATGATTACACAGCCATTCTATGGCTATATATCATCACAAGTACTACCACTTGTCTGATATACCTGTATATATTGACTCAAAACCCTATTTGGGAACTTTTTAGGTACCGTCTTGACATTTTTTGAAAAAAAGCGAAAAAAGCGCGTTTTTAAAAAAAAGCGCTTTTTTTAAAAAAAGCGGGGTTGTTAAAAAAAAGCGCTTTTTTCCATCCCTAGCCGTATCCCCACTTAGTGCTTTTCATCCCCAAATTACAATTTCTCATGTTTGAACCGAAGTTGATTTCATTGTCGTATTTACCATTACCTAACCAACTTCGGTTCGTTACAATTCCCCTTGAAATTCAGGGTTCGGCTTGCGTCATCCCATTAGAACTCGGCGAGGACAATTACACAGCTTTACACATCGCGTCCAAACCAATTGGGAAAGAGGCTACAGGTTCAAGTTTGGTCCACGCAAAAGTTACGAAAGTTACGTCGAGGTCGGTGACTTTGAAATCAGATTTTGGCAATGCGAGCACACGATCCTTTGAGGAGATTGAGGCTGGGATTCAGGCTTTTCCCTCTGCTGAACTGCGGGAACTTGGTCCGTTTTTCGCTTTTTTATTTTTTTCTCGTGTTTCGTTTTCCCCCGAGATAAGGATCGTTCGCTCTCAGGTGGCGACCTGACGAAACTGGTTCGAACAAATCAGACTGTGCTGTGCCGTATCGAATCTTCCCGCTGCGATTTTGTGGCCACTGTGGTTGCGCCGTTTGCCGCGAAAACGACTGAAGGTACTTGATATATGTTTTATAAATACTTGATTCTTAAAGTTTTATCCGAGTTAATGTCTAATACGAAATGTATTATATCATTGCCAAAATTAAACTGAAGGGAATAATTGGATAACCCTGTCAACATTTCCCTACAAAAATAATTATGTATAAAATAACATTAAAATAAAATAAGTAACAAAAGTAAAAAAGCACGCTATACTGATTTCCAGGGCTCATCACTCGCACCACGGTGGATGGTAATTTTCACATCGATTTGCGCTACGAATACGACACGGACATAAATTGCTGGCAGGCTGCCAAGACGTCCGAACTGCGTGGCAACGCCATGCCCCGGGCTATCCTGTGCCCTCTGCGCGACGTAGATTGCGGGCATCTAAAGCCTAATGATTGGTGGGTTTGGTGGCTAAACGGTTCACAGTTGCTTGGCTTTTTGTACACACAAAATATTTTTGTCTATAAATTTGCATGTCAAGTTGGAGTGAAGTTTCTTACAGTGTGTATTTCGGCATCTGAAAAATACTAGATAACCCGGTTCGGCACCGCCATTCCATTTCAAACAAACACCAAATTCGTTCGTTTCTACACCATTAAATTCAAAACTGACTCGCAGCGTCGGTTGTTTCGTCTCGGTGACATTCTGCATGGCGCCGCCGTCGGAGCACATGGCGACGGACAACAGTAGCGGCAGCCAACAACCACTGCTGTGCGTAAAGTGGAAGGTTATACATGCAAAAGTGGATCCTATGAAGGCGCCTGTTAAAACGCACCCTTTCACTGGGTTAGTTTTCACCCTTTCACTGGGATGCTTTTGATAAATTTTTTTAATTTTGTTTGGTAAGCCTCGCAGTATCTATGCTGAGGACTTCCAGTGGGGTTTGGGGGGTAACCCCCGAATCCCCAGCTATCTATTTATCCCGGATGCAAATTCTTTGGCTACTGTCCCCTGAACTCCTTTCCCCCCAAATCAGGGGTATCTTGACTTTCGACCCTCTGAGTGGTTGGATAGATAGCAAATCGCTCCTCCGGAGGGATAGATAGCTGAAAATTTTTCTGGGGGGGTTGTCGTGGTTCGATATATAGGCCTTTCGGGGCATAGAAGGGAGAAAAATCGCTAAAAGTTCAAAATGGCTCAAAAATGGTATACCAGAGCATTTAGTACTAAAAATAGCTGAAAAGAGGCAAATAGGAACCAGAACTTTGATTTTGGATGGAAGTGGAAATCTATAAAAAGGTATGAAAAATAGCGATTTTGAACGAAAATTGTGGTATAGTTTCTCAAAAATCGCTCCAGATAGGTAGATAGCTGGGCGATTTGGGGGGGGGGGGTTAAGGGGCTAGTAGCCCAAAATTTTGCCTCCGGGATAGATAGATATCTGAGCGGCCTCCGGGATAGATAGATAGCTGGGCGGTTTGGGGGGGGGGTAACCCCCCCCCCAACCCCCCCCCCCCCAACCCCCCCCCCCAACCTCCCCCCCCCCCATTCGAGACCCCTGCCCCAAATCTCGGATCAAAATCTAGGATACCTCTGTATCTACGAACCCCCGTCAATTTTGCAGGGTAAATCTGCGCCACGAAACTAGTTATGCTGGGCGGCACGCACATCCCGGGCCAAACGATACGATTGAATCGTCGATCGGCGCGGCCAAATGCAAACGTGTCGATACAGAGACCAGCGATGCGGCTGATAGTCAGTGTTTTTTATAATTAATGTGTAGGATTCAAACAGGGCTGTTTTTTCGAGCTTGCAATTTCGACGCACTGGTTTTCAATTGCGAAAATTGTGAAGGGTTATCAAAAATTTACACCAAAAATCAAAATATGGATATGTGGTATGGAGAATTTGATCGAGTCTTCTTTCGACATTAATGGTGAATACGGTTTTTGTTGTTGGGATCGGGACGGAAAATCCGAAAATTTAGTCATAGCCTGTATCACGTCCAGATCCCGGTTTTATCCATATTGATAAGTCAGCATCTTTATTGGTTGTGGAAGCTTTGATCTTTACACACTGGCTATTTATTGCGTGTATCATATTATTGCGTATATTGTGCTATTCATTGGTTGCATGTCGTGCTACTGTTATTTGAAATAGTTATTTAATTCAACGTTTTACTGTATTTATGTATTTATGTTTAAATGCAGCGCCCGAAGACCTGCCTGCACTGGAGCCTTTGAAGTCGGTGCAAAATAAGGATGCCGACAATGAATTCAATATGGCCATTGTTGAGAGTTTGAAGAATCCATCGGAAAAGCCGATTGACGATGAAACGTTGGCAAAGATCTATAGCATGGAGCAGGTTGGTCACTTTTCAATTTTTATATTTATTTAAACTCGTCGGACATCACACTTTGTATGGTAACCTACCATAACCCATCTGAATAATTAATCAAAAATTATACAGTTTTTTCCATTATAACTATGGAATAATTAATTACGAAATTTACCACAGATTTTATTACGTAGGATTATGCGCATTCTTTGCGGTTCGCCGGGTTTGCTGGAATTCTGGGTATATATCAGCAGGGTTCAGTCGAAATTCTTGGCACCATATTAGGTGCTAAAACAAATAATGCTGCTCTCAATTGTCTAATTGGCAAATCGGTCTACATTTTTACCTCCCCACTAGTGATGGAATGGCGCCAAAGGGCGCCGCGCCATGGCGCCATTGGCGCTTGGCGCCCTTTGTCTGTGGCACCCTTGGCGCTTGGCGCCCTTTTCCCGTGGCGCCCTGCCCTGACTTGGCGCCAAAATAGCGCCAGCAGGGTTTCAAGGTGAGTGCTGCGTATATGACAAAAATTAAAGAGCGTTTCCGTGAATAATCGAAATTCACGTAAAAATGGATGAACGGATGCGAGTGGATGAAAATCTTTTGTTCAATGGTTCATCCGACGCGTCTGATGGCTAAGAAGCTGATAATGATCGACCGCTGAATTTATACATTTGATCCATACATTTGCAAACTTGTATTTATATGTATTGATTCAAATCGTCACAATTCCATTTTCATCCACTTCAAGTAAACATCCATTTGAAAAATCTATTTGAAGTGAATGCATTGTTTTATCAAATAACATTCCCACAATTTGAATGGCGCCATGGCGCTTTTGGCGCTTGGCGTCCACTTTCTCAATGGCGCCATTGGCGCCTGGCGCCCTCTTTTCTGGCGCTTTTCCATCACTACTCCCCGTCCCCACCACTCTCATTTTAAATTACCCCTGTCCTCCCCACTAGCACACACTGGAACAGGCGCCCGCGGGCGATGTGGGTGGCATGACGGAGGAAGAGCAGCTGGCGGCCGCGCTGCGCATCAGCGAGATTGCGGAAGAGAAGCGACGCCTAGAGGTGCATTGCACTTAGCATTGAAAAAAATCGTCAATTTTTAGAAAACATAATTAAATATAATCTCAGAAAATCTCGTAAGAAAAAATATATAATTTAATCTCTCTCAAAATACCTTGTAAAAATAAAATAAAATATAAATACCAGAATTTGATAGATTTTCTGATACCGTAAATGCTCTAATAATACAACAGGTCTCCAATAATACGACATCTCCAATAGTGCGACAGTTTTGGGCACGTTGTGTGAAAATAATCCGACACTCTCCAATAATACGACACTCTTCAATAGTGCGACACCCGAGAAAAAAAATAAAAAACAGCGTAACGATGTCGCAATCTGCGGAAGCCGTGGATTCCGCGCTTTTGGACAATTGTTTTGTTAATGTTGATGTTTAATGGCGATTTAATGGGCGATTGTTGATGTTTATTGCTTTACTATCTCATGCTCACGTTTGAGTTATGTGGACAATGAAGTTGTTGATTTGATGAAAACAATAATGCGACACTCTCTAATAATGCGACATCTCCAATAGTACGACACCTAAAAATGTGCTTAAAAAAATAGTACGACTGTCGTATTATTAGAGCATTTACAGTATTTATAAAAATCTCAGAAAATCTCTCAAAAAGAAAATAAGGGCTTGGCACCAAACGAATAAATGACCGAATTCAATTAGTTAGGATATCTGGAAGGCGCTGAGTGTGATAATGTGTACCTAATTATATATTTCAATTTTCAAACGTTCCAAATGAAGGGTGTGCTTCTAAAAGTACCGATCTACAAATTTTTCAAATTTGAGTTAGGACCATTTTTGGGGTCCCCATAAACATGCGCTTCAAAAAAATATATAATGGGGGGGGTGAAATTCAATTTTGAGATATGGGGGGTCGAAAAAAAACAAAAAAAATCGCAAAATACGGTTTTTGAAATTTTAAAAGTACCGATCTACAAGCTTTTTCAGCTTTTGTGTCTTTAAAAGTACCGATCTGCACATTATTTTTTGTGCTTCTAAAAGTACCGATGTCAGATCGGCGTCTGATTCAGCAAAAACTCATTCTGTGCTTTTTTATTATGGGTAAAAGTACCGATCTACAGCTGTCTGATTTTGTGCTTTGAAAAATACCGATCTACATGCTATTACCAATTTGTTCCTTTAAAATGTACTGTACTACAAAAATATAATTCACTAAATTTTATATAGCTAGTGTTATGTGTATAATCAATGATTATACCCATGCATGTAGATACCCAACAATATGGCCGACTTACCCATACCCAAAATTCCCATACCCAATACCATACTCCAAACTTTCAATTGCGATTATCTCAAAATCGATTTTTTGTAGATCGGTACTTTTAGAAGCACACCCTTCAAATTGTCCCTCCATTCGCTCAGATGGAAAAAGAGACTGAAGAAATTGAGCGAGCGTTGCTGGAATCCCAACAAATGTGCACTGGAAATGCGACCCAGACATGGAACCCAATAGACATGTCTGGCGGTGACCACTTCCACTACTCTGATTTCCAATCTCCCCGTGATTCTGAGGGGCGAGGAGCTGTGTTGATGTCCAGCAGTACTCTGGCTGGCGATTTGAACCAGGCCGCCGCTGCCGATGTCATGTTGATTGATTTCGAGCCGCCCGGCAGTCTGGTTGGTGTTTGATACTGTGATGGGTTTTTATTCACATTTTGATGGGATATTTTGTTCGTTATTTTTTCTTTTATTATTTTCGTTGTTTTTCTCTGGTCAATGATGTTTTGAAAATGCTTGTGTTTCTCATGATCGGGTTTACGTAATTGATTTTTTACACTGACAGCACAAAAGTCCAATTTTCCAGCTCTAATAGTTGCCGTCAAATTAGTTATCGATACGTTATCGGGTGTGGTCTTATCCAGCGTTTTTTCTCCTTTCGACAGTTTCAGGATGATGCCTTTTTGAAAACCAGCGCGGTATCGCACTAGTTCACTTACTCAGCTAGTGGTGAAATAGTATGCAGTTCTCGGAATTCTGAAATTCGGAAATCGATAGAAAAATGAACACTTCCTAGACTTCACCGAACCCCAAACACATTTCTTGACTCGAACCTGATCGAAATTCATTCACCTATCATCCACATTCCATTTAATTCTCACCCGACTGATGTATTTAAATGACAATTCTGCCCCTCTCTTCAGTCCCAGCCGTCGAGCATCGGCCACAGCTCGAACACCACCACGAAGACGGCCAAGCAGCACACGCACCTGCACGATCTTATGTCGCTTGATTTCACGCAGACTGCACAAACTTCATCTGAGTGCAACAAAATGGAGCAAAGTCAGGGGTTTTGCGCAATTTTAGATAATTTGGAAGATGCGCTTGAGGGCGCGCAGAAACCGGTGAGTTCTTTGTTTATGTGACATCGGTCGGTGAACACTTTTAAGCTGCCTTTGCTAATCGTGGCTCCTTATGAATGGATCTGTGGAGCATTTTTAAGTGAATGACGAGACACCAACTCTCCAAATGAAATTTCAGTTTCAAAAAACGTTGTCGCTTCTCTCAACCTCCCAACCTCTATGCAGACGCCCACGGTCCCAGCGTCCTGTACAGCTACGGCGAGCCAATCAGCACCCTCCATTGGGGAGGAGTCTGTTTCAACCGCACACTCAGATCACACAAAAAGCGCATCGATCGATGAAAGGATTAAATTCGAACAGTTGCAAAGTGAAATGGCGTTGAAATTTGGCAAAGGTTGGGTGGATAAATTGAAACAGAAGTTGGAGGATGAGATTAATGAGGTTGCTTGTTATGAGAGGGTGAGTAATGCGAATTTTGTAGACCGTTGAAAACATTTGCAAAACAAATTTGCGTAATCATAGCTAGTGATGGCAGGTGATTTTTTAACTGATTTTTCTACATAACTTTTACTTTGTTTTTTTTTTACACATACCGCGTAGAAGCTGATTTAAATCAAGGCGTTTAAAAAAACGGATATTTTCCGAACCAGAACCAAAGCTGTGTAACGGATAATTATCAAAACGTCCGGTTTCTTATGGCGTGCATCTACGGTGCATCTGCAGGAAAAACAAATATGTGATTTTTTAATCGGATGTGTATTGTTTCGCAGTTATGATATTACACACCTGCTTTTGCACATGTAAAAAGACAACCTTGCTCGCATACATTATTTCACGCAGCTACTCAACGGGCTCTATGCCGTCTCGAACATTTTGCCGAAGAACATGGAAAAAACGCGGGAATTTGGATTGATTTTCAAACTGGCAATTTCGGTGGCAACGCAGAGCGGCGGCAAAAATATACAATTTGCTGCGGATCCGATGGGGAAAATGGCGATAAAATTGGTGAATGCTTGAGTTGAGATTGAACTGCATGTACATATATACAAAAAAAGTAAATCCTCGAATTAGTCCTCCTTTAGTTACCGAATATCAAATTAATCATCCCTGTTTTTTTAGTAACGGAAAATACCCCCCCCCCCGTAAAAATATTATGAAAAGTAACGCCTCGGCGGAGTTATTTGAGGATTTTGACTATACTTGGCGAACCTAATGCTTAACATTTTGCAGATTGGAACAGTCCAGTACAGTAAAAACAAAGTATACTGTAACAAACTCATCACAATGCAAAATTAAAACTGAAAATTATATGCGTAATAGAATTGGCTGTGTTCCATTTTATTCATTCGCGTAATTTAAAAAAATCTGCATGCTAATGGTGTGTTGCCTCTGCATACAATTTCTGTAATGACAAGTATTGTTTGAAGATATTCATCAATAATAATAGTAGATCCCAACAACGAGGTATTTTTGTTGCGAATTTTTTTTGTGATGAAAGGTCGATAAGTTTTCAATTGGAAGGCAGCCAGCCTAAGATATAAATATGCACTAGTGTACAGTATCAAGTCCGCCGAGTATATTGCCCATATGCGTTTTGAAATTTATCGGGCTACTCGTTTCTTTTTCATCGTGTTTGGTATTTGTTGTTCTTCGATTTGGTTGATTAATGTTGAATCTGTCTTTAAATAGGTTGTTTGTCTAGGGTTGGAAAAAAATCGATTTTTTAACGACCCTGATTTTTTTTATAAAACTCGCTGGGGTCAAAATTAGTCCCATTTTTCTCGAAAATCGCCTCTGAGGGTAATAAAAATGATGTACCTAATTGATAGGCAGTGCACAGTTATTCTTTCTGTGGTAAAAAAGTACTGTAGAGCAGTGGAAAAGCATGAAATTAAGTTATTTTTTGAAGTTAAAAATTAATAAAATTGTTATATTTGCTGCGTCTGTAAAATGTCATCAACCATTTGCAATTTTGTTTGCAGAATTTGCATGCTGAGAACACAATAAAAATCATCTTTGAAGTGAACATGGATGCATTTCCATTCATGTTTGATATGAAAACACATAGTAAAACAGTGTATACTTCCCCCCCCCCCAATGATTCACAGCCTACCTTACATGCTTAAAAGCACACAGAAATGGGTTCGTCACACCAAATTGCTTGTAAAAGCCATGAAAACAGCAACGGGTGGATTGCTTGCATGAAACTGCGCGCATGCACGCAAAATGTTTGCATTTTACCTAGTGCATGAGTACCAAATTTTTACCCCAGCGATTTTTTTTAAATCGGCGCAGGGGCTGCGATTTTTTTTTAAATAGGATATTTAAAAAAATCGCTTAAAAAAATCGCTTGCCAACCCTATGTTTTTCTTTGATCTTTTGTTTCTGAGATTGGATGAAATCATTGAATTTATTGTGCTTTTATTTCGTCACCACACTCCACAGTCTAAGCGCATTTCCTTTCTGTATTCTCTCAATTATGTGGTTTTTAAAAATGGTTAAGAATATCCCGTAATTACCAGCCATCCCGAAAGTGTATGTTTTATGAAATCTGTGCGGTTTTGCTTTAATTAGGATGTTTCAGGTTCGGATTTTTTGCAGTGTTTCTCCGTAATTTGGCCGAAATGTTTAGATAAAGCGTGCAACAGTTAAACGTGGTAGTAAATATGAGTAAATTCTGCCGCTAGAAAGAACTCAGGGGACACTCCCAAACACTGAAATGTCATATGTCATGCAAAGTGTCAAACGTTATGTAAAATGTAATGATAGAAGTCAAACGACCTGGTGGCAGTCCCAAGCCCTGTAAAGTGTAAAGTAGTGTCAAATGTAAAGTCAAATGCAAAGTAAAGTGTCAATTGTCATGCAAAGTTCAGTAATAAAATATTTTCTTTTTTGTTTTGATTGACACTTTACTTTGCATTTGACTTTACATTTGACACTTTACACTGTACAGGGCTTGGGACTGCCACCTGGGGCAGTCCCGACCCCTGTCAAGTGAAAACTGTTGATCAAAACAAAAAGTTTATTACTGAACCTTGCATGACAATTGACACCTTGCCTGACAGTTTGCATGACAAATTGACAAATTTGTGTGGCGTTTGACACTTGACTTCGTACTTTACTGGGCCTGGGACTGGCACCTTAAAATGTACATTTTATATGGGTCTTTCTTCCTTACAGGGTTTGGGAGTAACACCGGATTGTAATGCTGAATTCATGCCGTCTGTTAATTTACGTGCACTTTGACCACTCGATTTTTACTTTCGCTGCTTTTTGCGTGCCTCCAGCGTATCCTGGACACATCTCGGCTTTCGTTGACATCCGGCCTCGAACCGGAATTTCGCAAGAAAGCGAATATCTCGATGAGGTAAGAAATCGAGGAAACAGCTTGGATTGTTTATTGGCGTGCTGCCAAGCTACTAAAAGTAGCGCTGGCATTCTTCCAAATTCGTCGTAAGCATTCCGTTATGCCGAATGGAAAATTCAAACTGCGGGCAACCCTGAAATTAAAGGCAGATCGATGCTAAACTCAAAATTTGAAAAATAAAAGATAAAACGACGCGATTACGGAGACGGAATGTCGTCGAACGGAATGGCTGAAGCGACGCGCGACATGTCCGCCGTGGTCTCCGAGCGCACCACCGCCAGCAGCGGAAACGGGGGTCGGTGAATTTTTAATTTTTTTGGTGATTTGGTGAATTTCGCTCGCTGCCCGGTCGTTTTTGTGAGCTTTGGCAGCGGTCCAAGGCTGCTAGTCTTTCAGTTTTGAGGTCGGGCGCTATATTATTTGCGCGCGAAAAATAATGCGGCGGAAAAGTAGCTGTGACCTTCGAATTTTTGGACACGTGCCAATTACAGATGCTTGCTGTTATATGCTCTCGACGACTGAACAAGAGCAGTTACAGACGCAACAAGAAAACCTGTCAGTAACTCCATGCAAACCAGAGGTGGACAACGGGCCTGGCGGCATTGTGGATTTGGAAAGGATCGCCGATGTTTCAGGTGGGAATGCAAAGATTTTTTGGGTAGAAGGTGTTGCTCGAGCTCCGTTATTCTCACTTACCGCATTGTAACTGTTCGGGCAGCAGGTAGATCTACCTAATAGCGACGAATCGGTTTTCCCGAAAAAATCCTTATGATTGTATCTTTGACAAAAATCGCCGCCCTGTACACTGAAATTGGTTGAGCATTCTGCGTTTTTTCCGCACTGCAGCAATTGTACTTCAAAAATAACTGTCTTCGGAATTAAGCGACACCCATACAGAAGAAATTTCAAAAAAATTGTAATCATTATCACAAATTGCATTCAGCCATGATTTATTCGCACTTCAAACGCTGTGCGTTCGATAGATTTTTATAAAAGAATTAATACTTCCGCATGGAAATACGTTCAAATGCGCGACGCGCCAGTAAATTCCAGTTTACGGTGCGTCATTAACTCCACTCTTGGCAGCTTTCCAAGTCCAGCCCTTCAATTTCAATTCTGCTCGCAGCGCACGGCGGCACTTGCGCCTCGCCCGCAGTGGGTTCGCCCATCACCAAAAACAGACCGACGCAGCGCGACTTATTCTCCACAAAGTTGGGGGGTGCCGCGCGCAATTTGGCCATGGGCAACGAAGGACAAAACGTCGCCGTGTCGTCGGAGCAGCACGATCCGCTGCCGCTGCCCGCGCGCACTTTCGATCGCATGATTTTGGCGCTGGCCGACTGTTTTTCCAGCACGCCACCGGAGGGGCAAAAGGTTTGTCGCGTTTTTGTTGGTGCGCAGAGTGGCGCCACGCACGTTGGACGTCAACTAAATTTTGGCGAATTACGTGATTTCAACTTTCCTGTCTGGTAGAGCATAGGTAGTTAATTTTTCATCATGACACAGATGCAAATGGGTTATGGTAAATTCGCATAGTCAGCGTGATGTACCCCGAGTATACCTACCGTATTACCTCTAATTATCCCCCTCGAATTACCCCCCGCTTCAAATTTGACTGGCGAAATAATGGAACCCCATGCGGATATTTCGGGGTAATACGGTAATTATTTATTCTTCTGCAGAAAATTCTGAAGTCGTTTGCGCTGGTTCATTTCGACTGTCCGGACCCATCTGATGACTTGCTTGGCATGTGCTTCAGGAGCTTTGATCAGGAGACACAAAAGGTCGGTCGGATTTTTATGGGGTACTGAATGCTGATACCTTACCGGTATCTATCTGCTACCGGTACCGGTGTCGGTCGTCTTACCTTTACTTTTTTCCTACAATTTCTATATACATTTTTGTCGTACAGAAAGTGTTGCATGCGTTTTTCTCCGTATACGCGAACGAGGGCCAACCCTGGACTGCCAACGGGCAACCGCTGTCACCCGCGGATGTACTCCGCCACTTTATTACCGGTTCGCTTTTTTGTTTACCGTAATCTATCCGATTTTTAACCATGGAGTTATTGTTCCGCCAGGCATCGACTTTTCCCACTCAGTGGAATGGGATATTTTTTCATCAAAAATTTTCACCATCATTCGCTGTCGATTTTACTTCATATCAATCGCACTATTTTTGCGCACCTGTACTTCACACATTTTTTGCATTCCCTTTCCTTTGTGCTTTACGCGTGGTGCACACGGCACAAGTCTGGATCCTTTTATTATCAGATCTGGCCACTCGCCGCGGCTCCGTGGACTCGACCAACGCTGCGATCGATTCTCGTGAGCGTGCCAGCACCGTGAGTCACTGTCGTTATGGTTCGGAATTTATGAACTTCTTGATGCCGATATCTATTTGTGGAAATGCTCGGTATTTTGTATGACATAAATTATGGATATAACATGACGAAATTAGGTATTTGAAGTAAATTGAGAATGTCGCTGAACTTCCCGATAGAATATATCGTCCAATATAACGAAATTTTGCACATGAAAGTTATTCACGTGTCACTTCATTCATCCAGCTGGCTCCCCGCGCTCCCTGGTCGCCAGCTACGGCTGTCGGCTCGGCCAGGCTGTCCATCTCGGCGCCGCACATGTTCCACCCCGGCGTGGCCGGCTGGCACGTGCCCGGGGCAGAGCGGCGCTACTCGAACTCACCCGCTTCTGGCACGTTGCCAAGAAATTCACACGCACCGCCTTCTGGGCGACCGCTGGTCGCTATTGTGCCACCAAAGTCGGTTTTGATTTTGCTTTTGTTTTTGCGAATTGGTTTTATCTGTGAGAATATTGCTGCCGGTGAATGTTCGTTGGGCTAAAATAGAGTAGATATTTATAAGTGAATTTACAGTGAAATCAATATATTTAAATGTAGGTTAAGCAGGAATTAGAGCTCAGCGTCGATTCGACGTGAAATGATGACGTGAAATGATGTCGTGAAATTAATTACACAAGTGTGGATCATGCTACGGGTCTACAATTTTCTAAGGATAATATATGAATCAATACCTCAATCGTGTCCAATACTGAGTGTTATCAGCCACAACTAGAGCGAATTGAAAAATTCAATTTTTATCATTCCACGTCATCATTTTACGTCAGGGAACAACTTGACATTTCACGTCAGACTATTGCAAGCAATAGTCTGACGTGAAATGTCAAGTTGTTCCCTGACACTGTGACGTGAAATGATGATGACGTGGAATGATAAAAATTGAATTTTTCAATTCGCTCTAGTTGTGGCTGATAACACTCAGTATTGGACACGATTAAGGTATTGATTCATATATTATCCTTAGAAAATTGTAGACCCGTAGCATGATCCACACTTGTGTAATTAATTTCACGACATCATTTCACGTCATCATTTCACGTCGAATCGACGCTGAGCTCTAATTCCCGCTTTAAATATGCGCTAGTTTTCAATTCCATCAAAATATTTTTCAATTTGCACATCTTTCATTTATATTTTACATCGGGTTTTCTCCAGGCCTTTGCCCATTGGACGTGCGCGCACCCGTTACTCGCGCAAGGTTTTCGTCGGCGGCACACCCTGGGACGTTGTTGAGGGTTCGTACAAATTCCTGTTAATTTCGATTTTGATTTGATGTTGAAACGAACTGGGAACTGTACCTGAATATCGATCACTTTCGCGTCTATCGATCAGGATCGACACTATAAGTTGGGAATTGTGGACAAATATTCAAAGACAAAACTTATCACAGACAAAACTTCGATCACAGACTCGCTAATAGTGGCGTTCAGTCCGTTCGGCTCGGCGCACGTGGAATGGCCCAAGGACAGGCCGGGCGTGGCGCACCGCCGCGGCACCGGCGCCAGCACGGCCGGCGACGCCAAGACCGGCTACGTGTACGTGCTATTCGAGTTGGAGCAGGCGGTCGAGCGACTGGTGCACACGTGCAGCCCCGACCACAGCGGCAGGATGTGGCTAGATTTGGAGTTGACCAGGGAGAATGGCATCAGAAGTAGGAGGAATGTGAGTTGCGGAAATTGAACGGTAAAATTTTGAAAGTAATCGATAAACTAAGTTTTTAAAATGGTTATTCACGGTACTGTATGTTTAATTTAATTAATGGTAATCACTGCGTTAAATTCTGCAACTTCAGTTATGATAGTCATTTGCGATCCCGAAAATGTTCTCTTCGCACACCAGATCAGTCATGTCTTTTTTTGGTTGATACACATCTATTATTCGTTTTCAAAGCCTTCGGCAGCACGACCTTCGGCCTTCAAAGCACGATCGGATCCTTTATGTAGAATATCGATGTCGGAAAAAATGTAAATATAACCGAATTGAAAGCCCTATCCTCTGAGCGAACCCTGGCATATTTATTCGACGTACCTAATTTCATTCTTTATGCTCATATTCACTTCTGCAGGTGGAGATAATCCCGTGGGTGCAAAACGACGCCCATTGGTGCGTAGCCGGACACGCTGTGAGTAACCGGACATTTTACAACCAAATCCAAGCCAAAACTAATCCTCACTCAATCTTTTCCAGGATTCCGTGTGCGGCGAGCCGGACAGCCGCAAGACGGTGTTCGTGGGCGGGCTGCACGGCCGCATCAGCGCCTACATGCTCGCCCACGCCATGGACCAACTGTTCGGCTGCGTGGTGGCTTCTGTGATCGATCTGGATCGGCATAAGTATCCCATTGGTAATGTCCACGGGTATTTTGATGTTCAGAATATTTGGCTTCAGAATATAAGTTTGACATAAGATATGACATAAATTTTCCCAATGACAGCATATCCTATAATTGAGGATGGTCGATAATTTTCAAAAAGAAAATAAGATATTGGATGCCGACACTCTGTATGTAGCGATGCACGACCTTGGCATTTCTATGTACTTACTGTATCTACTTGAATAATTCTCCTAGGATTTATTTTTTCATCAGACATTTTTAAGGGGGGAACTATTTAAGGGAGGAATTATTATTTCGTCAAGATTTTCAACTCAACTGAATTCACAAAATATGCTTTTTTGATACAATACTGTGTAATTTTGTGTAAATCGGGCACAACAAATTTATCAAATCATTCAAGGAGAGCTAAACCGCGAACCCCCAACGGAGGCCAAATACTAGCCACTAAAAATAATGATATTCGACTCAAAATTGACCCTCCACAGGCTCGGGCCGCGTAATCTTCTCCAGCGAGCGCGCGCAGCGGGCGGCCATCGGCGCGCAGTTCGTCTACGTGTCGGACCACGCGCTGCGCGACTTGGCCACGTTCAGCAAGACCATCCAGGTGGAGCAGTACCTGTCGCCGCAGTCGCCGTGCTCCGTGTGCCACAGCAACTCGCCCACGGTCGTGTTCTGCAGGCACCCCGGCTGCGCAGAGTACCTGTGCGACTCGCATTGGAGGGTTAGCTCCAGGGGTATCCATGATTTTGACCCTCCGGGGGGTTGGGTAAATATAAACTCACTGCTTCGGAGGGATAACGGCTTAATATTTTTCGCTGAGGGAACTCGCGGGGGTCTTATTGGGGGTATACAAGGCAGAAAGGGGAAAAATCGCCAAAAATGGGAAAAAGTATTCAAAATAGGTGTATAAACATCTGTACAGCCGAAAATAGCGATTTTGGTGGTGAAAATTGGCAAAATTTTGCTATTTTATTATAAAAATTCGGGAAAAATAGCTTAGATTGTTTTTCCTTGCGCGTTCAATTTTCTGTGCCATCTCACTCAATTATCACTATCGACCATTCATATACAGTTGACAATTAGGCAATTCAATATCATCCCCCCTTCCAGGAGCGTCACGCGTGCATGAGCGATGAGGAACGAGCTAGCCATCGCAAGGTGCAGCGACGTTCGGCGCACGGCAACCGCCTGGCCGCCTCGTCGGGCGACTGGGCCGTGTGGCAGCACAACTCGGCGCCGCCCACCGCCAACTTCCTGCCGCCCGCCGCGCGCTCCTTCGACCTGGTGCCAGTCCCGGACCCTGTAGAATGCCCTGAAAAATGACAAATGTCATGCAAAGTGTCAAAACTCATGAAAAATGCCCGGTAAAATGGCAAACGTACGTTTGCCATTTTACCGGACATTTTCCATGAGTTTTGACATCTTGCATGACATTGACATTTTACACGGCGTTTTACAGGGTCCGGGACCGCCCGCTGGACGCTGAGCCGGCAGACGCGCGCGCGCGTCCGTCGCAGATGATAAAGCGCAATAGCTGCTGCCCAGAATTGGTAGGTTTTGTGTGGGTCTGTAGGATTTTGGTTGGCTCCAACTATTTATAACTGTAAATAGTTTGTGCGTCGCTCCGCTATTGTACGCTACTCTACGATTGCAGTTTTCTGGCGTTTATCTATTTAGAATGGTATTTACCTACCTACCGTATTTCCTCGAAATACCCCCAGGGGGTTTACTTTTTCAGAGTGGAAATTTTAAGGGAGTATTTCGAGGGGGGTTTATTATTTCGTCAGAAATTTTCGTGAATTTAGTAGTAAACAATACGTTGAAAAATGTCCTAAACCGGTAAACAATGTGACGAAATAGGGTATATTTAGGCATATATTAACGTATATTATCTACTTACACTATGTATATGTGTAGCTGCGGTGCAAAGGGGGGGGGGGTATTTCGAGGAAATACGGTATTTGTGTATCAAAACAAAACGATGAAAATATATCTTTCGCCTGTCTTCGATGATTTACCAATGGGGTTTTTCCCTATCGATTCAACTCTGCATACCCCCCCCCCCCCCCTAACAAGGCGCACTCGCCGGCGCCCTCGACGACCACGACAAACCTGCTCAACGAGCTGCTGTGCAGCGCGGCCAAGATGGCAGCGGCGGGCGTGGGGTGCGGTGGCCCGCTGCCGCCCAGCTGCCCGCCGCCGTCGCCAGCCGTCCCGCCGGTGGGTGGGACTTTTTTTTGTATTTTTCAGTACTGTGACCAAAGGACGAAGCACGTACGGGGGGGGCTCCCTAGGCATGTAATCCCGTTGCGGGCGTCTCCAATGGGAGGGGCTGACACCCCTCAAATAGGTCGGCTATCTATCCTGGAGGCCCGCCCAGCTATCTATATATTTATCACTAGGCAAATTTAGGGGAGGGGGGCTTATACTCTGTCGGACCCGATTTGATTTCGATATACAGCAGTTTCTGTATTTTTCGTCGCATTCATTAATCGGGCTGTCGGGCCAATTACATTTCACGCCGCAAAACTACCGTATTACCTCAAATTACCCCCCCCCCCTTGAATTAACCCCCTCCCCTCGAAATACCCCCACCGAAATGATGTACATTGCGTATGCAATGTACATGATGTATTTTTTACTGCTAATTTGCATTGCAGCTACGCATAGACTAGTTTGTGTATCTTCTCAGATGGGCCACGCGCCGCCGCCGTGCGACTGGGCGCTGCCGCCGCTGGCGCAGCGCTGCGGCCGGCCCCAGCAAATGACCAACACTGGCCGCGGTGGTTTCGGCCCAAACGCCCCCGTGTCATACTTTTAAATGGCCGATTTGTCCCTTTTGAGTTGTGTCGCGGATAGATTTGATAGATGTTGGTTTTTTGTGCTGTGTTTTGGACGAGTTTTTCTTTTTTGTTGTTTTTTTGTTTGTACGGTGTGGCGTTGCATTTCTGTTTGTTTCACCCGTGCCTATCCGCTGATTGAATATCTTTCGAATATTGCACAGATTGTTTGTGTGTGTTTTTTGTTTGATGGTTTTCCGGGGCCGCATATGATTTTTGTTTGTTCGTTGAGTTTTTACACGCCCCATTTTCGATGTGTTTTAGTTTGTTTCATTATTCGATGATCTACGTGTGTGTGCGTGTGTTTAATTTAGAGTGTTGTTAATGTTTTTCTATACAAATTGAGTTTGACTGCGGCAACGCGCATTTACTTTCCATGATGATTTGATGTGCAACACCTAGGGATGGAAAAAAGCGCTTTTTTAACGGCCCCGCTTTTTAAAAAAAAATTAAAAATTTAAATTGAAAAAACGCGCTTTTGTCGCTTTTTTTCAAAAAATGTTGAGACGTTCCCTACAAACCTCCCAAATATGGTTCTGTATCAATATATACAGGTATATCAGACAAGTGGCAGTACTTGCGATGATATATAGCCATATAATCGCTGTGTAGTCATTGGATAACATGATCAGTGGTGATTTCTGCCAAAAAAAATTACTTTTTATGTTGACTCATTATGTATATCGCAGTTTGTGAATGTTTCATGACTTCGAGTGAAGTTATCATGAAATAGTGCTTATAAATAAGGCTATAAGAGAAGGCTAATACATTGAGACTAATGTCCCCCACTGTTGAAGTATTTGGGAGCACATTGGCTGAATATTCTATACTACACTAACATATCACAACTTATTATTACATGATAGCATGCAGGGATAGAAGCAAAGACACTAAAAATGCCACAAAACCGATGAAAACAGCCACCAGTGGTAATTTGCATGTGAAATTTTGCGCTTGCGCACAAAAAAATAGCAAAATACCTAGTGCATAAGTACAAACATTTTTGCCAGCGCTTTTTTTAAAAAAAGCGCTAGGACCCAAGCGCTTTTTAAAAAAAAAAAGCTTGCCATCCCTAGCAACACCCAGTATGCGATAAGTTTACGCTATGTACCGTATTGCCTTATAAAATAGTTCCCCCGGGTTGATTGCAAGTTATTATACATCGTTGAACTGTTTTATAACATTACACAAAAAGACTGGGTACTGTTTTTTTTGTGGCGTCGATCTTGCAAACTAAATTGGGGGAGTTCAATAACTTTTCACTGCTTTAATTGACACTGGGGAGTTATTCAAGGTGGTTACCATTGTTGCAATGCGGTGCTTATGAATAAGCGCGATGTGTTCACTTTTAGCGGAGATGCCCCATATAATAAGTTGGCAGCCGGCCAAAAATTATTTTGGAATTACTATTAATAAAATAGGTATATGGACGGAAATAGTTAAAATTGGCAGACTTTTAGCGATTTTGAGCATCTTGTTGCGCTTTCAGTCTCGTTCTTATAATACGCAACCGGTAGCTTGGACGGGGGCCAACTTATCATCGTGGCCCGATCCATTTTAGTGGCAGTTATTTCTGTTTTCTCGGCATGAATTTATTTCGGTGGAAATTTGTGTTCTTATTATCTAATCCTTTTTATCTGTTATGTTACCTCATTTTTGTTTCACCGATTTCTATCCACTCGGATGCTAAGATCTCATTAGTCCATTTTAAAATAAGAGTTTGTTAAAATTATCGTTTCAACAATATTCAGATGATTTATTTAGATTCAGGTATACTCGACGGACAGCACACCTAGTATGAAAACCTACCATAATTTTATGAATAAAATCTTGTAATAGATTTCGTAATTAATTTTTCCATAGTAGAAACGAAATATTTTATGATAAAAACTCCTGTATAATTTTTGGTTCATTATTCAGATGGGTTATGGTAGGTTTTCATACTGAGTGTGATGTCCGCCGCGTATACGTAGGATTTGTTGCGAATAATTATTAATTCGATGAGGGTTTAAGTATTCTATATTGTATAATACATCATGTTTCCTCAGGCAGTTATCAGTTTTTGTAGTTTTGAAAAAAAAATGAAAATGGCGGGCAAAGGTTTGTCGCTTTGTCAGTTCCGCACCCTCTAAAGGGTCAAATGTCATGCAAAATGTCAATCAAAATTAAAAGGAAAAATTTACTACTTAACTTTTGACGTTTTGCGTGACATGTGCCACATAACAGGGTGCGGGACTGCTCGATTTTCCAAGTAACTTGTCTCATGGCCTCGTAGTGGTTACTCGCGAGTGTTTTTCTGACCTGTGGTCAACTGAAACCACGTATCTGAACACTTTATTTTCCGGCGCAATTGAATATTCTCGGCGCCGTGCACCAATCTGAATTCCTCTGATTATTCAGCTGCTCTTTCCGCTCGCAGAGTTCACTAAAAAACAGCGCAGGAACCGCTCACTTTACTGTTGTTGGCAGCGTGCCAATGCACGATTGCGCGAGAATGAAATAGCGATTTATTTCAGCTGCGGCCGGCCTGTGATCGTTCGCTCGGCCCTGATGAAGCGTTGAAAGGGTGCTGGCCGGAGCCGCGCAGCATGCAGAGTTTGGTCGAGTGCGAGCAAAATTCCGATGATGAGAGGACCATCGCTTCGTCCAGCCTGGACAAGTTTGTTCTTGCGGGTGTTTGTCGCTTGGGAGTTGTGGGTGGGTTTTCGTCACTACGAATTTGCGGTACTAGTTTTAACGTTTTTGCACCTTGTTTGGGCGCGGGATGAAAGTCTGGTTTAGGTTTGCCAATTCCTTTGAAATATCCGCGTTTGGTGGCGATTTTTTTCTTCAAAATTTACGAGTTTCAAAATACCATTTTCGCTGTAGGTGTGTGCTCTGTCCAATTCAACTAGGACACCGATTACTATACTGCCAAAGCGGTATGTGGTGCGGGTGAACTACCGTCACCCGTTGTTTGTCAACCGTCCAGTTTTGTGCAAAAGATCAAACCACCCACGCAGTGTGTGCGGCGCTGGCGCGCCCGCAGTTTCGTCTGCGTCGGCGGCGCCAATGCCGCCGTGCAGCACGACGAGGTCGGACACCAACCCGAGCCTGTTCTCGGCCGACTGCAGCTTGTCGCTGGCCTCGTTCGACATGGCCGGCCTGAAGCAGGCGATCAGATCGGTTCGTCTGCTGTTTCAACTTGCAAAAAAAGTTTCTGAAGTCGTAGATATCAATAGAAGATTTGCGTTTAGAGGTCGCTGTTTACATGGGTCATATATAACGTGTAGTTTCGACCTAGGTAA
This sequence comes from Sphaerolaimus hirsutus, assembly GCA_964036195.1. NCBI lineage: Eukaryota > Metazoa > Nematoda > Chromadorea > Monhysterida > Sphaerolaimidae > Sphaerolaimus > Sphaerolaimus hirsutus. The sequence goes on from OZ038451.1 coordinate 13,822,705, forward strand.
ATATCATTTATATTTTATCGGTTGGGGAACTCTTATCCCCGCACTGGGACAAAGTCTTTGGGAATTGGCTGCCTTCCAACTAAATGTAAAACTTATTTAAGTGCCAGTGGTGCCTCGCGGCAACCCGGAGCGCTTCACCGAAAACGATTTGAAGCCACGAAGCGAAAACCAAGTTTTTTTCAAACAATCGAAAATTACAAAAAGTAAAAAGTCAAAACCTCAAAAACACATTGGCCCTCGGCGGGTCAAAGGTGGTCGGCGGGGGTCTCCAAGGGTTACCCTATCCGGGAGGCCCTTAAAAAACCCTAGGCCTGGGGCTGTGATATTTCTTCGATATCAGCAATATTTAACGACGACATGTTGTCACTCAATACTGAATAATCCTAAACCACAAATCCCCATTTCTCGTTTCACCACAACCCCACAAAGGACATCAACTTCTCGCAGATCTCGTCCTCCGCAGTAGTCGATCCGAGCGGGTCGCACGCGTTCACCTCGGGCAACCTGCCGCCGCAGCAGCAGCAGCTGGCGTCCACGTCGCAGCCGTGCGCCAGCCGCCGGCGGATGAGACGGCCCCAGCGGACGTACAGCCATCATCATTGTCAGAGCGGCGGTTCGCTGGCGGCCGCCGGCGGCAGACTGCACGGGTTGAAGCGGCCGCAGCACAGGGCTGCTGACGACATCAATTTGCATTTGACTTTGAAGTAAGTTGATTTGATGTGTGTGTGTGTTGTTGATTTTATTTGGGGGGGGGGGGGGTTCGCCCTGTGTACGGTGAGATGCCGCGTCTGAACTTTTTATGGACTCTTGATTTGCGATACGGTAGATTGGTTCGGTTTGCTAATCCAGGGGTGTTACAATCGGACATTCAGTCAAGCAGGGGTATCTTGAATTTAGACTTTTATTTAGTTGTCTTTTATCCAATTTAGTTGGATAGATAGCAAATTGCTCCTCCGGAGGGATAGATAGCTGAAAAATTTTCTGGGGGGGGGGGGTTGTGGTGGTTCGATATATAGGCTTTTTCGGGGCATAGAAGGAAGAAAAGGGAGAAAAATCGCTAAAAGTAGGTGTAAAATAGCTCAAAATGGGTATACAAGAGCATATAGTACCTAAAATAGCTGAAAATAGGCAGTTTGTCACATGAACTGGTGATTTTGGAGGTGAAAATCTATATATAGGTATGAAAAATAGCGATTTTGAGCGAAAATTGGGGTATAGTTTGTGAAAAATCGATCTAGATAGGTAGATAGCTGGGCGATTGGGGGGGGGGGTTTAGGGGGTAGTAGCCCAAAATTTTGCCTCCGGGATAGATAGATAGCTGGGGGTTACCCCCCCCCCTCCCAACCCCCCCCCATTCGAGACCCCTGCAGTCAAGAAACGATTTCTAGAATATGGAAATCGGTAGTTACTCTTTGGCTGAAACTTTGCAGATCTAGTTCGAGGCGACCCGCGCCGTATACGGTGCGGCAGTCGACTGCGAGAGCGATGGCTGCCGTTTTAAAACAGAGAAGTTCGCATTTAGCACTCGTTCATTGTTTCTGTTTGATTCTGACGAAACGACGAAACATTCGATTATACAACGAAACGTAATTTTGGCAACGTTCCAGATGCGGCCCCAATGCGACGGCCGCTTTCCGCCAACGCATCCGTGGCTTTGTGCCATTCCGCGTCGTTCGACCGCCTGCGGCATTATAATCGCGCGTCGACTTCGAAAAATCTACCCGAAAATTATTCCGGCTGCAGTTCAGGGCAAACTTCGCGATTTGCCGGCGATCGAGACGCTGAAAATTGCGCCGCGTCGCAGCCGAGCGCGAGTAAAGGCAAATCTAGTTCATTGAACTGTCTGCATGAAATGTTAGTTCGGCTGGTTATAGTTAAGGATAGGGATGTCTGGGGTTTTTTCATTAAAAAAACAGTTGTTTTTCCAAACCTTAGGGACGGTCCTTGCTTTTTCAGACATATTTTTTAAATCAAATGGCAAGCTTTTGCTATAAATTTGTTGCAAGCAGGCATTTCGGGTGGGTTGTCTTCATTGCTTTTGGTCCTATAAAAAAAACTATTTTAATTTATTTAAACCAATAAAAAAGAAACTATTTTAAAAAAACCATCAGCTTAAAAACCTCGCAGTTCCCCCAGTACACCCACGAAGCGGCTGAGCAGCGGGGGCGCGGTGCAGCCCGACTCGGACTCGGACACGTTACACAGGTCGGCGTCGCAGCGCCACAGCGGCGACCGGCACCTGAACTTGACCGATCTGGAGGTCACCGAGTTGGTCGGCAAGGGACATTTTGGAGAGGTTTATGAAGTGTGTCCCGTTCTTTGTGCAAGATTTTCCGCTTTTCTGATGTGGTTGATAAAAATGGTATTTGGTTTTAGGTGCGCCATCGTTCCACTGGTGAATTGCTGACTTTGAAACGCTACGTCGAGCTACACGGGGAGCACACGCGCGCTTTTCTACTCGAGGCGGTTAGTTCTGTTTGCTTTTGGGGCCTTTTTTACCGTTTACCGCAGCCACCGCTATGTACAAATATTTACCGTACTGTTTACCGGTCATGTGTACCGGTGAGAATTTTGAGAAACTGTTTGCAAAAGAATCTTGCGCGAGCGTTCAGTTTCACACGCAGAGTGTGTTTGTTTTCGTGAGTTTTGTCGCGTATCTAGCGCAGTCCACGTATCTGTAAACAAGCATGTAAATATAAATAAGACATAATATTTATTGACATTGTGACTGCATACTTTATTCTGCTAAAAGGTACAACATAACTTCAAAGGTTGATTCATCATTACCATTTTCGTCTGGCTTTTTTGAATGTGGGCTTATTATGGGGTAATTTTTCATCAGTAATGCGGACGGTCGTCATTTAAAAAAAAAAGTTTTTTAACTCGAGCATCAGGACCCGTTGTTTATTAAAAAATGCAAGTCAGGTGACTAGGTTCACTCATAACCATATTGGGAAGATTTTTTAAAAAAACGTTGTTTTTAAAACGGGGTCGTTAAAAACGTTTTTCTTCCCATTTCGTAGTCTTGCTAACTCGATAACTTGTTACACACGAGCATAGCTCGTCTTTACTGGCGACACTTGCAGACTTGCCATTTGCGCGCGGCTATATGCATGCGTAGCAGTATCCCCTAGCTTCATGTATGGGTGCAGCTCAGACGTGGCAACTGTGGGATAGGTTGAGGAGGCGACTAAATTCAAATTCTCATGCGCAAGCTCTGTGCGTGGATTAACTTGAGCATGCCAGTTTTTAAGTGTGGGCACGTGGGCTTTTTTGATCCACACGTCTTCACATTGACGACGTTACCCAAAATTAAATTCGAGCTCTTGCATACAAATTACCGATAACTTGTCAATTTCAATTTCAAACATGGTCTAAAGTTTGTCACCCGTCTAAATGGTCCCCCACACGCTAGTTGACATCGACACCAAATGTCAACTGGTTCCATTCCAATTCAAAGCTAGCGTTTTAACGTCGATCATCGGCTCGTCAGCAACCTTAGAATCGGGATCAGCACCAGATGGCATTTGGTGTCAATTCTCGCCGTCATTTGGGATCGCCGCACTTCATTTCTCTCATCTAGCGGCCGAAAGGGTCATTTCGCGTCGCCTGCTGCGTATCCTATTGGTACGATCCAGCCGCCAGAACCGACGGTCACGTTTGTCTTTGTCGGCGCGGCCGCGATGCAGTGGCGCCAGTTCATTCGCCCGCGTCCCTCGAAGAACACGCATTGGGATTGCGTGATTGCCGCTCTACTGCTGATTGTAGGAATGGGAACCGAGCCCGACCCGGTGCGACCCGACCCGATGTTGAATTTGGGTTGTGAACAGAGTTCAAATGGGACCGCGGTCTCGGTACATGGTTCGGCGAAAAGTCGGGACTGTGCGGTCCCCGTCCCAGTCCCGACACCCCGGTCCCGAGCCCGACAATAACAAAATGACTGATCCCGGTCCGAAAAACTGGTCCCGTTTGAACCCTAGTTGTGAACCTACTGAGTTAACTCCAATTACTATTTGAAACCCGAGTCGGAACCGGTTCCTCAATTCGGGTCCCGTTGCAAACTCTGTTTTAGCGCGGCGCGGCTTTATTTTTAGCCGGTCGCATTCGCCTCGTCGCGGATGCGCGCTGTGCGTTTGACCGGCGCCAGCGTTTGCATACTGAATGATTTCGAGTCAGCGGAGGTATGGGCGTGCGCCATTGACTAAACTTGGGAAATTTGATAACGGATCATGTGCCGCCTAGTTTACTTAGCTCTCACCTGCGGCTGCCGCGCGCGCGGCGCCGTAATGACCCGGCGCACACTAGTTTTTACGGGAAATTTCGAAAACTCCAAAAGTTGAGTTTTCCACAATGGCCCTACGCACGCTAGTTGACATCGACACCAAATGTCAACTGGTGCCGATCCCGATTCAAAGTTTGCTGTCTAGTGGACGAACGACGTTCAAACGCAAACTTTCAATAAGGAACGGAACCAGTTGACATTTCGTGTATATGTCAATTAGCGTGCGTGGGGCCACTGAGTCATTTTTAATCTCCGTCAACCATAGTAGAAAACTCAAATGCGTTCTATGCTGATTTGTGAGTTTTCGGAATTTCGCGTGCAAACTAGTGTGCGCGGGCGCAATGGTTGGGCGAGCGCACGCAGCCTGTTTTAGCTTCTTAACCGCGGCTAATCACGGGGCACCTGCTGCTCGCTCGTGGGCTCGTTTTCCTTGTTTTCATTCACTTTCGCCCCGGGAAGGGGGCGGGGCGGTTTATTGCCTCTGGCTGCTAGCACGGCAGCATTTTAGACCCGGTTTTATGCGTTCCCGTGATCCTATTACCCTGCGTGCGCACTGGCTTGGAATGGGATGCAATGTTGGCAAGGGGGATGCGTTTTTGGTTGGGTGGTTAGCTGATGTTAAAAATGACATGATTTTGAACGCTGATTGCACACAATGTTGCCTCGTGCCAGCGCCAGCCTTCAAATTTATACTCGAAATGTGGAAAATTAAGAGTGCAAGAAACTTCTAGAAGACCCTGGATATCCTTATTGGTTGTTTATAGTGTTTTTAGATTGATATTCTCAAGCAGAAATAGCAAGCACTGAAACAAGTGCTGCCGCTGCCGCGCTACATCAGTTGCAGTGCAGCGGAACTAAAAAAAATAGAAGGGGGAAGTGGCTGTGTGCTGTGATGCGTTGTTGATTAATTCTTTTCGTGTGTGATTGAGAAGGTTGCCTGTTTGCTTCGGAACAGCTTAACGCTTGGGCAATCTCTGAGATTTGCACATGCAAACAGGACTTTGAAGTGACCTGGGATTTTTGGAACATGTCATTTGTCACCGTCAGCGCAAAACCTTCTGTTTCCACCGTTCAGCATACTATTTGTCATTATTGTCAATTGACAGAAAATGTGAAAGTACAGTAATAAACTACATATTTTCTTTTAATTGACGTTTTACGTGACATTTGACATTAACTCAGCAGGATGCGGGCTACTCCATCTGGACTCTGTATCGAGATCACGTTTGCAACCTACTACACTGTTGTCACAAAAACAATACAAAGCAATTATTTTGCCCTGATTTGACATGCTTTTGAAATAGTGTTAAATTGCCTGTTTCCTGGCCTCGTCTTGACAGACAACCTTGTTTCCAACTGCTTCCCGCATTCTGCGGGGGCATGATGCAAGTTTCATTTTCATGTCATGTACTCCCAGTTCCTGTGCAATTATCTTCTTTTAGTTCCTTTGAGCGAGTCAATTACAGACATTTTGCTAGTAGACCGAGGCAATTGGGGATTTCGTTGCATGCCAATGAGCCGTGAGGGAAAATTGATTAGCCCGTCAAGTTTTTTTTCTGTCCCTATCAGTGGTTACTGACCTTATGGATACTCTGTCATATTTGAAATGGCCTATTCGGCATCTCGCCCGTCCACCTCAACAACACAGAATCGGGTAGCCCGAGAAAAGTCGGGCAAAATAAACCTGCGTTCTTTCTTGGTTCTCGTGAACGGGTAAGTGCGTAAATATGGGGTGGGGTGGGCGTTTTCTGCTCGGGTGTCTTTCAGCCGCAGCTGAGTCACCGGGGCCGGTCGCAGCTGCTCTGCGCAGTGCATTCAAAGCGAACGGGCGCAGCGGAGATGCATGGATCGCTTTGTGCGCATGCGCGTTCCAGCCGCCCGCGCCCGGCAGTCGCATGTGATGATTGCGACACCGCCGCCGGGGGTTTCAACCATTCGCGTGGAGATCGTGTAGGTGGGGTTCAATCGGGATCGACTTTTTGGGATCGGGATTGGCTTTTGGGATCGGGATTGGCTTTTCAAATTTGCCGGATCGGCATTGGGGCTTCGGGATCGGGTTCGTAAGACCCCGAAAATTATCGGAATTCCGTTTGGACCCTACGTATGGGAGATGCGGTCTCTAGCATTCTCTGCGGATATCGAGTATTTTGACTAGCTGTTTGTTTTAACTGCTTGTATCGCGCCTGATATTAGAGTATTAAAATTTTTATTGAATCTTGGTAACGAATGGTATTTACTACTGTTCCGACGCAAGTGTCGCTGCTGCCCCGACGGCACAAGCCAGGCAGCCTTGCAACACCGCGATGCATGCATTCTACGTAGTCCGAGAGCATTTTATTTATTTTTTTTTGATGTGTGTAGGGGTTGTCTGCTGATTGTGGAACCTATAGTTTCGTTTGGTTGCGTTTTGTGCTTCGTTCTGTGACAGCATCGTGGGGGGGCATGGATAAACTAGCCCACTGAGTCCCGCTTTCACTGGACTTTTATAAATGTACCGCATTCCCTCGAAATACCCCCAGGGGGTGATTTTTATGCCAGCAAATTTTGAGGGGGGTATTACATATTGTGTCAGACATATTATTTATATTCATATTATTTTCGCTAAGGATCGTAGTAAAGAATAAAATTTAATTTACATTGGTTATAAATCTGGCCAAACGGGATATATTTTTTGGACATATTTTATATGCAAATTGGTAGCGATTAATACATCATATACCTTAGATAAATTATTATGCACATATACATTATTCCAGACGGGGGTGTGTTGAGGGGGGTATTTTTCCACAGCTCGCTCCGATTTGTTGGTATTTGGAGGGCGGGTCAATCCAAGGGGGAATACGGTAAACTTTACTCGCTCATGACGATTCATGGCGCTATAGATTTCATTTTAGAAGCGACAGCACGGCAACGAAGGAAATTGAAAAGTCTCGCGATAAAATCTCGGTCAAACTGATGAAAACGGTACAGTTAATGAAAGAATTTAGATAGTGCACTCGGTTAAAAACTCCACAAAATCCTAGTGGGTTCGATTTGCAACTTAAATAATGTAAGAACATGAATGTTTAATAACGCATTATGGCAGCGCCAACTGAAAAGCAACAACGTGAAACTATTACCCCCAAAAATGAGCACAGAAATGTCAAACGTCACTACCCAATGCAATCTCACACTCCACATCTACCCCCCCATTCCGCAGCAGAAACTGTCGTCTCTGTGGCACGCGAACGTGCAGCGCGTCCTGTCGGCGTCGTTCGACGACCAGGGCCGGCTGCACGTTGTCGCCGAGCGCATTGGTGGCGCCGTGGGAAGTTTGCGCGCGGTTATGGCCGCTGAGTGGATCGCCGCCGCTGGCAGACAGGTTTTCGTGGCCAGTGAAGTGGCTCAGGGATTGGTTGGTGATGGGTTGAGTGGTTTTGGTGTGTGGGAGTGTGTGAGTTGTGTCGGCCGTTTTTGCGGTTGACCGCGAAACTTGACAGAAATTTTGTGTGCTCTGTTGTGCCTGCGCATACTTTTCACACGAAATTTTGAAAACTCACGAATCCACTTAGAACGCATTTGAGTTTTCTGCGATGAGATGGCCGTCAACTACAGTTGACGGAGATTAAAAATGACTCATTGTGGAAAACTCAAACACGTCCAAAGCTCATGGTTTTCGAAATTTTGTGTAAAAACTAGTGTGCGCAGAGCCAATGAAGCGTATTTAAAAAATATAAATTTAAGCTAATTTGTTTTTCCAATTTAACGCTACACACGTCACACACTAGTTGACAATGACACCAAATGTTAACTAGTTGCGATCCCTATTCAAAGCTTGCTGAAGAGCAACACTGGGCATTTTTGTAAATACACGCATCTGCTTCATGCTGGCTTTGTGCATTACATTACAACGTTTTTTAATAATGCGGGCAATAAATCAATCATAATCCGTCAAATTTTTGTTGCAAGATTAGAACTTTGGTTGAATTTACTCCGGATTTGTGTCACTGTGTAGGGACTTCGAATGAAAAACTCGTAACTGTCTGCTACTACAGGCGTACTTGCACTCGATGGGGCTGGTGCACCGCGATTTGAACAGCAGCAACGTGATCATTCGCGAGGTTGGTTTGCGTGTCGTCTCATCTGAGTTAGTCTTCCCATTATCGACAATCTCTCAATATAATGCAGGGACGTATCCAGAATTCTTGAGCGGGGGGGGGGGCTGCTTGTTTACGGGGGCGGGCTCAGCCCCCCCCCCTAAATTTTTTCCCTATATGGGGACGGAAAGGCGTTTTGGCGCTAGCGCCATACAAAGGCGCCACGCCACGGCGCTATTGGCGTAGGCGCCAGCGCCAGGAGCCGCTTTATATGTATGTAAAAATGCATACATATGCAGCGAAATTCGTAAAGCTGCGTTTACACTGCGACTTGTGCCGACAATTTTAAAAAGTGAAAAAGTTCCATAATTTTGGATTAAAGTTCCATATATGCAAGAAAATGCAGTGAAGCATACTCACTAGTTAAGTGCACTCACATGCCAATTTGCAGATAAATCGTCCATGTCGTTCCAGAGTTATAAGCATTTCAAAAAAAATTTCCTTGTCGGTTCGCTTTTTTGGAAATATTTTTAAAAATGCTTATAACTCTGGAACGACATGGACGATTTATCTGCAAATTGGCATGTGGGTGCACTTAACTAGTGAGTATACTTCACTGCATTTTCTCGCAGATATGGAACGTTTTTCCAAAATTATGGAACTTTTTCACTTTTCGAATTGTCGGCACAAGTCGCAGTGTAAACGCAGCTTAAACAATGTGTTTATTTCCGAGGATATTGGTTCGCAGGGGCCGATCCGTTGGAAATACAATGCATGAGGAAGAAATTGCGCGCTGCGCGCAAAATTTTTAAGAAACATCGGAAAAATATATAGGGCAATATGCATTCGCCGGGACTTTTTGGGTTTCACCCCGGGAAGGGGGGGGGCTGCAGCCCCCCCCCCGCCCTCCCCCTGGATACGTCCTTGATATAATGGGACTCCCTATATTGTCGCAGCCGTCCTGCTCCGCGGTGATCGTCGACGTGGGCCTGCCGCGGTGCGCCGTTGAAGGGGCAGCTTCACACGCGTACTGGCTCGCGCCCGAGGTGCTCTCCTCCCCCGGCGACACGACTGCGCCCTTTGATCGCGCCGCCGACCTGTTCTCCTACGGCATCCTGGCGCTCGAGGTGGTCACCCGGTGCGGCGACCCCTCCGCCGACTGGCTGTGCCGCACCGCCGACGGATGCGTCGACTTGGACAGATTCGAGACGGCGCACGCGCACCGCGCGCACACGGACCAACTGCGGCAGGTGTGCATTGTTGTTGAAACATATTTACGCTTGCTCGAAAATTACGTATACTCGAGTATACGTTTGTTTTCTCCGAAAAACTAAATATGTTTACGTTTCCTCAGAAAAAAATACCGGTACTCATCTTTACGAGTACTTTTTGAAAGTACACGAGTACCGAAAGCGTATTTTAAGGGTCATTTACAGCTGAAAGATAGCACTGAAATGAAAAAGTTCCACTGTCGTAAAATTGATTACATTAGGACGGATAAAGGTACGAGATCTCTCTTTGCTGATGTCATTGTTTTTGATGATGTACTCTGGAGTAAAAATCGACCAAAAATACTCACTTTTACGTTTTCTGTTAGAAAAATACTCACCTTTACGGTTTCCCGCTGAAAAAATTAATTTACGTTTTCTGTACTCAGTGGTGAGTAAAAATAAATACTTTACTTTTACGTTTAATTAAAACAAATATCAGCACTTCAAACAACTCTGCAGGTGTGCCAGGCTGCCTACGCGTGTCTCGGCGCCGAGCCGCTCAGCAGGCCGGATGCCGAGTCGGTGGCCAGGTGCCTGCGCGAGTTGGTGCACGCGGACGCTCAGCCGCAGAGCTCTGAGCAGCACAGCGACGATGTGGCCAGCGCCAGCTCGCCTGGTTGGTTACGTGCACTGCGCGAGGGACTTGAAGCGTTTTAATCCGTGTAGCAGGGATATCCTAGATTTTGACGCTTCGGTGGGGGGGGGGGGGTGGATAGATAACTGAGTGGCCTCCGAGATAGATTGAATCGTGAGCTGTGTCCTCGAATGTCTTTCTTATCTTTATTGAAAGTTTTTCCATCCTTTTATTGAATCAACTAGCAATACATCGCAGGGACGTAGCCAGGATTTTTGAGCGGGGGGGGCGGATTGTATACGGAGCCCGGCGAACGGGGGGGGCGGCGCCCCCCCCCCCTAAAATTTGACCCCTGTAGTAATGGAATGGCGCCATGGCGCTGGCGCCATTCGTAGGCGCCACGCCATGGCGCTACTGGCGTTGGCATTGGCGTCAAAACAGCAGTATATGTCTGTATTTTACAGGCATATACAGCGACATAGACAGGAATTACGTGTATTTTCACTCGCTTTGAGGCTGGGAGACGGTCAGCCGAAAATAGGTGCTGCGTGGAGGGAAAATGCGCGCTTGCGCGCAAAATTTTTTACAACTGTCGACAAAATCGCCTTCTGGAAGTGCCATTTTTGGCACATTTTTTCGTCCGGCCCGGGAAGGGGGGGGGCGGCCGCCCCCCCCGCCCCCCCCCCCTGGCTACGTCCTTGATACATCGGTATTTTTAATTTGCTCTCATATCTCATAAAAAATACATTTGGGGTGTATACCTCTGCGAACCTTCCCATAAGTTGCAAATTTTCGACCTGAAGTGGCCGCAGGTTCGTTCCGCGGCTGCTCGTCCACCGTGGAAGCGTGGGCGTGGCAGCAGCATTGCCAACAGCAGCAGCTATTGCAGCAGCAACCTCAACTCGGCAGTTTCCAAGCTCAAGCGTCCTCATTGAGCGGCCAGGTGCCAGTCCCAGACCCTGTAAAATGTCATGCAAAGTCAAAATTAAGGTTAAATACGCTGCAGAATGGCAACTCGGTTGCCATTTTGCAGGACATTTTATAATACTTTTGACACTGCATAACAGATGAGATTTTACAGGGCTTGGGACTGCCCCCAGGTGATACGGCGGCCGTCGAGCGTGGTGCCCTCCTCCGTGCACCATTACCCGCCCGCCGCGAACAGTTGTTATGGAGGCTATAGGGTCTACCCTGGGCACAGCACCCAGCGAAGGCCCATGAGCGTCGATTTGGGATACAATTCGGTGTCGCTTACTAGCAGCGTTGAAGGTTGGTTTTGGTGGTCGGGTCAGGCCTAAATATTTATTGTATGATATATCTTAGGAGCTAGAGTGGTGATTGGTAACTAGAATTAGGGTTGGAAAAAAAACGTTTTTTTTTAACTCGATGTTTTTTTTTTAAAAAAAACGTTTTTTTTTAATAAAAAACGTTTTTTTTTAAAAGCTCCCAGATATGACCTTGTGTCAACATATATAGGTATATCAGACAGTGGCAATACTCTGTGATGTTATATATGACCATATAATGTCTGTGGAGCCATGGGATAGCATTATAAGTGGTGATTTGTGTCAAAAATATCCATTTTTCGTCGACATATTGTTCGTATATCGCCTTGTAGTCGAATGTTCGTGACTTCAGGTAAAGTTTGGCACGGAATAGTGATCAAACAAGGTTATAAAACGAGGTTGTTACTTTGGGAGTGAAGTTACACACTGTGGAGGTACATGGAAGCACATTACCTCAATATTATATACTACAGCAACATATGACGGCTTATTAACCCATGGTAGCACATAGAAATGGATACTTTGATACTAAAAATGCCACAAAACCAATTAAAACAACCACCAATGTCAATTTGTGTCTGAAATTGCGCGCTTGCGCGCAAAAATTTTGCAAAATACCTAGTGCTTAGTACTAAAAATTTCGGTCGATGTTTTTTTTAAAAAAAAAACATTTCGGATGTCATGTTTTTTTTTAAAAAAAAACGTTTTTTTTTAATAAAAAACGTTTTAAAAAAAACATCGGCCAACCCTAACTAGAATATTTAAATACTTTTGATAGTTTGATAAAACACGCGACAACCAGATGTCAATTTCACAAGTGGATAAGTGGAAGTAGAAGAAGTAAACAAAAGGTAGTAATTTTCACTCCAGGTTTATCAATTTTTATTTTATATACGATTTTACAGAAAATATGAATTTTAAAGCTTTCTTTTCAAAAATTTTAAATTAAAAAAAATATTTTTCCTGATATTTTGCCAAGCCTGATAACAAAGCACAGCCCCTCTGAAACCAATCGTCGTGTGCACAGGGAGCGGCGGCGGCGCGGTGCACTTCGGCGGGCGTTTGTTCGGCGCCCCGCAGCTGCAGCACGCCCACGGCCGGTCGTCCATCGTGGGCGGCAGGCACGGGTCCTTCTTGGTACCTGGCGGGTGTGCCGGTGAGCCGTTGCTGTTCGCCGCGGCTGCCGCGGGTTTGTGGGGTCCGTGTTTTGCTTCTGAATTGGGTTAGGTGTGGTTGCGGCATGAATGGCCAGGGGCAGCCTCAGACCCGGTAAAGTGCACGGTGAAGTGTCAAATGTCATTTAAAATGTCAATCTAAAATTAAAATAGAATATTTTACATTACAATTTTACATTTGTCGTGAGATTTGACACTTGACTTTACACTTTACAGGGTCTGGGATTGGCACCAGGACAATCAGAAAAAGGGCATCATGGCGCCCATAAGAAAATGGTGCCAGGAGCCAAGGACATCGTGTATCCGTTTCTTTTCCCATAACTCCAATTTTTTTTACCACTTTTCACTAGACAAAGTGCCAAAATTATCCCAGACTCGACTCCGGGCGCCACGACCTACCCATCGGCGCCCGTGTCGATCGCGGGCTACAGCAGCACGGGCAACCTGCTGATCGACGACGAGTGCACCCCGTCGACGCATTTCGTCGCGCCGCAGCCGCCGCCGCTGCAGCAAGCCAACGTGACGCCGCAAAACGCGGAAACTTTCTCCTGGCCCTGGCCCAGTGCGGCCGCCGCCGGGCCGCAGGCTTTGGGACAGACTAGGGATGATCATATGGTGGATTACGGGCAGCAGGTGGGTCGGGGGATTGAGTTTAATGAATCAATATTCCTACACCGGTCACAGATAGGACATAAATATAAACTTTCAATTTAGTGCCACGATACAAGTTGGGTATATCGAGAGAGAGAAAATGGTCGCTATTTTATATCTTTTGTTCCATATCGTTATCCGAAATGAAAGAATACTCGTTATCCTATATTCGGTATTCGATACAATGTATCGTCTGCACCCTATATGGAACACTGCTTGTTCATTGGTTCATTCGTGTTGACCTTGTAGTTAAAAAAAATATTTCAAATTTTTAAGAATTGTGCGTTTCAGGGCGGCGATCGCTTCTGGCGGGGGAAACTGAACGACGTGGACGAATGCGAGCTTTCTTCATGATGCGGCTCACTGTCTAGGCTTCACTATCGCTTTTATTTATAAAAAAACACGTGCGTTTCGATTTGTCTGAACCGACTGCGCAAAAGTTAGCCATTGGATCGTATCCTCACATAAAGTTTTTATTCGCTTATCGATAAATAATTTATTTGCTATCCGTGTGAGCAATACTCACTTGTGGTTTTATTCTTTCGAATTGAGAAACGCGGGATGTCTATCTGATAATCAGTTTAATTGTGAAACGGCCTTATTGTTTTTCGTTCTAGAAGGGGTTTGGATAGAGATGAAGGGCACCGTTTGAGGTACGGTTCAAGCGATACCGTGGTATCGGTATCGTAAACGACCGAAATGGCGATAATTTCCGGTATCGGTAACGGCACCTGGTATTGGTATCGATATCGGTATCTGAAAATCAAATGACAGTACCGGAATCGATACCCTGGTATCCGTGTCGGTATCGGTATGGAAAATTAGAATGTCAGTATCGGTACGAAAAGACGGTATCGTTTTAGCCCAACTTTGAGGGTGCTAAACAGCTTGGTGGTTATATACCAGCTGAATATCTTAAAAGTATCATCTCAACATAAATATGTCGATAGATTACTATTCCAGTCCTCTTTCTAGAATTACAAAATATTCAGATAAAAGTTATGTTTTCTGGCAAGTTGTGATGTGATATTCAAGTTTGAGCTGTGGCGATTTCTCATACTGAATTTCTCGCATGAAAAATATTAATAGAATGCACGCCCGGTTTTTTTTTATTTACCTAATAATATTTATTGTTCCAACATAAAAAATGTCGATTCGCAGAAAATTAAATATTGAGAAAAAAAAACTTTTGAAAGTGCGGCAGTTTTTGAGGACAGAAGCTGGAGAAATATCCACGTGTCAGATGTTTATGAATTTTTTTTGATCACTGAAGCCAGTCCCGTATCTTTTTCGGGTTTACCTTAATTCAAGTTTCGAATGCCCTGTAGAATTTTTGGTTGTGAATTTTTATAATTGTCGTAAATTTGTCATGGTGCGGGATTGGCCCCTGATTACTTAGTTGCTGCAGTTAGATAATTCCGTGTATCTTTTTAGCACTCTTCCCTGATTTCGGTGATAGTTTATAGGTTTTGTTGTTGTTGTTCATGCAGAATACGTTTGCATACATACCGCAAATCCTCGAATAAATCCCCAGGGGAGTTATTTTTCGTCAGTGTTGATGAAAATTCGCAATCAAATGATTGTACAAATTATTCAAGTTCTTACTATTTTATATCAACTAAAATTCATGTTCATCAAAATCGTCCATTTCGAAAGAGCTATTGAAGTGGTGAAGTATTTTTTCTTCCCGTCAACAGTGGGAGTTATTTAAGGGGACTTATTCGAGGACTTGACACAAATATTTACTTTATTTGCCTACACACACTAGTTTGCCACTGAGTTTGTCGGCATGTATTAGTTTTTGTTTCCACCAATAGTAGTTGACAGATTACATTCTGGTTAACTCAGATGTGTTCAAACCTAGTCTGAGTTTTCAAAACTTTTGGAAGTTTCGGTAGAACACTACTGTGTGTATGGGCTATACTTTGTTACTTAGGTTTACTGTTTACTGAAATTCTTTCTCATTTTAGATTAATTCCACTATCGCATCTAGTCAACATTTGAAAATTGTTCGCATTTTTCCACTATGTTTCATGGTATTTTTCGAACTATGTACCATTTGTAAATAGGTGGTTAACACGCCAGGTTTTACTCATAATGGGCATTTTACGCAGAATGTGTTGCCCAATTTTTTGTATATCGATGTTGTTCAGTTCTCTTGTATTAGAAATCATTTAGTTACGGAATAAATTGTATTTAGTTTCCCAAAATTTATTTTTGAAACAAAATTGGGTGAAACAAAACATGCAGGTATTTCTCTGCAGGTATTTTTCTCCACTTGTCGATCTGTAGTATTCGCGAGGGTGGGTTATTTCAGGAGTTGCTAAATATAGGTAACCGATTATGGAACCAGTCCCGCAAGCTGATAAGTTCTTTACTTTTGACTTGACTCTTGACTTTGCTCGTGACCAGGGTTGGCAAAATCTCGGGGGGGGGGAAATGGAAAATTGAAGAGTAAAATAAAAATAAAGTGGAAAATTGAAGAATAAAATAAAAATAAAATACAATTTTTATACAATTTTAGTAAAAAGAATTTTACAAAAACCAATTCTGGTCAAAATCTAAAATTCAAAAAAAAATAAAATGGAAAATTGAAGAATACAATAAAAATAAAATGGAAAATTGGAGAATAAAACAAAAATAAAATACAATTTTAGTAAAAAGAATTTTACTAAAACCAACCCTGCTCTTGACATTTAACTTGACTCATGACTTTGTCACTTGCCGGTTCCGCAAGTGACAAAGTCTAGAATAAAGTTACAAGTAAAGAGCATGGTCAAGAGTAAAGACTTGTTAACTTTCGGGAGTGGCCCCTAAAGGGAAATCGTTATGAAGGAAGACTATCGTTCGCGCCGAGCGATTGTAAATTGTTTGATGTTCAAACTTGATGAAATTTGACACTTGTGGCCGCTGCGATCAGAATGGATATCAGTCAGGTGCGAAAATAGTGATTTGTGCGAGTTCGATTGACCATGCCTAAGTTATACTTTCCGTTTGTCCATGTGTTGGGCCGCGTTCGGAGGATTACCATAACCGAGCGAATATAGCTACCTTTTCAGCGGTGCGTGTGGCCGACGCCCGCTGCAACGTCACAAGGTCGCTCTTCGTGGCGTTTATATTCGCGGGTCTACGGTAGGACCAGTTTTAATGGATTGCGAGTGGACATCAATCAAGTATCGGCGCGAGGAATATTGTCTCCAACCTTATGTTCGCACCTGCGCCGGCTGTTTATAATCGGCTGGTTTCCTCTGCCATTTTTATCATTTCTTTTCATATGCTTTTCATTCTGGTCTTTCATTTGTACTGCTTTAGGGTTGCTTGGGTTTTCACATAAATCTGATCAGTTTCGGTTTCGCAAGAATACGGTGAATGAATATACATTTATGTGACCGCCCTGGATTATTTTTTTCACCGTGTTAAAGTTTCGGCGGTAGTGACCAGGGTTCAAGCGAGATCCACGAAAATTTCGAGATTTGGCACTCCCGATACCGAAATCTAAAAAAAACGAATTCTGATCCCGAAAAGGCAATCCCGTTTGAACCCTAGCAGTAGTGATGGAAAAGCACCATGGCGCTTTTGGCTCTTGGCGCTATTTTTCCGTGGCTCCAGGAAAAAAACGCTTGCCCCTGGCGCCAAAGCAAAAAGCGCCATTTGGCTTGGAGCCAATGTCCTGGCTTTTTTTCCATCACTACCTAGCAGTGACCAGGATGACCACTGGTGGAATATTCAAATTCGAGTTTCGTTCTACCCTGATTGAAGTCGAATCGTCTCGACCTTACTTCCACCTTGGCGGTTACATTCAATCAAAGCAATGCACTGCACGCTTCCAACGTGTGCATGAAATACAGAACTTATTGCGGCGCTGGTCACTTGAAAGTGGTCAAGTGATTTACAGTGCACTTCTACGGTACAATCTCATTTCCTCCTGTTGGGGGAACCTCTTTTACGGGTTCACCTACTATTTCGAAGTTATAAAATGGAATTGAATGTTTTTGCCGTGTTTCCATTTGCGGACGATATTTGCGTGTATAAATAGGGCCATCTTAGATTGGTGTTTGTATGAGTGAATGCTGGGTTATATTACATCAAATCAAGCTTCCATGTGCTGATATATTCGCTTCTCTGTTCGACTTGCAATGTTTGCCCTTCGCATGAATCTGCTCGTGCTCATTGAACTGGAGTTCTGTTCGCGCGAAAATTAAATGTTATTCAGCCTAGCGCCTCCCTCCAGTGAGCTTTTTCTGATTTCCGCATGGTCGCATTTTCCGGCGCAACATCCATTTTGCTAACTGTGTACTTTGGATCAATCTTGGCAATGATCCAATCTGAAAACTTATCACACTCCTTCAAATACTCATATAGACTACTACCTATGTAAATTGATGGCTTGACAAGTCGCGTTATAACGTGCCTACTACTATGCACTCAATCATATCACTGCCGCCTCAGTATAGCGATCACACAATGGCACACAAAAGCCATCACATCAAAACAGAGCCATGGGCTCACTTTGAATGCGATCGGGGTGCTAAGAAGCATCCTAGCGACTTTCTTGGCAGCGCGTTTCAGTGTAGTGCGATGCGCCGCGCGCATCACTGCCTGTGATGAATGGCGCGGTTCATTTTCACTCCTTTTAGTGACACTTTGTTGCTTTGTAGTAAATTGTGGGTTGGTGGGTGGGTGCTCGTCAGCTTTCTTTGATTGTTCACGCCTTGGCCGGTGCCAAATTTGATTGACGCCTGAATGGCTTTTGCTGTATTTTTTGATGAATGCTTGCTTTTTGGAAATTCTGTCGTCGTCGCTGTGTCTGTCGTGTATATTGTCGCATCTTTTGTTTTATCCCTGTGTACACCTACCAACTATTTATATGAATACTTGGCAATAATTATCGGAGCGCAGGGGCCATTTCGGTGGTTTGTCAATTGACACAACAAGCTGAAACTGACAAATCAGAGTCAAACTCACTGGTAGCAAGGTCTTCGTGATTTCAGTATTTAATTATTTAAGCTGTAATGTTTGATCTTAATTGTTCTTGTAAGCTGTTTTGTGACGTGTTTGTTTTCTCACTACTCGCACGTTTCTGTGCAACTTGTCAGAGTCCGGAATTGGATCCTATTTTCCAGACCTTTCGGCGCTCATGATTACTTTTATGTTGGATACTTTTTCGACCATAAACGTTGTTGTACAATGTATTCATTTCTTAGTGATCGCATATGATTCATTAGATTAAATTCATTCAAGTGTGGCGGCGAGTTCCAATTGTAATGATCAAGTTTTTATTGCCGTTTTATAGCTGATTGGAATGTAACAAATGCGCTGTGACATCAGACTGAATGTACAAAATATGCTATAGTTTCAGCTATCATATGAAATTTATAGCTAAATTTACATTTCATTTTGACCAGTGAGTTTCAATAACCTTTCAACTTGAAATGCCATAGAAACTACTCAATTATGCATGATATGACACATTTCTGTTTTAGCCTGTTTACCATTACCTAAACTGAAATTTTAAAGGTTACTTACTATTTTGCATTATTATTGTGTCTAATCATGGAATTGCCCCTGAAGGTTCAATTTGAGTCCTTTGTAATGAATGATGTTTCTGCATAATTGAAATTAGACGGCTGGCTTTTGGTGGAAGTGATAACATGTTCCATGTATTTATATCCCACCAAATTTTACAAATTCTGTGACTTCACTTCTGCATGAGCAAATCTGCGCGCAATGGCAACCGTGCAATTTGCTCATTTTGCTGAATGGAATGAAACAGGGCTGATTAATATAAATGGGTCAACTAGGATGGAACTGAAATGAACATTGAAAAAAAATTTGGGTTGTCAGGACGAATTATCGAATTTTGTAAATTGGAACCTTGGCTTGAATCGCCGGATTTTTTTGTCATATTTTTACTTGGAAATTATGTATTAGCTGGCGAAATTCCAGAATTTGACGGATCCACTGAAATTTTCAATTTTTGTACTTCATGTTACAGGAATCTCGATAGAAATGATGAAATAGGTCGAAAGATAAAAGTTTCTGCTCATCAGCGTCTGAATCCTTCCTAAAATCTGAAAGCAGACAGTCTTTAAGGGTGTGTTTGCTTCAATCGGTTGAATGTGGATATTCAATTGATTTGCATGAATATTTTGTGGTTAATGTGTAGGAAAGATGTTTTCTAGTTTACAAGTTTTTACATGTTGAATGTCATCATCCACCCACTTAGCTCTGATTTAAGTTACAGGGTGTTTCATGAAGCACCTTTTTATCAATTCATTTCATTCCAATTATATAAATACATACCTAATCATTATTAGGTATGTGGCATCATCATAATTCAAAGACCGTTTTCGTTACCATTTTTACTTGAACATTTCTTTCCATCAGGCTCACTATAAACACAAACGTGACACACTCTTTTTATTCGACTGAAACCTTTCATTAATGAATAATGCTCCTTCAATAAATTTTTGTGTCCTTTAGCTACCTTATAATTTCGGTTTTGTAGCTGGTGGTGCCCTTTGATTTTTTGTAGGCTTTCCCATTTTGTTTGGCCATTTGTTAATGGGCCGCACTCATTAGCACTATTAATGAGCCGTGTGAACTGTCTTCTTTGAATCATTTGCGGGTCTCTGTAGGTAAAAGGTTGTGGTGTTTGAGATCTTCTGAAGTGCTTGGCATTGGGTACCGTTAGCATGGAAAAAATGGTAATTTGGAGAAATATTACTAGATCTCTCTGTAAAATCTTTAAAAAATCTAAATAGGTATTAAATTTGTTTTGATATTTGCTTTTACATTTTTTTCTTTGAATTCTTTGACATAAAAGATATACAATGTCAATAATGATTGTATGTTGCAAACGAGGTCAGACCACTTAGGATGCTAGTCGTTTGGTATGCTGCCAAAAATCTCACTTAGGATGCTGTAAGGCATCACTTGACATGACAACTGGCTAGACGTTGTATGCCACCATTAAATCATCTCATGCTTGCTCATCAAATGCGACACTAAAGATGGATTTCATGAGCATTAGAAGTGAATGTAATCTGTTAAATATTTTTAAACATTTTCTTGTCACTTGCCATGTGTTTCTTTTTACGTTTTTTACTTCTCAATTCACTTCTCATTTTACTTCTCCATTCACTTCTGGCACAGTAGCACTTGAAATGAGGCACTACAGCATACCAACCGTGCATTTCCGCGTCATACTAAGTCACCAGCATACTAAATGATGCACCCCCGTCGCAAACTGCTTGTCAATTTTCCACCGAAAAAATTCGCCTCGTCGATAACCTGTAACTTTCCGCCATTCTAGACACTTGTTTTATCACTTGACAGTGTGCTGAACCGATCTACTGGTCACTGACAGAGAGTGACATCTGGCAAATGTAGAAGTTTGCTCATGATTGATATTTCATGTGTCAAAGTGACCTTGAGTGGCGACTGTTTAGTTTTATGTATTTATGAATGTGTATCACTTACTGCCAGACGGCTTGAGAAGTTTGATGGATTTTGGTTTCTATTGGTCACTTGCCAAATATTTGTTGCCAGTGATTTTGGGTAGATGATGTTCTGATGATGATGTTCTGACCACCGCTGGGGTAATTTTTGAATATTTTATTCACCATGTAGTGTCCGGAATAATATTCCGATGAAAGAATCCATCAAAAATATCTCATAATTTTATATCCGAATTTTTTGACTCTGGGTACCTGAGGTAAATACATAAATAACTCATCAATCCAATGCAAATTCAGTCAAGTAGGAGTAGGCTTACGTAGGAGAAGGTTCTTTTATAAGGTTATTTATCACCTGTTTTTATTCAACTCACTGTTCTTTTTATTATGATTTTTTCTACACACCTAGGTAAATATTTAGCATTTCTATACATTTCGTAATAGCACAGCGGTACAGTGTGTCACAAATGGTATGGTTGTGTTATTCTGCGGCATGCATTTATTTATTTACTACCGCAATTTATATTCGAGCAGAGGCGGTGAGTTGCATGCTCAAAAATTTATCTACTTGAGTAGTTTGTGGAAGTGTGAGTAGTAGGGCGTCATCGCTGATAAAATTGTTGCCTATTTAGGTATATGGAAAAGATGTCTTGGGAAATTTACCTCAACTACAAGCTTTCTTCAAACATTGCGAATTCAGGAAAACGGTTTTGTGCATGAAAATTTATCGCTATCCATTTCATTCTCGAATTTTCCCACCCGTTTATTCATCATTTATGTTTTTCCCAAATTTATTCTTATTTATTTTCACGCAACATTAGACGTAAAACGTTTATTTGAGTTGCACAATAAGGCGGGATAATGCTTTGGGATTTCCCGGGGTGTTCACAATGCACGCTAATACATATTTAGCTAATTGATGGTAGCTAATCCATCTCTGCCACATTTACTTAGCTGACGATGTGAATATTTCAAGTGGCATTTAACGCGCTGCACATGGCTTCCCGAAAGAGATGACCTAAAAATTATGCCATTGCTCCATTTTTACACGTGTTGCCGCTGCATAATTAATGATCTTTCGCTGTTTCATGCTCGCGAGGAATAATTATTCACTATATTTACAGATGTGTATGTAGATAGATTGTATTGTAGATTATGCTCAATATAGCTGTCCTATCCCAGTTAAATAATGCGCGATGTCTGTAGTAGAGAATATTAGTGTATTGTAGCATTGTAGTGCATTTTAGCTGGCATTTCATCACCTCTCGCAGCTTGGCGCGCTCGCTAATTTCAGCCAACTTATTTTCAGCTTCGCTCACACATACAGCTGTGAGCAAAAGTGCTGATTAGTTTTGTAGTGTTGATTAACCGGGAAAACTATTCCCACACCATGTGCACATCGACCGTGTACAATAACCGGGGGTTTGTGAGCACCGCTGACACTTGAACAGCGCCGCTCATGCTACTAACTTATTTGGGTTTGACCAATTCATGTGCACACATTTGTAGTCTTGTAGTCCATTTGCATGAGCCACTCGTTCATGAATTGCAACTTCACAATATTGTGACGTGCAGACATGTCGATTTGGGTGCTGGCATTACTCCCCCACCAACCCACCTAACCTAAATTGTAGTTCCGCAAATTGAGAAATGGCAGATGCGAAGTGAAATGGCAAATGCGAAGTGAATTGAGAAGGAAATTGGCAAAAGCGAAGGGAAATTACTTTTTATTTTTTTTTTTTACTTCACTTTTGCCAATTTACTTGCCATTTCCTTTGCCTTTGTCAATTTTCTTCTCAATTCAATTCACATTTGCCATTTTTTGTCTCACCTCTCAATTTGCGGAACTGGCACCTGTGCCCTTATTTTGTAGTTGATAGATTCACATATTCTGAAACATATCACCATTGTGCTCTTTTAAATGTTCTAAGGATAAATAAATTTTTCCCAACTATTTGTAACAAGCTTTGCCACTTACAGGCATGTTATATCACTTTTGAAACTGTGCATTTAATTTGAAATTTTCCAGGGCATTTTACATATCTTCCGACACTTTGCAATTTGACACATTTGGCGAGGGTGGAAAAACTTTACCAAAATCCCACCACCACGTACAGTGCACAATGAGTGGAGATGGGCACTGAACTGCATTATGCCCGCCCTGCAGCGGTCGGGCGCGCCGCCGCCGATGACAGAATAGAATGGACACATAATTTATGCAAATACAAGTAGTACAGAGGCGGCGATATGAAGCGCCGGGCGGAAATACCTGTGGCGCTGCATTGTAGTAAACGTGCTGTTTGCACTCGTGTTTGGATTTGTGTAGTTGCGCGCCGGCGGGCGGCCCCGTCTTTGATCTTATCCAATATTCGAATTGTTTGAGTGGCGGCGCATGTGAACTGGCACTGTGCCGCCTCGCGTTGGATCCATGCGTTTGTATCATCCGTCGATATCGATGATATAGGTTTTGCACGTGTGCATCCGAGCAGCACGAAATTTGATACCTCTGTTTGTTGCCAGCGTCGACGCAATATTGCTGGCGGGCATGTCGTGCTCACACTTCACACCTGGTTGCATCAATACGTGCGTATATTTTTTCCATGCATGTATTGAGATGTCGTTGTAGTCAACTCCGGGTTTGACAAGTGGAATACCAACTTTGCAGCAAAAAAATGAAAGCTGTAATTCGGAATGAAAAATGTTGCATTTGCAAGTCCAGCACGATTTTCCCATGAAAAAATACATTTCTATACAAAAAGTACATGGTCCGGCTGAAAAGTCCCCGGGCAGTGCTCGCCATTCGCGCTAGGGATTAGCTACGATCATAAAACTTTGACAGGTTAAGATATCATGTGTTTTGAGTTTTCACCCTAAATTTCACCCCTTTAGCTCCACCCACTGCGGAACTGTGGGGGTTACAATTTCGGTCATTTTGTACTGATGTACAAATGGTGCTCTAGCTCAATGCTCCTTTAAGTCGTGATCATGAAACTTTGGCTAGTGTGAGCCATCAGTGTTGGCAATGTGCCAGCACTAACCATTATTAGCTATGATATCATAAGCCTAGTCCATATTGTCATTACTGTCACTACTCTCACTACCCAATTCATCATTCTGCCTCTCCTTCTCAAAATAACCCCCCTTGGAGTCTACTCACTGCTGTTGAACACAGGTAATGTGTCCATTACACATTAGTAATGAAACATAGGTAAATTTTATCCACATAATTCATTTATTGCACATTACAAAACAACATTAAAATCACTGCAATACAACATGATCTCAGATGATCACCAAAAACACCCATCACAGTTCCCACGTTTGTTGCACATCACCCTGATCTGCATATTAATTTTACCTTAAGCAATAATGTGTATGAAAGTGTTGAATACTATCAGCACATTGCCAACACTGGTGGCTTACATTAGCCAAAGTTTCATGATCACAACTTAAAGCAGCATTAAACTAGAGCACCATTTGTACATCAGTACAAAATGACCGAAATTGTAACCCCCACAGTCCCTCAGTGGGTAGAGCTAGAGGGGTGAAATTTTGGGTGAAAACTAAAAACACCTGATATCTTAACCTGTCAAAATTTTATCACCGTAGCTCACCCCTAGCGTGAATGGCGAGCACTACCCGGGGACTTTTCAGCCGGACCATGTATTTACAATGTCCGCAAAATCACCTGGCAAAATAGTTTGGCATATTGCTGAAGTTTCTTACTTTTTGAGCTGTTTGAGTAAAAGCAAAAGCATTTATAACCAGTTTTGGGTACGTAAAAGCCTATTGTCTACTACGATCCTTCACTAAAATTTCTGGCGAAATGATTAAATCCCCTCGAATAAGCCCCCCCCCTCGAGTTAAACCCCTCAAAATTTGCTGGCGAAATAATAAACCCCCGGGGATTATTCAAGGAAATACGGTACTTACCATACTCATTTAAAAAAATTTTATCTGGCTGGACGGCGTGATTTTTTAAATTCAGCCGTCCACAGCTTTAGTGTCATGCTGTGACCCCATTCCATTTCTCCGTTTTGATATCAAACATACCCGCTGCTACACTGGTTTAATGGATTGTGCAGTAGGGCGTTGTTATGCAAGCTTGCATTGTGTAAGCAACGATGTGTGCACCTTGCTTAAATACATTCTAAATACGTACGTACTTACCGACATGTATTTACATTTACAGGTGTAATGTGTTCGTAAGCTACCTAAATTGGCCTTAACGTTTGTTTATTCGAGTTAAATAGAGCAGGCAGCTTAGCTGCTTTTAAATATTGCCCTTTCATTGTTGACCCATTTTGTCCTTTGCCCCCGTTCCTGCCCATTACCGCATTTTTACCTTCATAAATTTCAAGTGATAAAGTGGTTTGTTTTGTCTATCTTTGGTTCCCAACCCGCTGGAGGTTCATTTTTTGCTTCACACATCCATTTTTATTTTGTGTTCTTGTTTTTTAAAGGGCATTTTTCTGTCTTGGAAGTAAAATAGAGATCATAAAGGTGGTTTTATTTCGCATTTCGGGCACATTTTTATCCATTTTTTTGGAGGTAGCCTTCAAATGTATTTTTTGAAGGACATTAAGTAGTCTCCTTTTCAATTTGAATGGAAGACTGTCTTTCATGCAGCACGATAATAAATGTGAAAATTGAAAAAGTGCTGCAGAGATCATTAGTGTCCTGAGTAATGTCAATTCGATTTGTCAGTTGATTTTTTACGTATCATGTTAAGGTGTTTTTAAGGCTTTAATCATTAATCTAAAGTTTTTGTATTTTGACAACAAAAAAAATTTATACTGCTGGCTTCTGTCCGCGTGAATACCTATTTTCAAATTCTTCAACAAAAAAAAACCATAAAAATAGAGGTACCGTATTTCTTCTAATAGAAGGGCGCCCTTCTATTGTTTTCGTCAACCTTTTTACCTGCACTTCTATTGGAGACGCCCTTCTATTGGAGACGCCCTTCTATTGGAGACTGCCCTTCTTTTTTGCCATTTTTTCGGCGAAATTTTTTTTCATGTTCTGCCAAAGTTTTTCAAAGTGCTATGCCAGAGACAGTTCATAAATAGAATGATGATTTATAGAGTCCATTCAACATTTGATGTTAAAATAGCACCAAATCAATGGACAAAAGCCACCAAAGTACAGTGTCCGCTGATATCTTTATTTTTTCATGCATTTGGCACAATTCCAGCACTTTGTGTACCTTCTATTGGAAACGGCCCTCCTATTGGAGACCCGCCTTTATATTAGAAGAAATACGGTACATACCTATTCAGCTCCCAAATTCAAAATTCCCTTTCAAATATCGGACAGGTACCAATCCCAGATAGGGTTGGCCGATGTTGTTTTTTTAAACGTTTTGTTTTTAAAAAAAACATGACGCCCGGAATGTTGTTTTTTTTAAAAACATCGGCCGAAATTTTTAGTACTAAGCACTAGGTATTTTGCAAAATTTTTGCGCTCAAGCGCGCAATTTCACACACAAATTGACATTGGTGGTTGTTTTCATTGTGTAGTATTTGATTGAATTACTACAATATGTAGTAATTCAATCAAATACTACAATTGGTTTTGTGGCATTTTTAGTATCCATTTCTATGTGCTACCATGGGTTAATAAGCCATCATATGTTGCTGTAGTATATAATATTGAGGTAATGTGCCAGAGTTGCGAAAACGTATTTACGTTTACCCGAAATACCCGGTTACTCGGGTATTTATACTTACGTTTACGTTTACGCTTTCCAAAAATACCGTTACGTTTTGTTACGTTTTCCTGGCACAATTACCCGGGTACCAGAGAAAACGTAAAAATATGCTACACAGAACCATATTGTTTGACAAATGTAGTGTATTATGATGAGTTCAACATGTTCTAATGTTGAAGAGTTTGAATTCCGCAATTGGAGAACTCAAACACCAATTTGCAAGTGAAACGTAAAAAGTTGAAGGAAGGTATTTTTGTGAGGGAGAACTGCAATGCGAATAAAAAGTCAAAACATTTTTAGTGTTTTCTCATGACTGACCATTTGTCTTTTAATACCCCATTAAACTTAAAAATTTACTTTTCTTTAAATTTTTACTTGCCATTCAACTTGCCATTACTTCTCACTCATAATTTTTTTTAGTTCTCCTGTTACGGAATTGGCACCTTATGGCCATACACCCAGTAGTTGACAACGACGCAAAATTTCAACTCCAATCCCAATTCAAATCCCGATCCCATCATTCTAAATATATATAAAATACAGGTATTTAAGCAGAAAATGTTGATGGAGATCATATGAACATCCATAATGTTGTAAAAAAATTGTGTTTTTGTATTCTCTGATAGCATAAGCACTTAATGTAATTTTTACGTTTACGTTTTATTTTACGTTTTCCCTGGTATTTTAAAAATACCTTACGTTTTAGTATTTATACTTTTGATTTGGAAAAGGTATTTACGTTTACGTTTACGTTTTCCAAAAATACCAGTATTTGTACAACTCTGTAATGTGCTTCCATGTGCCTCCACAGTGTGTAACTTCACTCCCAAACGAACAACCTCCTTTGATAACCTTGTTTCATCACTATTCCATGCCAAACTTTACCTGAAGTCACGAACGTTCGACTATAAGGCGATATACGAACGTGTCGACAAAAAATGGATATTTTTGACATAAATCACCACTTATAATGCTATCCCATGGCTCAACAGCCATTATATGGTCATATATAATATCACAGAGTATTGCCACTGTCTGATATACCTATTCATGTTGACACAAGGTCATATCTGGGAACTTTAAAAAAAAACGTTTTTTATTTAAAAAAACATCGAGTTAAAAAACAACGTTTTTTTCCAACCCTAATCCCAGATCCTGTTAAAAGCCCTGTAAAGTGTCAAATGTCATGCAAAGTGTCAAAAGTCATGGAAATGCTTCCATGACTTTTGACACTTTGCATGACGTTTGACATTTTACAGGGCTTTTTACAGGGTCTGGAACTGCCCCCAGGTTGTATTTTCAGGTCATGTTTCATGAATAACCTAACCCGTTTCATTTTTCTGCTCAGCTATGGGTATAGTAGCGCTGCTGTGTTTAGTTATCATGTGATCATTTATCAACAGCTTCGTGTCGGAAATGCTGCGCATGCTTGAGTCACTTCGGCTGTCCAGGTCTAGTTTTAGCTTGAGACACAAATATATTTATTTAAGTACACTACATTGTTCTGGAAGACAAAAATTATTAAATTAAGTAGCTTACTTATACAGACAAAAATGTGTGGAATAATTTTTTGTGTATATGCTTTAATTTGTTCGTTGGAAATCTCTGTTTTTCTAAACATTTATTTATGTTTGTCTCAAGCTGTACCTGCCCCGTGGTTGTAAGCACTGAGTGGTGTCTTTGTTTCACTGGATCGAGTCACTTCCATGGATTATCATTTTCAAAAGTATTCCAATTGAAAGTCATTTGTCACCCACAAACTCTCTAGTCACAAAAGAGGCCATTACAAGATTCCTGAAGCGTTTTCACTGCTATCTGTAGTTATATAGTTATTTCCGCCGGCATTCCTTTGTCAACTTTCGCATTTGAGTGATGGCCATGTCAAATGCAAGACGGACATTTATTACTGGTCAACTTGATGTATTACCTGTCCCGGCCATTGTAATGTGCCTGGCATCACCTTAACTGCTTGGTGTATTTATGTAAAGCAAAGGCATTGCTGGTGATAAGACATGGAAACTCTTATCGCTGAGCAAACGGTCACCGGGGACTAGATTTTATTAGCCCGACGCATTTTCTCGGGAAACCCGCATACCGTATTTCTTCTAATAGAATGGCATACCTCCAATAGAACGGCACCTCCAATAGAACGGCACCTCAAATAGAACGGCACTTCCAATAGAACGGCACCTCCAATAGAACGGCAGGTAAAAAAAAGAATGTTGCTCTTCTTTTAGATGAAAAAAATACGTGCATTGCATTTGAAATACATAATACGCAAAATTTTTGTGATGTGGTCCTGTTTGACAGAAATTTTAGCCAGTTCATTGGGTAATTAAAATTTTGCACCTGGATAGGAATCCCGCCGCACTTTCTCCTCTGTCGGGGTCGTGTTTTTGCTTGTCCCAAGAATTTTTGGATTATTTTTGTTGTCAGAGTCGACTCGGGGACGCCGGAATTTGGTGCTGTGCGCATGTGATAGCGAGTTTTTGTTTGCAGTGTTGTATGGAAATTGGGCCGGATACATTTTGTCATGTTGTAGTGTATTTGGGTGGAATACATATTTAGCGCATGTTGTGTGTTTACTCACATGAATATGTGGATAGGAGGACAATTTTTGTATGACCAGAAATAGGTAGTGATATCCCCCAATGTTTTTCAAACATGGTTTTTTAAAATTTGAGTAGTCTATACGAATTTTTGTAAATTGTACGTAGCACGTTTTGTCCACGCCGACCTTGGTATTTATAAAAATGTGTTTTTAATTTCAATTTTTTTTTTTAATTTTAGAAGCCTAAAAGTCGTTTTCAATCCCTAAATAATCCGAACACAATTTTATGAGTTCAATTTATTTGAAGGTGTAAATCTGCCAGAGTGTGACTGATTTTTGTGCACTGGTTGATTTTCATCTGTTCGCGAATTGTCCCATGTGCCATTGAAACAGCATCATTTGAATTTTGCACCAAAAGTGCTTCGATTATACTTTAAAAATGTTTGGATTATGCCTGATTAGGTTATGCATGTATGTATTTTCCCCATTATGTTCTGCTCAACATCTGGACTTGTGCATCCATAAAATATACCTACCTAAATTTTATGACATGAAACTTGATCGACTCTGGTAAGCACTAAAATACGACGTCTCCACAACCTTCACGATTTTACATCTTTATGCTGCGCCACTTTTATTGGAATTTTTACTTTCAAACACATCGGCGCTTCGTCATTTTTATGCCTGCTTGAATGCCAATTTTTGAATGGTTGCCAATTTTTTTACACATTTTACGCTAGCAGGCATTTTTTATCACCACGAACTATGGCCGCTTACCATTGGCGTTAAGCGCTGTGTAAAGCATTGCGCTTGTATAGCTGTCTTGTGTATAGCGTTGTTTAAATTTCGTCACGTTTGAGCTTTGATATTCGCAGTGGAAAAGCCACGGACACTGTCAAATGCAATAGTTTGCTTCTCGAACATCATTAATTCTCTGACTGAAGCTTAGCTATAGAATATGGTTCACCTCCGGTGGTTTTTGCAACATCTAAAACACGAATGACAACCTATCCTGCCCAACATGCCTATAAATGTGTAAATACAAATTCAATATGTATGTAACTGTACCGGGACTGGCACTGGTGATGTGTGCAATATGAAACTGCATAAAAAAAGCTGGCCGGCATTCAAGTGCCGCGGCTGGTCGCACGATTTCTCCCCTGTTAGCACTGTTGCTTACACGGTGAGTACAAGTCGATCGCTCGCAAGATAATTTTTGTGTTGAGATGATGTATTAACGACGTATTGAGTACACTTTTTATGAGGGCGAATGAAGTTGCTCAGTTCAATGCTGACGCCCAAGACCTGCCCCCAATTCCACATTTCACTTTATGTCAGAGTACACCATATATCAGAATGATTACTATTCCACCTCTTCTTGCCACTTAGCCATGTCACGTGGAACTAGATCAAACTTTTTCATTTCATTTTGGGCTACCCAGTGTAGCCGGTGCGCAAAGTGAAAAACTGCCGTTTGAGCGGCACTAAGCACTTTGCTCATTCCGCAGCCTACCGGCGGCAAAACAACTTTTGCTGGCATTTCATTTCTGCCGCCGCTGCCCTTGTTTATGCTGCAAAAAGTGCCGCTTAATGTGTGACGCTGGGCAGGTGGGCGGTGAGTGAGCACCGTTTCCCAATCACTCGTTTCCCAATGCACCCAGTGCACCATTCTATACCCAATGAAATCTGCGTTGGTTGACAGTACAATTAAGGCCTTTTTTGGTGCCTCGGTGTCAATCAAGTGCGCATAACTACTCCGTCCAAGTGCACCATTTCCCAATGAACATTTCCCATTTCCCAATGAAGCTAAACAATTTCCAAATGAAGATACTCTCACTTGGGTGGGATTTCTGTTTACCCTATTTCCTCGAAATACCCCCCGGGGGGTGATTGTTTCATAGTGGTCCCGAGAGGGGGGGGGTCAAACGAGGGGGGGTTATTATTTCACAAAAAAATTTTTGAAAACCAAGTACGAAATTGTCGTCTGAAACGTACGCAGACGTCGAAAAATGCAAAGAAAACTGCCATTTATAAGGTTCTGTAGACTAATATTAGTATGTAGATGGTATTTATGTACACTGTTCTAACGTGACACCGACATTGTTTTAACGTGTGTTCTGCAGTACACAGAACACAAACTACAGTTATTGTCATGTACGTTCCCTTTACACTCAATTTGGGGGGGGGTATTTCGAGGGGGGGGGTGATTGTTTCATAGTGGTCCCGAGAGGGGGGGGGGGGTCAAACGAGGGGGGGTATTTCGAGGGGGGGGGGGTATTTCGAGGAAATACGGTAGCACCGTTGGAGTAGCGCAGTGCTTCGCGCTCGAGTACACCGCCTTTATATGCCATCAATTCAATTTTGATTTCTTTATTCGTTCACCGCAGCTTGGCTTTTGAGTTTGCGGCTTTTTATGCTTACGCGGCCGCGCGGCTGCATAATTTTCGGCCTGATGTGCCGCCGCTTTTCTAAACCACTTTGTCCCTGGTGTCGCATCGTGAATTTCATTGCGTCGCTGATTTATTTCTGGGCGTATTTCAATTTTGTGTTGTGTTTCAATTTTTGTCGCCTTTCTAAAACGCACGCATGCACATTAATGACTTTTCATTGGATTGCAATATTTCTATCTACCTACGTTGTTCACCTGTCATTTATATGTAGTTAACAATCAATGACGGTTTTCTACGATGGACTTAGCTTGACAAATAATTTCTGCCTATTATTTTTCTCATGTAATTATCTCACAAATTGACCACTTGATCTGCGATCGACCATCTAATAGATTTTGTCAACCGTGACCCAGGGGCTTATCAATTTTTGACATGGCCGCCGGGCGTGCCAAATATTGTTACATGCTGCGATGAGAAAACTGAATCGATGGTTCATTTGTATAAACACGTGAGATGAGGACATCTTACCAAATTTGATTAAATCATGCAACGTTGCACTGTCACATCTGTTGCATGGATAAAATTGTGACTAATTCATATATAATTAGCGTCAATTTTTATGCTTTTGTGTCTGCTGCATAGCTGCCTGTTTGCAGTGCAACGCAATGTATTGCGCCGAATAAACACTTTTCTACTGATCCCTTTTATCTCTAATATTTTCCACCCAGCCACTGTCATGTGATCTGAGTGAAATCGTTCACCATTCATGCAATCAATTAGTCGAGCAGGTGCAATATACCTAGTGGTGGAAATGTTAGATGATATATTTGACGCAACAAATTACCAACAATGGCGCCAACACGTATACCGCCATTTAAACTGGCACCGCGCCAAGAAAAGTCACTAAACTACCGTATTACCTCCAATTAACCCCACCTTGAATTAAGCCCCCTCGAAATACCCCCCTTAAAATTTTGCTGAGGAAAAAATCACCACCCCCCTCGAAATACCCCCCACCCAAGTTTAGTGTAAAAAAAATCTACACGACAAATAGCGCAGTTTGTGATCTGTAAAGATGCAGAAGACACGTTGAAACCAATGACTGATTGACCTTAGGGCAGGGTTTATGCTTAAAATATATTTACAGTTATAAAACGTCTATGTAATTGTTTGATTTTTGTTTGTCTCAGTACGTGGAATTTCACAAAATTTCTGGCGAAATAATAGACCCCCCCCCGAATAAGCGCCCCTCGAAAACCCCCTGAAACTTTGCTGTCGAAATAATAAACCCCCTGGAGGTATTTCGTGGTAATACGGTATGTTTCGAAATAAGCACCGACTGAAAAAAAAATGTCGCCAACGGACGATGGGAAATTGGCGCGGCGCTTTCCGGCCCCTTGGCGCCATTCTATCACTAAAAATACCTGGCGCAAAATTACGACGATCGCGCGCGCTTTGTTCACCGATCCCATTTCTCAGTGTGCCGTTTTTTGTATTGATTAGATTGATCTGATAATATCTCGCTTAGACGTGTGTTGAACGATCGTTTTTGGTCGATGTTTGTGACAGGCGGTCGCGATTCTCTGGATTTGCGTGGTTGTTTGCGATCGACGACGATCAACAAATGGCGCCATTTGAACAAACTTGTAAATGCAAATATTTGCATGCATTCGCTGAATTAGCCTTAAACTTTTATGAGGAATGCGAGTTGACTTTCTTTAGAAAACTTTTATGTAATCTCCCGCCTCGGGCGTGAATCCAAGTTGCTGTGTGAGGAATTTAAATTAACATTTTACTACGATTTGCCGCTGAGCTGATTAGGCAAGCGTGGTTGTATTTAGTGTGCTACGTCGCTTTCCATGAGATTTTATTTGGTTCCAAAAATATTTGCTGGAAGTGTGTAAGCAGGATATATACCGTATTTCTTCTAATAGAACGGCATACCTCCAATAGGACGGCACCTCCAATAGAACGGCAGATAAAAAGTTGACGCAAGAAATAGAACGGCGCCGTTCTATTAGAAGAAATACGGTACTTTTTTTGATATTTTGTCGGGCAGCCCGACTGAAGCTGACAATCATAACCACTTTCCCCAGGAACAGTGTAAATTTTCTGTGTTTTTTACTTAAATATCAGACCGCATGCTTTGCACAAGATTTTACCATATTTTTTGAATAAATGACAACAACGTTATAAATTATGTTCTAAATTCATCCATTGTGAGAGAGTACAATGTAGGGTGATAAGAGAACACTACCTTTGATCTTTTATTCAGGTGTTATTTGATAGCTAACGCTGTATACTGTGCAGTCAGTAGACTATGTATACCCTATTCCCTCGAAATACCCCCTCGAAATACCCCCTCGAAATACAATCCCTCAAAATGGCACTATGAATTAATACCCCCCCCCGCTCGAAATACCACCCTCGTTTAACCCCCCTCGTAATTTTCACTCTTAAACAATCACCGCGCCAGAAGAAAACTTGTCCGGGCTAATCACATTTCGTCCCCGGTTCAATACGATATCGTATCGCTTTGGGGTGATCGCATTCAATTAGGCATGCGCACTTTTTCATGACGTCTAGTCAGTGTTTGTCGTGTTGTGAACAGGTACAGACTGCCCATACATAAATACATTACTTGTCTATGATGCGGACAACCTGCTGTTTTTAAAGTCCCGATCCGATATTTAGTCGATGGTTTTTTGGGTAGTCGAAGATGATAGTTGTTGTGATAGGGGGAAAATGTTTTGACGAAGAAACACGTGTATTTATGTACCTGTAGCTGCGTCTGGCTGCGTGTAGACATTGATAATTTGTCAACTCTCGTGAAAATATGATCTTACTTTTTCGCGTATTCAGTATACTTCAAATCCTCGAATAAAGCACCAGTTATTTATGTTACGATCTGATTTTGTCTGTCAGGTTATTATTCGAGGGGGGAGTTATTGGAGGGTGGAGTTTCCAAAGGCTTGAGTTATTCTTTCGTTACGATTATCGAGAAAATTAACAATCAACTGATTGTACAAGTAGGTTTCCATTGACCTATTGTTCAAGTAATATTGATGTCGGTCAGCATCTCAGATGCGGGAATTATTCGAAGTGGAGTTATTTTACCCGATGTGGTAAACTGGCGTGGTTATTCTTGGAATGGAATTATTCAAGGGAAGGTATTTATTCGAGAATTTTCGGTAAATATATCACTACGGTATTGTTATTTTTGGCATTTACATATTTGCATATTTCATGGCATCCAGACACAGCTGACTATCTTGCAGATTTCACCAGCCGAGAGTCGTTTGTGTGCGCACTGGAACTATCCAAAACTAAACTCGACAAACATTGAGAGCATGTAAATGTTTTTGTCGGTGTGAAATTGAATTGCTGGTGCTCGAAAGCGAAAAAATGAGTTCTCTAATAGCGAGCGCATCTATATTATTTCTATTTAACTGGATTACACCTTTGGCAGCGATGTCGCAACTGTTGCCCACCGGCGCCGAGCTGTTCGAGCTGTTCGACGATGCCGTTCGCGTTCCGTATAAAGGTGCGATTTGATCTGTACTGTTTCTGGGGTGCGAACGAATTCTTAAGACCAAAATCAAACTTTAAGGGAGAAAATGAAATGGAGAGAGTAGTAACATTAATTAAATATCACGATCAAATATTTCAGTTTATGTTCAAACGGTAAGAAACTGACATATGAGTGATATAAAACCAAAGTTTATGGAAATTGAATGAAGTTTTTATTGAATGATCGTATCTCGTGAAATTAAGTCCATTTGAATTACCCCCTCCCTCGAAAAAATACAAAATACGTAGTGAACTAGGTACTGCCAAAAATTTGCCTTTTGATTACAAAATCTCCTTGACACCTGTGATCTTTTAAGAAAAATCTGTTGTTTTTCAAGCACTTGAAGATGGAATACACTGAATCGGAACACAATGACATCAGATTGTCTCTGTGCCAACTTTCAAACTGCCTATCAACCCCTCACAGACTACTCATCATCGCACGTTGTGCACAAATTTTCGCAGCCAAATCTACACGATTTCCAGCCTATTTTCATAGATCCTATAGGCGAGCAGATTGTGGTTGGCGCCAGGTATGTGCTTGCTGAATACCGTATTTCTTCGAAATACCCCCGAATTTCCTCGAAATAAATAGAACGCTTATATTTACTTTTCTGTTTTTGTTGCATTTTTCTACGTTTGCTTTTTCACGTCTCAAAGAATAAGTACTGGGGGTTTAAAAAATATTCTGGTTAAATATTATCACCCTCGGCGTAGCACCCGTCGAATTACCTTCTCAAAATTTGGTATCTGTTATAATCAACCCCCTGGGGGTATTTCGAGGAAATATGGTACATATTTCCCGATTTGTTCCCCCACCCATCATATTTATTTATCGGAGCTGTGTGCCAAATGTGAATGGTGTTCACACTTTTGAGCTATTTGGCAAATAGAACATGTTTGGTTAGGGCATGGGAATAGTTCATTTTGGGTTTGTGAATGGGGTTTCGTATTTCTTCGAAATACCCCCGAATTTCCTCGAAATAAATAGAACGCTTATATTTACTTTTCTGTTTTTGTTGCATTTTTCTACGTTTGCTTTTTCACGTCTCAAAGAATAAGTACTGGGGGTTTAAAAAATATTCTGGTTAAATATTATCACCCTCGGCGTAGCACCCGTCGAATTACCTTCTCAAAATTTGGTATCTGTTATAATCAACCCCCTGGGGGTATTTCGAGGAAATATGGTACATATTTCCCGATTTGTTCCCCCACCCATCATATTTATTTATCGGAGCTGTGTGCCAAATGTGAATGGTGTTCACACTTTTGAGCTATTTGGCAAATAGAACATGTTTGGTTAGGGCATGGGAATAGTTCATTTTGGGTTTGTGAATGGGGTTTCGTGGTGACGCCTATGTTCGAGTAAAATTTTGACTACATAAAGAACATCTTGAAGACACTTTTTCAACTGCAATTCGTAAAAATACACAGCAAATAAGGATGAGAACTAACTCCTCACACGTGTAGATTTATTTCCAATTTTTTGCTTTTTTCTACCAATTTTAAGTAAGCTACTTCACACCTACTTTTAGCGCTTTTTCCGTTTACACCTCAAAAAAGCCTATATATATTGAACCCCGGCGAACCCCCTCCTCCAATCCCCCACCCACTCTAAATTTTTATCAGCTATATGAACCCCCAGAGATGTCCAAATCAACAAAACCCTTGGTGGGATGGCGAAAGCTCAAAATCCAAACAGCGCATAATCCAAACACCATAATCCAAACAAAAATGAGGCATAATCCAGACAAAAATAAGGCAAAATCCAAACACTTTTTTGTGCCCCAAAATGCAGCATAATCCAAACGGAAATGGGGCAAAATCCAAACAAAAATGAGGCATAATCCAAACACTCACATTGCATATTGGTCGGTCACTTCAATGCTACAACTCAAGTCATTTTCCCATTAAATCGGCCTCTTAAATCACTGCCTGTTATTTGCCTGCAACAGAATAAGTGACACGCATCCACACCCATGGCTTATATTTTCAAATTGTGGCACATACAGGACAAGTTACATATCAAAGAAAATGAATTTTGGAAATGAAAACAGAACATTTATATGTGGTGTACACTTCATTGAGGGAAAGTGCTTGGACAGCGTTTGGATTATGCCTCATTTTTGTTTGGATTATGCTGCAGTTTGGGGCACAACAAAGTGTTTGGATTATGCCTCATTTTCGTTTGGATTATGCCTCATTTTCGTTTGGATTATGCCTCATTTTTGTTTGGATTATGCTGTTTGGATTATGCGCTGTTTGGATTTTGATGCAGACTCGGTGGGATGGACTGGGATTTGACACCACCTTCCGAATCTCGTTGATTGGGGGAGGTGATTTTCTCCCTCTCACTGTCATGTTTGCGAAATATTGATACTCAAGTGGGGTGAAATTATCGCTGAAATGTTCACTTGATACACATTGCTGAATTCACATGTTTGATGTGAATTGCTGTATTTCTGTTCATTGCGCATCCTTAGTTCAGATTGCGACCTCTTCCTGCTATAATTGGTCGTATATAATTGATGTTATAATTGTATCATTTGAGTAAAATTTAAGTGGTCAGATTCGTGTAACATGTAGTCAATATTTTAGATAAATTGTATTATTTATTGATATGTGTAGACGTTATAATGTAAGTCGCCTGAAAGGAAAAATATATAAAAATAAATATCACAGGCTACCACAAAGGTAAAATAACCGGTGTTTCCTGCGGTTATACTATTTACATAAGGTGAAGTATTATGCAAATAAAACATTAAGTGAAACCTCGGTGTGGATGAAACTTCCCGATTTCTCTTTCCATTTATTGACCTTCAAACAAGACGGCGCACTTCCTACCCGCCCCAACTCCCACTAGTTTTTCCTCGGGTTGACATTTAACGTATTTACTTTTCGAAAAAATTACACCGGCCAATCAGCGTATAATATTTTGCCTACCAAGGTGGTTCAGGTTTTAAAAAGTATTTCTGACCTTTCAGCAATTTAGGGCCCTTAAGTCGGAATTCATTCGACTAAATTCGATTGGTATTCACACTCCGACAAAGATAATATCGTAAAAAAATACTGGATGGGTGTACCCATTCCAATCCCTTCAAACATTAAAAAACTGTAAAAAACTTCGAAAATAGCTGAACCACACCTCAATTTTGCGCAGGGACGCAGTGGTGCGGTTGTCCACAGATCTGCAGTCGATTGAAATTTTCAACTGGGCGCCCAGCGAAAATGCCAGGGAGCTGTGTCGTATGAAAGGCGGCGATGAGGTCCTTTGCAGTTGTTTTTTTTGCGTTTGAAAATTTTTGACTCGACTACGTTGCACATTTCATTTCACATTTCACTTTTTTCTTCGCTCGATTTTGCTGCAACGTTCTCTACGGCGTTGTCCATCAGGGTTGGTAATTTCTGTAAGTTGATAAAAAGGAAAAGAACGTAAGTGGAAACCAAATTATGCAAAATAAAATATTATTTGAATGAAAGCGGTATTTCTATCTTAATTTCTTAGTACTCTGTGGCTTTGCGACTGAATAGAATGAGGTGCCACAAATAAATTACGAAACTAATTATATTCTATTAATCTAAAAAATAATTCAAACAATTTCGGAAAAAAATCGCACATTCATTTAAATTAACCAACCGTGATGCGGCCCAGTTCTTTATTGCCAACTCGTTGCCTAGAAAGATGCATCGCTTACCGAAATCTCTCTGTTCAATCTTTACGATTTCTCCCCTGGGGCAGCGCGTTCTTTCGACGTGCTGAACAGTCTACTCTTGTAGGACAATATGCACAACCTTGAATGTTGATCGCTGCGGGCAAGGGAATTGTGTCGCCAGGGGCCAATTCCTCACTTTGTCAAGTGACAAATGAAGTTGCAAAATATAGTAGGACAGGTGATCGGGTGCCAATCCCAGAACCAGGAGAGTGTTAAGTAAAGTGCTAAATGTCATGTACAATATGAGGCCAGACCACTTAGGATGCTAGTCGTTTGGTATGCTGCCAAAAAGCTCACTTAGGATGCTGTAAGGCATCGCTTGACATAACAACTAGCTACACAATATTGATCAAAACAAAAAGGAGGACTTTATTCTGAAGTTTGCATGACAGTTGACACTTTACTTTACATTTGTCATGACAATTGACACTTTGCATGACATTTTACATAACATTTGACACTTTACTTTACACTTTACAGAGTCTGGGTCTGCCCCCAGCTGCATGTTGACCGTCTAATCAAAATACAGACAGAAATTTTGATCGGCACTACAGTTGAAATGGAACTAGTAAGCATTCTTTATCTTTATCACTTGACAAGCTGTGGAATTGCATCCTGACGGAGACGCTGTTCTGCATGCATTTTACCTGGGGCGTGATGGTTCTTTCAAGAATGCTACGCTCTTGACGGTAGGACTGCGCACAGATCCATGAATGTTTCTTACATTGCTGCAGTTTGAATGTTCTGTGTTCTGCTTCCGCGCGCGTTATCTATTTAGGATTTTATCTAATTATTTTGACAGTTTTTGTCAATCCGATCCGTTTTTACGCTCGATGAGTTTCTGATTGGCACGTTGGCTGTCCGAAAAAGCGTATCGGAAATCAAGATAATTAATTTTCAGTGGCTGCGCTGTGACATCTGCTAAACAGATTTCGCTCTTTTCACGCCCACGTTTCCAACAATTCCGTCATTGGAGCCAAGGAGTCGAGCGATTTCCATTTTTCATCCCGTACGGTTTACATGCTCACGGTTTTCATGCCATTCTGTGTCACTTTACTAGCTAAGTGTGACACTTTACTTGCTACTCTACTGTGCCAGTTTTCATCCAAAGTATTACACTTTACTTGCTTTAAATATGCCACTTTTCAAGCCAAAGTTGTGTGTTTTGCTCCAATTTACTCTTTTACATGAAATGTGGCATAGTGTATTTCTTCTAATAGAAGGGCATCTCCAATAGAAGGTACATAGTAAAACTGCTGGAAGCGCTGATGTCAGACAGTTCCATCATTTAGTATGGTTTTAGGTAGGTAGTAAAAATTTTGATATCGTTGTTATTGTTGTTTACAAATATTATATGAATTGTTTCAAATGATGCTTAATAAAGACTGGTCAGTATTCCCTGTACAATGTTGGCTGACATTTGAAGAAGTCTGAAAAGATGACGAAAAAAAAGAAGGGCAATCTTCAATAGAAGGGTGGGTAAAAAAGTTGTTGAAAAAATAGAAGGGCGCCGTTCTATTAGACGTAATACGGTATTTAGTGGCGTGCTTGTGGCTTGTAAACCGTAATACTTTGGCACGTAAAGTGGTATACTCTGGCATGAAAAGTGACACATAAATTTGACATGTGAAAACATGTCTGGGGCTTGAAAACCGTACGTTTCAGCAAGTAAAACAGAGCATTTTAGATGAAAAACGTGAGCATGTAAACCGTAAGGGATGAAAAACGGAACACACTCAAGGAGTCTGCATCATTTCGCATCACAAACATTTCGCATCCAGCATGAAGTGCCTCAGTTCGCAGAAAGGACTGCTTCACTTCGCAGAATTTTTTCACATCAAGTTTCTGCCTCACTTTGCAGAAAGAACTGCATCATTTCGCATCAAATTGTGCCTCAATTTGCAGCAAAAGTTTCGCATCAACAAATGCATCACCTCGCATCAAAAAGTGCCCTACTTTGCATCACAGCGTAGCTGCACATTTTGCAACGAGTAATTATAAAAAAATTTCATGTGTGAAACGTGACGTGAATATTGTAAGCATCTGCCCAAGTCAGCGGCACCTTTTGGGGATTTGGCAGCACCTGGGCACAAATTTGGAGTGTTTTCTTGCATCAAACTGCATTTAGGCATTTACTTAGGAACAGATGCAGCTGTGGTTGTGGGAGACAGGTGTAATGGCATGCAGTAAATAAATTTTCTCATGATATCCAATGCTTGAGCAT
This sequence comes from Sphaerolaimus hirsutus, assembly GCA_964036195.1. Taxonomy (NCBI): domain Eukaryota; kingdom Metazoa; phylum Nematoda; class Chromadorea; order Monhysterida; family Sphaerolaimidae; genus Sphaerolaimus; species Sphaerolaimus hirsutus. Next base: position 13,863,635 of record OZ038451.1, read on the forward strand.
TTCCAACATCTGTTCAAAAAATGAAATTGTGCACTGCATCACAATGAACAATTTGCACTTGTTTTTTATATATTCATTTTGCCTATTTTCATGCTACCATAACCCACTGAATTACTCGCCACCCAGTTAACTGCAGTTAAATATATTTAATGTTGTATCATTTTTTCCTTTAGCAGAGTTGTTAAAAGTACTGAACTTTTTCACCAGCATATGTAACTGGAAAGTATTCAAATTTTCTGCCTACTCATTTTTGAGTATTATACATATGAAGTGTTGTATAGTTTTTTCATTTACCAGAGTTGTTAAAAGTACACAATTATTTATGCACACTTGATTATCTACCTCAGTGACACTCACATTGTCATCTTATCGGAACAGATTCTACCTAATAAATGTGTTATGTTTTATGCATTCTTGATGCAAAGTGAGGCACTTTGCTCTGTTGCAAAAATTTTGTATATGGAAAATGCAAATCAGCGCACTTTCAGATGCGAAATTTTTGATGCAAAATAGGGCAGTGGTTTCTGCGAAATGAGGCACTTTTTCCTGCGAAGTAGAACACAGATGTGATGCGAAATTTTGTTGTGAACTGAGGCAGTATTTTCTGCGAAACATAGCACTTATGCCTGATGCGAAATAGCTTAGATGCGAAATTGTCTGGACTCGGAGCCAAGACATTTTATTTACTCGCCGTTCTGTAGGGTTGAACACAAGTGTATTTCATGTATTTATGGATGTATGTATTAACTACTTTACATTCTTTGCATTCCCACGCACTGCGTCAGCACAGTGTCCGCTGGAAAAATTGCTCCCGGAGGGGACAAGTTTTTATGAGTGCAATTTTTACAATGCAGCATACACACATGGGCAGGATTATTACATATTCGACAACTTCAGCCAAGATTTGTTGCAGGAATTGCATTGGCTTTACAAAAAAAACTGGTTATAAATAAGCAGTATGGTGGAATTCAATCACTCTACCGTTTCATTAATACTTTATTACACACAGTGGGGTTATAATTCAAGTAATATGGTACCCACTAAACTTCTGGGCACGTTGTGCATGAGCACTACCTAATTTTACATGTGCTACAATCCAACAGTGCTGGTGATGCATTTGACATCCTGTTCATATTGCATTCTGGTTATTTTTAATATTCGGGTTCTTGCCCAGGCTGCTCTTTAGGTTTGCATTTTGGGTAAATGGTGTCTCTTGCCTCTTCAAGAGTTTCTAGGGAACTGCAATGTCTTTTAGCTGCCACAATTGGTTAATCGGCAGGTAGACCATGCGTAAAACATGGTAATCAATCATGAACCTGTATAATTGTCGATGTCATGTACACCAGCATTTTACAAGGGTGTATTTAAATGGAATTTTCTTTCATCCGCATGCGCAGCGGGCATTTTGTCACCCATGTCCTGTGGAGTTTCGAGACTTTGCATTGCACGCTATTGATCCTCATTTACGATTTCTCAACTCCGCGTCCCGCTGGCATCCGTTTGAAGTAAAATGTTGTATAATCCCCAAAACGGCGCACAGTGGATAATCCTGTCCCGAGTTTGTGGCAGGGCCTTAAAACTGCGTAAATATTCGGAGACTAGCGCATGCGTATTGATGAAAGTAGGCGTCAGTCGCGACGATATTTGCCGCATTTTTCGCCGTGCGTTCACCTCTGGTCGTTTCACATGCTGCCAGTCGCGTTTTTCTTCCCACACCTTTCAAGTTGTCTGCACGCTACTTTGCCCGGCCGCGAGGCACTTTCACCCCTTTTTGAAAAGTTGAAGTGAATTAGTCGCGCGCCGCGCCGCCGTTTTTGGGCGTCGCTCGCGGCGTCGTGAATAACGTCACTTTTGCGTAGACTATTTTTAGGTAGAACCATTTTTTACTCGCGCTTTTTTGCGTCGTTAAATTCCCATGCGAACGTAGGCGCGTGGTAATATAAAAATCGACTGTCAGCTAAACTACCTAAACTAGTTTTTAATTTTCATCACTTTCCCTCCAACCCTCCTAAAATACGCCCACTTCACTTGCAGTCGGACTGCGCGAACTGGGTGCGGGCGGTGGGCCGGTCCGCCGCGGCGGCGGCGGCCGGCGGCGACGAGTTGGTCGTGTGCGGCACGCACGCCGCCGCGCCGAAGTGCAGTTGGCACTCTGCCAAGCGACTCGCCGCTGAGGAAGGGGATTCTGGGACAAGGGTGGTCAGCGGCGTGGGCGCAGTGGCACATGAACGGTCTGTTGGGCAGGGCTTTTGCGTTGGGTATGATGGGTGAAAGAGTTATTTATAGTCGTTATGCTCCAGTGACTTTACACCTTGCACGCCTGGTTCACGCTGGAGCCTTGCCAATGATATTTGAAGTGCTTGATTTTGAACTTTTTTTCACACGAAAATTCATTGCTGTTATAACATTTGACGTTTACATATTCACAACTATAAATGTTTCTTTCGACAAAATTTATGCTCTAATATCATTGGCACGCTTCCAACGTGAGACATAAATAACTGCGCGTGAAGAGTGCCACGTCACTGGAGTATACGTGCCTTGTCTTTTACCAAGAATTTGAAATGCTTTTCACAAACTTGTTACCTGGCAATTGATGACATGCATTCACGGCTCCCATTCGGATAAATTCAGAATTTTAATTTGCTGCATGCAGGCGTTACAACGGCACGTTTCTGATGACGTCCGATGGCAGTATATTCAGTGGAACTGCCGTGGATCTGCGCGGCACCGATTCGGCCATCCTGCGATTTTGGCCACAAAGTAGAGTGTTGAGAACGAAGCCGGACGCCATGTGGCTCAATGGTGTGTGCTTGGCATAGTTGTTAAAACGTATTTACGTTTACTCAAAAAATACTCATACTCGAGTACCGAGTAGATATGTTTCCGTTGCCTCTGAAAACAGTATTTATACTCGCTTTTCCGTATACCTTCCATGGAAAAAAGTATTCTACTGATGAATAAAATTTAAAAAATTATTCAACGTTTTCTGTACTCAGGGGTTTACGTTTACAAAAAAATACTTAACGTTTACGCATACTTTGAAAAAGTTTGACACTTTTAACAACTCTAATGTTTAGATTATGTGTGATATAAAACTAAAAGTAGTGCCCCTCAAATGCATTTCCCCAATCCACAGAGCCCGATTTCGTATATTCGTTCGAGTTGGGCAACTTCATTTACTTCTTATTCCGGGAGACTCCCTTGGAAGTTTGCCAAACTTCCACGACTGCTACTAATTTACGACGGAAACGCGCCAATCGGGTGGCCAGAGTTTGTAAATCCGACATTGGCGGAAATGAGATTCTATTGCGGGACGTCTGGACAACCTTTGCCAAAGCTACTATCAGTTGTGATGAAAGATGCCCACAATTAATACACGCCCATCTTACCAGCGATGGGGAATCTCTGGTGGCTGTTTTTACTAGTGATGAGTAAGTTTTGCGTGAATTATGGTGCCACTTACAGACCCTGTAAAATGCCTTGCAAGATGTCAAATGTCATGCAAAGTGAGCAAGGTCATGTAAAATGGTCCGTAAAACAGCAAACGAAGTTTGCCATTTTACAGAGCATTTTACATGACTTTTGCGACTCGGCATGACATTTAAAATTTTACAGGGTCTGGGGGTGCCCTCTAGATCGAACCATTTTCGAACTCTAGATCGAACCTGGATTAATGATCGAACCATTTTCTTCACATATCATCTACTATTTACATTATTCCAGCGATGCCCTGCCAATGAGCGCAGTTTGCGTATACTCGACGGGTGATTTGCGCAAGGTTTTTTCAGCCGATTTTCTGTACAAAGACATGGAAACTGACCTGTGGATGACCGCCCCTAACCCTGAAAAATATTTCGATGTGAGTTTAAATATAAGCGCGTTTTTCTACAAATAAAAATCATATTATCTATATCACGGTTCAGTGCGGTGTTGAGGCGGGCACGGGCCGCACTGTGCGTTCGCTGGACGACGCGCAGAAGTATCAGCTGGTTGCCGCCACTTGGCAGCCTGCCAATGGTTTGGCTGCAGTACACCAAGCACCACTGCAGCGGTAATTTTGCACTTCCATTTTGAACTGTTTACGTGAAAGGGAGCTGGCATCAGCTTACATTGAGTAATTAATGTATAATTTTGAGAAAATATAATTAAAAAAGTAAAATATCTAAAAATGAAATTAAATTCCTCTGAAAAAATGCTGAGAAAATATCAAAAAAATATAAATGAGATATTAAGATAAGATAATTACATAAGATAAATAACACTAAATCGCTCTGGAAAACCCTAGAGAAAATATCAAAAAAATTTTTTTTTGTCATTTTCTGATATAAAAAATATATACTGCACCGAAAAACAAACTGCACCGGCGCCGGACCTCTCCCATCACTAGTTCAAAGCTCAAACAACACACTTCAAACAAACTCCACACAGATACACTCGTGTGGCGGCACTGAAAACACGAACCTCTTTGGCTGTGTTCGCAATCACTAACAACGGTCATCTGTTCAAGTTTGCGCTGCACAAAAATGCCACTGCCGCTTGTCTGCTCGAAATTGTCGCCTTGCTGCCGGAACGAAATAGCGAAAGAATGCTTGATATGGCCGTCCATGAGAAGGAGGTCGGTGGAAAAACGATTTTTGGGTTTCACTAGATTTTGTCGATCGATATTCGCGTTGGGAAGACATGATGTACTCGATTCAAAGGTTAAGTCGCTAATTCATGGCTATTGCTGTGGTGTGGTGTGTGTGTGTGTTGCTGCGATTCTGTGCTGCGCTTGCAGTCCATGTGATCCATAATTTCTTATGTATTGATGATTCCCGGTGTTGTTCCAGTGCATACGTATGCTACATAATAAAAATTTTTTTTTGCAAATATTTAAATTTAATTTTCGCTCCATAAATACAAATTTGCTTCCATACTTCACCTTCATCCATTCAAATCCCACAACCCTCCCCCCTTTTCAGTCGCTCCTCTACATCAGCACCACTCACCGAATCGTGTCCGAAGTGCTGCACCGGTGCGCGCGGCACGATCACAGCCAGTTGGCATGCGTGCATGCGGTGGGCCACTTTTGCTCGTGGCACACCGACCGCAAACGGTGCGTGTTCACGCGCGACGGCCGCGGCGCCAACGTGATCAGGCACTGGCACAGGGCGCCCGCGCCGGCCAAGTGCTTGGAGCAGTTGAGAGTGGATGGTTAGCTGGGCTGGTGCCGCGTTGTGACTGGTGTTACAAAGATGGGTGTTTTTCACAAAATACAGTTAATCGTAAATAATGTAACAAAATCTCTCACAAAAAAAATAAAAATTAAATCTCTCTGGGAAAACGCCGAGAGAAAATATGAAAAATATAGTGCTTTTTATATTTTCGCTTCATAAAATAAATACAATAAAATCTCTCCAGAAAAACCCGGAGAGAATATAAATAAATGTAGAATTTTTTATACTTTCTTAACAATAAATCTCCCGAGATTTTTGAATGCTAATTGCAATTGTGACCCCATATGTTTCAAAACCTCTATCAAAGGATGCTATTAAAACCCCAAAAACAGACGACCCTTCCTCGGGCGGTTTCTCCCCTTGGGCGGTGTGGCTGCCGTGCCCGCTGCTGGGCGGCAAGAACGACTCTGAGTGCCAGTGCCGCCGGCGGCGATGCGTCACGCTGCCCTGCGACGGGCCTTTGATTGAGGTTGCCGAGTGTGAACGTGTGTTCTGTTGGTGTTATCACTTTTATCACGGTAGCCTCTCGGTTTCTTGGGGGCCCACCAAATTAGAATGTACCGTACCTCTATATGGTACTATGGTACCTGTATTGGTTCCCATGGGTGATTATTTTTTCGTCAGATTATTTTGAGGTGGGGCTTTTCAATGGGGAACTGTTTGATTCGTCAAAATTTTCAACAACATGGTGTTTGGACATAAGCTGTTACTTTACAGCACCTGTTAGTGTCACAAACTTATCATAATATGACTAAAATAATCATTTTAACTTCATTGATTCAAGTTCAATGGATCAATCAGACCAGACATAACTGTTTTATCCTGTCTGCCTTCATCAACCGTTTCTACGATGTGTGGTATTTTCCCGCCAATCAGGATGGGGTAACTATTCAAGGGGGGGGGGGGTGGGGAATTTATTCAGTTATTCACTAGGTTAACAGGGGGAATTAATCGAGAATTTACGGTAATTTGTTTATGCAGCTATTCATTGGCCGGATCACAACCAGAATTTGCGTCAAAAATTTTCTTCGACGAAATGGATACATCGAGATCCATCAGCCAATCACCCTATATACCCCGCCATTCGCAGAGCACGGCAACTGGACGCCCTGGTCATCGTGGTCGTCGTGCAGCTCAACATGCGGCCGCGCCGCCGTGCAAACGCGCACGCGCTCGTGCAGCAACCCGTCGCCGGCGCACGGCGGCCGCACCTGCGTCGGGCCCGCCGACAACCAACGCCTGTGCGCCCAACTGCCCGACTGCCCCGGCGGGCTGCCCGAGAAAATCGACGGCGCCTGGTGCCAGTCCCACACCCTGTAAATGGCCCTGTAAATGTAAAACGTCACGCAATGTGTCAAAAGTCATGGAAAATGCCCTGCAAAATGGCAACTCGGTTGCCATTTTGCAGGGCATTTTCCATGACTTTTGACACGTTGCTTGACATTTGACATTTTACAGGGCATTTTACAGGGTCTGGGACTGCCTCCTGGTCTCTATGGTCGGCGTGGAGTTTCTGCTCGAGTCCGTGCGGCGGTGGTCAGCAACGAAGATCCAGGAGGTGCGATGATCCAGCACCCAAGAATGGTGGAAGAAATTGCGAGGGTTGCGATGAACAGTACGCGCCCTGTAATGAGCACAGTTGCCAACGTGAGTGAAGCTGTTTGGTGGGGAGAATTTTGTGGCTAAGTTGCTGTGATTGTGGTCGGAGCAGAGTTGACAAAATGCCAGGAAAAAAATGGAAAACCTGAGGATAAAATGGAATGATACGTGAATAAACAAACACTATTTTTATACAATCTAAAACACGCACTAAAAAAGCTATTTTTATACAATGTGTATAAAATTTTAGTATTTTAATAAATTAAAAATTAAAAACCCTGGTCGTGAGGCGCAGCGATGTTAATCTGTGAACGTCAAAAAATTCAGTTTACCCATATTTCATAGCTCTATTTAGCAACATTAAATACTCCTAGTTTATTTACCTCCCTGCCAAATCTGCTTGCTTACCATCACTACCCATCCAACAACCAATCCAACCCAAACGAATCCCTCCCAAAAACGTGCAGAAGTCCGCCGGTGGTCCGACTGGACGCCGTGGCTGAGCGCGGCAAATTCAAGCGGCGCCACTGGCGTGGAATTGACCCGCTACAAGTTTGCGTGCGTCGCTCACATCGGCGACCCCTCGCTGCTGTCCGTCAGCGCGGCCAGGAGCGAGAGCAAACTGTGCGATAAAAACAGCGGGTCGGATTGTGCTCAGAAGGTTTGTTTAGGGGGATTTTTTTCACTGGCTGATTGATAGTGACGTGTCAGGTGACACGGATTGTATACATATTTTCCTCTACCCCCATTTTGGACGATTTAAAAAAAATTAAATTTATTTATTATCAAGGCGTTTAAAAAAAAATTTTTTTACAAACCTAATTAGATAATCAACCAAGTGAATCGTTCAACTGCCACATATTCACGGATCCGAAAATACAGTTTGTTTTCATCAAGAATTGAAGAGTTCTCACACAGACACATTTGGCACAATTCCAAAAACCGTCCACCCTTCACCACAGGGTCACCTGCCAGTAGATGGACACTGGTCAATGTGGTCGCCGTGGTCCAGCTGCAACTCTACCTGCGGTGAAGGCGGCGGCGGTGCGCAGACTAGACAGCGGCAGTGCGACAGTCCAAAGCCTAACAATGGCGGTCTGCAGTGCGCCGACCACGGTCTCGAGTCCAGGCAGTGTAATAGGCATAACTGTCAAGGTAGGTTGTTCTCGTTGTCTTGCATGTGTTTAAAGTGTTTTTATTGTGCGATATGTGGGTGAACCCAATTTATCATACCATATTGCCTCGAATACCCCCTTGAACTTGAATAAACCCCCATCCCCCTCGATATACCCCCAGATCTGAGCGTGCCGAGGAAAAAAGAACCTCCCACCCTCGAAATACCCCCCGTCTGGAATGAAGTACATAATGTATACGATGTACATGATGTATTAATTGAGGCCAATTTGCATCGCAGCTCTGCTATACATAGACTGTAGTTTGTGTAGCAATGCACGTTGATAACCACCCCTCAAAATTTGCACTCTTGAAAAATAACCCACCCCCCCCCCCCCCCCGGGGGCATTTCGAGGAAGTACGGTATATACCTCCCCCATGCACCAACAACATCCAAATACATCAATATAACTCCCAACCCCCCCCCCCAGCGAGCTGGTCGTGCTGGTCGACCTACTCTGCGTGCAGCGTTTCGTGCGGCCTCGGCTCCAAGCGCCGCGGCAGACAGTGCGACCGCCTGCCCGGACAGACCCCCTGCGAGGGGGAGTCTAGGCAAACTGTTGTTTGTGAAGAGGGGAAGTGTCCTGATCGAGGTGGGTTGGGTGGTTTTTTTGGGGTGAGTGCCCAATTAGTAGCTCCGTGTTTATTTCAATGTTTTAATAACCTGTAAAATGCCCTGTAAAATGTCAAATCTCATGCGTGTCAAAAGTTGCGTGTAAAATGCCCGGTAAAATGGCAAACGCACGGGATCTGGGACTGATACTGATTCACCTGTTGTTGTTTTTTCAAGGGATTTCCGTGCATGCGCGCAATTTCGCAAAACATCACATTCTTCAGATACGGTGGAAGTTTTTTTCGAAACATCTTCACATTTTTACATCTTTACATCCATCATCGATCGCTCTATCAACAAACTCAACCCCCACTATATATCAAACGCAGACGGCTACGGTGCGTGGTCGCCCTGGTCTGCGTGCGACGAGAAGCGGTTCGCTCGCGCCCGCGTGCGCAACTGCGTCCATTTGAGTCTTTGCGGCGGTATGCCCGTCCAGGCGCAGATTTTACAATGTGGTAAATTGAATTTTTTAAAGATTTTCTGTCATTAGTTTATTTATCAAGTAAATTTACTGTATTTACTCGAATGATAACCCCCATCTTGAATAACTCCCCCTTTGAATAATCCCCCCTCAAATAGACCTCCCTCAAAAAAGTCTGACGAAAAAAACAATCCCCGGGGGAATTATTCCAGCAAATACGGTATATAAAACGTCTTCACCTTCATATATATCTTCACGCAGATGCAGACTCACCACTACTCACGCAATCCGTTCACCAATACGAATCACAAGCAGAGGCGCCAGGCACCTGGCTGCACACGTCACTTTGGTGCCTGGCCGCATTTTTGGCCGGGCTCACTGTGGCACTGCTGACCGCGTGTGTCGCACTGAAATGTGCCAATGGCAGGGGCGGAGAGGACAGGAGCGGCAGCAAGGCGGGTTCTGGTGAGTTGACGGGACAGCTGGCATGAGTTGAGGAGATAACGAATTGCTTCTCATGTTTGAACTTCGTCTGCCTGGTGCCACTCGCCGGCCCTGTAAAAGGCACTGCAAAATGTTAAGTGACATGCAAAGTATCAAGGTCTTGTAAAATATCCTGTCAAATGGCAAGCTCGTTTGCCATTTTACTGGGCATTTTACATGACTTTTGACGCTTTGCATGTCATTTTGGGCCCACACACGCTAGTTGACATCGACACCAAATGTCAACTGGCGCCGATCCCAATTCAAAGCTTGCTGACGAGTGGACGAACAAGGTTCAAACGCAATTTTTGAATAAGGTACGGAACCAGTTGACATTTGGTGTCGATGTCAACTAGCGTGTGTGGGGCCTTTACATTTTACAAGCCTTGGAGTGCCCCCTTGACAAGCGATTCGTAGCTTTTCTAACTGAAATGTAAATAGTTTCACAACATAACCAAATAGAATCCCAACCACCCCCCCCCCCGTCTTCCACTCAGACTCTGGCCGCACATCAAGTTCAGCCGCACCTGGCACCCTATACACGGCCATGACCCTGGGCGGGTCCAAGGGCTCCAACCTGTACACGCCCACCACGGACAACCTCCAGCAGCACAACTGCACCCCGGCGGCCCCGGTGCATCAGTCGATCGCTAGGTTGTCGACTAATGGAAGCGAGCCTAGGAGTGTCCTGTTGCAGCCGCATTTGAGGCGCAGTGAGATGGGGGATAGTGATCACGATGATGCCAATTCGAATGACCCGCCTGACGTTGCTATGAGGTTTGTTTTTTTGTGGGGGGGGGGTGTTTGAAAATTGCAGATGTCCAGAAAATAAATACAAATTAACTTTGGTGACATTTTCACCGTTTTTTTCGACCTGAAATCATCCTGTTTAGGTTTTCGCACCCTTTTTGTTGTTTTCTTAAAGGGTCGTTTACACGGTTTCGTGTGCCGACAAAAAAGTTAAGCGTTAAAGTTCCATAATTCCGGAATAAAGTTCCGTATCTGCGGGAAAAGCCAGTGAAGTATACTCACTAGTTAAGTTTACACACATGCCAATTTGCATATAATTTGAGCCTGTCGTTCAAAACTTATTTGCATTTGAAGATGAATTTCAGTTGTCGGTTCGGTTTCAAAACGAAAACCGAGCCGACAACTAAAATTCATTTTCAATTGCCTATAATTCGTGAACGACATGCTCAAATTATCTGCAAATTGGCATGTGTGTACACATAACTAGTGAGCACAATTCACCGTTTTTTTCTTGCATATATGAAACTTTATTCCAGAATTATGGAACTTTTCCACCAAACTTTTTTGTCGGCACACGAAAGCGTGTAAACGCTGCTTAAGCTGAAGTTCGGCAGATGTTTTTATACGAAATTCGTGTTTCAAATTTCGGTTGGGAACTTGTGTGTGTAGTACCAATGGACTAAGTTTTATGCAAACTGGTGACTCCAATGAACACTAACCAACGAATAAAACAAAACCTACCCCTCAACCTCCAGAATCCCCCCGCCCCCGAGCTCTTTATCAACGGACACCCATCAGGGAGCCTCTAGTCGATCAACCCTAGTGGTGAACCCCCTGGACCAGCTGCTGAGCATGGTGCGGCAGAATGGGGTCGCCGGCCGCACCACATCTACCAGCGGCGACTTGGCACCTGGCCAAGACACAGATGCGGGCGACCCCCAGATGGGGTTACCCCCCACTGGGGGTGGGGGTACATTGAGGAGGGCTGTCAGGGCTAGTATGCAGACCAGAGATTATTTGTGAGCTGTTGGAAGTGTGTGAGAATGTTTTGTGTAAAATACTTTTGGCTTCAACGTGTAGGACTTTTCGTTTCATGGGCTTATTTACCATATAGTGCCGATCAGAAACCAAACGGGGTCTGGCATGGCGCAGAAATTTTCAAAATTGAAAAGGTTGGATCCACTCAACCCACATTGCATATTTATTATTCCAGAATGATGTCTTGTGGTGGAAGTGTGACAGAAAAAATACCAGACAAGAATTTAGCATTCCGCAAAAATGCTAGGCTATATGCAGTGCGCTTTCGCTTCCCCCCCCCTCAAAAAAACAAGTGTGAAGAATTTAAATGAATGGGGTTTACATGTTCCATTACCATCAGTGAGTATAGCACCCAAAGCAATATACATAAATATATCATGTGTATAAATATAGGTATGTATAATTATAATGAAACCTAAAATAAAGCCACTCAGAAGAAAACGTCACCTGTGAGACCCCCGTGTGGTCTAATTAAGGAATGGATTTTAATCGGCATTTCATAGTATTTAAGTGAAATCAACTCTGAACAAGCCATTAACCGCAACAGTATTTATTCTCGTCGACAATATGCAGTGATTTTCACGGGTGAAAGCCTTTGTCCCTTTTTATCTGCCACGATTATAGCTTATCTACTTATCGTAGCTTGTGACTTCCTCCAACATTCACTTCGCCAGTAAACTGGTTATATTTCGTACTGCAGTGTTTTGATTATTTTTATATTTAGGCACTGTTCTGGTAATTTTTGGAAATTTATTTGTATCAACTTTGATCTGCCGTGACGTACTTTATCAAATGAGTAAAATTGTTTCTTTTTATATGTGTTTTTTTCTAAGTTTCTAAATGTGTGTGGCAATAATTGATAGCATTGGATCATAAATATTCATAGGTAATTCATGGAGAAAAGATAATCCAGTACGAGAGAAAGGTATACTTCCGTCATGGATGGGTGAATTCCTTGATTGTAAAAATATTCAATAGTCAGGTTTGTTTGTAAGAAATACCTAGGTACCTTATATATAAATATAGATATTGGATGTTTTTTGTTTGTTTTTTGTTTTATTTTTGCAAATAACTAAATGCAGATGTTCGTCCAATCAAAATATTCTTGTCTCGCAAAGATAGTCATAAATACGACATATTATAATCACTGTCTCCGCAGATGATATCACTTTAGTCTTTTACAACTGCAAACCCAAAATCACTTCCTTTCACTAAGTCGGCTGTCCCAGCCTAAATTATCATTCCGAAGTTTCGCGTCGAAATTATTCATGTTTAACTTGTTTCACATGATTCTTTTACTGATAATCGTAGATAAACAGTTGGAAATTCTTATGCATTAATTAATTTACAAGATACAAGTTGTCTGTATATATTTCACGACTGTAGGTTTTCACTTTCATTCACTTTTAAGAACATTTTCTGGGAACTATTATAAACATTATCAGTCGTCTTTTATCTCTTTCAAAAATGTGGCAGCGCGCACCAGTTGACAAATTCCGTAAAATTAGTCTTCCGTCAACTGTAACGTCAACTGAACCGAATTGACCGGAGGTCGGCAGTCAACTAGTGCGGACTGTAATTTTTTGTTTAATTTGATTTTGCCGTGAATCTGCTAGGAGACAGCGCTCTAAGATTCGCTAAAATTGAGCGAAACTGTAGAATGTTGTTCCTGTCAAAATAGTCAGCGCTTTTTGCACGTTTTTTACCATTTTTATTTTGTTCATTCGCTTGATTATTGTATTCATTTGGTATGGTTTACATTATTTTTTATAACTTAATCTGTGGTGTCTCATGAATCGATATGTAAAAGAAATGAACACGTGTTAAGTTGATAATACTCATTCATAATTACAATTAATTGGTGCGCTCTTTTCTTTTCCCAACTACATAAATAGTTTGGTCCCCTACATTCTCATTCTCGCTTGTCCATCTACTCATTAATTCCATTCCGTCTGCAGCACAGTCGCACCAAATTTTGATAAGCCATAATCCGGTCAAAAGTTCGCCGCGCGACATGTCAATCAAGGGGTCATCGTTTTTGTCGCCGCGCCGCCGCTCTAATCCGCCCGTCAAGGTAAATAAACTGCAGGTAAGAAGTATTCGCTGGGCGCGGTCCGTTGCGCGTTGCATTATTGTCGGCGCCCTTTCATCTTGCCCTTTTCATTAATATATGTCACGGGTCAATAGGAAGACATCAAAATCGTTTTGATATGCTTACATCATCGTGTTTGCGATGCGCGTTTGCATTTCGATGTGTGTTATAGGGCTTGAAGTCGACCTTTATGGTCGTTTGCCGTGCCGCCGGGAGCCGCACCCGCGCCCCGCACTAAGTGCCCGCGCGCTTTCATGTGTGCCGCCCGCCCGGCAGTCAATTAGCGTGAACAATATGCTGTTTGATTTGCTACGAATGTGTTGGTCTTTGGCCGCTGTGTGGCGGGTACCCGGCGCCGAATTTGTCCGTTGAACGGTGAGAACGGGTAGCGTCACGAATATGGTATTTTTAAGCCTCGTGGGGAACTAAACTAGCTTTTTTCAAGTTTAATTAATTGGCTGTTCCGCGGACAAAGATCGTGGAAAATTAAACATTAGCGTTTGAAACTTTGAAATATCCGATCGGATCCTGATTTGGTTTTTTTTTCCAACGCTAGTTGGCCACCGCAGTGCACTACTATTCGGTGAACGGGGATGCCGCCTTCCACATGTTTGCGGGTGGTCATTCCGCGCTGCACGGTCGAGCGCGAACGACGCTTTTACACGAAACGCGCATCGATATGCGCTTGTTGCGTCCGTGCCAGTTTTATTAGCACGATGCCATTTTTACGAGCCGCACCGCGGTGGGATCCATTCACAGTTCCGCCTGATAAGATCGCGCCAAATTCGCCACTGTTATGGATAAAATGTATTGGGAATTCATGGCGGCGCCGCTGCGAGTGAGTGGTTCTTGCCGCGCGCCACGTTTGCGAAGTGCGTCATGTGAATCTTGAAGTCGTCCTTGCAGTGCATTGCAGTCGCACATCATCATATGACGAGTGTGGTCATTCTGACATGTTGTAGAAACTGACATAACGCCATGCGAATCTGGCATGTTGTGGAAACTGACATGCGCAAAGGTGAAAGTAACATGCCCGGCGTGAAACTGACATGCCCTGCACATTTAGGTGATCCGACTTGAATTTAATCCTGAGTACACTGCGTTTGGATGATGTATGGATCTGTATGAATGGTTTGGACAAAATGCGCATCAAAAGTTTAAATTAGTTGAGACTTCACGCACCCAACTTAACGCAACTTTCCTTCTTTCTTGTCAGTTGACAGGGCGAACGACTAGCCCAAGCCAAAGGTAAATAGCGCACCCCAGCCACGCGGTGGATATAAGCGGTCGCAATTTATATGTTAATCGTCAACGGGCAGGTCGCCTCCATTACCGGCTGACGACATTCGACACGCCGCCCAAGCGGCCCATGCTGCACTTGGTGCGCTACCGTTTGATCCCCGCCTCGGGGGGACCGTTGGATAATGGTCATGGGGTAATTAATGATGTGATTATTGTTTAGATGACGCTTTGTAGTTGAATATGAATATTGAATGTGAATTTTGATGTTCCAGATAGGTGTGTATTTACCTGCACATTGTCAGTTGCGGTAAGCGTGTTAAACGCGTTACAAATATTTCAACACATTAGTATTACAACAACAGATGTTGATGCACTAATGGTTGATATCACTCATTGTATAGGTAGATCAAAGAGATCTCCAACAGGGCCTCCTAAATCCGCAACGAATCATCCACCACTCTCCACCTAGTTTCACTCATAATCAAACATACCCAGCTAAATCGAATTATCTCGCGCTCACTTACCAACTGCGACCGTGCACTGGGCACTTTTCGGACTTCGGCATTGTCGGCCAACCCGCGCCGGGCGCCGAACGAGACGCTTAGAACGATAGCGCGCCAAACGCCATCGCCGGCGCCGTGTCGGATTTCTTTGCCGCCGCCGCCGCGCCGCTCGTCGGCTGTCGGATGTGGGAAGAATTTCAGCCGCGCGCGTGTGATCTGACCCATTTAGGTGTGCGCCCGGCTGCTTGATCCGTGCCGCGGTGTCGAGACAAAGTTTTGCGTGTGGTTTTTCCATTGTTGTGCGATGGTTTTTGTTGATCGGCTGTTTTATGTCGGCTTTACCTTTATAGAGCATCGTACAAGCTTTTCATTGCGCAATGTTATATCTTATCAGCATGCAGCCTCGCACAGAACTCAAGCCGTGTCCAATTCTAGCGATCACCACTTTCGCACAACACCCGGCACGTGGGGCGGGCAAGTGGGAAAATAAAAGGCGCCCGTCTGATGCACTTTATCCCGTTTGGTTGGCTAAGCGCGCGTCAAATGCCTCCCGTGTTGGGAGCTACGGTCACCTACAGTAACTCGTCTCTGATACCAGTTTCATGGCGCCGCCTACGCGCGCGCCGGCTTGCACGCGTACGGCCACGAGCTGTTCACCTACCAATCAGTAATTAATACAGCGGCAGCGGCAAATTTTGTGGGCCCGTGCTTGACGTCGAATGAGTGTTGCTCCATTTGACAGTCTCCATGGCTTTTGATCGGTCGGCTTTTCGGCCGTCGCGCCGCAAGCGCCTTATGTGCCTTTTGCGCGGCTAAACAACAATGGCAAACAACGTGTTCATTTGCGGCGGGCGGTCATTTCAAGCTTGATCGCACACAGCCGCGACTGGGATTCAAGCACCCACTCGATTTGTGCTGCCAGGTTTGATCGGTGTCATCTTTCTGGTTGCTCAAAACATGCTTCACATTTGGATTTGGTGAGAGCAATACATGACGATTATTTGCTCTACTGATTTGGGCTGACTTCCGGCTCTATTTGGTCCATCTGATGCGCGGGGAAAACGTGAGCGATTTGTTCGAACACTTGTCAAATAAGTGAAATGGCTTGTACCGTGGACCCTGTGCCTGTCGGCATGTAAACCCGTGTGGCATGTAGATCTCTAGGGATTTCCAATATTTCGACCCTCGGGGCTTCATTGATAACAAATCCCTCCTCCGGTGAGATAGATAATTGAAAATAATTCTGGGGTTTCGCTGGTGCTAAAATATATATGAGATATATGGCAAAATTGATCAAATAGCCCTACACACACTAGTTTTCACTGTGACTGATGTGAAAACTGAAATGGCGACATGGCGACATCCAGCCTACTCATTTTGAATGCTCTATGTGTTTTAGTTTTCAAATTTTCAAAGTTAAACTATCATTTATTTAAACTCAAATTTGAATAAAATAAAATGATTCAACCGTGATTTTTAATTTGCATTTGAAAAAATTTCAGTTTTCACAAGAAGTCACGGTGAAAACTAGTGTGTGTAGGCACAATGGAGCAAAATTTAGCGATTTTGAGTAAAATTTGGGAAAAATTGGTCAAAGTTTGCTCCACATAGATACCTAGATTGTTGAGCGATTTGTGGGTGGCTCAGGGGATAGTGGCCTCGGAATGGATATATAGCTGAGCAGCCCTCCCCCATGAGACCCCCGCAACGGGTCTACATGCCAAGCGGGTTTACATGCCAAGCGAGGCTACATGTCATACCGTGTCACAAGTGATTTTTGGACCCTATTTTTGGCGGAATCGCGCCAGTTCGAATTTTTTCGGACGGCGACCCTTTTTCCAGCCGGATGGTAACTGATGAGTTAAAACACACGTTTTTCCATCACACCTTCCCGCTGCCTTCCAATCTTTGCTGTTGCTTTCATTGATAAATATATATGTGCTCTGATCTGTATCACCAGTCGTAGTTGGCCGGAGGGTCAGATAGCTGAAAAAAAATTTTGTTTTTTGGGGGGGGGGTTGGCGGGGGTTCAATATAAATATAGGGGGAATGGCGGATTCCCCATAACCGCGTATTGCACATTTGTGTTAAACCTCCCATAAGTGCCGCACATTCCACAAATTAATAAGTTGCACATGGGGACATAATATTCCCCATGGCGGGCAAAGATTCAATGCCAAAATGGGTATCCATTTGCCATAACACAAAGTATGCACAGCCCTCATGTGCAATCTTCTGTGTCCATGTGCAATTTGTGCATATGTGAAGGGTCCAAATTCACAGTATTTAAATACAATAATGCAAGTTAATGCAAAAACACAGCTGCCCTTCAATGCATAATAGTGTCAAGTATACAGATTATCCTAATATTACTGGCCATTGGCACTATCTGTCACTGTTGTATTTGGGGTTGATTAAAATCTATGAAATTAAATCTATGAATTTAATATGGGGCTTTTCCAAGGTATAGACGGAAAAAAGGGGGAAAAATCGCTAAAAGTAGGTTAAAAACAGCTAGAAATAGGTCTATAAGTACATAAAGTACAAAAAAATCGCTAAAAATAGGCAATAAGGAACGTGAATTAGAATTTTGAAGGTGAAAAACTATAAAAAGGTACGAAAATTAGCGATTTTGAGCGAAAATTGGGCCAAAATTTCTTAATATCGGACGATTTGGGGGATAGATAGCCAAAAAATTTGCCTCCGGGATAGATAGATAGCTAGCGGATGCTGGCCCCCCAACCCCCCCCCCCCCTACTAAACCCCTGTGGATTTGTAAATATGTTGCGTAGTTGCTGAAACTGATAGGCTGACTGAAACTGGCTGATAGGCTATATTCAGTGTTTTTTACTTTTAAAATACATTCATTCGTTTCTTCACATTTCTGCCGATTACAGCCCCAAGCGCCTCTTGTCTGAGCCGGTTTTCACAGTAATGAATAAAGTAAGTATGTATTTGAGTAAGTTTTTTACAGCCACAATTGTTTGCTTTCCAAAAGTACCGCCACCGAAAATTGGGCTGTAAAGTAATACATTTGTTTTGGAGCCACTATTTTTACCACTGGTAGCCGTGGGAACTATTCTATTTACGCGTATGATGTTGATTCCTTTTGAGTTTCTCTGAAAACTTTCTAGATAAGATTGACAAGTGAGGTTCAATTCTCTAAGTGGTGAACTTTCCGGAATTCGCTTACATTGCCCTGCCTATTCATCTATTCGGATATTGTTTAGCTGTTTTAGTTTTTTATAGCCCAATAATGCTTCCCTATTGTAGTCTTGATTGACCTACTAATTTTTTTGTATTATAAGTTTTTTTGTATTACAACTAAATACTACACTATTATACTTGACAAGTATTCAAGCAAAAATATTGGTATTTCGGTGATAACCTCTTGATAACTGCCGCATATTACAAATTTCAAACACCATCATTTTCCTGTTTTTCGGTCTAGTGGAATTCATTTGTTGTTGTATTTATGTGAAATATGGTATTTCAGTTTCTGAGTTGCTACTGATGAGACTGAGCTTATATAGTTATGTTAGTCTAGCGGAATGGAGCGAATTTGAAAGTGATAACCTATTTACGGAGTTTTACTGAGGTTTTACTGAGTTGCTACTGATGCTGTTCCAGCTGAGTCTACTAGTCCAGAAAAATGTGTCGAAACTAGTAAAGCGCCAGGAAAAATGGCGCCAGGCGCCAATGGCGCCACGGCGCCATCTGAAAAATGGCGCCAGCGCCAAAAGGGCGCCAGAGAAAATAGCGCCAGGCGCCAAAATAGCGCCAGGCGCCAAAATGGCGCCAACAATTAACGCAATTTTTTCAGCATGTAGATCATCACAGAAGCATCTAAAGAAGAGCAATGTATCATACCAATTTCCTCAATATTAAAAGCCACATAAACTGCAGCTTATAATTGTGTATAGGTAATAAACCACATCTGATTATTGTATATAGGTAATATACCATAAACCACTTCAAAATATTGTAGTCAAAAAATTCTTCAAATGGGTACAGTACTTCACTGTTTTTTGCTTTCTTTGTCGAGGTGCAGTTTTTTAGGTAAAAGTAAAAACATTTTGATTTACCTTCATATTATGTAATCAGGCTGTGAGTAAATTTAAAATACTAGAATGAATCTGTATACGTAATTGATGTGTAAGATGTAAATATTTTCACCCTTGTGTATAGGTATGATGAAAGAGTGCTTATAATAGGTCTGTAGACAAGATGAGTTGATAAATGATGTTTTATATTTTAAAATGAACCTGGCTTGACTGGCTGGTATACTAAATAACAAATATTATTGTCACTCATTATTATTTACATGCTAGCATGCAGAGATGGAAGTTTTGAATCTAAATAAGTGTTAAATCACTGATGAAACCAGCCCTAACATTTTTTTGTGATATTTTTTATTCAGATGCACTTTAAAAAAGGTTAAAAAGTAAACTCTCATGGAACATTTTGGCGCCCTTTCTGGCGCCATCCAAAACAATGGCGCCGGGCACCAAACTGGCGCCAGAAAAAAATGGCGCCAAGCGCCAACGGCGCCATGGCGCCATTCAGAATAATGGCGCCAGGCGCCAGATGGCGCCAAGCGCCAATGGCGCCATGGCGCTGGCGCCCTTTGGCGCCATTAAAGGGCGCCAGCGCCATGGCGCCATTCCATCACTAGTCGAAACTAGCATTTTTCCAATATTTAATTTGCATTTTGACCCTCCATGGGGCTGGATAGATAGTAAATCGCTCCTCGGAGGGAATGATAGCTGACTGTTTTTCTGGGACTCCCGGGGTTTCGATGTATATGCTTTTTCAAAGTGTATTAAGAAGAAAAGGGCGAAAAATCGTTAAAAGTAGATTTAAAATACCGTATTACCTCGAATTATCCCCCCCCTTGAATTAACCCCCCCCTCGAATTAACCCCCCCTCAAAATGGGCTGGGGTAATAATAAACCCCCCCCTCGAAATACCCCCCCCCCTTCGGAATGATGTACGTCATGTACATAATAAATACGTCATGTACGCAATGTACATGATGTATATTACTGTTAATTTGCATTGCAGCTACACATAGAGTAGTTTGTGTAGCTATCTACGTTTTTATGTCCAAATATATCCTGTTTGGACACATTTATTACCTATTTTGGGTACGCAAATGCCTACTATTTACTACGATCCTTACGAAAATTTCTGACGAAATAATAAACCCCCCCCTCGAATAAACCCCCCCCTCGAATTAACCCCCCCTCAAATTTTGCTGGCGAAATAATAAACCCCCATGGGGGTATTTCGAGGTAATACGGTAACTAAAAATAATAATCTATTTAAATATATTATATAATAATATATATAGGTATATAATATATAAGCACACATAAATAGTACAAAATTTGCTGAAAATCGGCAGTAAGGGACATGAACAAGTTATTTTGAGGGTCGAAATAGACAAAAAGGTATGGAAATTCGCAATTTTTGGTAAAAATTCAGGTAAAAGTTCTGAGTAATCGCTCCAGAATTTGCCACCAGGATAGATAGATAGCTGAGCGGCCTGGATACCTATATAGATCGGTGGACGATAATGGGGTTACCCTCTCCAAACACCCCCATTGGAAACCCCTGAATTTTTGCTTTAATGTACTCTTGTACTAAATATTATGTAGTTGCCATGCATCTAAATCAGTCCACTGTCAACTGCCAAGCTCGCAACCCGAGAAAATTTGAGCTTATTGTAATTACCTGTAATCCTCTGAAAAAAACGGAAATATTTATTCACACGCATCCTCCCAAATATATTTCTATACCCGTTGCCGTTGAATATGTTGTTGCGGTCACCGGTGCCGAACATGCCGCGCAAATAGTTATTTGTTATTTGCCTGATGACATTACACTGGCAATGAATGATGCCGTGACAATTAGCGACCCGACAATCTCCGTCTGGAGTTGTTTGTCTTTACGACAGATTGCGTTGATTTCAACGCTCCGTCCATTTATCCGACACGCCCCGCAGCGGGTTTTTTCTGGCTCAATTTCTCACGCGAGTGCCGCGCAAATACTGGCGTCATGATGGCATACTACCATTTGTATACAGTGGTGACATCTACCGTGGAACACACCAAGTGTGTACACACTGCCGCACTTGACTGGTGATCTATTGGTGTTCTCAGAAGCATTCGCGTGAGTCTATCGGAAATGTGTTGGAGTACACTGGCCCCGGTTAGAATATCTCACCGATTGACATCTTTGTCAAGAGAAATTCTTTGTAAAGCGACAAATTTTACACAAAGTTTCAAATTCCTGGTTTCATCCATGGGCTTTGAACCTGATACACCAGCTGAGTCTGGTCTTTGTCATTGGATAAGGCACTGAAACAAGTCACTGGATTGGTCGCTGAGACTATTATAAAAGCTAATTATGTTGGAAAATGTCTTTGACAATCCATTTGGTTGCCCAAAGTAATCCTAGCAGAAAAGTCTGGTCCCTGATCGACCACTGTGCATCACAGAAATAGCTCTGACCCATGCCTGTCAGCTGGGTGCTGTGTATTTGCAGAACGGATTTCGAGCTTCCATTCGAACCGATCCAGATTGACGAGTAAATCGATCTGGTCGCACCCACTTTCCGTTCGATTTCTCTAGGTGGGGGATAATCTTGTCGCCCCATTTGTTTGCAGTCCTCCCCGGCTGCAGTTATAGCAAATAAGACACTGCCCCCCATTACACCTATTTATTTTGACGTTTTTTCCCGCGCGAACGATTTGCTGAGTTAGGAATGCCTTACAGTTTGTCGCTCCGACTTGTCGGACTGTAAACTAAATTTGTATACTCGGTATTCCTGTCGAAAAAATTGATTTGCTTCATGGAAAATGTAATGTGTCTCGGCTAGGGTTGGAAAAAAACGTTTTTTTTAACTCGATGTTTTTTTTTAAACGTTCTTTTTTTAAAAAACAACGTTTTTTTTAAAAGCTCCCAGATATGACCTTGTGTCAACATATATAGGTATATCAGACAGTGGCAATACTCTGTGATGTTATGTATGACCATATAATGGCTGTGGAGCCATGGGATAGCATTATAAGTGGTGATTTGTGTCAAAAATATCCATTTTTCGTTGACATATCGTTTGTATATCGCTTTATAGTTGAATGTTTGTGACTTCAGGTAAAGTTTGGCATGGAATAGTGATGAAACAAGGTTATAAAAGGAGGTTGTTACTTTGGGAGTGAAGTTACACACTGTGGAGGTACATGGAAGCACATTACCTCAATATTATATACTACAGCAACATATGACAGCTTATTAACCCATGGTAGCACAGAAATGGATACTTTGATACTAAAAATGCCACAAAACCAATGAAAACAACCACCAATGTCAATTTGTGTGTGAAATTATGTGCTTGCGCGCAAAAAATTTGCAAAATACCTAGTGCTTAGTACAAAAAATTTCGGCCGATGTTTTTTTTTTAAAAAAAACAACATTTTGGACGTCATGTTTTTTTATTTAAAAAACGTTTTAAAAAAAACATCGGCCAACCCTAGTCTCGGCCGCATTTTTAAAATAAGTGTCCCTTGATCACTCCCCCCATGTCGACTACTTCATCCCCTTTATTAGGGCTGTTAATTCGAGTTTGAGTTATCAACCCCAAATTTTTTGGCCGAGTCTGCAAGTTGAGTCAGTCAAGTCAATGAAAACCGAGTCTCGAGTCGTAGACACATTTTTTCGATTGAGTCAACTCATTTAGCACTAATTTTTTGCCTCCAGTCACGAGTCGAGTTCGAGCCACACCCACAATGCTTGAACAAATTCCCTTCAACAGTGTATGATGAAATAGATTGAGTTTACTGATATATTTTTATCAAGCAATATCTAAAGCGAAGTGAAATCATACCCTAAGTCACGTCGAACTTCTTCGTGGAGGCGTCAAGTCGGCAACGCGACAAAAAAACTCGCCCGAAGTTTATTGCCGGCCGCGTCAAAAGTTACACTGTCGCTGCGCACCGCGTGCACGGTGTGTTCCGAATCGCCAGGCGCGATGATAGAGGACAAAAGCGCCCGTTTTTCGCATTTTTATGTCAGTGCCAATTTGATAGGGCCGGATCGAAATTGCCGGTGTCACTTGCGTGTCAAAAACAAAACAAAAAGTGCGCACTTTTCCGGACCTCGAGGCAATAAAGTAACACCGGGGGGAGGCGGCGGCAGCGGGAAATAATGGGCTGTCTGGCGTTCGCGCCCTCGTGCCAGTTACCACCTTCTCTCGGGCGCAAAAACTGAACGGCGTAATTTACACCTCGCCGGTGGCGTGCTGACGCAAAAAAGTTTCTGGTGAAAGAAGACTATCTCCGTTTTGGTAGAACTTCTGATGAAATATGTCGATTGAATGGTACGATTGAGAGGTTGAACTTTGAGGCGTGGCGCCTGAATTTCCCTGAGTCTGAGAACACTGAGGAGGGTGACAAAAGCGGTTCTTGGCGATGCATTTCATTTTGGGGGTTGCATTCGTGTTGTAAATCTGGAAGTGAATAACTGACAAATTTTCGTCACTTCGTAATTGCGTTATGGCAGGTCAATTTGTAATTTGCAATTTGTGCTGCCGCCGCCGTCCCGGCAGCGTGCAAGTTTCATCGATGGAAATATTGAATTAAATGCGAAAAATAATCGCGTGCCGTTGCGTTTTAGGCGACAGAACTTGACGCCGGCGGTGTGGAAATAATTCTCATCTTGCAAACTCGTAACCTGGCACGTCAGTTAGGTATTGGTGCGGCCGGCCGGCCTGTGGGCTAATTCAATTTGGCCGCTCTGCCGCGCCGACGTAACAAATGATCGCACCAGAGTCTAATTTAGCCCCGTTCAAGTGACAAGTGACAATTTTGACAATCTTGTCAAGTGACTACCTGAATTTTTGAGATGTTTCGATCTGGCATTTGCAACGCTACTTCTCACTCCTCGGATAATTTCAAGCTTTACCTGCCATTCCTACTTTAGATGGACTGCGGACTACTTCTAATCATGCACACTTCACATCAAGCACATGTGCAACACTTGTGATCAAAAAGTGTCTTATTTCACATCAAAATATCTAATCACATTTCTGCCTCACTTGTAATCATAAATGCCTCAGTTCACATCAAGTTCTTATGAAGCTGCCACCCCATGCCCATGGTATCAAATTTGTTTGCTTTGATGTGAAGTGGCACAGTGAGCATGTGTGCACAGCACACCCTATTTCCTGACAATACCCCACACCCATGAAATAACCCCCTCGAAATGACCTCTGAATTTATAGACCCCCTTGAAATACCCCCCTCGAAATGACCTCTATGATTTAATAGACCCCCTTGAAATACCCCCCTCAAAATGACCTCTATGAATTAATAGACCCCCCTTGAAATACCCCCAAATTGGCGAAAAACAGAATGTAAATGACAAAAACTGTTGGTTGTTATCCAGGCAATGCAGAACACATGTTAAAAAGAATGAATGTGTTATGCTAGAATAGGGTTTCTGCCATCCACATACTTATAAAAGTCTATAGACTCATATATGGTGATTATTGTTGCATTTAGGGTACATTACAGACAACAAATTAGTACTGTGAGTTCAAAAAATTTCTGGTTAAATAATAACCCCCCTTGAAATACCCCCTTGTTTCACCGCCCTCAAAATTTCCACTCTGAAAAAATAAACCCCCTGGAGGTATTTCAAGGAAATATTGTAAATTAAAGAATATTGTGGGAAGTGATACAGTTCTTGATTACAAGTGGGCTCAATTAGAAGTTTTGTATGTGAAGTGAGGCAGTTATGATTGCTAGTGAGGCAGAAATGTGATTAGAAGTTTTGATGTGAAGTGGGGCACTGCTTGATTACAAGTGATGCACCTGGCGCTTGATGTGATGTGTGCATAATTACAGTGATGCACAGTCCTTGTCAACTGTCGCGTTTAAGCAGCATGATGGAAAAAAATGATGGCATCAGAACTGTCGCACTTTGGTATCAGAAGTATCGCACTTTGGTATCTAAAGTGTCGCATTTAAGAAGCATGAGGTAAAAAAATGATGGTATCAGAACTGTCGCACTTTGGTATCAGAACTGTCGCACTGTGGTATCTAAAGTGTCGTTTTGGCAGTATATAAAGTGGCCAGCATGTAAAGTGTCTTGGCCTCCCTTGTCAGGCTAGGATAGATTAAAATTAAACTGTCGCACGGACATGTGAATCTTCATTATTATTTGTTATTTGACAGATTTTGGGATTGTTACCTCAACTGTACGCTAGTGTTGCGGCAAACCGTATCGGCCGAAACCTTGTTTCCGTGCAGAATTTTTTATGCCAACCAAATGTCACATTGCACCGTGATAAATATTTTTACTGGCGAAGTTTTAATGGGCGTCAAGAGAAATGTATCGCGCACCATTTATTTTGTGGAGTTTATTATCGCGTCTCGTAACACGTTCAGGTGTTGCAGTGAGGCGAGGTGTTCTTATTTCCTGATTTCTGTGCAATTTTCACAGTCCAATGAATTCACTTCAAGGTGACATTTTATTAAAATGCCACATTTTTGCGAATACATTTAATGCAATGTGGATTGGATGGGAGTGGTGAATTTGTTGATTCAGTTATCTTTCCCGTTTGGTGCGAAGCAATTAAATCTGTTGCTATGAACCATTTTCCTATTGAGAAATTTATTGCATGAAAACGCGTCAACTCACATCGGGCTAATTCAATTAATCACAGGCAAAGTGTTGATCATCTAGGTTGGATCTCATGTCAAGGAGATTATCAGGGGATACATGCATTTGCAGCTTTATTTATACTCAGCACCTGTATTGTCACTTGACAGGCTGGGGAATTTGGCATCGGAAATTTGGCACCGCACCGACAGCACTGCCATTCAGAAAAAACTGGCGAGTTGCCAGTGCTAGCACCAAGAGGCACAGCACCGGGCTAGATGTTAGAAGTGCCTAATTAGTGCTTCTTTTCACAGCCCTAGTCGCGCAACTGCATATAGCAATTTATGAGAAGCATTGCTGTTTTTAAACGTGAGTTTGCGCTTGGGACAAAACTGTAACAGCCCACGAAAGTACATCCTGTGCCCTTCTCTGGCGATCATTTGTTAGTCCCTGGTGCTCACACTTAAAGGCACCAAGGCACAGCATCAGCACTGGCGGTTTTCCGAGCAGTGGGTTGCACGACTCTGCATCACTTCACAAACTTGACAGTTGACAAGTAGGTAAAACATGACAGTTCACAAATAAAAATATGATACTTCACAAGTGATTCCGCTCACTTGACAAGTAGGTCACAACCAAATATGTGCGCTCACTTGACAAGTAAATATTCCAACTTCAGAAGTAAACATATCATATTCACGCTAACTTGACATGTTTATATTATGATCCAACTTTAACAAGTGAATGAACTCTACAGCTATGTAACAGACACCACATGCACATGACATTGGTCTGTTTTCATTGTGCAAACATTGTCGATCAAATGTCAACTTTACCTAACAAAGAATGTTGCCTTCAAATATTGGGAAGGGTAAAAATGTGCTAAGCTTGTATAGGGTGGCCCTTAAAATTAAAAAAGAACATTTGGCATTTAAAACATTGAGAATTGAAAAGGTTTTTTGCTGTTAAATTTCATAAAACTATGGTTTTACATATGTATCCGATGGCTTTTTCATTTGCAGGATTGCACTTCCATTCAAACCTACCATATTTACCCCATTAGAATTATGAACAAAGTAAGATACATTTTTGTCCACAACACATTGTTTTGACAATTGACCTTATTCATCACAGTAACATTCTGTGCAAAAAGCAAGTATACAGCTCAATTTTACATTTGCAACAAGGTATATGAATGTTTTCTTTCAGCAAATAGTATTTTGATTTTTTTCATTTTTCACCCATAATATTACAAACAAATGAATAATAGAAAAATTTAACCATATAAAAAAGCCACCCCCTATCCTAGCTTTCACCCTTCCCAATATTCAAAACAGACCACATGCCATTTGCATGTGGCTTCTGTTCCATAGATGTTCATTTACCTGTGAAAGTTGGAACATAAAATAAACTTATCAAGTCAGCATGAATTTGATATGTTTACTTCTGAAGTTGGAATATTTACTTGTCAAGTGAGCGCAAATATTTGGTTGTGACCTACTTGTCAAGTGAGCGGAATTACTTGTGAAGTATCATATTTTTAGTTGTGAACTGTCATGTTTTCCCTACTTGTCAACTGTCAAGTTTGTGAAGTGAGCATGGCCCGGTTGCACCCCTGAAGATTGCAAAAGCAGTACGCCGGCACTAGGCACCAGAGAGGCACTGGATCACCGGTGGTCTGGTGCTTTTCTGTCCACTAGAGTTGGCTCCAGGCCAAAAGTTTACGCTTACTCAAACGCACTTGGTAACTGACATTAACATCGCGGTAACTGCGCATTCTAATTTCTGGTTATTCAACTCCATCGTTGATTATTCGATTTGCCGCATCAAACTGGACGTTTTTTGCACGCCTCCACGATTTTCACCTTGATGCGAGCGGTGCGGCGGCCACAAAACTTTTGCGGATTGCGTTGCCGCGCCGCGGCGCGCGTCGATTGTCGCCTCTGGCCTCCGAATTTGAGTCAATTCGAATTAGGCGACCCCCGCATCTCGAAGATGGACGTTTAGACGGCTCGTTGGATCCGACGCGAGTTATAAATAAATAAAAAACGCCGCGCGGCACTGGCGGTGGGAAGTGCGGTGCTGAATTGGTGCGGAAAAGACTGGTTTTTGCTATTAGGTACTCGCAGGTATTTGTGGGTATTCTGGTGCAGTGGTGTAAGTATCCGAATGCAGTGTCGGTGGTTATCGATGTGACTGTTATGTCCCGGGAGCCCCTAGCTCGCATTCCCCTAGCACGGCAATCACATGTTTCTGTGCACGCCCCCACCACTGTCCAAAATATACCACGTCACTTACCAACACTATTGGGTGTTTATTTCACAGGCATTTTTAGAAGTGGAAGTGTTTTAGAAGTGTCGCAGATATGCGGCGGCGATTGGCGCCCCAAAGTTGCCGATAACGATTTGCAAAAACTGAAACTAGGTGCTGCGCGGCAGAACTTGCGGCAACACTCCCGCCCCATGTGCGGATCCATGCCCATCCGAATTTTCGGGTTGCCCGATTTATTGTATACTACATCAAATGTTGCCCGATTCATTGTGCTTCTGATTCCGAGTCTGGCTCGGGAAGCAAGCATTTGATTTCAAATAAATGCAGTCGATCGGGCGGCCCGAAAAAGTGTCGGACTAATTAAACGTCGCCGTGTTGCAACGCGACGACGCGCGCCGCGTCATTTGATTAGTGCTTGGCACAAATTTGATGCTTTTTCACGCTGTTTCTAGAAGTTCATCCGCCCGCGCGCCTCGGTGAAGTGCAATTTTGCGCGTATCGAACTACTATAATTGACACCATTTCCAAATTATTGCCCTCGGTTCGATTCGGTCGGCGCGTTTCTCAGAGCGAATGTCGCCAGTTTATGACGCCAAATATTATTGCACCTGCGCATACGAAGACAAGGTATCAATTTCACGCGTAACCCACGATCAAAGTTCGATAAATTTTCCTTCAGTTCGACGACAAGTCGCAACATCGGGTAAGTAAGCCCCCCGCTGCGCGGCGGTTCTGCAAACTGAACAGTATTTTTCACCTGTAATCGAGCGTGTCGCGTTTTGCGCAACAATTGTGCACCTTGGGATGGATGCGAGTTAATTTGAGATTGCGTTCCACATTGTGCACTTGTGACTTCATGCCGTTGCCGTGCTGGGAAGTTTGGAACCTTTGTTCCTGCCAAGATACCTGCCCGGGCTGGGCACCACCTTGTGGCTGTGATGCATATTGCATACACGGTCGAATTACATCTGTGCGCTTGTTACATACTCTCGTTTTTACATGTCTGTAGTGCTGTGCGCATGTACCATATTTATAGTATCGATTAAGCCTTGCGAGAAGTTGTTTCATCAGACTTTTTAGTCAAAATTTATGATCGAATTGATGTATGTCAAAATTTATGCAAAATATGTTAATTAGCCTATTTTTATTCAACTGAGGGAACTGAAAATTAATATGTAGACTTATCCTAGCATAAAAGTTTCATCAATTTGATATGCATGCATTGCATCTTTCTGACTGTATGGATATATTTACATGTCATACTTATTTCTGATGGGGAAGTTTATCTATTGCAGTGTTTCCAGATTACCCATATACCGTATTTCCTTGGATTACCCTCTGGGCAGTTTTTTTCATAGTGTAAATTTTGAGGGGACTTAAACGAGGGGGTGGGTATTTCAAGGAAATGTGGTAGGTATGCCAGCATGCATCTAATACATATGCTTTCAAAAATTTCATTACATTCAAGGGACATTTCATGAGAATGGGCAGTTTTTTGGTGGTTTCAAGTTTTGATTTGGACCTTAAGTCAGTATCATGTGGGACACAAACTATCATTCTTCCATATAATTCTATATAGGATGGCATCAGTCTTATTCATATTCATCTCCTTCCCATTTAATTAGCTGAAATTAAAATTTGTTACAAAAATCATTTCAAAATAATAATCAAAATTCTATTTGATGGTAAAAAAACAAACATTTTATCAGTCATCTGTAAATCAATCAAACATGCTGTAAAGCGCATCTGGCATGTAATAAGTGCGCATATGTAATATGCACAACATAAATATATAGAAAAAAGCCGAAATCACCAGCACCTATGTCCTCTCGGCGGCGGGCGCTTCCAGGCGCACTACCTGTGCAAAATGGTCATGCTTCCGCTATCTTTTCACTCGATCTGGCCGCGCAGCGGGCCGGCCGCTTATTTACGCTTTGTTTCCGGCCAATGTGACTGTTTCATTGTCATTTTCGACCGGTGCGAGCGCATGCAATGCAACGAGCCGGTGATCGGTTAGCGCCGCCGTGTCGGCCCTGCAGATTGCATCGTGTGAAAGCGATTTCTCATGCGTTTAATAGCCCACGCAAGATTTGCCGTGCCCGACACGCGTTTTCGGGCAGCCCGATTCGGTACTCTGGGGGCAGTCCCAGACCCTGTAAAATGTGAAATGTCATGCAATGAGTCAAAAGTCATGTAAAATGTCCTGTAAAATGGCAACCGGGTTGCCATTTTGCAGGGTATTTTACATGACTTCTGACACTCTGCATGACATTTGACACTTTACAGGGCATTTTACAGGGTCGGGGATTGGCACGAGATGTTGTACCCTGCCCGATTGAACTGTTTGTGGTTGGCAGTTGTTGATTAGAATGTGGTTCATGTTGGGCTAATAAAATTCCGGACCAGCTAGCGGCGCGCCGACTGACCGCGGTTCATGTGCCCTAACGATCGGTTGAAAGTTGAAAAACTGCCGCCGCGCAACTTTTATTAATGATAATGGTTCTTCCGACTGAATTGTCTCGGCTCGATTCGCCCATTTTCGAGCCTTTAGATGACAAATTTGGTAGTAAAATTCTGCCGCCGCGAAAATGACTGAATAAGATTGCTATCAGTTCGATGGCAATTTTCTAAATATAGCGCATGCTGTGGGTGTCAAATTGTAAAGTGAATCATGGTCGATGTCATTGTAAACTAAGCCGCCAGTTTAGGTCAGGATCGAGTTCCTCTCTTTGTCAAGTTTCAAGAAAAATGTCAAGCCACAAGAAAGGATACACGTTAACAAGCTGCTAGAATCAATTATTTAATGAAAAACATTTGTCACGTACATTTTTGTTACCACTAGAGACTTTTCCCCCTTCTAGAAACATGTCACTTTACAGTATATGGAATTGGCCCCAGTGTGAAAATTTCGATCAACTTCCAATGCTGCCGCGTGGTCAGCTGGTTGAGTAATGATCACCAGTACGGTGGGCCACCTTGTCGCGCCGCTGATACGACGTTTTCGATGTAGCATCCTTACGAGAGATTAATTTAACGACATTACTTCGAGCAGCAGATGGCTGGCTGGTTTCCAGAATTTTTTTTCGTTGATTTATTTCTCGAGTCGGCACATTTGTGTGAAACTGAGGTGGGCAGCTATTTGTCATTGCGGCGCCACCACAACGCTCATAAGGTTGTCCACACCAAACACGTGGTTATCGGTTTTATTATACCCACTTATTCAAGTTGAACTTGGTGCGTGTTTCTCCGTCAACTGGTTTTCTACATGGACCTATCATTAGGTTGCATCGGCTTTATAAAATGTCTATGTGAAGGCGAAAGTCCCATACACAAACATGCCTCCGCGCACATTTCACCAACTTGTTTGAGAAGCGTGTAATTTATTCCCAGTGATGCGACCTTGTCCCTCACCTGTTTCGAGGTGTCTCACAGTTGACACTTTTTGACTATTTATTGCAGCGCGGTTTGCTTCCCTGCAGCGGCTTCCAAGCCGCGCGGCTAGATCGTGGATAGTGCCGCTTGCCATATGGCCTCCCTCCCTATGAACTCGGCGCCACCGCGAACTGTGAGAAAGAGGCATTTTTACGGCCGCCAGCCGGCGGCGGTGAGTCAAACTTTAAGCCGCCGCGCCGCGATGACAGGTAGCCTGACGCGCGTGTCGACAACCGCTGCACGCTGCGCGCCCGTAAACTCGCGTTTGCATTTCCTGGGTGCAGTCCCAGACCCTGTAAAATGCCCTGTAAAATGTGAAATGTCATGCAATGGGCCAAAAGTCATGTAAAATGCCCGGTAAAATGGCATACATGTTTTCTATTTTACCGGGCACTTACATGACTTTTAACACTTTGCATAACATTTGACATCTTGCAAGGCATTTTACAGGGTCTGGGACAGGCGCCTGTAGCTGTACAGCCATCGA
This sequence comes from Sphaerolaimus hirsutus, assembly GCA_964036195.1. Lineage (NCBI taxonomy): Eukaryota > Metazoa > Nematoda > Chromadorea > Monhysterida > Sphaerolaimidae > Sphaerolaimus > Sphaerolaimus hirsutus. Next base: position 13,895,625 of record OZ038451.1, read on the forward strand.
GCCTGTTTAGCCCGACACTGTTTTCGGGCAACCCGATTTATTGTCTAAGAAAAATGCATTTGCTGTCGTATAAATGTGATTCTGTCTAGCAAAGAAGCTGTCATTCCAAATCAGTAAGAATAGGGCTGCATAAATATCAGACAAGTTCAGACAGCAGTGAATCGGGCAGCCCGAATAAAGAAAGTCAGGCTAATTAAATCAGGCACCCGACGATGCCCACTCGTAACCACCCGCTAATTTACTACAACAACCACGACGTGTTGATGTAGTAAACTTCAGTAGTGAATGGCCCGTTTACACCAGGAAACATATTTCACAGGTGTTTGTGAACCAAAGCACGAAGATACCGTGAAAATTATACTCACCGACCTTGAAAACATCGTTGAGGATGAGTAATGAAACGTCGTTTGAGATAAACGCGTGTTTACCTCTATACACTGTCCTGTGCGTTCCCACGGTCGTGTTGCATTCACGTTTTCAGTGTTTCACGATTTGAGCGGTCGCAAAATGGTCATTTCGTTTAAATTTATCGCCGAACTAAATACACTGCAAGCAACTATGTGCAATTCGGTTTATGGGATCATTTTTATTCACCTACTAGCTAAGTTTTTGCGGCCGCGGCCGATTTTTGTCGCCGCGGCGCCCGTAAAGCCGCTGTAATCAACCGACCATTTTTGTAACAGTGCTTATTACCATGCTCACACTCGACTACCTGTTATGTGGTCACACCAGCGACGCACCGTAATCATACACAAAGTCGGCCTGGGTGCTTTGTTCTTTTTGTGCGCGCTCCTGTAAAACGTTGCATGACAGGTTGATAGCGACTGGAGCTGGTTCTTACTTTTGTCAAGTTATTATACGGGTGTCAAGAACGAATGGACCATGATATTGTATTTTAAGAGTGCAAACAGCAGTAGCACGTTGCCCTTCTTTTGACAATTAACATGCGATTGGGTTGTCAACTTCATTTGACACTGGACTTGACAAACTTGACAATCTTTGGGATCGAGTCCCGCGCGAGCGGCAGCAACAGGTACAAGCAGTGCGACTGTCAGTTCGAGCCGCCGCTGCGATCATTCTGCGGCGCGGCGCTGCGCAGCCGTGATCGCATGCGCCGCCGGCGGCCCGGTGCTTTCATGATAACGCATTTGCTGTTCGCTCGCGCCAACCTTTTGCTTCATATTGACATGGTTGACAAGCATTCCAAGTGGGCCCCCGACTATGGCAACAGTACAAGCGACGTGCGAGCCCGTATTTTATTCATGCGTTTATTTATCTGGTTTGCAATGCGTTCAATTCCTAGAGCCTTTGATCTAGACACCAAATCACTGATTTCGAATACGCGATTTCCGCTGTTTTACACGTTTCGAATGCCCCAGTACCGAATGGACATTCAAGCTTTATTATATTCACGTGATAAAGCTGAAATGGCAATGTACATTTTTATACCTGCCGCGAATGCTTGAACCAGCTTGATCTTGCACTCGTGGTGTCTGCGCGGCCTATAAATCGGCGCCGACGCCATGTGCTCGCCGTCGTAAAGCTGCACATGCTGCTGCCGGTGCTGTTTTATAGCGCTCGACAGGCGACAATTGTCGCTCGCCGCCGCCCACCTACTGTACCACTTGGCACGAGGAGTGCATCTCGGGCAGCCCGATAATTTGGGTTAGTAAATTATACGCTGTCTAACACAGGTGCGGTTCTGGTTTATTGGCATCATACATTTATGCGTGTAGTCACACTTTCCATTGACATCTCCAATATCCAATCTGAATTTTCCTCACAATTTATTGTAATACAGGCGGATCTTGGCATCATTTTTTCTGGCACACGTTACAATTTTCCCCATTTACCAGGTACGTCAGTCAAAGAAATTAGTCGGGCAGCATAAAATCAATTTCTGATACAATTCGCAATTTGCCCGACAAACTGTCGGGCTGATTGGATCCAAAGCTTGGTCACGCTTTATTAGGTTATCGCTGTTGTTCACTTGACTGTCTTATTTGGTGCACGCAATGGTGCACACACACATGCGCGGCATCTACACTCTTATTCATGTGCCTTATGTCTGCAAAAGCATGAGATTGTGAAATATAATACGCCGTAATGCGGTCAGATTTGTAAAATGCGTGCTTACCTGCGGGTCCCGTCGAATTTACGCAAACAAGCTAGAGCAATTAGACTCGAATTATGACGTATGGTTGTGCAATTTACGCATGACGCACTTGTCTCCATCGAAGTGTGAATGATTGCGCCATATGGACGCCCTGGACGTACGATCTTCCCTCCGGTATTTTGAGCCCATTAAAAACAGTGGTTAAGATAAATAGCGTGGACATAAGTGGGTGGGCGCCAATGGAGGCTGAAATTCTACTCCATGATTTCGCGGGCCGCGGCCGATCCGTTGTGCAAAGCCTTCACGCATTTCCGAATTTGCTTGCGACACGGCTCGAATTTCATCTTTCAGGTACACAAAACGAAGGCATGTGCATATGCATGCCATTTCTTCGTGTTTTGGCGCCCGTGCGTGCTATATATGTTGGTTCTTGATTAGTTCCCCTTTTGAATTACTCACTTGAACAAATCCACTGACTAAGCGAATTTTGGAAGATAAAAAAACAGTGAGCCTTGAATAACTCCACCCTGTTCGTTACTTGCCAAAAAATATGTCCCATTTGAATAACTCCACCCGTAGAAAGATATTCGGAAAAGAAGCTGACTGATTTTCCCGCAAAGTTTTTAAATATGTTCACTCAGTCTGCAACATTTGTGACTGAATTAGTTGGTGGACTAATTAAGTTGGCGTTTTACTCAAAAGACAGTAGGTAAAATACCTTTGTCATTCTCCTGAATTTCCTGTGGACATATTCAAGAATCTACAACATGACATTTTGGACAATTTTTTAGCAGAACCACGCCTTTCTCAGCATGTCATTTTTATGTGCACAAGGGATGTCAGGGCGTAAAGAGCCACGCCTTGTTCATTTCACGCTTGGATGAGTCGATTGGAGTCAATGGCGTGTGACATGCGTTTCTTCTGGCTTAAGCATGAAGCCAGTGCGTTGTGCTAAAGCCAGAGCTTGTCGAATTACTGCCATCTTAATGGGTGTAATGTAGCCCAACGTTGACGTGTGCAGGTGTCGACTTGTCTGTGCAGCAACGTCTACATGCTGCCGTGCGTGTTGCCGGGACAAAGACCGCAGCACCTTCCCACACGTAGAGCGAGGTGCCATTCTCGCGCTGTGGCAATCACTCGGGCGGCGAGATCTACTGACCCTGATAAGCGCATGCATAATAAAAAGCACATTCGGATTGCGGCCAATTATGCAGCGTGACGACGATTTGCGCCTGCCCTACGCAGATACTAGATAAGCAAGCGGTGGCATGCAAATAGCCGGCGATGGGCGCGCGTCCCCTCTTGGCGACCGCTTGGCAGTCTGATTGAATCAAGTCGGTGATGTGACGCAACAAGGCGCTCGCAGCTCGCCGCTTGCTAGTCGCCATCGATACATGACAATTGTGCACATGCGTGCGCTCCAATTGACTGGCGCCGCCGCAGCCGCAGGCGCCCGTTTTCGCGCCGCGCCGCCGCAATAAACGTCGCCCCGTTTTTACCCCCCCCCCCCCCCGTAATATTTATAATAACAACGAAGTATCTACGCGTAAATGGATACCAAATAGGCATGAAGGGCGTAAAAAATACGCGGAGCGTAATTCATCAAATTGCTTCGGTTGGGCGACACGCAGACGGGCCGCGCGCATGCCTCAAGCCCGCAAGTAAATATATTTACATGCACCCTTCCACTTACTTATATTTCCGCATTTGCGTGTAACGGTCGCCTAATTGAGTGCACAGTAAATGAATATGTAAATGTTCAGCGAGAATTTTATCAGCGATATCGCATCGATATTCCGCGACGATTGGCGATAAAAGATGCATGACCGTGTCGCAATCAGTATGACAGTGTGTCGCGCGCAACGGGGAAACTTCGTTGATAACTTTAGTGACCGAATTAAATCAGCCTGACACTTTTTTTTCGGGTAGCCCGATAGATTGTGAATGTGGTTCAGGCTGATTAAACTAAACATTGCCCGATTCATGTGTTTCTGGGAGCAGTCCCAGACCCTGTAAAATGTCCTGTAAAATGTAAAATGTAATACAAAGTGTCAAAACTGATATAAAATGCCGGTAAAATGGAAAACACGTTTTACCGGGCATTTGACCGGGCATTTTACATGACTTTTGACACTTTGCATGACATTTGACATTTTAGAGGGTCTGGGACTGCCCCCTAATTAGCAATCAAGCTGGGCTACCCGAAAAACGCGTCGGACTAATCGAATCTGATTCCAGGCGCGCCGCAGGTGATATGTCTATCATGTGGCAATGGTGGTTTTGACGCGCCTCCGACCAGTCACTCTACTCAGTCGGTCGGTCGGTCGCCGTCGGGCGTGCACAAACTGTCGTCGCACGCAAACCCGGCGCGTGTGCACGAGCGCCACCGGCAGCCGCGGCGACAGCGGCGACGGCAAGCGTTTCAGTCGCGCCGGCCTGGCCCCGCCCACCCGCGCGTCCATTGGTCAGCCGAGCGGGCGAGTGCGCAGCGCGCCTCTGTTCTACTGCGCGCAGATACGACGCACTTGCCGCCTCGCTGCGGGTAGTCTTTGCACCTGAAGTCGACTGTTTATGTGATGATCGCGTTTATTTTGCCACCAGCCGCGCGGCCCCACCGCAGCCAGCGGCCGGCAGCCGTTTTCACGCCACCTGTGCAGCTGATGCGATTAGTCCATTTCCCCATCGGAGTGCATGCGCCTAAAAAAGTCTACGCTTGGTCAGCGCTCGGGTGTGGCGACTGAAATTAGTGCGAATTTGAATATGTGTACCTTCTCATTTTAAACCCGTTAGCGCCTTCTAAACTGGATCTTTAATCCATTTTCACCTTCACTCTTCACTCTATCGCAGGTATCGCGTCTACTGGATGAAGAATTCAACTGGACCTACGCGCGTCGGCATCTAGCCACACATTCCCTAACACATAACAATTACGGCGGCACATTCGATGGCCACCAACGCGTTCAATCCGTACAGCAGCGCGGCACTAGCCGCCGCCGCCAGCCGCCTAGCTTCCACTGCGACCAGCGGCGCGCCCACGTCCGGCGGCATGGCCCAGCACCTGGAGTCGCTCTTGGCCGGACTGAACCACGCGGCCGCCTCCGCTGCCGCCGCCGCCTTCATGAACGGTTCGGCGGCGCACCGGTTCCCCGGCGTGCCCAGTTCGTCGGCGGCTGCGGGCCACGGCTTGCCGTCGGCGGCGGCAGCTGCAGCTGCAGCGGCAGCGGGCAGCGCGTTCCCCCACGTGATGGGCGAGACGGCGGCCAGTCTGGAGATGTTCCCCAACGGGCAGCCGGTGACTATCCCGCCGCCCGTGCCCGTCGAGGACGACGGCATCACCGACGACCCCAAGGTGGAGCTGGACGGCAGGGACTTGTGGGACAAGTTTCATGGACTGGGCACTGAAATGGTCATCACCAAGTCGGGCAGGTGCGTCTGTTTACAAATTGTTGCTGCTCCATTTTTTTTAGGCTGTGACGTTTTTCATGCATTTCTTGGGTTCACATGGCTTGAATATTCTTTGGGCACCCTCTCCCAGTCATTCTATTTGCGCGTGTCTCCACAAAATCGAGACTGCGGTAAAATCACTTGAGCCGCGGTTGTTACGATGCAGTTGCATAACTCAATTTCGAGTTCGAGTGGCATCACACGGCGCTCGTCAACTGAATCAGACGCGTGCGCATGTCGAAGAAGACGTCGGCCTTGATACGGAACGTAGTGCGCATAATTAGTGCCAGCTAAAGCTACGGCTGTATGCCGAGCTAAATACGCGGCGTTCGCTGGCACCCGGCTACTATCCGGCCGCGCTGTGTGGCTGGTGCAAAACGGGCCAGATCGTTGACGCGATAATCGGATTTGATTTGATTTGGGAGACACGCCTCGCTTCGAGCGCGTCAATGTGCCGCGCTGCTGGTGGCAAATATTCGCCAGCCGCCTCTGCATGTGCCTCGTGTGTGTCTCCTCCGTGTGTATGTGCGCGTGTGTGCAAAGTGGCTGTATCTGCCGCCGCGGCGCTGCGTCCAGCCGGCAGCAGCTTAGCAGGCGGCCGAACTAAAGTTGCTATTCAGCTTCGATTCGGTCGGCTGCACTAAGTCTAGCCGAGCCGGTAATCCGTTTGTGCCGCTCGCGCCCATTGTGTCCGAGGTGGCGCGTTTAGCGGCTCGGCCGGGCGGCGCGCGGCGCTCGTTAGCCGCTGCAGCCGCGGCCGCCCGCCGCCGCCGAGTTTGGTGAAGCATGCAGTTGCGCAGCCGCTGCGTGAAAGTCAGCCGCCGCAGTGCAACGCACGTCCGCCGGCGGCATGTGCGGCCGCGCTGCACGTGTCGCGCTTGACGCCCCAACGGTGGCGCGCGCTCCCGGCGGCGCCGATTGAATAAAGCAATCAGCTATTTGATTGTGTCAAAAATTCTACACGCGCACTGAAACGAGCCACTTGAGTAGAACCAGCTTCTATTAGCTCCTTCTATGTTAGCATGGCGTATTTCCGTAGGCCATTTCAGTAGTGTGATATTTGCATCAAATGAGAGGGATTACTGGGAATATCTCAAAGCTTTTAAGCACCCAAAATCTGAAGGTGAAAACGAATGAAAACCATGTGCCAATCTCAGACTTTGTAAAGAAAAAGTCAAGTGTCAAATGTAATGTAAAATGTCAATCAAAACAAAAAAAGATGTTATTACTGAACTTTGCATGACAATTGCCACTTTACTTTACATTTGTCATAACAATTGACACTTTGCAAGACATTTTACATGACATTTAACACTTTACTTTACACTTTACAGAGTCTGTGACTGCCTCCATGTGCAATAAAAGTTCCAAGCCCAATTCAACATTCAACATTTTTAATATGTACCACATTATAAACTGCCCCCCCCACTCAGACGTATGTTCCCCGCGTACCGGGTGCGCGTGTCCGGCCTGGACAAGAAGTCCAAGTACATCCTGCTGATGGACATCGTGCCGGCGGACGACTGCCGCTACAAGTTCCACAACTCGCGCTGGATGGTCGCCGGCAAGGCCGACCCGGAGATGCCCAAGCGCATGTACATCCACCCCGACTCGCCCGCGCCCGGCGAGCAGTGGATGCAGAAACTAGTCAGCTTCCACAAGCTCAAATTGACCAACAACATCTCCGACAAGCACGGATTCGTGAGTGTTTGTACAGTTGAACACTTTTTTCGGAGCGTTTTTTTTGGCGCTTTCGCAAATTCCATGGGTGGGGTTTTGTTTGACCGACACGTTTTCGGGCTGCACGATTGATTAACTATGAAATGTACGCTGTGTTTCAATGTGGTCGACGACTCTGCGCCAGTAAATATGGCAGCATATAAATCATTTCATTCATTCGAAATATTTACAATACTATACAATGAACAAAGTTTTCAAAAAACGTGTCGGGTGAATAAAATTCCGCAGGTAGTCATAAACGTCATTTCCCCGCATACTCAGTATCACCACATCAATTTATATACGGCAAATTACTGTAGCGTAATATTTGGCATGTTCATTGCTGATTAGCACCTCGCAAGCCGGCGCAAATAGGTAGAGCGGGGTCGTTAAGCATTGTTTTGCGGCCCGGTGGCGACCGCCCTCCACGCGGCCAATAAAAACGGGCCCCGGTCGTAAAACGCTTATCACTTGACGCGTCCGTTAGCTGGCTGCTCGCATATTTACTGGACCCTTCCCTTCGGTCGCCCGGTGACAGTGAGCCCGGCGCCGGGCGGCAAACACTTTTATTATCGCTTTATTATCACGCGGTTTAGCTCACGCTGCCGCCGCCGCGCCGCGCCGCTCATGCTGAGGTTCGGCCCGGCCGCGCCGCCGCGGCGGATTGAGATATTTCGATTATTTAGAATATCGAGATGTTTTATGTCGGAAAAAACGAATATCGTACGTCTCAGTATCAATATCAATATCAACATCTCAACAACATATCAATGTCTTATGGAACGTCTACATTGGAAAATTGGGCAGTATATAACATTATAGTTAAAAGTTACATCGCCAGAACCCCACAGATAGGTACATGATAGGTATGCTATTCTAAGTGACGGATCTAACAAACGACATGATGCATGCGGCCGGTCGATGGGTGCCAACCGGCGGCCGGCGGCAAAAAAGTGCCGCCCTAACCCGCCGCTTGTCGCATCGAATCTCTCCCGTCCGGTCATGAAACTCAATCAGACAACTCAATTCATTATTATTTAGTGCCATACTCGTCGGTTTACGGTAGAAACGGTACGGTTTGCCGAATAGAACCCCACACGAGACTATTTTTAACCAACGCCTTTTTTAATTTCCTTTTTTTAATGGCAACGGGAAGAAAAATGGTGTGAAGAAACAAAACGGCCCGCCGCCGCTCGCGATGTTTGCTCTGCGGCCCTTGGCGTGGAATTTTTTGCGCTTTTGAAACGCGGCTGCCGTTTGGCGCCTCTTATCACGGCTTACTGCGCATCAGCGAGGCTGGAAACAATTCGGCACTTCGCTTTGATGGGTCGTAAAACTTTGTGCACACAAAATTGTGCCAAAGGCTCGTCGGGCGGGCGCGATGATAACGACCCGGTGTTGACGCGAGTCATTGTCGTTGGGCACCAGGGACCAAATTTGATTAGTCCGTTGGGGTTTTTCCCCTGGTCGATGCAAATCAGAAACGCATTGAATCAATCGGTCAGCGTGTAATTTTATTCGGGTTCGATTAATGGGTCTGCCCTGAAAAAAAACCTGTCGGGCTGGCTAGATTCCGGGCCAGGCGAAAATTACTATCGCGACACGTCTTTATTTATACGTTGCAGCGGCTCTCGGCCGCGGGTTGAAATTGCAACGAAAGTTGCAACGTGTCCGACAATTCCGGTTCTCCACTGTCGCCACGCTAAATTAAACGTAGAGCTGCTAAATTGGACACTGCAGCTTTTGCTGCCTGGTGTCGCCGCACCGCCGCACCATTCGCTGGTTTGCCGCGGTGCTCTTGCAGCGGCAGCAAACTTTATTGATGTAAAAGTGGCCATTCACAGAAATTTTGTCACCGAAAAAAACAATAGCAAGTTGACGCGCCGTGTATGGGCGCGCGGCGACGCGACAAAAAGTGCAATGGACTCGAAATTATCGCCGGCGTTAAAAAGGATGCGTTCCGCTGACGTGCGCGCCGGGGGCAATTGCACACCTCTGCGGCCAGTTTACAATTTAGTTAGTGCCAAATACCTGGCCGGAACGTATCGAATTGCTTTTTGCAGGCTGGCCCACGGCGGCCGCAATATTTGAGCGCTTGAAAAATCGAACCACCGCGGCTAATTTTTGTGTACAGTCGGCCGACACCTCGCTGCCCACTTTTGGTGCATCGGAGCTGCACAAACGCGCGCCGGTGCACCGAGATCGATCATTTGATTTGCAATAATGTGCATTACTTTCGCCGCCACCCCTGATTTGACCGACCCCCACGGACGGGCCGACAAAATTGAAATTGGGGAAAAAAGTGTGAACTGCGGTGTGTCATTCGCTGTTGGTGGGAAGTGTTTCATGCATAGTTGCCGTGACACCCTAACTGCGGCAACTGTATGTTGAATGCTGGAACACGGAAAGCTTCGCTCAAAACTTTTTTCACATGCACGCATAGTTGCCGCTTTTGTTTCAAGCAGCGTGGAAACGTATCTACCTACCGATTCTCACACCACACCGCTGCATGTGCGCGCGTCTTGGTGTGAGCTGGGGGCGCGAAAAATTGCACGTCGTGTCGCCGTAATTGCCGCCCGGCCGCGCCGCCCCAACCCGACTGCGTTTACCGTATTATAAAATTTGCTGCATTTCCTGTGCGGCCGTTGCAGCGCGGCCGCCGGCGCCCACTGCATGTGTACTCTTTGTCACCTTGGAGCCGGCGCGACCTTGCGGAATTTTTAATTTAGTGCCGCGAAATTTTAATCGCGTCCCGACGTCTATCCCGCAGTAGGTGCCAATGACGGGCGGCGCCTTGGCGCCAGTGTGCGAATATTCGAGAGTTGAGATGTAAATGTGCGGTTTGTGCCGCGCGTAGTCTCTAAAATCTCGATATCAACGTGGGCGATTGATATATTTAGGTATAACAGAGGGGCGGGAAACTTGGCGGCTCATGCACAGATGCGGCTGCAGGGGCACATGTCAAGTGCGATCCCGCTGCGAACTGGGCCGACGGCATCATTGTGCCCTTGTTGGTTGGCTGCGGTTGGCACACTGCTGTCTAGTGTTCGGACGACAGGACTTTTCCATGTTCCATGTTCGAAAAAAAATTAATTTCTTTGTTCAGGGTGAAAAAAGTGCATGATTACATATTTGTCTATACTTGGTGTCGCAAATCGACATCAGATATAATATTTATAATTTAAATTATAATTATTTAAAATGTAAATTATAATTTTAATGTTTAAGTAAAACGGTGCTCAACAGTTGATATTCGAAAATCGTTCGGAACGCTATCTCTGGCCGGCGCGGCAGCTGGCAGTGGTTCTCACGCGTGCAGCGCCAGTGGCACTTGTCGAACATGTCATCCATCTTGCATGCTGCCTTTGTGCGCGCGCGGGTGGTCCATTCGCCAACTGCACCTCATCACTTTTGTATGTATTTATATACCTGCCCATTACGACACCTTTTTTGCGTCAATCGGCTCGGCATCTTGCCAACTGCACGGTTGTTTCTTTCGCGCCACGCGTTCATGTGAAATATTGCATCTCTGGCAATTGATTTTGTAAACTGATAAAGTACGCCCGGGCCGAATCGCGAAATGCGAGAGTGAAACTTCTATATCAGATGATCGATGCTGATTGCGAATAGGTGTATAAAACTTGACCAGTTTATTGAGATCACTGTCGGCGATTGCGCTGGGAAATTGACGGAGCGCGTTCGTTTCACGCGCGTTGCAGATTTCCAGTTGCGTAAAATACGCGTGAAATTTCGTCTCGAGTAGTTATTCCAGGGTCTATCATTTTACGACCTACTGGGTGGGAAAATGGATCTTACAGCTTTATTATCTGTTTTATTGCCAAAACGTCCGTCGTTTTACGACGCCAATGCAACAATTGATTATGCGTGCTACCTGGGCACCGATAAGGTTTACAGCCGCGCTAAATGGCCCACATTACTTTGCTAAGTGCTCCCCCCTACGTGCAATAACGACCACATGCCGGAAAGCGCGCTCGTAAAGTCCCAAATTCGGTGACCCCATAAAACTGTCCCATCCCACCCCGAAAAGTTTGACGAGCGACACAAAAAAACCTACGCCCCGAGTTTGTCGTGACGCAGTGGCGGCCGGGCGGCCGCCGCGGTGCAAAGGTGTCGCGCGCTTACTAAACTTTTCACGATTTTTGGGCCCCGCCGGTGGGATGCACAAATAATGCACTTGTCGGTGCAGAGGTGCCCACTCGCCGTGCGTATTTAGATATACTGTGTCTAAAGTATTTGCACTGGCCGGTTGTGGGCAGACGCACAGAAGCTCCGCGTAGCTGCGATGCTTCTGAGCTGTTGTTAGCTTAGTTTAGCTGTTTTGAACATTGCCAGCTAGGTGGGATGAGAGATGAATTCTTTTGTGACACTGCATAAATAATGTTGCTCATTTGACATCCAGCTCAACCTACAAACATTTGAAAGCAAACGCAAACGTGCATGCTGCAAATTCTTGAATGAATCATGCAGCAAGCTTTTTTTAATAAGCCCTCAAGGACTTGCCAATTGTTAGGAATTTTTATCATTTATTTTACCATTTCATTTTTCATTTGAATTTAAAGAGTGAACCGACACCAACATCTAATATCAATTTATTGTAAATCAAAGTAGTGCTAAGCAGGGTTGACAAAATCTCAGAATAAAAATAAAATGGAAAATTGAAGAATAAAATAAAATAAAATGAGACATGAATTTTTATAAATAAAATACATATTTTTATACAATTTTAGTAAAAAGAATTTTACTAAAACCAACCCTGGTGCTAAGTAAAAATGTTTGATGATGAACAGTGGATGCAATCACATTTTCATGGTTTTGTGGTTATAATGATTGTAAATAATCATTAAAAATACTAGTGTTTAATCACTCATGGAATTAGTTAGAATTTATAAAGCCCATATATTCAACCATATGATAAGTTAATTGCTGGGAATTCTTTTCTTGTTAATCTTACACAAATGAATTTATCGAGGGAGACACTTAAGTATATGTGGAATGTCAGCATGTTGGTGGTTACAACTCATTGATGCCAGACAAAAATAAAACATAATTGCGTTCTTCTCTATAAAATATGCTCTATATGCTGATAACACATCAGCTGTCACAACGAAATGCCTAAGAGGTGGTCCATATGACATGCAGGCATGTTATAATACACAGCGGCGCAGCACAGCGCCTGGTGTCGCGGCGTGATTAGCTGCGCGTATTGACGGATCAGGGACGCATCTGCAGCGGCCGGCACCTTTTGTGTGTTGTTTGCCGGCTATCCGCCCAGGTATTTTGCCACAGTCACCGTTGGTGCCGGCGCGGCCGATGGCGCCGTAGCTGCCGGTGGCCGCCTGAGTAAACATTCCGCTCGTGCTGCCGCCGTGCCGCAGGGCCGGCGAAGCGACGCTGGCCTGTCGGTGCTTTGCTTGTCTAGTTAAATGTCTCATGCGCTGCGCTGCCAACCGGCCGCAATTTGTCGCCGCTGCTAGCTGGCGGTGTATCAACGCAGTGTTTTCCACCATTTAGTTGCACGCCGCCGCCCGACGGCTCAAGTGTCGTCACGTCAAATTCACAGTCTACTGTAGGTGGCGGCGATGTGCAGGCAGCGGGGGTGCATCCAAGTGCAAGCGGGCCAGAGGTGCCGTGTTTGTTGTGTCGCCAGCCGCGCGACTTGCGCCGCCGCTTTTCGATACAGCGCGAGGCTGCCGCGGCGGCGGCAGCGTGAATTTGTCGGCGTGGAATCCACCGCGCGCGTCGTGGTGTGTGCGCAGGCGGCGCGCGTCAAATCCCGCAATCTCGTCGCGCGAGTCCCACATCCAATGGACGAGATATTCGGTTCTCGGGAATATGGTATCTTTAGGTGGGAATGCGGGGGGAATGAACACATTTTGGATTAATAAATACGGATGGGGATTTGCGGCAGCGTCAACAAAATGCAATTTAAACTTTCTAGATTGAAATCGGACTCCAAATGTTCCATTCCATCGCGCAGACGATCCTGAATTCGATGCACAAGTATCAACCCAGATTCCACGTGGTGCGCACCGACGACATTCTCAAGCTGCCCTACTCAACGTTCAGAACGTTCGTGTTCAAGGAAACCCAGTTCATTGGCGTCACGGCTTACCAGAATGAGAAGGTTCGTTTTTGTTTGAGTTGTCTTCTTGTGGGACGGTTCAGTTTCTAGTGAAGTTACAAATACCTGTCAAGTGACAAATAGCAAATCACATGTCATGCTTCAATGCACTGTAAACATTCCGATGCACTTTAAAGTTGTCGCTTAACAGGGCGCCCGTTTAAAGTGCCATTGCAATCTTCCAATGTAGAATTAAAATGTATTTAGAACTGAAATGATCAACTCCCACTTGACCGAGCGAAAATTGAAATGAGTCGACGAAACTTGTTTCGCTTACTGTAGAGGGGCGGCGAGCTTTCGCCATCCACATTAGTCTGTAGGTGGCGCGCTTCTCACCGACGCACGGGCAGCTTCCAACTGCCGCCGGGTGCCCTTCACTTTAGTTCGACTCATCGCCGCAAAATCGCATTTTGAATGATTTTACTACATAGTTTCTCAAATAGAAATTAGTTTTCCGTCGAGTATTGTGCGTCGGTGCAACGGGGCAGTGCGGCAGCCCATCGGGCGCGAGGTGATAGCGCCGGCGCCCGACCCGCGGCCGCGTCCCAGGGGCGTTGCAGCCAATCGGGCGTCAAATTTGCGCCCACTTTGCCGCACTATTTGCGCCCGGCCCGAATGCAAATGCCCACTCGGCGCCCCATGTTCCCGATGGCAATCTTTCTCTTGTTTCTCGCTTGTAACTTCATTTTCAAAGCAATTAGTCGTTTATTCCCAGTAGGCAGAGGCGCAATGCCCAGTTGGGCGAGCCGGGCGGCGCGGCACCGTTGCGTCCAGGCGCCGCGCCTGCACTTTGCGCGCCGCTCTGCGCCGCCCCGTTGCGGCGTTAAATGAGCGGCGCGGCCGCCTTCGCTCGGTGATTTGTAGGCCGCATATTTATTCATGGACAATTTTCTCCATGCTTTAAGCGCCGGCGGGCGCGAAATCTCACGCGGAAGCTCATGTTCGAGTCATGAGGCGGCGCGAGGCCGTTTCGCACGTGCCGCCGCGCCGTTTGCGGTGCACCGCTTTGCTGCTTTGCTGTGCACGGCAGCGTAACTCGAGCCGGCCGACCGAATGAAAGCTTTTAGATGGTCGCCTGTTCACGTGTTGAGCGCTGGCGCCGTGTGATGTGACTTCCTTCCGACGGAGGGTGCGCCGGCTGGCGCGAAGCGACCATGTGGGCCAATTATATGCATGTGCATCGCGTCAATCATGCACCGTGGCGTGGCGGCGGGCCGGCCCAGCGTCGCGGCGACTGTGGCACTTGACCGGCGCGATGTGCGCCCGCTGATGCTCATGCGAACGGACAGTTTTGCCCGGGGATTAGTGTCGGCCGTCGCCGGCGGCGTAATATCGTCGCCTTGATTGGGGTTTGACGCCAAGGTCGCCGGCGGCGCCCTGGGTGACTTGGCGCTCGTCGTCGGGCCCCACCACGGCAAACAGGCGTGACCGGTGCGTCGCCGGCCGGCGCCCCAAACGCACGAATATTATTACGACTATACGTACACGGTATTTAGTAGAGTCATGAAATGTGTCCGCCGCCTGTCCATGTGCACCGCTGGCAGCGCGGCGGCCAGTCACTCTGCTACCTGTCCGTACCGAATAATCTAATGTGTTGTTATGGGTTTGCCACCGGCGTGGTCGATTGACTGCCTCGACTGGCCGGGTGATTGAAATGCGCTCTACGAAATGGTGTTGTAAAAATTGCTCGAAGGTCAATGAGTAGCCAGACTATGGGTGACTAGGTCCGGCAAAGAACTCGGGTGCACGCTGACAAGAAATAAAAATGTGTATTAAAGTTGATCGGGGGTAATTAACTCGTTATTGACAAGTGACAAGCTTGACAATTTTTATCCATTTTCAGATAACGCAATTAAAAATCGACAACAATCCGTTCGCCAAAGGCTTCAGGGACACCGGAGCTGGCAAGCGAGAAAAGAAGTGAGTAAGCGTGGGCTTTATTTCTTTCAGAACTATCTAGTTAGATTTAAAACAATACTTTTTTAGTGACTGCATTTTTTTGAAAAAAACTCTGGTCTAGTGCTAACAAAACACAAAAAGCCGGATGGTGACTATACATAACCCTAAAGTATGTCCACCTGAATTTTTGTTTACGTACTCTTAATTTCTGGCAGTACCTAGAGTCGACCTGAGTTAATTACTGTACCTCAAAAGAACAAAAATAAATACTGTCAACGTGTAGGTAGAGTAGATGCTTGAATAAACTTAAATTCAAGCGTTATAGAGCACTAAAAAACCGATCCATTAGACTTTTACAAAATACTGCTGAACTCACTCAGGCGGCTGATGGGCACCAAGCTGGAGGGCACCCCGCTCGCCCCCAGAGCCATATTCGAGATGACCGGCGGCGCGCACAGGGCACACCACTCGGACGACTCTGATGGTGAGGCTTCATTTGTCTCATGGTTTTTCTCGTCTTAAATCAACTGAAAAAGTAGACAAGCGAAAACCCTGTGCCACAATGTGCAGACGACAGCGACGACGACAGCTCGTCGCCGGCGTCCAAGCGCGCGCGGCACGACACCGGCGGCACGACTGCCAACGGCATGTCGCCGGGCCGCGCCGCCCACAACCACCACCATCATCAACAACAACAGCAGCAGGCGGCTGGCCACACGAGCCAGCGGCTGGACGTGAACGACAACAAGCCGGGTGCGGGCACGGCCGACGCCATCGCCAGGAACCTGCTGCTCGCCAAGGAGGCGAGTCCGCCGTCGACGAGCGCGTCCAGTCTGCTCAGCGCCAAGCTGCATCACGCGGCCGTGGCCGCCGCCGCCGGACTGCCCATGATGGGCGGCGGGCTGCCGCCCGGCTGGCCCCTGATGCCGCCCGCGACTCACTATGGTGGATTGATGCACCCGCTGTTGAGTCAGCCGAACATGTTCCAGCAGCAATTGCATCAACAGTTTTTGGCCGCCGCGCTAGCTTCCTCTGGTTGGTTCGAGTTGTTTTTTCACTCCCGATTTGTCCATTGTGATAATTCCATGTGTGAACAAAATCCACTTTCCCTGTCAAATATACTATACGTAATTAAGTAAATATATGTGTAATTTTGCAATACGTTTCAGTTTTAGTAAACTATTTGTCACACATTTTCATTGATAATTTTCACATTTTCATATTTTCCCATTCCCCCCCACTAAACTCAAACCAACAAAAATAGTATTTTTCAAAATAATCAACATTCCAGGATCATTATCATCCGGAGTCGACCCGGTGGCGTGTTCCAGCGCGGCGGCGTTCAACGCGCAGCTAGCGCAACTCGCCACTGCCAGACAGCAACATGTGGCTTCTTTGCAACAGCAGAATGCTTTGGCCGCTATTTTGAGGTTCGTTTTGTGATGTCATTTCATTTACAGATTTGACAGAAATTCCTAATTTTTTAGAAAAATTATAGAATGGATAACCGGGGTAGGTAATCTTTCACAACGTTAACGTTTCACATAAACTTTAGCACATTTAAATAGGCAAATATTTCAATCCTATTTATTCATTACTTTATTCATAAATAATAAAATCGGCATAGCTGGATATCATTTTACCTTCGATGACGTGGAGATCAATTTAATCGACTGAAAATTACACTTTCGAAATTAATAATTGTTTGTAATCAAACATTCGAATATAAATAATAAAGTGTCTCCGCCTGCATTTAAAAAGTTCCTGTGTTCTAACATACGTTGTACCCAATGAAGCCGTGGCAGTACACCTGAAAAAATCTTCCTTCGTATGCAGATCTCACGCATCACCCAGCAGTGCGGCAACAAGTACATCAGCCAGCACGGCAGCGACAACGAGTTCTGCCAGCGGCGACACAACCACCACCGCGAGCAGCACCACCGGCACCAGCACCGGCACCACGACCGCTACCAGCACCGGCACCGACGCGGCGGCGAGTGCAGCGCTGGCGGCCGCCGCGAACGCCGCCGCTGTCAAGTCGAGCTTATCACCCGAGTTGCCGCAAGCGTCAGAACAACAGTCGTCGTCGGCGGCTGCTAGCGCCAACGAGAACGAGCCCAAGGCGTCGCCCAAAGCGCCCGCGCCCGTGCGGCCCACGCCGGTGCGCAAGCAGCACGCGTTCGACATGCAGAACCTCATCGGCAAGCCCTGACACGTCGCGACACTGGTGCCCGGCGTTCGATCGCCGTTGACTCACTGCGAGACTGTGATTTCTATTTGAGTGTCACGTTTTTTTTTATATTGAAACGCCACTGTGGGCTCACACACACTAGTTCACAGCAAAATTTGTGTCAACTAAATTCAACCCAATTTTTGTTAATTATGTGATTTCAACTTTCGTATGTGTTAGAGGATAGTTAAGTTTCCTTCGTGACATTTAATTTTTATTTTTTCTGTTAAGTGTCATGCTTGTGTTTTTTAGTTGACATTCAGTTGACACGAATTTGCGGCGTCAACTAGTGTGTGTGGGCCCTGTATCACGCATATCATAAGTTTGTTCGAGTCTAGTTGGGAAGCTACGTGGAGAAAACGTAATGTGCAATTCGCTTTATTCGAATCACAGATATTATCACTTGGGTATTTTAGAGTTATTTGTTTCGTGGTAGATGCTACCAGCCAGTTCGCATAGCTTTACCTATCACCAGTCGTGCACGGACGTCACACAATTTTGATGCTACACTTCCATTAAATGATTATATTTACATATTTATTTATCCAAGTATTGTAGTCTTTGCGAAAATTTTAATTAAGTATAATAAATCATTGCCTGCCATTTCAGTCAGTTTTTTTAATTGATGTTTTGCGAATATTTGTGCGTTCGTTGAGAGTTATTTGCATTGCCTGTTTTTCGCCGCTGAGTTTTTCTTCTCGTTTTCTTCTCATATTTACACATACATACATACTCCCAGATTACAAGTGATATTATTGTATTTTGGTTCACAATTTGCTGGTACAAATTGAGATTTCTTTCTGAATACTTATCATACTTATTATTGTGTGCATCTATGTATTATAATTTATAGGTATATGTATTTATTGGGTTGTAGGCAAACTTTGTTAAACCACAGAATTTCAATAGGTTGTTAATGTTTAGGTGAAGCATATGTACATATTTTTTTGCGTTCACATATTTATTTAATACTCGAGTGCTACACAATTGTTATTATAAATACAACCCAATAATGCAGTTAAGCTTTCAATTACTCATTTCGATAAATTTATGCGCCATTGAAAATAAAGCTGCATACAGACAAAACCTATCTACGCTCGTATACCTTTACCGTATTTTACGACGGTCGAGTGGTGTATCGCAAATCGACACGGATAAAGTGATATTTATCACAAAATGTGCATTGCATGCGAAGCGGGCGAGAACTTCCGCAACGCTGGGGCCGCACGGCCGCCGGTCACATGCCGCCCGGCATCGGAAACAAAGTGGCAATGATTGCGGCAGCGTGATGCATGAGCAGCCGGCGCTTGACAAAGCTGCCGCGGTTATCGGCCTGACGCCCAGCCATTTGCTACTTCGGCCACACGTTTTGTGTGTAAACGCTTTCGGTGGATAATTAGTAACGCTGCTTTAGAGATCTCTAGAGATTTCTCGGTGATGTTGATTCAATCATCATTCGTTTTGCTTGCTGGCTGTCGTTTGTGTGAGGGGACACGCGCATGGACTGCATGCACAGTGTTGTGACTGCGGCTGCAGCTAGCGGCGACTTGCCTCTAGACTGCCGTGTGCGCCGCCGCCGTTGGCGCTGGTCGCGTCAAAGCCGCCGCTTTTGGCCAGGCCGCGGCTCGACGGCCACGCGTCCGGCATCAATCTCACTCACGCGGGCGCGCCAAGCGGCGACGCGCCGCCGCCGCTCCTGCCGCCTCGTTTCCGTTCCCGGTTTCAGTCGCATTTTCATCTATCATCCGCGCGGCGGCGGGCGGCGGCTCAGGGTGCCCCGTCAAATCCGGCACGTAAATCAACGGGCGGCGGGGCCGCGGGCGCCAGGTGAAGCTCTACCATAAATGGGCGCAATGCATGCGCCCGCCAGCTAACATGTTCGTTTGCCTTTGACCGCGCCGACGCGGCCCGCGCGCGCGCAGGTGCAGCATTCGGCGCGGCTTCATGTCACATCAGCTGCAAATGTGTCCGGTCGCCGGTCGCGCGCGGCCCCCAATCGCTTTGCCGCGCTTTTTGCAACTTACATCAATCTAAGCCGCGCTGCGAATGGACCGCCGCGGCCGAAGCGTGGGCACCGGGCGGCTATTTCGAGTGTCCCACTCTCGCCGCTACCGTACATGTGTTATTGCGGCGCGACGGGGCAAATTATGGCGTCGGCGGCGCGGCGCGCGCAGCTGGAACAGTTGTCGCCGGAGCCGATTTAGCTGTCATGTAAAGACAAATGTTTCTGTACGCGGCTAAACGACCGAGCGCCTGGTTCCGATGACCGGTCGCTGGCCAAAGTTGCTGCAATTTGGCGCGCCGCAACTAAATGCGTACTTTGGTGCACCGAGGCAGCCCATTAACTTGTCGTCGCAGGCGCCTCTGAGCCCATTACCGGCTGCCGCGGCCTAACTTTGAAGCGTCAACAAGAAGCGCCGCCGCGCCGCCGAGTGCCCGAACCGACGGCCAAATGGCGGGCGAGCGTCGCTGCTACGCTACAAGTAGGTATATGTACACAACTACGCATCGAGCGCGGTAGACACAAAGCGGACCCGGCCCATTTACGCGGCTAAATGGCTATGTAGCCTATTAGCCGGTTGTTCTGCTTACAAGCGGGTGGAAATGTGCCGCACCGCCGCGCACGCCATCAAGTGTGCTCGTTTGACGGGCGCGCGTGCCTGCTTGTCATTGAGCGCGCGCGCCCGCTGTCCGACTCTGCGGGCCTGTGTCGGTTCGGCTGGCTGTGCGAGCTCTACATCGCGTTATGAGATTGAGTGGGCGTGCTTTCGTGATGAAAGATCAATTCAAAGCTGCTCATTGGTTGCCGACACGTTTTTCTCAGTTTAAAGCTTCAAACGTCCAATTTTATACACTCTACTACCGATACATTAGGTAACGCTTTTCTGTTTGCGCATCTGCAATATTTAGCGCAACTCGTCAGTCGATTAGCTGAACAATCTTGACAGAAGTTTAACTTTCCGTCACCGTCTCCGCTGTGTGCAGTTTGTGTGTTTAAATTTTCAAGTGTTTTTTTTTTCAAAATAACTTTTCGTATTTCTTCCACAAATACTTGTCGAATTTTCGAGTTTTTCTAGATATTTTTTTCAATTTTATAGTGTTTTTCTAGTGGTGAAATAAAAATTCGATTGTTTGCCATCGTTATTTGTGGGACGCCGCTGCGGAGGCAATATGCCGACAGCCGGAGCGGAGAAACTTGCGGCCGGCCGAGGCGTCGGCCCAGTGTAAACTTGCGCACTCACGAGCGGCCAGCCGTAGGCCGTGACAAATCCGATAGCTTTGCACCCGTTTTGACTGACGGCTCGTCACATTGCCACCCGTAACAAACTGCACCGTGCGTTTCGAAAGGATGGTCTTAATTCCGCCAGCAGCGGGGGAACGTACAATCCGAAAATTATCTTTAATTTTTATGTGTCGAATCCGTGACGAAAATGACGTCAAGCATGGTATTACGAGCGATTTTCGCTTTTCATTCCAGACATGAATTTCTGTAGGTGACAACAGGGATTTCACGTGCTGCTAAAGTGAGAATAATCTCCACAAACTGATCCATTTATGCTATCCACTATGCCCATTATTTTCACCTAATGTTTGTATGCACAGGCAATATAAACACTGATGACTGTAGCAGCTATTAAGTCCTTTTGTAGTAGCACTCTTTGAATCTAAGATTTGTCCAGAAAAATGCATTTCATGAGCCTTTCATTGTGACAAATAAAAATACAAGCATGTAAAATCAGGCATAATCCAAACAGTTTTGGACCATAATTCAAGCACTTCAGGTGCAGGGACTAAAAAACCTTTTGTACCACAAACTGCAGCATAATCCAAGCAAATTTATGCAGAAATGCAAGCATAAGTACAAACACATGTATGGTCTAGTCCAATTTATGTGTTTTTCATATTATTTATGTGTAATATTATTACATGTAGATTACTAAATTGGATTTTTAAAGTTCAAGTACATGACATTAGCTAGCAACACTACAATCATGCAAATAATTCATTGATATATAGAAATCTTATGAGACAAAAACCAGAAATAAAAGAAAGCAGAAACTCTGTACACTAGCATTGCCTCGGTGATTACTGCCACAGTTGCTAACTGACACCATTGACATACAGGGACAAATGCAATTGAATGGCAATGATTGAATGGCAAAAACTGAATGAGGCAGTCAGTTACTTCGAAGCTGAGAATTGGCACTTTCCTACATGACCCTAAGTTTGTGTTATCCACCTGGTGCCAGTTCCAGACCCAGTAAAAGAAACTGTAAAGTGTAAAAGACCCTGTGCAATAAAAAAATGAAAATGTCATGTGTCATATAAAAGACACTGTAAAGTGTCAAATGTCATGTAAAAGACACTATAAAGTGTCATGTGTATAGAAAGAGTGCAAAATTGCCTCAGGTGGGAATGGAACCCACACCTCTCATAAAGAAAACTAGTGCTCTAACCACTAGACCACAGAGGCGGCTGGGCTCTAGGCACTATAAGAGGCTGACATGCTGTGATGGCAATGCCCTTAACACCTCAGGGGTTGCAGGGGGTGCAGAGATGTCATCCCTGACATCTTGTTGATGAAGGGGTAAGCAGTGGATTGTGGTCCGTGATGTTTAAAGACTGTGTGTTTGGACCACACTCGGCCAGCCATGTGCAATGGTCAGGCGTCATTGTATGATCCATGGTCATGGCACCAGAAAGAATTTACACACCATGGTTGCAAACACACAGCTGTCCTTCATCCATAAGGCCGGAATTAGAGCTCAGCGTCGATTCGACGTGAAATGATGACGTGAAATGTTTTCGTGAAATTAATTACATGAGTGTGGATCATGCTACGGGTCTACAATTTTCTAAGGATAATATATGAATCAATACCTTAATCGTGTCCAATACTGAGTGTTATCAGCCACAACTTGAGCGAATTGAAAAATTCAATTTTTATCATTCCACGTCATCATTTTACGTCAGGGAACAACTTGACATTTCACGTCAGACTATTGCAAGCAGCAGTCCGACGTGAAATGTCAAGTTGTTCCCTGACACTGTGACGTGAAATGATGATGACGTGAAATGATAAAAATTGAATTTTTCAATTCGCTCTAGTTGTGGCTGATAACACTCGGTATTGGACACGATTAAGGTATTGATTCATATATTATCCTTAGAAAATTGTAGACCCGTAGCATGATCCACACTCATGTAATTAATCTCACGAAAACATTTCACGTCATCATTTCACGTCGAATCGACGCTGAGCTCTAATTCCCGCTTTATAGTGAATATGAAATCAGCAAAAATCAAAAAAAAATTGTTTGTAAACAAGTATGCATTCATTATACTTTTTTTACATATTCATATTCATGAAATAACATATTTATTTGCAGCTGATGTTCACTGTACAATCTGTTTTTGGCACCATACATATGCAATCTGTGTTTGGCAATGGTCAATTATCAGCACATATGTGTAATATTAGCCTTGTGCAATACAGCAAAAAATATGTGTGATTATGTGCAATATGCAGTATGGGCAATACATAGGGTCTTGCATATCTTATTGTACCACAAGGGGCAGTCCCAGACCCTGTAAAAGACCCTGTAAAGTGTAATGTAATGTGTAATGTAATAGACCCCGTAAAATGTCATGTATCATGTAACAGACACAGTAAAGTGTCAAATGCCACGTAAAAGACCCTGTAAAGTGTCATGGGTATCCAAATTTTATTTTATCATATTCAAATATTATGTTTTTGTATCAAAATCTTACTTTTTGACATAAGATTGGGATATCATAATATAAGATTTGGATACACATGACACTTTACATAGTCTTTTACATGACATTTAATACTTAACAGGGTTTGTTAAGTGACACATAACATTCAACAGGGTCTTTTATATGACACATGACATTTTACAGGGTCTTTTATGGGTCTAGGACTGCCCCCTCCGTTGCAATATACAAAACCCTATGTATTGCCCATACTGGATATTGCACATGGGAATTAATCACACATATTTTTGCTCTATTGCACAAGGCTAATATTGCACATCTATGCTGACAATTGCACAGTGCCAAACACAGATTGCACATGTATAGTGCCAAACACTGTTGCACAGTGAACATCAGCTGCAAATAAATATGTAATTTTTAATGAATGCATAGTTCCATATTTACAATGTTTTTATTGATTTTCGGTGATTTCATATTTACTATTATGCAGGCAATGAAAGGCAGCTGTGTTTGCAGAAAAAGGACAATTGCAGACACAGACAATCACACATATCAGGGGGCAAACTTCGGTATAGAGCCGGAATTACAGCTCAGCGGCGTTTGACGTGAAATGATGACTTTGTAAAATTGATTACATCAAAATAGACAAAGGTACAGCATTGAAATTTCAGAATTAGATAGTTCTAGTAATTGTGTGTAATGTCCCAAAAAAATTTTTACCAAATACTCATTATTCAAGTAGTTATTAATTTAACGTCAAAATTTTTTGGTGACATAAATTGTTTGACATGAAATGTTGATGTAGAATGTATAAATTTTGATGTAAAATTAATAACTTATTAAATAATAATTATTTTCTTAATTTTTTTTGGACATTACACACAATTACTAGAACTATCAAATTCTGAAATTTCAATGCTGTACCTATGTCTATTTTGATGTAATCAATTTTATGACGTCATCATTTCACGTCAAACGCCGCTGAGCTGTAATTCCGGCTTTATGGCAAATTGATATCCATCTTTGTCAACCATGGGTCATCTTATGAATTCATGTGCAATGAGTTAATTTGTGCAAAGATCAGCATGTATGGGAGGTTAATTACAATGTGCAATAGACGGTTTTGTTAAATATGTGTTTTACAGTGTTCCCGAATATGCATCCACACGCCATGGGGCTTATCTCTTTAAATTTCAGCATATTTGGGATTTATTTCACGTAAAAAGCGAATTCAGAATACATTGGACCTCATCAGATGAAAGGTGCTTGGAGTCTGTGGCAGTGCTTGCATTATGCCTGATTTTGTTTTGGATCATGCTCAACTTGGAGTAGACGAAAACTGGATTTTGTGGTACTTTGTTTTTGGATTATGCATTCTTGAATTCTGATGAAGACTTCTTTCGTTGTGGGCATGCGATTTGCAACGTGGCACACGAATGCAAGAAAAGTAGCTTCTATTTATGTACATTCACAGCATTTATGGCAGTGGCTCAAACGTGCGCCCGGCAACTCAAATCGCATTTTGTGGGAATTGGGCGCCACTGCGTTTGGCGTGCCGGTGCGCCGTGTTTGCGCCCAAAACCATTTGAGAAGCTATTTGCTTTGGGACGGCCGCCCGTTCGTCGGTGGGTTTTGTAGCAGCTAAGATGCCACTAGCTGAGCCGCAAATGAAGTAGACAACATTGGGCCGCCGCGTGTGAGCAGCGCGAAACCGCACGCTGCCACTGTTGTCAATCTGCCACTGCTATGCGACTGAGCAGTTCCACACTCGATGAGGGGGGCCGTTTCCAGCAAGTGGCAACTATGCAGTTGTGCAGTCGCGCTGCGACATTCAAATTGGACACGCCGCGCGGCACTCGAACTTTTGCGCTAAGTCGTGATTTTCGCCCCACCCCAAACCGCCGCGGGCTTTTTTCACGCTCGTAAACTCAAATTCAATTGTCAATCATTGTAGTCGATAAGTGCCTTCGACATTCGTACTTGAAATGTGAAATTGTCTGTTTGTTGGTGCGCGGGGCGGCGCGCCGCCGCGACGACGCGAAGGATCGGCCGTACAACATCGACGGCAGATAGACGCGCCGCGGCGGCAGCCGGCCACAATGGCAATCAATGGGCGCTGCGAATGCGCGCTCGGGGGCGGGCATGCACGCGAACGGCGACAATCGGCCGGCCCGGTGATGCGGCCGGCCGCCGCGCCGCTACAGTAGGCGCTCGCGGTCGGCGTCAACCAGCGGCACTAGCTGCGCCGACGCCACCGACAGGTCGTAAAGCGTGCCGCGCGACGCAACGCCGCGCGCCGGCTGATTCGCGCCGCCCGCGCTGCTAATAAGACTGCATCCATGCGTGCCGCTCGCTTCCCTACACCTAGACATGGCTCAGCTGAGACACAACTTTCGAGAGAACGTGAAAATAGCTAAGAATGCATGGCAATGCGATTAGAAACACTAGGCAAGCTAACGAAACCAAAACAAGCTGTTCCGATGCAACATTAACTGACAAAAATCACGAATTCGACCAGTGTAACACAAGATAACCCATGATGTCTAGCGGGTCGGTGTCGTTGGCGCGCATGTTCCAGCTAACCGCTTGATAGCGAGCCGGCGCCGCCGCCGGCAGGAGATGGGCTAATAAAAAGCGTCGCGCGGCGCGCGAGGCAACACTTGCACGCGAGCCGGGGCAGATAACGCGACCGGCACCGGGCCCCGCTAGCCCGCAAACCGACCGTGCCTAATTGATTCGAAATTGAACGGGCGCCATCGGCCTTTTGTGGCGCGCGCGCACTTTTACGACTGTTTTAGTGGCAAGCGCCGGGGGCCCCCCGGTTTGGTTACAGTCGATTCGTCGAGATGGGCCGACGGAAGGCAGAGGCGCCGCGGCCGCGCGGCACCCAGGACGAGATGGGGGCAAATACGGCCGGCTGGCCGAGGAAATACGCGAATGCCAGCCGCCGCACGCATTCGATATTTCGACGTTACCTGCGGCGGCCTTGGCGCGCCGCAGCGGCCATTGTTGTTTGACGGCTGGTCGCCGCTCGCCGGGCAGATACTAAACACCTTGATTGATGACGTCCGCAAATCAAATCAACCAGGTTCAAATCGTGTGCACGCGCGCCGGGCGGCCGGCCGGCCAACAAGCACGGCGACACATCGATCTGGCCAGTCGGCTAGTTGTCGCCGCTGCGGCGGCGGCAGGAAGCGCGCCGCACTTTTACGGTTGCGTGCTGACCAATTCGAGCCACGCCGACGCTGTCCAGCTCGTTATAGGCTTCGAAGGCGTCACCACGCTTGGCGAGCTCTGCCGCTTTGCATTCTTTCGTTCTGATGGGGATGTACACGTTTACCTAAATGTTATATTTTTATGTCGTTTTGTTTGCGTCGCATGCCGTGTGTTGATGTCGATTTGTTCGGACGTCACAAGTTGGGTATTTCGGTTAGAATTTACATAAGCAGTCCCTCAATACTTTCTTCAGTACCTCAGATAAAAATTTACAAGTTATTTTAAGCACGCCGCGGTGCAATTACGTACAACTAAGAAGGAACCATTTCCCAAATGTCTGCATCCAAAGTGACGTCATTTCCACTTTTCACTTTCCTGCTTAAATATGAGTGAAATCGGTGCTGCGGTTGAGAATGTATGAGTTTTATTGTGAAAATTCCTTATGCTGCGTTATCTAATGACCGTAATTGCGAAATTTACCGTAAAATTGATACAAGCAAAGCACTGGACGGATTTCGTTTGTCACTGAACACACAAGGTGTTTTCCCAAAAACAATTGGTAATTGTACGGTAATTGTATTTTACGTGACACGTTCTGATTTTGACTAGGTAAAAAATTACCGTGTACGCGTCAATGGACGTTTTTTCATCAATTTGTGGACGTTTAAACGTCGAAACTGTAAAAAGTTTATTGGTGTCATTTACACAAAGTCCCGATTTTTCGATCATACTGGCACTAAAGTTCAGAATAAAAGGCGCAATCTTAAGAAAAACAACTGTGACGGCAATTAAGTGCAATTTGCACTAACTACGCGTCATCAAACTTGACTTTATTTAAAGGAAGGCCGCGTCGCGGCAGTGTGATATCATAATTCACGCTGAAAAATCCATGCAGTCACGGCAATTAAGGACCACCCAAAATTCAGCGACAAAGATTTTCGCGCAAATTCGTTTTTCCATGCATTAATCGCCATCATATTTGTTTTTCGGAGGTAAAAAAATACCCGAAAGTGTGCATTTGGTCGCTCGATTCCGCTCGGCTCGAATAAAACTCAATTACGCCCATGGAGAAATGCGAATTGAAAAAGTACGACGCTAAAACGGGGTCGCGTGCGACTTCGAGAACGGCCATTTGTCATTTAATTATTTTCGACGAAACCAAAATTATGCGGCCAGTTCGAGGTATGAAATCAGCACTTCAGTTGACGCAGGAAGTTTTCACCTAAACTCGGGATTAAAATAAAAAGTGAGGGGTTAAGTCACGTTACTTACGATTCAGCTCAACCCCAAAAATTACCCTGGAAATAAACGAACATTGACGTCGTGAGGGGGGTTCAAATGAACCCCCCTAATCAGCACTGTAATGCACCAAGGACTGCTCAAATTTGACACTACCGTCTCAGAGTCTCGTTAAGCCCAGACAGTCAAGGACAGGGCATAACAACAAAGCGCCAGTTTCAGCCATTTACAGCTTCCTATTGAATCAGCAATGCGCATTTGCGCTCTCGCCGCCGGCACGCGCACGTCGGCGTCGGTGCACTTTCTCGCGCCGGCAGAGGTGAGATTTCGTTAGCCGAGGTGGGAACGGGCCGTTTCCCAGCGAGCGCGCGCGGCAGGAAGGCGCCGGCGCGGACACAATGCACTGCGGCGCGGCATTCAGGCGCGCGGCATGAAAAGGGCAGCGGCGGCGGGTGCGTTGAGGCTGACGCGGTCGGACAAGCACGCGGCGCACAGCCGACACATTAGCTCGGCGCGATGCCGCCGCCTGCAGGTGGCGCATTTAGCCGCCGCCGCCGCCGGCACCGGCAAATCGGTTACGGTGGTCGCGCCCGGCCCGCTTTGACAGTGCACTTAGGCAAATTAGCGGCCGCACTGCACCGCGCGCCGCATTCAGCCGCGCCGCCGGCCGTGACAAATCGCGGCCTTGTTACCAAGGCGTCAAAGTGGCCCAACTTGGTCCCTGGCACAAAGCGGCGGCTCGCCGGCGTTCTAATGGATTAAAGGCGCTAAATGTGAAAAGGACACGCGCCGGCGCGCCTGACGCATGACTTTTATGAGCGCTGCCGCATCGCGCTTTGAGCAGCCGAGAAGGGCGCTGAGCGAACGGCTGGGGGCCGGCGGCCGGTGCCTGGCGCTGGCACTGCTCAGCCGCGCGCCGCTTGATCACTGCCGCGTTCGCGCCGCCGCCCTGGCGACGCTTGCCGCGCGGCCTCAAGTTTTTGCCACCGTGCCATTCGCGCTAAGCGATCGCTTACAGCCGGCTCGTTTAAGCGCGCCCATTCGTTAAAATAACGGCCCGGCGACACGAGGAAGCAGTGAACACCGCGCCGCCGAAAATGTGCCGCGAAGAAATGTGGCACAAAGTTTTCGCTGCCGAGGCACTGCGTGCGTGCTTGGAAAAGAAACCCATGAACGTGACCGAGCAGAGCACGCGCAGCGACCCAGCTTAAAGATCCATTTAAAATAAATTTAATCGACGGGAATGCATCATATTAACTTCCGCCAAATCTGTGATAATCGACAATTGATTGTAAACCATCGACAGTAAATTTTCAACCCATGTTCCAGGAGTTTCAGTACTGCCAGAAGCACATAGAAAACACGGCAGCGTTTACCACAATCATTAGGACAGGGGTCGACACGACTCTACCAATTTATTTTTTTCAAAGTTGGAAGCTGTTAAACGTGACGTGAGAATGCCAACTTATTAATGTGGCCCTGCCAATAAACTCCCCGTGTTTAAGTTGTCCATTTACCAAATGCATCAATGTACCATACAGGCATGAAATTTACCATACACAATGGACGATTCAGCCACACTGAGAGTACCAATTTATCTTAATGCAGAGTATGCATTGCATGCCTGTACATACTGAATTGATGCTTTTTATTCACCATGGTATTTGAATGGAAATTGATCCCATTGATTTTCAAATATCAATGACAGATTATCGTCTGTACTTACACACGCATGTCTCTTATATGGCATGGAAAATATGTTTTTAATGACCGTGTTTAGAAAGCTCCCCGATATGGTTATGAATCAACATACACAGGTATATTGAGTGGCAGAATTTGTGATGTTATATATTGCAAAGCAACGGGTGTGGGTAGGGTGTCAAAAAAAATTTTTTACGGAAAACGGAAACGGAAACGGAAAATTTTTTTCAGCAGCCGGAAAACGGAACGGAAAAAAATTTGCACTTGGCGGAAAACGGAAACGGAAACGGAAAAAAAAATTCAGCGGCCGGAAAACGGAAAAAGAGGCTGGAAAAACGGAAACGGAAAAATCAAATTTGCACGGAAATGGAAAAACTTGCTGAAATTTTGCTGGAAAACGGATAAAATTTGCTGAAATTTTGCTGGAAGGAAAAAATTTGCAGTAATTTTGCTGGAAACAGACAATTTTTCACATCATTGACAATCTGCATGAATTTTTGCCAGTTTGGCTGATCAGAAAACAGAAAGTTGAGCCAGAAAAAGATAAAATGAGGCGGTAAAATGGAAAATTAAGGCGGAAAATGGAAAAAAGGTGGAAAAACTGGAAATTGAGGCGGAAAACGGAAAAAAGGCGGAAAAACTGAAAATTTAGCCGGAAAATGGAAAATGAGCCGGAAAAACGGAAACGGAAAAAAAGTGGCCGGAAAACGGAATGGAAAACGGAAAAAAAATTTCAGCAGCCGGAAAACGGAACGGAAAACGGAAAAAATTTGCCTGCGGAAAACGGAAACGGAAAACGGAAATTTGACACCCTAGGTGTGGGGTCATAAAGGTTTTTATTTCTGCCAAAAGAAACATTTTTATGCTGGCTTGTTACATATAAATATCACCTTTTGTCAAAGGTTCATCACTTCAAGTGTAGTTGGGCATGAAATAGTGCTTAAAACGTTATAAGAGAACGCTAATACATTGAGAGTGATGTTTTACACTGTGGAAATATGTGGAAGCACATTGGCTGGGTATTTTATACACTAACATATCACAGCTTATGGAAGGTTTGTCACAAAAAATAAAACAAAACCGATGAAAACAACACCCAGAGTTTAAAATTATGTTTATTACACCTTTTCAGGGTGAAAAGTTTTTTTTACATTTTTCTTCAGTAAAAATACAATTATATTTATCACATTTATTTTCACCAGATACCTTTACATTTCTTCATGAGTTGTGAAACCATATTTACATTTACCGAAATACCAGGTATTTGGGTAGTTTTACTTATGCTTACAAAAATACTCATTCTCCAAAATACTAGAGACTGGGAAAGTGTAAAACTTGTAGCACAGTGAATAAGTCAACAGTAAGTAAACAGGCAGTCTTGAGAAAGCGTAAAACAGGGTCGTGTACAAAAAATACGTACACCAGTGCAATTATGCACTGAAGAGGTACATGTATAAAGTTGTCAGTGCATACAATTCATCAAGTATTTGGTTGTTGTGGAATTTGTGGAATGGATTCTGATGTCATCACAGTTTAAAGCACAAAGTTTACAGAGCAGAGTTAGAAGATGCAAAAACAGCAGACTTGTGACGTTGCCACTGAAATTCCACCAAGATTCAGATCAAGATCTAATGGCAGATTGCCAGGTGGGAGTCCAAGCAATGTAATTTCAAAAAAGTATAATTTTTAGATAAGTTGTATTGTTGATTTATGTAATTGTGTCTATGTTATTGTTGTTCTAGATGATGAGCTTGTGGGTTATCAAAATATAAAATAATTCATGGAAACGATAAATTAATTAATTTAAAGTGAAGACTATCATTTTTCCGATGCTCAACAGTGCGAGCACTTAATACAATTTCTTTACACATTCTTCAATATTTAAAAATACCTTACACTTCGATATAAATAGGTACTCAAAATTTAGTAAGGGTATTTACGCTTAAACTTTCCAAAAACGCCAGTATTTTAACAATTGTGATTTCTACTATGCTTTGCCACGTGAAAAACATTTACCGTATCTGCGTGAATAATCCTACAGGGAATTATTTTTTAGTCAGACCTTTTTTTGAAGGGGGAACTATTCGTGCAGGAATTATACAAGGGGAGGGATTTTTATTTCGTCAAGCATGTGTCTATCCACTCATTCCACAAAAAAATGCTGAGTAACACAATAAAATGCCACTTTTTCGTTCGAAATTGAACACAAAAAATCGATCATATACCTTGACGGGGGGATTGTTCAAGGGGGAATTATTTTTACTCAGTCATCTTACAGGGGAAACTATTTGAGGGGGGAATTGTTCAAGGGAGCAATTATTCAAGCCAATCACAGTTGTTAAAATGTACGTACATTTACTCGAAAAATACGCGTACGCGAGTACGCGGTAAATACATTTACATATACTTTAAACAAGTAATGTACTCACTTTTACGTGTACATTTTAAAAGTACACGCGTACAGAGAAAATGTATTTTTTTTGCTAAAATCACAAATTTCTGTTGCTAAAATAAGAAAATTTTGAAGAAATCATATAATTTTATGAAAAATGACATTCATTATGTATTCCAGTGAAAACCTCACTCTCACATGTAAAAATAGTAGCATTTACGTTTTCTGGAGGAAATGTACTCGCTTTTACATTTTCCTGGGAAAAAGTATTTTACTCACATTTACGCATGAGTATGTCATTTTAGAGAGTAAAATTTTTACGAGTAAAAAATAGATTTGACATTTTCTATACTGTTTGGTGAGTAAAAAATAAATACTTACATTCACACATACTTTTTTAAACGTTCGGTAATTCTGACAACACTGAAGCAAATACGGTACTTTACGTTTTTGGAACTAGGTCTGAGTAAATTTGAAAATCTTCCAGTTTTCGTATACATTTGAAAAAGTTATATGCTCTCAACAACAGGAGGCATGTAGGGTTGGAAAAAAATCGATTTTTTTTAACGACCCCGATTTTTTTTTAAAAAAATCGATTTTTTTTAATAAAAATCGATTTTTTTTAATAAAAATCGATTTTTTTAAATAAAAATCGCTGGGGTTGAAATTAGCCCCAATTCTCTCTAAAGTCGCCTCTAAAGGTAAGAAAAGCCATATAAATTGATAGGGAGTGCAAACTTATGCTTTCTGTTGTAATACAAGTACTGTAGAGCTTTAGAAAAGCTTGAAAGTCAGTTATTTTTAAGTTTCAGAGAAATTATCTAGTTATATTTGCAGCGTGGATTACACCTCATCAATCATTTGCGATTTTGTTTGCAGAAATTGCACGTTCTTGCTGA
Organism: Sphaerolaimus hirsutus; assembly: GCA_964036195.1. NCBI lineage: Eukaryota > Metazoa > Nematoda > Chromadorea > Monhysterida > Sphaerolaimidae > Sphaerolaimus > Sphaerolaimus hirsutus. The sequence goes on from OZ038451.1 coordinate 13,928,361, forward strand.
GAACAAAGTAAAAATCATCTTGGGAGTGAACATGGATGCATTTGCATAAATGTTTGATGTTAAAACACATAGCATAACTATGAATACTTTCCGAAATGATTCATAGCCTATCTTACATGCTTAAAAGCACACAGAAATGGGTGCTACACCACCAAATTAGTTGAACAAGTAATGAAAAAGCAAATGATGGATTGCTTGCATGAAAATGCGCGCTTGCGCGCAAAAAAAATTTGCATTTTACCTAGTGCAAGAGTACCAAAAATTTTCGCCAGCGATTTTTTTTAAAAAAAATCGGTACGGGTGCTGCGATTTTTTTTAAAAAAAATCGGAATTTTTTTAAAAAAAATCGCTTAAAAAAAATCGCTTGCCAACCCTAGGCATGATACAATTGCGACTACCATCGAAAGAATCGTCCATCGCTCGATGGAGCCAAGAGAACGGGGAAAAAACAAACTGAAAGTTATTCTAGCACCGCATGTCTTACTTGTGATGATCTGTCAAGGCCCCTCACCCATTAGATTCATAAAATGCAATCGCATGAGCGGGTAAAAACGCGACCAAATCATGAATTACGTCCGGTCCGATTACAGTAAACCGTCCATTTGTCGGCGGCAGAGGCGCGTGCAGCCGGCAGCCGGCCGGCCGTGACACCCCGCCGTCGAGGGTATCATTCAATCGACTGCTGCCAATTGAAATGGACTCAAAACGCGGCGACAGGTAGAGAGGGCAGCGACGCGAGAGCCATTGTGCCCACCGGCCCGAACACTGGGTGATAGATGCGTCGGGCCGGCCGGGCGTAATTGCCCGTGTGTCAAGAGCGGCGCCGCGGCGACACAATGCGACGTGCAGCGGGGCGGCGCTCGTCGCGGCCGCCGCCGCCGCGCCCCAAACACGACAAAACCATGCGACGCCCGGCGCGACGAGGCCCAGCCGGGTGGGCAGCGCGACGCATTGTTAACGCCCATCAAACGCGCATCACTCCACCTGCCACGGTCCGTCTACCTCGCGAGCGCCCTTTGCAACAAGGTGAAACGAGCAGAGTCTATCGCATGCGGTGTAGAAGTGCGTGCGCGGAATTATTTAAATCTTTTTACGGCACTGTAGATTTGAAATTTGAACATGTACTTTAAATGGGTACAGAAGTTGAGCCCACACAGAAATGCCCATCGGAACAGAAGAATCAACGGTACCGCATAAATACGCACATTGGTTGCTGGACGCAAGTTGCGAGTCATTTTGTTCAGGACAGTGACGTCGCCGAACACGTGGGAGAGCGCGAACTCGGTCACGCCGCGGCGGCGCGAGCGTGAGACCAATTTGCAGCGGCGCCAGTGGCGCGGCCTACCGTAGCGCAGTCGAGCAGCGCGGCGGCGCGCCGATGGCCGGCGACACGAGGCGCTTCCTGCCCGGCCGCCCGGCCACCAGAGCGGCCGCACTTCAAAAGGCGCGCGCCCAGTGCCAGCCGCGCGACCACGCAGAGGTGCTCGCTTGGCCCCTTTTACGAGGTGCAGCGCGGCACAGCTTCCTATCCTCACGGGTGCAATTATCGCACGCTGATCGGGCACGGGAGCGGCGTGGCGGCGGCGCGGCACTGAGCCGATTGTCGCATGTGACGAGCGGCCGGCGGCCGGCGCTGATATATGCGTCGGGCGGCGCGCGTTTAGCGAGTTATGACTGCGCACCTGCGCCGCGCCGCTCCGACCAGTAGATTTTGAGGCTGTTTTACGACCGGCCCGGCCATATGGCTGGCGCTGCACGTGGACACGGGCTGAAATTAACGATACAGTGGCCGCCACACACATCTGAAATCGGTTATTGCGCACATCTTTCTTTCGCCATGGAAAGCTATAAAAATGGGGTCCGACTAGGTGCTGAGCAGCGGCACTTCACACGCCATATACGCCACCCGCACGTCACATCGGCTAGGCCATTGCAATAAAACACCGGGTTCGAATTGAAATAAAATATACATTTCTGATCCATTTGTGATCGAGCTGCGGGGAACCGAATTTGAAAGGGCGCGTCGGTTTTCCATTTTGTTATAAAATTTCAAACAAAAGACAACAGTGTGAGGAGAAGAACGGAGTTCATTCACACTTACTCACCCACACTCATTCACAACTGGCACCATTCACATGATAAATTTCGGAATGTTCTCAATTCGCAAGAGGCTTTTACTGCACACGGTTAACAATATATGGCTGGTTCAGGGGGTTGTAAGGGTAATTTTATGCCTCGTGAATTCGAGAAAAATGCAAGAATCGAAACCGTTCATCAATCACCACAATTACAGAGGTTTTAACAAAAACGTTTTATAAAGATGCGTCATTTAAAAAAACGTTTTTTTTTCATCTCCATTCGAGAAAAATATACCGTATTTCCTCGAATTACCCCCCGGGGGTTTATTTTTTCAGAGTGAAAATGTAGAGAGAGAATAAATGTAAAAATAAATAAAAATGTAACAATAACCACCATTTATAAGTTTTTACAGCCTTATATAAGGATGTAGTTGGTTTAAACGATGCTCTAACGTAACACAGTAAGTGTTTTGAACGTCTGTTATGCATTTCCCGGACCACAAATTCATAGTGCTCATTTTGAGGGGGGGGGGGTATTTCGAGGAAAGACGGTATACATCGAACGCGGAGCAGGTCTGGGATACTTTGATAGGTGGAGCTTTGGGGGAAAATTGACCCCCCAAATAGGGTGGCAGACGGTACGGCCTTGCGGTAAACCGTACGGTACGGTAAATTTTCTATTTTGCGGTAAATGGTACGGTACGGTAAATCTTCAATTTTGCGGTAAACGGTACGGTACGGTAAATCTGAAAAGTGCGGTATGCGGTACGGTACGGTACGGTAAATTTCCGATTGTCAGAAATGTATCAATGCAGGACTACAGACAACTTTTACTTCATAAATTGACACCAAATTCAATTACACAATTTGATAAATGGACTTAAGTACACAATAACAGTATGATGACATAAAATTCCATTACCCACAATGTAGGGGCTCAATATATAGGTTGATTCAAGGTGTAGAAGGAAGAAAAGGAAGAAAAATTGCTAAAAGTGGTGAAAAATTGCTAAAAGTATGTGAAATTTACACTTTAAGAGCGTGTTGAAGCACATGGCTTGATTTTATAAACACTTTATACCAATGTAAATCATGAATTATATCAATGAAATGAAAGGGCTTCAAATCAGGAAAACAATGTTGTGAAATTTGCGCGCTTGCGCGCAAAAAAATTCAAAACACCACATTAATTGTCATAAAGAAATTGCCATATTTAAGGTCAATCTGAGTCAAATTTACCGCATTTACCGCGGTAAATGAGTGCGGTACGCGGTACGGTACGGTAAATTTTGGAAAATGCGGTACGCGGTACGGTACGGTAAATTTCCAAAAGTGCGGTAAACGGTACGGTACGGTAAATTTCCCAAAAATGCGGTACGGTACGGTACGGTACGGTAAATTCTGCCACCCTACCCCCAAACCCACCCTTTGCTAGACCAATGCCGTGGCCTGCCAGTTGCATACTACAGGTGCACGCACCCACCACACACAACTGCTCATGTCCAAAACGGGACCTCGATTGCAAAAATGAACATTGAGAAAAAGAAAAGCGCATTAATAAAGGACTCGTTCAAAAACAATTATGTTATGCCTTTGTGACACTTTAGAGGAAGTATACTTAAGTGTGATTTGAAGATATTAATAGGGTGCTATCATCTCAAAACTTGCTGTGAATTATTGCATTCGTGTTCACTTCCGAGCTGATTCAGCCACCATTCTTAACAGGAATGTCAATTGCCACCAACAAAACGGTTCAACAAAAAGTGATGCAACCAACAAAGTCGACACACCTAAATATAAATTGATTATAAAGTGTAAAAAACGTTTTATCATGCTATTCCGTGAATTCAGTGATTATAATTTTAAAGAAAAGTTCATATTTATCTTGTAAATCGCTCCTACGGGGGGTAGATAGCTGAACCATTCCCTGGGGGGCTGGGGGGTTCGGGGGGAGGTTCGCGGGGCTTCAATACATAGGCTTTTTCAAGGTGTAACAGGAATTAAATGGGAAAATAACTAAAAGAAAGTGAAAAATTATTAAAAAGTGGTGAAAGATAGTTAAAAATAGACATTTATGCATGACCAAAAATAGTTGAAAATATAAGGCACTTGCACTGTTGACTTAGTGAGGAGAAGGCGTTACCGTTTCTCTGAAGGAGAAAATGTAAAAAGGATGTAAATTAGCGAGTTTTAGTTTAGTCTTAGTGAAAATGGTCTAAAATTACTTTAAAAACTCACTCTACAAAGATAGATAGCTGGCCGATTCGGGTGTGGGCTTCACGGGACAGCGACAACATTTTTTCCCTTGGAATAGATAATAAAAGGTTAAAAGCTGAGCTTTTAAATAAATAGCTGAGCGGCCCCGGAAACGATTGACAGCTGAAGCGTTTGGGGGGACGCCCCTACTAGACCACTGACCCCAGCTGATTTTCAGGGAAAATAGGTAAATAGAATTTGCTGAAACAGGTCTTCGTAGAAATCAGGTAGCTTAAAGATCTATTACATTTCCCACCTATTTACTTTGCACCATCCAAAGGTATAGATTTCAAGTTGTCAGCGCCCATCTCGTCCTCAGTTCTGATCAACACGTTGATCACGTCGCCGAGCAGCTTGTCCAGGGTGGGCTCGATCTCGTGCTTGTGCCACTCGCGGAGAATGTAGTAGGCGCCCAGCGAGCGGCAGTGCTCTCGGCCCACGGCAGTGGCGCACAGCTGTGTTGGGGAGACAAGACAGTACGCAGGATTTTTTGAGCGGGGGAGGCGGATTGTACATGGGGCCCGGCGGCACCCCCCGTAAAATGTGGCCGTATAGTCAAGGAATGGAGCCATGGCGATGGCGCCATTTGTAGGCGCAAGTTCCATGGCAGTATTGGCGTTGGCGCCAGCGTCTACAGTATAGGTATCTATTTATACCTATATATAGTACTAAGACCATGTTGGGCACTTTTGTAATGCTGTTTAGACTCCTGAAAATACAGGGGTGGGCATCTTCAGTTACCGCTGAAAAAACGCGATAGCTTGAGCTACGGTTGAGCTATCACAATGAAATTTTAACACAATAGAGTAGACTCCAGAGGAAACCTATTCTGAAGTTTGCAACCCAAACGGCCAAATTTTGGGTGAGTTGTGGAACACACAGTTTTTAGTGTAATTTTTTGACTTGGCGTCACCCATAGGATAAATCGAGGGTGGCATTTGAGGGGGGGGCACGAGATAAGGGGGGGTCAAGTCACAAAATTACACTAAAAACTGTGTGTTCTACAACTCACTCAAAATGTGGCCGTTTGGGTTGCAAACTTCAGAATAGGTGTCCTATGGAATCTACTCTATTGTGTTAAAATTTCACTGTGATAGCTCAACCGTAGCTAAAGCTATCGCGTTTTTCCAGCGGTAACTGAAGATGCTCACCCCTGTACACCAGAGTTGCGAAAGCGTATTTACGCTTACCCGAAATACCCGGGTAAATGGGTATTTATACTTACGCTTACGCTTACGCTTTCGTAAAATACCCGTACGCTTTTTTACGCTTTCCCGGCCGAATTACCCGGGTACTGAAAGCGTAAAAAAAACGTTTCACACGGTCCAGTTTTATGCTTTTGAAATACCGTATTACCTCGAAATACCCCCATGGGGGTTTATTATTTCGCCAGCAAAATTTTAGGGGGGTTAATTCGAGGGGGGGGTTTATTCGAGGGGGGGTTTATTATTTCGTCAGAAATTCTCGTGAAATTCATAGTAAAGAATACGCTTTTTCATACACAAAAATGGTAATAAACGTGAGAAAGTAAGTCATATTTGGGCTATAGGTGTACATCTGTACACAAATGAGCGTATAAGTGTAACTGCAATGCAAGTTAGTAGTAATAAATACATCATGTACATTGCATATTTGCATCATTCAGGAGGGGGGGTATTTCGAGGGGGGGTTTATTATTTCCCCAGCCCATTTTGAGGGGGGTTAATTCGAGGGGGGGTTAATTCAAGGGGGGGGGGATAATTCGAGGTAATACGGTAGTGTAAAACAACAAAAAAGGAAATTGAACGAAAACGCGTACAAAAAAACTGACTGCGTGTGTGCAGTATCATCACACTAAAAACAGCAGCAAATGTACAAATTCTGTTGAAATACAAATGACTCGTTAAAATTGTCTTGCCTAACAATATCGTAGCTTCAGATTAGGAATTTTTGGGCTGAAAATGGATTCCGAAATGTGTCGCTGAGAGCTTTATTTTGAAACAGTTCACTGAACAAAAACAGACAGAATCCGGGATGCATTACCTTTGCCGCCACTCTATGTGAGTAAATATTCACCTGGTATGCATATTTACTTGATTGTGAATGCATACATAAACTTAATGCATATTAAGTATGCAACTGTGTACTAATTTAATGTGAAAATATGAATGACAATGGTGTATAAATTCATCTAATAGTGAAAGCAAGGGTGTTTTCTGACGCTCAAAAGCAAGAGCACTTTCTAAAAGAAATTTACGCTTACACTTTATTTTACGCTTTCCTAGGTATTTTAAAAATACCTTACGCTTACAGTATCCATACTCAAAATTTGGAAAGTGTATTTACGCTTACGCTTACGCTTTCCAAAAATACCGGTATTTTAACAACTCTGCTGTACACATTAAACAGAGGGCTGGGGATTTGCGCGCAAAAATTCGTAGAAGTGCCTACAAATCATCGTCATCATCGGTTGGTAAAAACCTCGCAAATCATTGCGCAACGAACCTGATAAATAGCCTCTAAAATAGTCTGTCTAAGCTCAGCATCCTTTTCTCTGCTTTTTTCCTCTGGCAAGTACTGCAGCTCGGCGACGATATCTTCCATTTCTGAGTCGTTGATTACCATGTTGCCGGCGGCGACGGGCCACAACAGGGACAAGGCCACATTGTTGCTTTGTGTCAGCTTCGAGTGCAAGTCTGAGTATTATGCACAGTGGAAGAAAGTGTCAATTCACTACAGGTTTCATAATTAAAAATATATGTAATTAGGCTTCAAATGGGATTGACTTTTCAGGATCGGGATTGTTTTTTTTAGTTTTCGGAATCGGGATTGTTTTTTTGAGATAACGGGATCGGGATTCGTATGTTTTCGGGATCGGCATCAGGATTTTGGACCATGTTCTGGTATTGTGGGTTTTTCTCTGAATTTACACAAAAAGGACGAAAAACACACTTAGCTATCAGAGAAGTGGCATAAAATGCTTCACAGGGTATTTCCGTACACATTTCTTGGCACAAAAAAGTTGGAAAAAATTGTGGGATCGGTATTGGGTTTTAAAATGTTTTGGGATAGGGTTTTTTGAGATTTTGGGATCGGAGATACGGGACATACCGAGATAAATACATCCTACAAATGAAGTAAACGTAACCCCAAAACCATTTGGAGATGTAAGCATGGTGGCAAAATTTACGGTACCATACTAGGGTTGGAAAAAAATTCATTTTTAAACGCCTTGATTTTTTAAATTGATTTTTAAATTAACATCAGATTTTTTTAAAAATCAGTTTTAAAAAATCAATTGCCAACCCTATACTATACTGCAAATTTTGAAAATTTACCGTACCGTACCGTTTACCGCAATTTTAAGAATTTACCGCACCGTAAGATCTGCGGGACTGACCCATAGGAACACTGCTTCAAAGAAACCACGTACAGACCCACTCACCAGTATCGAAACAGCAATTTCTAATAATACCCAGTGCTTGTCCCCTTCTTTTTCTGGCACCATCATCTTCCAAAAGGACGATAGCACATATTCGATTCAACTTGGCATTTTGCCCATCCGCAATCAAACATCCTCGAACGCGCGCATTTGAAGTGGCATTTGTGAGGAGCGCACCAGCCAAGTTCCAATGTTGCGAAGAAGTGGAGAGAAATGTGTCTGGAATATGGTCGACCAATAAGATACTGGCTTCTCAGTACAGTAGTTATCAAGCAAGTTAGCCGAACCGAAATGTTCAATACCAATTGCTAGGTATTTTACTTCAACAGTCAACATTTCACTCAAAAAAAATACCTTCGTACTTTTAATTTGTTTTCGTTGTTGTGACCCTTTTGTTTTATGCTTTACATAACGGAACATAACTTTACATTACAGAATGAGTATATTTGCTCACGGGATTGCTTTATACCCTCAAAAATGTGTCGTTCAAAATAGCAAAATGAACAACCATTCAAATCCCAAACCACACGACAATACAAATGCATTCATCGACATCGCTTCAGTCATAAAACCCAAACCCAACAGCCAACACAAAACAATTCTGTCACAAAAATCACCACAAAAACCCACGTAAACCCTGCACCGACCGACCCATCGATCGAGCGTCTGCTCCAGCTGCTCGTCGGTGGCCTTGTCGAACAGGGCGCTGCACGCTGGCTGGCTGGCCGTCACGTTGACGCACAGCCGATGCAAGTCCACCGAGTCTCGCAGGCATGAGCTGTGGACGTGTTTTATGATTGAGGGGAACTCAGGGAAAATGACATTTAAAAGATTTAAGTATTAGAACGATTTTACATTTGACATGAGCGTTTACACTTGAAGTTTTACACGGACTGGGAGTGGGAGAGCCACAGGGGTTTTGTAGATTTGGACCCCTCAGGCAAAATAGGCAATGAAACACAAACTAGTAATTTTGGAAACGAAAAACTATAAAATGGTATCAAAATCAGGGCAAAAGTGCTCAAATATCGCTTCAGATAGGATGATAGCTAGGTAGATATTTGCCTCATTGCCTTAGGTAGGAAATATGGGGTTTCATTCCAACAACGCATATATCCACAATTTTCAAAATCGCATTTTAAAGTTTGACGGTGGCTCGACGGCGCTATGTTTGGGCGACAAAGCTTGTCCTGCACTTTTCAGATAGATCCGACATTTCTCTACAATTTTTGTAACCACAAATTTTGTTGGCCGGGAAATATTCAGGGAGTTATGTGAGATTTCGTAAATCACCCAAAATTGGGAACAAATCTGAATATTTGAAATTAAATGTTTAATAACTTCTTAACGGTGCATCGTATGCAAAAACGAATTACACGACTTCAAAGCCCGTGTGTAAAAGTACCTCTACCTAAATTTTCAGATCAATTTATACCCGCATATTTGATTCAAGGACGTAGCCAGGGGGGTGGGGGGGCGGCCCCCCCCCTTCCCGGGTCGGACAAAAAAATATGCCAGAAATGGCACTTCCGTAAAGCGATTTTGTAGGCAGTTCGAAAAAATGTTTGCGCGCAAGCGCGCATTTCGTTACCGCACAGTGTTTTACGTTTGTACCTATACTAGTTTAGGACAAAAAACGACTCAAAATGGGTCCCCGTCTCTGTCTATGCATGTAAAATACATACATGTACAGCAGTATTTGGCACTAATGCCAACGCCAATGGCGCCATGGCGTGGCGCACCAAATGGCGCTGGCGCCATTCCTTTACCACAGCAGTCAAATTTTGGGGGGGGGGCCTGTAAAGTTTCACACAAATTACTGTTCAGTTTTCCTGCATTTGCAGTGTGATAACTTCAGCTGTTGTCTAACACTTTATTCAAGTTTCTTCCAGTATTTATACTTTATTTAATCTGATCAAACAAAGAAATCATAAAATCAGAAATCATAAGTCGTAGACTGGGGCCGTTCTTTGGCAAGAACAGCCCTACGGACAATTTAACCTTCAAAATGCAAGCAAACTGCTTATTTTGTCTACTTTAAAGCAAATATCAGGTTTTTCACCTGTCGCATGTTGTTAGAATCAGGTTGACATAAAGAATCATAAAGACTAATAAAAACATAGATAAAATACAATAAATGTTGTTACTTTTATCATCCGTTGTTTACAGCAGGCAAGAAAGGCAAATATTCTAAGTGAAATGGGAATTATTTAAGTGATGTAAAAAATGTGGGTTACGACAAATTAGGCGGAACCGCACAGGGCCCCCGTTCGCCAGGCTCCGTATACAATCCACTCCCCCCGCTCAAAAATCCTGGCTACGTCCCTGATTTGATTTATAGTGCAAAATAGATTTGGAAATTCACGTGTGCATTTTTGGAAATGAAACTTTATTTTGTATGGGAATTCCGGCCGACTCTTCGCGACCGCTCCGAAGCATGTGTGCATTTTTGGAAATGAAACTATTTTTTTGGATATGTGCATTTTCGATATGAAACTCCGGCGGTCTGAGATGGATTTATGCGTTGTCGATATGAAAGTCCTGTTTTTCATAGGGGACTGGTCATGGATATGTGAACTTTCGATCTGAAAATTGCAATTTTTTTGAAAATCGGTACCACTGTATCTCGGGAACGAAATGGACTATAACGCTGATTTTTTCTCTAAAATGTGAAAAACTATACGTGGACGTCAAATCCACGGTTAACTCAAAATTTTCTGGATTTGGCGCTTGTGAACTTTTGGAATGGAACTCCCCATATAGGAAGTTCATCGAGAGTACCAATATAATAGATAAAATGAGCCACTCTCTGAGCTAGATCCGAGAACCCAGTCCCATTTACACAATAGCACAAACCCGTGCAGCAACAGGCCGCGGCCGAGCTGGCTGGCGGCCAACAAGCGAGCCACGGAGGGGTTCTCTGCGCACGCGTTCGTCAGTGCTTGCACAGCCACCCGTCTTTCGCCGAGGGAAACGCCCGATCCCGATTCTGGGGCACCTGCCAGCGCAGCTAGGGTGATTGCCTATGAGGATATTTGGTGGGATAAAATTGAAATTAATTGTGAGAGTGCCACGTAGGGTTCAAACGATATCACTTTTCGATATCGATATTCGATATTCGACATTTTTTCAAAATTTTTGATATCGATATTCGATATTTTTTCAAAATTTTCGATATCGATATTCGATACGATATGGACCCTCGATATCGATATTCGATATTCAATACTAAAAAATGGTCAATATTTGATATCGATATTTTCGATATTCGATATTTAGCTTTTGGTATAGCAAGGCATATTTCAAGCAGCATATTGTATTTTCATATGGTTCCAAACAGGGTTGATTATCTCTTTACTGAAAAGTACAATTGATTTTAACAAGGTTTACAATGGTCAGAATGATAAAATCAAAGAAAAAACATGACAAATCAAATTGTATCAGACAAACTAAAATTGGTAGATATTACAATTCATACTTTTAACCCAATTGTTTAAGGGCATGTTGCAAAAAAGCAGCATATCAGCATTTTCTGGCTTCAAATTTGAGGTAGGTAGTTCAGTAGGTATGTGGCCAAACCAAATACAAGAAATGTGGAGCAAGCACTCCAACCAAGATGACATTAAATACTTTACTTTTACTCATCAACTTAGATACTATAAGCAAATCAAATTAATCACAAATATCTCAAAACAAAAATAATAACTTAAGGACATTATACAGGTTCGATATATCGAAAATATGGTCGATATTCGATATCGATATTCAATATTTTTTCAAAATTTTCGATATCGATATTTGATATTTTTTCAAAATTTTCGATATTCGATATTAAAAAATGGTCGATATCCGATATTCGATACGATATATCGTTTGAACCCTAGTGCCACGGGATACATTAGTCATGTGCTAAGGTAGGTAGTTTAAACACAACCAGCTTTTGTTCAAACAATGCCGTGCTATGGGTGTGTAGAGTTTCTATAAATCAGAAAAAAAGCATATTTTATTGTCGAACGGATACAACGCGCACTACACGTTTTGTTCGCAGCTATAAGTAACTAAACGCAAACTTGGCCAAGTGCCAAAATAGTCACATTCAAAACGTACTAGCTTGGCACCATCCCTCGCGAACTCCTGCACACCCTCAAGGCTGGCAGTGGTGCCGAGCAGATGTTGCAAAGCCGTGCGACGCACATCAGGCCGGGCTTCGATGCCCACAAACTGCACCAGGTCGGCGAAATCGGACGGGGACAACATTTCTCAACAATTTTTCCTTTTTTCAATTCACAAATTTCGACGTATGAATTGGATACATTAGATGGGTCTGAAATCCGGGCCAGTTTCGTTTCCTTAAAAATGTCGGCTTACTCTAACTGTAAGAGCAGTAAAACTTTTAACGACTAACGAAATTTCATTCACGCATTCGTGCATTAAAAAAGCATTTCTGAGGAAATATCACGGTAGATGAGAGTATAATTTTTTCATTTTAAATACCTACCTAAAATATTTGAAATAAAACAATCTTATCACAAAAAAAGCTCAAAACAATATTTTCAGCCTCTGTAACGCGGGTAAATATTCCCTCTCTTTCAGGTTGGTAAACTTCCGGGCAGACGCTGCACTGCGAAACTTTGCGTTCAACGGGCTAATGCACTTGGTGTAAAATGGTCAAACATTGGCTAAGTGCTCTGCATTAACCTACTTTAGATGCTGGTCGGCTTCTATTTCTGTCTCATTTTACAAATAATTCTTGACGGCCCACATTCGCTTTACTTTTCAACTTGACATAACTTTCAACTTCAACCGTAAAGTTGGTTCCGAACAAGAAAAACTCACCTGAAATGAAAGGAAAAACATTAAAAAATCCCACGGCCTCATCGCCAACAGGTGAAAATAACATCGCAGCCAGTGGCGAACTTTATCTGGGTGAAAACGCCAATGTCTGCGGATTGAGCGCAGCCGCCGCAGTCAGATACTCGCAGAAAAAGGGTAGATGCGTAGTTGCCGAGCGACAAATTCCAGCGGGAGCGTTGATTGTTTGGTAGGCCACCAAAAACCAACCATTATAACAAAACAGGTCAATTAAAAATCCAAAAAAACCTTTCACATCGTCAAGCGAGAGCGCCTACGCGGTGGGCATGGGGCCACAGTGCGTCGAGTGGCTGTGTGCTAGCTGTTGCAAACCTCTGCCGCAAAAATGGGTCATATGTGCGGATTGCCGTGGTGGTAAGATGACCAGGGACACTCACAGACCCTGTAAAATGACCTGTAAAATGCCAAATTCATTGTAAAGTGTCAAAAATCATGCTTTACGTGACATTTTACGTGGCATTTTACAGGGTCTGGGACTGGCACCAGATACTGTGGCGAAAAGTGCAGGCAAATCGATTGGTGTGAAGCGCACAGATTTGAGTGCAACAATGTAAGTATAAAGCACAGGACAAACCCTGTACTCATTATGGGTGCCTCCTACTGTCTGCCCCCTTGCAGGCTGACCCGTATACAGGTTTTCAGCTCGGTGACAAGGCTGATCAACTGCTGCTGGTGCCAGTCCCGGACCCTGTAAAATGTCATATGTCATGCAAAGTGTCAAAAGTCATGTAAAATGGCCTGCAAGGGCATTTTACATGGCTTTTGACACTTTGCATGACATTTGATACTTTACAGGGTCTGGGACTGCCCCCTGGTTGGTCTGTCGCTGCAGATGCGCATCCTGTGGCGCGCTTCACCGCAGCAACTGATGCAGTGTGATCCAATTAGCAATACTTATTACACGCTACACACGCGTGGCGTTTCTTTGACCAATGGCGAACGCAGTTCAGATTTTGGCTCAAACTTTATCTCAGTTATGAGTCTTAGTGGCGGAGAGTTGATGGAATGTGAAGGCGAAAATGAAAAATTTACATTTCTTGGCGATGCTTACTTCAAGCAGGTAATATGCCACTTCGCGTGTAGGTAATTTTTGAACTTACTTTTGTAAGTACTTAAGTCGCAGTAGGTACTTTTGTAAAAAAAAATATTTCTCAAATCTCACAATTTTTTTTGACAGAAACAAACTCCATCCGATTATTTTCCTAGGTAATAAATTTTTACGTTAATTTACAAGAACTTCCGGAAGTTAATCGTAAATACAGTTTCCCAGCAGTTCAGCAATTGAACTAAATTGCCATTGAACCTTATTTGCTTCCATCCAGAGCGGTTGGCCCGCATCAATGCGGCAGCAAGAGCGCCGCGCGGTTGCCCAGCGGTGTTGCAGCGTGCTGAGCGGCAAGATCTCACGCAACGCGCACTCGGTGCTGCCGCTGGTCGACCGAAGTTCGCCACACTATCAAATCTTGCGACACTTTGGTGAATCCGGCGGCCAGTTGATCAAAGGGATATTTCCGGTGCAAAGCTTGATTAATCACTCATGCGAGCCGAATTGCAGGTTCTGGGCACTACTGCATTTTGTATGGCTGTGGTAGACACCCAGAAGAATCTTTGGAAATTAGGATAATTTTAATTAGGAAATTAGGAAGCGGTAAAGACAGCAAGTTGGTATATATATACCTATTATATTCACCTACAATTTCTATATTTATCTATGTAAAACTCAATATCAAATCGCGCACACCACAACACGCAGGTATATCTTCGATGGACGTCGTATTTTGACACGTACAACGGATTCTATATCAGCGGGTACGGAAATTGTTGCGTGTTATGGGCCGCGCTTTGGCAAGCTGCCAACAGCAGTGCGTCGAGCAAAATTACTTACACAATACAATTTTGTTTGCGACTGCGCCGCATGCACCATGCCGGCGTATGCCAAATTGGAAGCGAATATGACAGCATTTAGGTGTGTTTTTTTCGAGAGTTGTTAAAAGTACTAAAGTTTTTCAAGTAAACGTATACGTAAAGTATTTTATTTTTACTCACCCCCGAGTACAGAAAACGTTAAGTATTTTTTATACTTAAACACTGCGTAAAACTTGAGTAAACGTAAATACCGGTATTTTTACTCAGGGAAAACTTAAAAGTAAGGGTATTTTTCGATTTTGTACCCAGGAAGACGTAAAAATGAGCAAAAGTGAAAGCGAAAGTCGTCGCTTTCCCTACCCACCGCAACTTCCATAATTTCTGCTGCCATTTTTGCAGCCATTTCAATTCGTTTGAGCGGTTTTTGCTTTCAAAAAGTACGCGAGTAAGTGAGTACCGGTATTTTTTCGGGAGGAAACGTAAACGTATTTATGCAGTACTCGAGTATAAGTATTTATCGAGTAAACGTAAATACGTTTGACCAACTATGGCCTTTTCCTGCTATAATCGTATAAAATGAAGAAAAAACATCTATGGACAAAACAGAACCTACTTGCGGGGCACTACTTTCCAGATGTGAAGGTTGTAACAACAGCGTGTACACTAATCCAGACGCAGACAAGTTGGTGTGCACGCAGTGCGACCACGTTCAAAGTTTATGTTCGTCTGGTGTTGCATGGGCTCTGAAGTGTTTAACGGACGCCATAGCCGCGGCCAAGCTGAAGAAAATCGGAGGCGATGGTGAGATTGTTTTCTTTATTTGACGAACTCGATACCGAAAAATTACCAAAAAATTATTTGTGTAAAAACGCAGGGGGTTCTCTAAACAAGTGTGTATAGGTAGTGGCATTTTAACACAAAACATTGTAGACTGAGAACACCATTTTTACACTCAAAACACTGGACGCTTTCCCCAAAAAGCAGTTTGCACCACAGCATCTACCCATCCCAATGGCAGGTGAAGCACTACTGAAATCACTGCATCGCTGCACCGCACTGCTGCACAAGAATAACGTGCAGCTGCACAACTACGAACTGCAAGCGGTCGACTTGCTGCTGTGCCGCCGGCCTTGTGCCGCGCTGCCGCTGCTGCGTCGCCGCTTGGAAATAGCTGACTTGATTTTTGGTTCCTCGTCAGGGGGTAGTCCCAGATCCTGTAAAATACCCTGTAAAGGGTAAAAGACCCTGTAAAATGTCATGTGTCATGTAAAAGACTCTGTAAAATGTCATGTGTCATGAAAAGACCCTGTAGTGTAAAGTGTAATATGTAATGTAAAAGACCCTGTGTAAGTGTCATGTGTATCCATATCTTATTGTATCATATCCAAATCTTATGTTTTTGTATATAAATCTTACTTTTAAACAAAAGATTTGGATACCAAAACATAAGACCTTGATACAATGCAATAAGATTTGGATACACATGACACTTTACAGACTCTTTACACTTAACATGGTCTTTTACAGGGTCTGGGACTGGCACCAGATGAGTCAGAAGCCATTTTGGCGCGACTGGCACTGGCTTCCGTGCTGGGATACGGGTGAGGAGTGGCTGTTTACCATACCGCTTTTGTAATCGATTTGTTTCAATCCTTCAGGGTGCGAGACAAACGGACACAAGCGGCTGTGTTGAAAGCACGCGATGCCGCCATTGTGCACTTTGGAAGGGAATTTTATGGACGCGTTTATGCCATGAGATTTGGTCAGAAAGCTATGCCGTTGCTAAAGATGATGAGCGAAATTTCCTGATATTTCGTTCTTCTGTCTATTTTTATGATGCTGTTGTAACAAGTGCAAACCCATGCGAATGTTATTACCACATTCCACATATCGGTAATCTCAGCTTGCAAAATGTATTTACACGTACGTACCTACATTGTTTACAAGTTCTGTATATCGCACATGTAATACGGTCCAGCGCATAATATCAGTAGTAATCACGGACAATAGGTATATCAGTTTTCCACAAGCAGCGTTTACAACAAGACCTTTTACATGGCCATTCCAACCAGAAATCATAATCAAGCCAAAGCTCTCCCAAACCTCATTCTTTTATCACTGATAACACAAGTATTTTCACCAATACGTGCCGCCGTGCACCGACTGCCGCTGCCAGCCGCGCCGCAACGGATGCGTTTCGTCCGCCCGCCGCCCTACGAAACGCAGCGGCCGCAGCTAGTGGACTGGGAGCAGTTCTCGAACGGCACTGTGGCTGGGCGGCAGTTGACGCCGGTGGATATTGGCCAGTTGAGATATATGGGGGCCCCTGCGTCGTGAGTTTTGGGCGTTCCAGTCGATTGTCCAGTATCCAGCTATTTTAACTCAACTTGATTTCCGATATACTGTCATCAAAAATGTCATGCAAAAATACATGATAAATACAAGAAATAAATATTAAGAAACTATCCATTCAATTCTTGGTGACCTTTCACAAACTTCAACTCGATAACTAGGTCGCACAGTACAACCCCCGCCTCAGTTGGCAAGTGCGGCACATGTGGTGCGTGCGCGACTGCCGCGACCACTCGTCGACGCTGTGCTACGGCTACAACTTCTGGCGGCCGCTGCTCCAGGGGGCACTCTCAGACCCTGTGAAAGAACCCGTAAAATGTCGAATGTTGTGCATGTAGAAAGTGTAGAAAGTCATGTAAAATGCCTTGCAAAATAGCAAACGTACATCTGCCATTTTGCCGGGAATTTTACATAACTTTTGACACTTTGCATTGCATTTTATTTACATTTCACAGGGCATTTTACAGGGTCTGTGAGTGGCCCCAGCTGCCCGGCAACACGACGTGGCTGGAGTCGTGCGGCTGCGTGCGACATTGCAGCGATTGCGCCGGCTGGCCGCACCCGGCGGATAGCGTTTGCGCCAGTAGGTGCTGCTATTAGAGGAGTGACTGGCTTTGGGTTTAGTGATCGTTTCTCTGAAAAATTAACCAGACTAGACTTTTTTCTCGATAAAATGAATTAACTTTGGGTATTATCATCTCCTATATCGTTCCGCATTTCAACTTTATTGTTGCATTTATAAATATTTACTATATCCGACGGGACGTTTCTGTCACATTGTGTATCTTTATTTTTATACCGATAATTTGATTATTACGTTTACTTCTGAAAAGTTTACCTACCGTATTTCCTCGAAATACCCCCGGGGGGTTTATTGTTTCATAGTGAGAATTTTGAGGGGGGTAAACGAGGGGGGGGGTATTTCGAGGGGGTTTTTTTTTCGCCAGAAATTTTTTGAAAACCAAGTACTAGATTGTCGTCTGAAACGTACGCAGACGTCGAAAATGCAACAAAAATCGCCATTTATAAGACTCTAAAGACTTGTATAAGTGTGTAGACGTTCTGTCGAATCACTGTTCTCACACAACAGAGTCATCGTTTTTAACGTGTGTTTTGCATTACCCAGATGACAAACCGCAGCCTTTGTCATTTATGTTCTCTATACACTAAATTGGGGGGGGGGGGTATTTCGAGGGGGGGGGGGGTTTATAAGTTCATAGTGTCCATTTTGAGGGGGGTATTTCGAGGGGGGGGTATTTCGAGGGGGGGGGGTATTTCGAGGAAATACGGTACTTTACTTTTGGCTTCCATCGTGAGATCCCATGGGTGATTTTATAGTTTTGTCGCATGTTGCGACCGTACATACCTAAATAAAGTAAATAAATATATGAAATGATGATGAGAATGATTTTCTTCCGTGAATGGCTTCAAAGCGCTGAATTTTATTCAAGCTAGCCCTAGATATTTCGTTCCCCATGCCCATTATTTATGACAAGCGATTCCCAAGCTAGCTTGAAACAGCCACATCACCATGGCACAGCCCAACGAAAAACCCAAATGCCTAAGCTGTCGCCTCAAAGCCTATTGTTCTCCTGAATGAGCTATTAGGCAAAGCTGTAACTTTTTCTAAAAATACATTATCGAGACCAAAGACGCAGCAATGAATTTAGTGTCGCGCAATCTCGAAAGTTTGAGCAAAAACCGGTAAGCATGGGCGATAACCTATTCAACACGTTCAGTTTCAACATTTGGAAAAAGCACAAAGTCGACTCGACGCTCGAACTCAAGAATAACACCAAGCGGCGGCGGGAAATCGCCAAATTGAAACGTGCTTTGAAGGAAAAACGACTGGGCAAGACGAGAACGGTGCACGTGAAAGGCGTGAGCGACACAAAAGAGGGCCTGGAAAATGCACTTGAGAAGGCTGTTAAGAAGGCAGAGAAAGCTGGGGATAAGAAAGCTGGTGAGCTATTTTTGTTGGTTGCATGTAATTGATAATAAGGTTCCATTTGAAGGAGTCTGATCACTCTGACATATACCTAGTCTATTTACTCTAACATAAAGAGAAACTGACAGAGCCAATGGTAAAACTTACATGTCCAGCGAGAAACTGACATGCAAGGTCAACCTGGGGGCAGTCCCAAGCCTTGTAAAGTGTAAAGTAAAGTGTCAAATGTAAAGTAAAGTGTCAATCAAAACAAAAAAAGAAAATATTTTATTACTGAGATTTGCATGACAATTGACAGTTTACTTTGCATTTGACTTTACATTTGACACTTTACTTTGCATTTGACTTTACATTTGATACTTTACTTTACACTTTACAGGGCTTGGGATTGCCACCTGGCATGTGCAGTATGAAACTGGCATGCCCTCCACACGCTACAATAAATCCTCAAGGCGTGTGGGACATAAATTAATCTGTCTGTTTAATAAAA
Source organism: Sphaerolaimus hirsutus (assembly GCA_964036195.1). NCBI lineage: Eukaryota > Metazoa > Nematoda > Chromadorea > Monhysterida > Sphaerolaimidae > Sphaerolaimus > Sphaerolaimus hirsutus. The sequence goes on from OZ038451.1 coordinate 13,947,644, forward strand.
CTATCTGTTTCAATAAAATGATAAAATGATTTCATTGAACTTTTTATTTCCCGTATATCCTCAAATAAGACCCCAGGGGAGTTATTATTTCATCAGAAGTTTTGGAGGGGGAGTTATTCAAGGGGGGATGTTATTCAAGGGGGGATGTTTTTCAAAAGGGAGTTTTTTTTCTCTCAGAACTTGCACTTTATTCATTGTATAAATGCATTCCATCAAGTCGTGTAATCCACATATTTTACAGTTCAACAACAACAAAAACAAGGTACCTATTCATATTAAAATTCGTGTTCAACAGCATCCAAATCATTCAAATACACATTGTGGATGCACATATCAAACAAGCAGGTGGGGAGTTATTCAAGAGAGGGAGTTATTGAAGGGGAGGAGTTATTTTTTCCTCACTTGGCCAACAGGGGGGGGTTACTCAAGGGGGGATGTTATTCAAGGGGAGGACTTATTCAAGGATATACGGTATACTTTTTTAAGGTAAGCAGCATTGTATACCGTATTTTCTCGAATAGTTCCCCCAGGGAATTATTTTTCCTCAGACTTTTTTGAAGGGGGGAACTATTCAAGGGGGGAACTATTCAAGGGGGGAATTATTTTTTTTGTCAAAATTTTCAAGCACAGTTCTTTCAATTTATTTCGCACAACATTCATGTTTAATGAAACAACATGCTATTCTTGTTCAAATTCAACCAACAATTTATCATGTGCCTAAAATTCAGTGTATACACAAATGGAATAGCGTATACACAACATATAAATACACGTGTCCCCCAATGCCTATACCTATGCCCTTTCCCATCGGTAGTGCATATTCCATTGTATTTTTGCACACCGGACGCATTTGCATGGATGACGCATTCAATGCCCAGACGTAGCAGCTCTTCTGCTTATGCATGCGTGCGTCATCAATCGCTTTTAAGTACCGTATTTCCTCGAAATACCCCCCCCCCCCAAATTGAGTGTAAAGGAACGTACATGACAAATACTGCAGTTTGTGTTCTGCGTAGTGCAGAACACACGTGAAACAATGTCGGAATCACGTTAGAACAGTGTTTACAAGTTTTCTTATTTTTACCCATTCTGTACGAATATACCATAGTGACTTTGTGCACTGTGCATGTTACAGACCGCCTGTGTCTTAGCAATTCAATTTTTGTATAAATGAATGCACTTACAAGCCTTTCAGCTTAATGCGTGTGTAGGGCATGTCAGTTTCACTTTCAGGCATTAGCAAAAAAAAGCAACAAAAAAAAGCATGTCAGTTTCACCACTGGGAATGTCAGTTTCACGTGATGTCAGATTCCCATGCGTGGCATGTCAGTTTCACTTCATCTTCTGCTATTCTGGAAAAGCCTCTCTCAGACTGATAGCTCCCTCCAGACTGTCAGTTGCTGCGAGAACCGGTATTCGATGGGGTGATTTTTCATTAAGCAGCGTTTACACGCTTTCGTGTGCCGACAAAAAAGTTTGGTGGAAAAGTTCCATAATTCTGGAATTAAGTTTCATATATACAAGAAAAAACGGTGAATTGTGCTCACTAGTTATGTGTACACACATGCCAATTTGCAGATGATTTGAGCATGTCGTTCAAGAATTATAGGCATTTGAAAATTAATTTTAGTTGTCGGTTCGGTTTTCGTTTTGAAACCGAACCGACAACTGAAATTCATCTTCAAATGCAAATAAGTCCTGAACGACAGGCTCAAATTATATGCAAATTGGCATGTGTGTAAACTTAACTAGTGAGCATACTTCACTGGCTTTTCCCGCAGATACGGAACTTTATTCCGGAATTATGGAACTTTCTCGCTTAACTTTTTTGTCGGCACACGAAACCGTGTAAACGACCCTTAAGGTGTTCAAGGTGTTTCGACCTCATAACATACTACCCCCATCACACACACAATCATAAATCAATCCACCGTTCGCGCAGCGGCCGACGGTGCTCGATTCTTGGAGCGTAGTCGCATGGGCGCCGAGGGCCACAGCGTGGACGTGTCCTCCGAGGACAGCGACCTGGACGACGACATGTTCGCCGAGCTGCGCAACAGCGGCCAGCACCAACGCGATCACTTGGCCCCGCCCCCTGGCGGCACCGGGCAGACCGATCGGAATGGGAAAAACAAGTTTGATTCCGACAGTGACGATCGGCAAAGTGATTCCGACTCGGATTCCGATTCCGATGATATTGGATTTATTCAGTGGAAATACAACGCGCAACCGGGCATGTTGTAAAGTTTTATTGGTTTAGCATACATAAATGACGATAACAATGATTATGGGATGAATTAAGAAATAAAAAATAAATACTCACACCGCACAATTAAATACATGTTCGTATACCTAATATCAAAGCGTAGTGCAGACATAACAAAATTATGTAGAACTAAATCAGTGACTACAGTACAGCCATTGCGACAAAATTGGAGCAATCCATCAGTTAAAATATTTAGAAGTTTTTTGCAGTCCACAATTTTTACTTTCCTGTGAGCACCAACGCAACAATCATGCCGTACAGTCCGAGCACCTGCAATGAAGCAAATTATGATCTGATCAAACAGACAGAAGTCAAACCAAGTGACAGAAAAGTGACTGCGCTGCAGTGAAGTGAAAAGCACTGCGCCCTAACCACCAACTTCCCAATTCCTCCCAAACCCACCTCTGAGAAGATCAAGATCAAAATCATGGCCACAAAGACGCGCGGCTGCTGCCCCGTCGCCCTGACGCCCGCGTCGCCGGCGATGCCGATGGCGTAGCCGGCGCCGAGGCCGCACAGGCCGCACGTCATGCCCGCCGCCATTTGTGCGAAGCTCCTGTGTTTTTTTGGGGTTGTGACGTCATTGTGTGGCCAGTGACGTCATGGTGTGGCTGCGCAAGTGCGCCACACGTAGTGATGGAATGGCGCCATGATGCTATTGGCGCTTGACGCCCCTTTTCTGTGGAATCAGACGATTTTAGACGGTGGAAGTTTTTACGACAGTCATGTCACTATGATCAGTATCAACTATCTGATAACGATCAAAAACGGAAGGCACGAAACGCGCCAGATCAAAACTATGCACAAATCAGGCAATATTTGTCGATTGCGGATACTAATTGAATATGTACCCAGGCGCTAAATTTTCTACGCTTACCCGTATCATCCAAAATCCCACAAAAACGAACTTAAACAGCGACTGCTTCTCCTCGATGGAGCTGACCAGCACAAAGCCTACAACGAGGCCGTAAATGGCGATAATACCGGCCATGATGACCGGGATGATGGACTTCATCACCAGCTCGGGCCGCATCACCGCCATGGCGCTGATGCCCACCGCCGACTTGGCCGTGCCGTAGGCAGCGCCCATCACTGGTGGGAAGGGTGATAAGGGGTGTTTGAAGAATGGTTGAGGGGGAAATAACAGCGATATATTCTTGATTAAGTACCCGCTTGAATAATTCCCCCCGTGTAGGCGAAGTGGGAGGAAAGCCCCCCACTCCGGGTATAAATCACCCGTCTGACACGAATGAAAGCCCGATGATAAAAGTACAACCGATGTGTCTAAAATGTAGAATATGAAGCAATCAAGCTGCACACACACTAATCAACTGTTCATCGAATAACCCCCGAATCAAATTATCCTATGGGGAATAATAACCCCTCGGGTGCCTTACTCAAGAGTATACGGTATCATGAATTGATGGATAAATGGTCACCAGTGAAAACCATGGCGCTCATTGCACCCAGGAAGCCGAACAATGAGGAATATGAGGGATAGTCGGGAGTGTCCGCCATTTTTGAAGATTTTTTAGTGTTAAAATTGATCGGCTGCCGCGCGCGCCCACTATCCTGAGCGTGATTTTTATTGAGACAAATGTTTTTTTGAGAAAAATGTTTTGAAAAATTTCGTTCAGCACATTACAGCGTCAATAAAACAATGCGCTAAAGCAAAACACGCTTTACACTAAAGTGGTGATAACAGGCTGATAACAAGTAAAATTATTTCGGTGCTACCCGTGAATCTCTGTTTGAACATTAGTAGCACGCACGTTTCTGTTTTCTGGCGCCAGCGCCAATATCACCTCTAAACCAATGGCAGCCTCAAAGTTTCATTTGTGATTAAAACATTTTTCACATTATACCGCAATTTGTAACCAAATGCCATCACTCAACAGAGTGCACAATTTGTACAAAGCGGTGCCAACAGTGTTCGGAAAATTTTTATGGCTAAATATTTCTGAAATGTGGCACCAGGAGGTCCAATGCCGTGATAAATAAATATTACCACGCTTCTGTGCAAGTTATTACGGGGAAAAGGATGATGCGTTGCTGCGAAGTCAAAATAGTGGAGCCATCGTGTACACACGCTCATAACCAGGGTTGGCAAAATTTCAGGAAATAAACAAAAAGTTAATGGAAAATTGATTTATAAAATAAAACATGAATAAAATTAAAATAAAATACAATTTTAATACAATTTTACTTAGGGTTGGCCGATGTTTTTTTTAAACGTTTTTTTTATTTTAAAAAACGTTTTTTTTTTATTTAAAACATGACGTCCAAAATGTTTTTTTTTTAAAAAAAAACATCGGCTGGAATTTTTAGTACTAAGCACTAGGTATTTTGCAAAATTTTTGCGCGCAAGCGCGCAATTTCACACACAAATTGACATTGGTGGTTGTTTTCATTGGTTTTGTTGCATTTTTAGTATCAAAACATTCATTTCTATGTGCTACCATGGGTGAATAAGCCGACATATGTTGCTGTAATATATAATATTGAGGTAATGTGCTTCCATGTACCTCCACAATGTGTAACTTCACTCCCAAAGTAACAACCTCCTTTTATAACATTGTTTGATCACCATTCCGTGCCAAACTTTACCTGAAGTCACGAACATTCGACTATAAGGCAATATACGAACGATATGTCGACGAAAAATGGATATTTTTGACACAAATCACCACTTATAATGCTATCCCATGGCTCCACAGCCATTATATGGTCATATTTAACATCACAGAGTATTGCCAGTGTCTGATATACCTATATATGAAGGGTGTGCTTCTAAAAGTACCGATCTACAAAAAATCGATTTTGAGATAATCGCGATTGAAAGTTTGGAGCATGCAATACCCATACATGGGTATTGGGTATGGGAATTTTGGGTAAGGGTATTTCGGCCATATTGTTGGGTATCCACATGCATGGGTATAATCATTGATTATACACATAACACTAGCTATATAAAATTTAGGGAATTGTATTTTTGTAGTACAGTACATTTTAAAGGAACAAATTGGTAATAGCGTGTAGATCGGTATTTTTTAAAGCACAAAATCAGAACGCTGTAGATCGGTACTTTTACCCATAATAAAAAAGCACAAAATGAGTTTTTGCGCAAGCGGACGCCGATCTGACATCGGTACTTTTAGAAGCACAAAAAATAATGTGCAGATCGGTACATTTCAAAGAACACATTTGAAAAAAGTGTGTAGATCGGTACTTTTAAAGACACAAAAGCTGAAAAAGCTTGTAGATCGGTACTTTTAAAATTTCAAAAACTGTAATTTGCGATTTTTTTGCTTTTTTCGACCCCCCATATCTCAAAATTGAATTTCGCACCCCCCACATATTATATATATTTTTGAAGCGCATTTTTATGGGGACCCCAAAAATGGTCCTAACTCAAATTTGAAAAATTTGTAGATCGGTACTTTTAGAAGCACACCCTTCATATGTTGACACTAGGTCATATCTGGGAGCTTTTAAAAAAAAACGTTTTTTTTAATAAAAAAAACATCGAGTTAAAAAAAAACGTTTTTTTTCCAACCCTAATTTTACTACAACTTAAGTCAAATGAATTTTACAAAATCCAATCCTGGTCGCGAACTAAACTAGAAAATAAAATGGAAAATTTAAGTACAAAAATAGAATGGAAAATTTAAGAATAAAATAAAAATAAAATACAATTTTACTACAATTTTTGTAAAAAGAATTTTACTGAAACCAACCCTGCCCATAACCCAATCCATATGTATTTTGTAAAGATGTTCATTGTGATATATTTTTCACAGGACAATCACAGTAAAAACTTTTTCAGGAAAAACTGAAGCGATAGCTGATGATAATTGCAACACAAAATGTGAATGGAACGCATAGTTGAATAATATATCCCAGACCAAACTTATTTACATCACCGCATTACGGAATCACAAGAATATGAATTTTCTTAATCGATACAATACAGAGATAGGGAAATAAATATAAATATATGTTGCACTCAATGTGAAATAAATCACTGTCAGATATCGTCGTTTGCAGTGAAAAGGGTGGCATTCACTGCTGATAGCGAGGACTAGGTACCATCACAACACGATCTTCCTATAGAAGACAGTAGGACATTTTCTACATCGATATCACTTGCCACTAAGTACCAGTGCAACAATCATGCCATATAATCCCAAAACCTGCGACAAATTACACAATTTGCTTTAACCAAATCAAAACCAGAAAGAAATGGAGAATGAAATGAATCATGGATATCAGGGGTATCCCACATTCTGACCCTATGGGTAATTGGATAGATAGCAAATCGCGCATTTTGCAATATTTTTGTGGTAGGGGGTTGCGGTGGTTGTGGGTGTTTTCAAGGTGTAGAAGACAGAAAGGTGGAAAGCGCAACTAATGGGTGAAAAACTAAAAATAAGTAAACTGGTGGCACATATAAATGAGAAATCAGGTACCTCATTTTTCACAACAATCTCACAGGGAAACGTGCAGCCCAATATGGCTGCCATTTGTTGTGGGGGTGCCCACAACATTTGTCTACATAAATGTCAAGTGGCACCCCATGGCACCCCCCTGTTCTGCTGTTACAGATTGATGAAGGTTTTTTGCCAATTTTTTCCCGGAAAATATAAATGAGAATTTTCAAAAAACCACACAAAATATAGCTGCGGTTAAGTGTGCAGCCATTTTTTGGTGTGCTGACAACATAAGTAATGAATACACTTGTGTTGGTGCTTTTTCAAAAAATAAAAGTTCCTTGTGGCTTGCCAAAAGCCATATTTTGACCCGCTGATCATTTGTAGGTATATTTTGACCCCCATTCCACTACCCACACATAAAAATGGCCCCCAATATGCAGACATGTGCTATGAAGCCAGCTCAACAATTCGTTGGAACTTTGTGATAATCCAAATTGCGATTGTTATTGAAAAACCATGATTTTCAACTTTCTGGACATGACCTAGTTTTTTGTCTGGCCCATTCAAACTAGATACATGGCACATTGCCCATTGGCCCCGATAGATTTTTTACAGATAATTAGTGCCCACATTAAATTGGCACAATAATTTTGTGATTTGTCTGGCGACATTGGAGGCGTCGGACACGCTGGCACCCAAGTGCTCTCTTTACACAGGGCCATTTTTATCATTTGCTTTAAAAAATATTTGAGCGCAAAAACGGGGCCCAGGAGCAGTCATATGTTGCCCCTGACACCGAACAAGCCAATTCTGGCCCCAATGTGCTCTATGAATAGCTTGGGATAGTGGATTATCCACTTTGTAAAACCTAGGTTTTATTCCAAAATTTTTTTCAGTTTGATCAACAATGCCATCATTGTGCGGGGATTCTGGGGGTTCTGAGGGGGTGGAAAAGTTGTACATACTGTGAATATACCAATGTTAAAAAAAACTTTTTGGGCTCAAATGTCCAGAATAAAAATTATTAAAAATTTAAATTTCATCGGGAACAAAAATTTGTATGGATTTCTCATTTATATTTTCCAGAAAAAAATGTGAAAATTTTTTTTTCTGGACCAAGGGTGGCCTGAAGGGGGTGCCCCCTAGGGTATATATAGTAAATACTTGGGGGCCCCCTCACACATAAAGAAAGCCTAACAGCTTGCATGTGGGATTTGTAAAATACAATTAAGTGATTTTCTCATTTATATTTTCCACCAGTTTATATAAGCACAAACAGTGTAGAAATAACTTAAAATAGGCAATAAGGAACATAATTTAGTGATTTTGAAGGTGAAAATTTAAGAAAGATATGAAAATTAGCGAGTTTGAGCCAAAATTTCTTTAAAAAATCGCTGCAGATAGGTAGATAGCTGGCCGGTTTTAGGGGTCCACGGGACATAAGACGAAAAAATAGCCTTCGGGATAGATACATAGCTGGGCGATTTGGGGGGTACCCGCTTCGCACCCCCGGGCTATATTGAAACTGGTTAATCTATTTTAAATTCCGCTGCCATCATTCTCAATTTATCAGCTGAAAAATCTTGTCGGTCGGCCAGGCCAGGCAAACCCCAAAAGAAAGCCCAAACCTCAACTCACCTCCGCAAATATCAAAATAAGCACCATTCCAACAAAGAACTTCTGCTGCTGTGCTACCGCCCTGACGCCCGCGTCGCCGGCGATGCCGATGGCGTAGCCGGCGCCAATGCCGCACAGGCCGCACACCAAGCCGCTGGCCAACTGCGCGAAGCCCTTGTACACGGTGTAGTCCTCGTCGGCGGACGATTTGAGACCACCGCCCAGGATCACGGCTACTACTAGACCGTAGATGGCTACGATACCTGTGGGTACAGTGTGCGCAGATATTTTGCTTTGCATGCGGCGGTCAGCGTAAGCTCCGCCCACTTTCGTGTAAATGCCCACTAGCGCTAACCCCAAAAATCACGAACGTTCCGTCAGGCTCGCCTTTTTTTGTGTGTGAGCTCAATAACGACAGTTAAATTTCTACGATTTTTTACATCTGACAGAGAACGGACATAATTTTAGCCCCCTGTGCGCACGCTAGACCCACAATTCCCATTTTCAAGCGCGTGGTGGGCCTCGAAAGGTTCATAAAAATCACAAGTTTGTATAGGGAAAACGGGGCGCGCGGCCGGGCCAAAATTCGCGTGCAGTTTTAAGATGTAGGCTGGCGCGAGTGCGCGGAGTAACAGTGGCACTTGGTTCGGTGCCAATACGCACAGGAATTTCTGCGCACACTGTAGTGAGGGGTTGGCTTGAAGTTTTTTTGGACCTCTGGGTGGATATAAAGGATGGCGTAACTCGCTTTTGCCAGTGAAATTTGAGAGAACAAGATTCACAAATTCAAACACATTTTTATTGATTGTGTCAATTCCTCCTTGTCAAGTGTTAATTAAACCCTTGTGAAGGCTTCGTAAAAAAATCTATAGGAAAAATAAAAATGTCAACAGCCTCTAGCTGGGTCTGATAAAACAATCCCCCAAAAACGGATACATCTATCAATATTGACAGTTAAAACTTCGGCGAGGCGCACTAAGTCCTTGCGCTCGAATCACTACAAATACACAAACAGCACAGCAGTCGACTTACCAGCCATAATGACAGGAATGAGGCCCCTCATGACCAGCTGGGGCGCGTGCACGCTCATGCCCGCGATGCCCGAGCCAGACCTGCATTGGACATGAATGTTTCCCAGGCAAAATGAACTATGTTCAATCGGCCAACTGATAACTTCGGATAAATGAATCTGAAATATGTGAACCGGTCAATTCAATTGCGCACCTGGCCGTGCCGTAGGCCGCGCCAGCCGCCGCCAGCGCCATGGCCGCCGTGCAGCCGAGCGAGCCGAAAAACGGCGCGTACATGTTGTCCAGAATTTCCGCTTCCGTAGGCATTTTGGTAACTCGCGCTTTGGAAGCCCGGAAGACCGTTAAAGATTTTTCCTTTTTCTAAAAAACTATGGTTTTGGATACCGGTTGGCAGCAAATGGATACGATATGGTCGACGACGCAACGCAGATAAACTGCCGAAACGAACGCATGAATGTGCACGCGGCAGAAAGAAGCAGCTGGCGCACAGAATCAGGGTAATTTCGGTGAACGACAGCATACTTAACGCTGGTGATAAGGGATGAAAGTTCCATCTTCACAGCGCTCCCTCACACAGCATCAATCAATTTTTCATCGCTAGTCTAATCATTTTTTTATTCAAGTCACAACTTATTTGTGCATGCAGAAACTCTACGCATTTAATCTATCTTCAATTACCTCAAAATCATCCAATCATAAATACCTGTTACACAAAGAAATGACAGAAATAACAAAGCGCGATCACAGAAACTCCACAGCGCAGTTTTGTGCAACTGCTGAAAATGCCCCAAACGCTGGAAGATTCCTTTTCTTCCATTTTCGACAGTGCTATCCAGGGGGAACTCCCAGACCTGCACTGTAAAATGCACTGTAAAATGTGAAATGTCATGAAAAGTGTCAAAAGCCATTAAAATGCCCTGTAAAATAGCAAACTGGCCATTTTGCAGGACATTTCACATTAATTGACACTTTGCAAGACATTTAACTTTTTACAGAGCATTTTACAGGGCCTGGGAGTCGCACCAGGTCGAATTCGTGGGCAAGTCCACAGGGATACACTTGTTACCATCCTTTTCACTTTTCTGATCAATAGAATACTTCCAAGTGTAGCCAACTTTGCACACGCAACGAGCTTCACCAACAATGTTGAGGCAGTACTGTGTGTCTGGGTTGCACGGATTCTGCAGGTAAAAATGGGGCTCATGGGTATTGTATTTGCAAAACATGCTATTTACTGACCTATTGAAGTAAAGCTCCCAGGGGGCGTTCTCGCACCCGTAAAATTTCATGTAATTTTTTATACAGAATACCGTATTACCTCGAATTATCCCCCCTTGAATTAACCCCCCCTCGAAATACCCCCCCTAAATTTCGGCTGAGGAAATAATAAACCCCCCCCCCCTCGAAATACCCCCCTAAAATTGAGTGTAACTAGAACGTACATGACAAATACCGCAGTTTGTGATCTGTACTATGCAGAACACACGTTAAAACTGATGATTAAGTGACGTTAGGGAAGGGTTTTTGAGTATATACAGTAATATATGCCTATAAACACATATAAATCTATGTGATTGTTCGATTTTTCTACGTCTGCGTATGGGGAATTTCCAAAAATTTCTGGCGAAATAATAGACCCCCCCTCGAATAAACCCCCCCTCGAATTATCCCCCCTAAAATTTTGCTGGCGAAATAATAAACCCCCTGGGGGTATTTCGAGGTAATACGGTATTCAATATGGAATGTCCGGCAATTTGCTTTTAATTTTACCGGGCATTTTAACCGATTTTTAATAAATTGTGACATATTTTGTGCATTGAACCTGACATTTTACAGGGTGCGGGACTGGATTCTGACGTGTCGTGTTTTGTCAGAAAATTTTGACGGGGTGTGGTTGATAATTAAGTCTGATGTCTGGTCTGGTGCAACATTCTTTTAAAATTTGAAGCACATGTTTGTTTATCTAGGTACCTATCTAGGTAAATATGTAAATATTTATTTGCATACCTAAATAGTATTGTGTTCATTGACTAGCAGGCGCTTTGTGCAAGCCATGCGTACTTAGTAAAATAAAATACATTGTCGGACAGCGGGAGTTATTCGAGCAGCAGTTACGACCATAGCGGATTTTGGGGTTAGCATTTTAGGGGGGGGGGGGTCAGCCGGTCAGCACGCGTTAATAACTCGGGAACCGCTTGGCGAAAAATGTTGAAATTTGGATATGTTATGGTTTCAGGTCGGGGCTAATATCAAGTCCGACGATTTTTTCTACGACCCCCCAGACCGGAGATAGGGGGGGTCTATAAAAACACTGTAATTTGCGTTTTTTTGGGTGTCGCCAAGAACATGCAAACTTTGAACATCAATAGCTCGATCATTTGTGAACCGATTTTAGTCATTAAAATGTTTAAATGATCACAAATGTTCGGAGAGTTCATTTCTGAGGTCAAATCGGAGATACACATTTGTTTATACAACGATTTAGCCCGATTTCGAAATGCAAAATTTCCGCAAAAGTTTGCTTTTTGAACATACTATCCTATTCTCCTGATCGAGAGAAACCCAATGAAACAAAAATGAAATCGATATCTCTCTCCGATCAAAAGTTATAGCACTTCAAACTTTCGCGTCCCATCCATGTAAATAACCGCATGAAGGTCAATGCGTTCAAATTCAAAACTCCATATCTCGACCATTTCTCAGCCGATTTTTACCAATGAATATTTAAAATGATCAGAATAACCTGACAGTTCCATTTGTATGCTCAGCTTATCTGTATCCTAACTTAAATTTCCCACACAAGAAAATAATGCAAACTCTTGTATGAAATTATCATTATGAAAAAGCATCTTGACAATTTGAACATACAACTGGACTCTTTAGGTTTTTCTGATCATTTTAAGTGTTCATTGGTAAAAATCGGCTGAGAAATGGTCGAGATATGAAGTTTTGAATTTGAACGCATTGACCTTCATGCGGTTATTTACATGGATGGGACGTGAAAGTTTGAAGTGCTATAACTTTTGATCGGAGAGAGATATCGATCTCATTTTTGTTTCATTGGGTTTCTCTCGATCAGGAGAATAGGATAGCATGTTCAAAAAGCAAGCTTTTGCGGAAATTTTGCATTTCGAAATCGGGCTAAATCGATATATAAACAAATGTGTATCTCCGATTTGACCTCAGAAATGAACTCTCCGAACATTTGTGATCATTTTAACATTTTAATGCCTAAAATCGGTTCACAAATGATCGAGCTATTGATGTTCAAAGTTTGCATGTTCTTGGCGACACCCAAAAAAACGCAAATTACAGTGTTTTTATAGACCCCCCCTATCTCCGGTCTGGGGGGTCGTAGAAAAAAATCGTCGGACTTGATATTAGCCCCGACCTGAAACCATAACATATCCAAATTTCAACATTTTTCGCCAAGCGGTTCCCGAGTTATGAACGCGTGCTGACCGGCTGACCCCCCCCCCCCAAAATGCTAACCCCAAAATCCGCTATGAGCCCCACCCCCCGCTCAAATATCCTGGATACGTCCCTGAGCCAAATTTCTCACCAGTTTTTCAAAATAATTTGGTGAATGTTTTCATTCATTTTGTGGCATTTTAGTGACATGCCAAAGCTTCCATTTCCGCAGCTATCTATCTATCCTGAAGCACATTTTTTGGCTACTATTCCCTGACCTTTTTGACTACTGTCCCCCAATTGCTGAGATATGTACTGTATTTGCTTGGATAATCCCCCGGGGGGATTATTATTTCGTCAGACTTTTTTGAGGGGGGATTATTCATGGGGGGAATCATTATTTCGTCAAAAATTTTAAGGGTGTTTCTATCAATGCAAAATGCGCTTTATTATAGGACATTTTTGTTCAAATTGAACACAAATTTATCAAATGCCCTCCCTCGAA
>OZ038451.1:13961106-14167001 GCA_964036195.1 Sphaerolaimus hirsutus
GGCCCCCTCACACATAAAGAAAGCCTAACAGCTTGCATGTGGGATTTGTAAAATACAATTAAGTGATTTTCTCATTTATATTTTCCACCAGTTTATATAAGCACAAACAGTGTAGAAATAACTTAAAATAGGCAATAAGGAACATAATTTAGTGATTTTGAAGGTGAAAATTTAAGAAAGATATGAAAATTAGCGAGTTTGAGCCAAAATTTCTTTAAAAAATCGCTGCAGATAGGTAGATAGCTGGCCGGTTTTAGGGGTCCACGGGACATAAGACGAAAAAATAGCCTTCGGGATAGATACATAGCTGGGCGATTTGGGGGGTACCCGCTTCGCACCCCCGGGCTATATTGAAACTGGTTAATCTATTTTAAATTCCGCTGCCATCATTCTCAATTTATCAGCTGAAAAATCTTGTCGGTCGGCCAGGCCAGGCAAACCCCAAAAGAAAGCCCAAACCTCAACTCACCTCCGCAAATATCAAAATAAGCACCATTCCAACAAAGAACTTCTGCTGCTGTGCTACCGCCCTGACGCCCGCGTCGCCGGCGATGCCGATGGCGTAGCCGGCGCCAATGCCGCACAGGCCGCACACCAAGCCGCTGGCCAACTGCGCGAAGCCCTTGTACACGGTGTAGTCCTCGTCGGCGGACGATTTGAGACCACCGCCCAGGATCACGGCTACTACTAGACCGTAGATGGCTACGATACCTGTGGGTACAGTGTGCGCAGATATTTTGCTTTGCATGCGGCGGTCAGCGTAAGCTCCGCCCACTTTCGTGTAAATGCCCACTAGCGCTAACCCCAAAAATCACGAACGTTCCGTCAGGCTCGCCTTTTTTTGTGTGTGAGCTCAATAACGACAGTTAAATTTCTACGATTTTTTACATCTGACAGAGAACGGACATAATTTTAGCCCCCTGTGCGCACGCTAGACCCACAATTCCCATTTTCAAGCGCGTGGTGGGCCTCGAAAGGTTCATAAAAATCACAAGTTTGTATAGGGAAAACGGGGCGCGCGGCCGGGCCAAAATTCGCGTGCAGTTTTAAGATGTAGGCTGGCGCGAGTGCGCGGAGTAACAGTGGCACTTGGTTCGGTGCCAATACGCACAGGAATTTCTGCGCACACTGTAGTGAGGGGTTGGCTTGAAGTTTTTTTGGACCTCTGGGTGGATATAAAGGATGGCGTAACTCGCTTTTGCCAGTGAAATTTGAGAGAACAAGATTCACAAATTCAAACACATTTTTATTGATTGTGTCAATTCCTCCTTGTCAAGTGTTAATTAAACCCTTGTGAAGGCTTCGTAAAAAAATCTATAGGAAAAATAAAAATGTCAACAGCCTCTAGCTGGGTCTGATAAAACAATCCCCCAAAAACGGATACATCTATCAATATTGACAGTTAAAACTTCGGCGAGGCGCACTAAGTCCTTGCGCTCGAATCACTACAAATACACAAACAGCACAGCAGTCGACTTACCAGCCATAATGACAGGAATGAGGCCCCTCATGACCAGCTGGGGCGCGTGCACGCTCATGCCCGCGATGCCCGAGCCAGACCTGCATTGGACATGAATGTTTCCCAGGCAAAATGAACTATGTTCAATCGGCCAACTGATAACTTCGGATAAATGAATCTGAAATATGTGAACCGGTCAATTCAATTGCGCACCTGGCCGTGCCGTAGGCCGCGCCAGCCGCCGCCAGCGCCATGGCCGCCGTGCAGCCGAGCGAGCCGAAAAACGGCGCGTACATGTTGTCCAGAATTTCCGCTTCCGTAGGCATTTTGGTAACTCGCGCTTTGGAAGCCCGGAAGACCGTTAAAGATTTTTCCTTTTTCTAAAAAACTATGGTTTTGGATACCGGTTGGCAGCAAATGGATACGATATGGTCGACGACGCAACGCAGATAAACTGCCGAAACGAACGCATGAATGTGCACGCGGCAGAAAGAAGCAGCTGGCGCACAGAATCAGGGTAATTTCGGTGAACGACAGCATACTTAACGCTGGTGATAAGGGATGAAAGTTCCATCTTCACAGCGCTCCCTCACACAGCATCAATCAATTTTTCATCGCTAGTCTAATCATTTTTTTATTCAAGTCACAACTTATTTGTGCATGCAGAAACTCTACGCATTTAATCTATCTTCAATTACCTCAAAATCATCCAATCATAAATACCTGTTACACAAAGAAATGACAGAAATAACAAAGCGCGATCACAGAAACTCCACAGCGCAGTTTTGTGCAACTGCTGAAAATGCCCCAAACGCTGGAAGATTCCTTTTCTTCCATTTTCGACAGTGCTATCCAGGGGGAACTCCCAGACCTGCACTGTAAAATGCACTGTAAAATGTGAAATGTCATGAAAAGTGTCAAAAGCCATTAAAATGCCCTGTAAAATAGCAAACTGGCCATTTTGCAGGACATTTCACATTAATTGACACTTTGCAAGACATTTAACTTTTTACAGAGCATTTTACAGGGCCTGGGAGTCGCACCAGGTCGAATTCGTGGGCAAGTCCACAGGGATACACTTGTTACCATCCTTTTCACTTTTCTGATCAATAGAATACTTCCAAGTGTAGCCAACTTTGCACACGCAACGAGCTTCACCAACAATGTTGAGGCAGTACTGTGTGTCTGGGTTGCACGGATTCTGCAGGTAAAAATGGGGCTCATGGGTATTGTATTTGCAAAACATGCTATTTACTGACCTATTGAAGTAAAGCTCCCAGGGGGCGTTCTCGCACCCGTAAAATTTCATGTAATTTTTTATACAGAATACCGTATTACCTCGAATTATCCCCCCTTGAATTAACCCCCCCTCGAAATACCCCCCCTAAATTTCGGCTGAGGAAATAATAAACCCCCCCCCCCTCGAAATACCCCCCTAAAATTGAGTGTAACTAGAACGTACATGACAAATACCGCAGTTTGTGATCTGTACTATGCAGAACACACGTTAAAACTGATGATTAAGTGACGTTAGGGAAGGGTTTTTGAGTATATACAGTAATATATGCCTATAAACACATATAAATCTATGTGATTGTTCGATTTTTCTACGTCTGCGTATGGGGAATTTCCAAAAATTTCTGGCGAAATAATAGACCCCCCCTCGAATAAACCCCCCCTCGAATTATCCCCCCTAAAATTTTGCTGGCGAAATAATAAACCCCCTGGGGGTATTTCGAGGTAATACGGTATTCAATATGGAATGTCCGGCAATTTGCTTTTAATTTTACCGGGCATTTTAACCGATTTTTAATAAATTGTGACATATTTTGTGCATTGAACCTGACATTTTACAGGGTGCGGGACTGGATTCTGACGTGTCGTGTTTTGTCAGAAAATTTTGACGGGGTGTGGTTGATAATTAAGTCTGATGTCTGGTCTGGTGCAACATTCTTTTAAAATTTGAAGCACATGTTTGTTTATCTAGGTACCTATCTAGGTAAATATGTAAATATTTATTTGCATACCTAAATAGTATTGTGTTCATTGACTAGCAGGCGCTTTGTGCAAGCCATGCGTACTTAGTAAAATAAAATACATTGTCGGACAGCGGGAGTTATTCGAGCAGCAGTTACGACCATAGCGGATTTTGGGGTTAGCATTTTAGGGGGGGGGGGGTCAGCCGGTCAGCACGCGTTAATAACTCGGGAACCGCTTGGCGAAAAATGTTGAAATTTGGATATGTTATGGTTTCAGGTCGGGGCTAATATCAAGTCCGACGATTTTTTCTACGACCCCCCCTATCTCCGGTCTGGGGGGTCGTAGAAAAAAATCGTCGGACTTGATATTAGCCCCGACCTGAAACCATAACATATCCAAATTTCAACATTTTTCGCCAAGCGGTTCCCGAGTTATTAACGCGTGCTGACCGGCTGACCCCCCCCCCCTAAAATGCTAACCCCAAAATCCGCTATGGTTACGACTCCCCATTTCCCTATTCGCAGAGTCTTATTCTGTGGAGGTTTGTGAATGTATTATAGGTACACCAGTTACAAAACTTGCCTATTTACACTATTAAATATACACCTACCGTAAATCCTCGAATAAGTCCCCCCCCCCTCGAATAACTCCCCCCTCGAATAACTCCCCCCTGTTAGCCGACTGAGGAAAAAATAACTCCCCCCCTCGATTAACTCCCCCCTACATTATGGGTGGGAAAGTTGTATATGTGTAAAAATGCGGTAAATATGTATGTGTACATAAGATAATGTATTCTTTTGCCGCTGACGTTCACTAGCACTGATTTCATTGCATTTTATATGAATAAATGCATGAATTGAATCCCATCTATACAATACGATGATCATGCATTTCACTTAATTTTCTGACGAGAAATTAACTCCCCCCCTCGAATAACTCCCCCCCCCCTCGAATAAGTCCCCCCTCAAAAAATTCTGAGGAAAAAATAACTCCCCTGGGGACTTATTCGAGGATTTACGGTAAATATATACAATATTTAAATAATATATGATTGCTGTATTTAACTGTAATTCAAAACTACCTGAGCCCTGCATTCATCCTTGTCAACGCAACTTTTCAACTCTTGGCTGTAAATATCGTGCTGAACTATTTTATAAGAAACTGGGTCAAGATCTGGCAAATACAATGAGACACATCCACATGACAGATGCATACTTGCTCAACCAAGGTGTAAAGCAATTTCCATCAAAGTTGTTGAAAGTACCGAACTTTTTTTAAAGCAAACGTAGACGTTAAGTATTTTTCTTTTACTCACCCCTGAGTACAGAAAACGTAAAGATTTTTTATACTTTTACACTGCGTAAAACGCGAGTAAAATGCGTTTTTCAGAGAAAACGTAAAAACGATGTTTTTTCTGGGGAAAACGTAAAAAGTGGGATTTTTCTCACAGAAAACGTAAAATTGGGTATTTTTTCTCACAGAAAAAGTCAGTATTTTTCAATTTTTACTCTGGTATAAATCAAAGATGTGTTTTCCCTCTTGATAAGTATTTCTTAGTCAAATGTCTTATGTTTGTCACTTTCTGTTTGGCAAAATGACATTTTCTGTGAGCTAAAAATACGTTTTCTATACTCGCGTACTTTCAAAAAGTACGCGAGTAAGCGAGTACTGGTATTATTTCGCGAGGAAGCGTTAACGTATTTACGCCGTAGTCGAGTATATGTATTTATCGAGTAAACGTAAATACATTTTAGCAACCATGATTTCCATTCGGAGGCAAATGCCGCAGCTGTACCTAGTTAGTGACCATTTCAGAATGCTTCAATTCGAAATTACCTGGACCCGCACAAGCTTTGCTTTCAAATTAAAAGATGGGTTTTCACGACTGTTTACCGGGAATGTGGACCCTGTCTAAAATTTGTTCATGGTTAAAAAGAAGTACAGGGGGGTCATTTTCGTCCCAGATGGCTGGCATGAATCCAACAGCGAGTCCATGTGTCTGATTGTTAAGGACAGGAGCAGTCGCACGTTGTATTCCATTCATTCCTGATCATTGGTAGAAAACCCTCATTTTCCTCCATTATCATAGAGCAACGCGCACTGCCACATTTGGATGTATCTTGGTTACTGCAACTGTACCTGTATTTTGAATGCGATAAGATAAGCCATTTATATAGGTTTATAGTTGAGTGCATTGTGATCGAAGCATATAAACCCCTAATAGTCGCTACTGTATTTCTTGTAATAGAACGGCATTTGTCCAATAGAACATCACCTCTAATAGAACGGCAGGTTTTAGCACTTTTTATCACCTACAAAAAGAATAGAACGGCAGCCTCCAATAGAACGGCACCTCCAATAGAAGGGGGTGAAAAAGCAGGTAAAAAGTTGACGAGAAAAATAGAACAGCGCTCTTCTATTATAAGAAATACGGTAAAGTCCAGCCACCACTGTGGTGCAGCCTGCAGGCTCGATTCCTGATTATACATGTTGAAAATCCCAATCATGCAACGATTATAGACATGAGGTCATTTCGCTGCAGACACTAGTTTACTAACACCGTTAACCTCAAATTGGGTACTCGTAAATCAGCTTTGGACCTTTTTCAGTTGAATTTTGAGTTTGCATTTAAATCTCCGGTTGACAGAACGTGCGCAGTGCCATTATAGCAAATCTCACCCAATCAGCTTAACAGGCCATTCCCCAGCACTATGTTCAAATTGTTCAGATTGAATTGCAGGCCTGCCGCAGCAGGGATTCGGGCAGAAACTGTTCAAAGCACAGAAGTATGGGCGGAATTTGCGATCCTGTATGATAAGTTTTTGTAGGGTATCGGAAAGTTTGACTGATGTATGGAAAATGAAAATGGATGGAAAAATTTACTGTTTAAAGTTAACTGCTAAATTATATGTTAAAGTATATGTTAAATGTTATATAAAACACTATCTGAAATACGTTATCTGTACTCGTTATCTGTACTTTTAAAAAGTACACGTAAAAGCGAGTACTGGTACTTTTTCAGAGGAAACGTAAACGTATTTACTCACTACTCGAGTATATGTATTTTGCGAGTAAAAGTAAATACGTTTTAACATTTATGGTTCAAACAACTCACAGGTTCAATGGAATTCAGCTTGCCGTCTCGCTTGTCCAAGATCACAGTTGCAAATTTTTCTGGCCATGCAAAGTCATTACTTTTATCGACCGAACAGTATGGCAGGAATTCAAATGTGGGTGTATTCAAGAACGTCATCCAGCACAGATAATACATGGCAGCCAGTGACTGGTCGTAGTTTTTGCCTGTGTGATAAACGCTATTTTATTGATAAATCTGGGAGTACGCAGAAGCGTCGCAAACGCACGCGGTCTGATGAAAGTGTCATATACTTCGCGGGACGTAGTCCGCACACGGCCCAGACCTACATTCTGTTGCCCAGTAGTCTTGGTGTCGTCAGTATAAAATGATTCCTGAGTGCAAAAAACACGGACATTTTTAAAGCAACAAATCTGACGACAGAAAAACGTCAGCGCTGCTTATACTCAGCGGATTGATTTATGTCTTAGGTACGTTGGAAGTGTGCCAGCATAGCCAACGCAGGCGAATGTCATGATTCATGAACGACGAAAAATTTCGTTGTTGTTAAAGCGTAAACGCAGACGATGAAAAAAAATTACAATAGTCGCATGCACTGTTCATTGTTGGCTTACTGCCAATGTTAACCGCGCATGCAAAGTGTAAAGTGAGCGGACTATAACAAGTTACACTTGATTCCATGCCATATAAAAAGAACATCAGGAGCCAAATTCGATTAGAGCGTAAGCGGCCTAATTGAATCTGGCCCAGGGCAATAATACAACGCTAGTCAGCTTACAGGGCGCTCACACCAATTAGCGGCAGTAGAAGTGGCTTTTGCCATATTTAATTAACCTGACACACACTGACCTTTCCAAAAAATCAGATCAAATCGATAAAATACTACAGTAAGTTCAATCAACCACCACACACCAAACAGAAGCGTCAACTCAAAATCACCCGAAACCAGGGCATCCTGGAAACCCAATCGTACAGGGCACCAATACACTGGGTAGCCGACAACTGCACGCTGCTTTCCAGGGTCGCCGAACTGCACGCGCGGTCGATGAACGGCGGCAGCGAGCGCAGAAACTTGCGCGGGAAATGGAAATTAATGTCGATCGCCGGACCGGAGGGGGGCAGGGCGTAGGATCTGAGGTTCACGTTTCTTAACTCGTTTAACAGGCGCGGGGGATTATTCCAGAGGAGGGAGATTTATACAAGGGAGGTATTATTCAAGCGAATACAGTATTTAATTCGGGGCATGCCTGATAATGGGCATGGGCTTTAATTCCCCTATAAATTGAGTGACATGAATGAAATTTAAGAATACAATGCAAATGATGCATTGCTGTTATTGCTGATTTTTTTGCATCTGAGCAAGTTGACCAAATAAATCAATTGAGGCGTCTAATTCTAAAAGTCGACAAGTCCACAAAATGTGATTTTGAGTAAATCGCATTTTAAGTTTCCGATCCAATTCCAGGCCCGTGGTGCATGTCCAATTTGGCTCTCTCATGCTTTTCATAAAGTTCCATATGTTAACGATAAAGTGTCAAATTTTCAGCCCCTAATCTCAACGTATATGTGAAAAATGGGGTGTCCATAAAATTCCATTCGGTCAGAGCAAAACTGTTTCGGGGAGGGAAATGGACGGCTCCGCACCTGTACGCACAAACGCCCGGCGCGCACAAACGCCTGGCATGCACAAAATGAAAGTCCCGTACGCACAAACGCCCGGTATGCACAAGACTGTAGCTGTGTGCATGCCGCACAATGTGCGTGCCAGTCGTTATGTATTTGTATTTGTATACTCCAGTCACATTACACCCTGCACCCGTGGTTTCCGCTGGAAGCATGCCAACGATGTTTTACCCATGCGATCTTCAAAGTTGAAAAGTTGAAAAAAGTCGTCTCTCTGACGATACCCAATTACTCTAACGATACTTATTCACACAATGATTTCTCTCATCTTTTATACAAAAATTGCATGCTTTATCATCGTTGGCACGCTTCCAACGTGAGACATAAATGAGTGCGAGGGCAGAGTATCATATCCGCCGAGTATAACATTGCCACCAATGTCACCGAGTGTTTGAGTGCATGTTGGGTGCATTCAAGTGTAATTCACGTGTATTCACGTGTATTCAGGGTACGCACAGAGCATCAGATTTGTGCGTACCGGACATTTGTGTGTGGCGGGCTCAATTTTGTGTGTGCCGGGTGTTTGTGCGCGCCGGGCGTTTGTGCGTAGGAGGCCTGGCCCAAATGGGGCTAAATGGACTTGTCGCCTTCTTGCACGCGAGAACATTTTTGTTCCCGGGGAAGCCGAGGCTGCCTTATGGGAAAATTACGGACTTGTCGCCCTTTAGAAATCGGTTTCCATAGTGGACTTATCACATTTCTTGCATTTTTTCCCCATAAAAAAAGGAAGCGGGGGATGGACTTGTCGCCTTTAAGCCCAAAACTAAGTGGACTTGTCGACTTCTTGCCCAAACTTTTTGCATTTTTCCCCCAAAATGTCAAATTTGGCACTTTGCCATATGGGCATGTGAGGTCAAAAATTTTTATGGAAAATGATGAAAAATGTGCAGAAGTAGCCCCAGATGACGTTTCCGGGCCTAACTCGAAATTTTCATATTTTGGACTTGTCGACTTTTAGAATTGGACGCCTCAATTGTTGTTTCGTGAAAATACCGACGAAAAGAGAATCCGCCTGACTTCAATGAAAAGCAAAAAAAACCTACTGAAGTTTTTTTATTTTGAGGAAATACGATAACAACTTCCTACACATTAACAACACATCAAAATCCATCGCAAATTAGTGTATTCATCTAAACCATCAATTCACTCTCAAACCTGAACAATCTCATGTAAAACGCGATCTGGCCCAGTTGATGCAAAGCCAGGCGATAGGCGAGACCATCGTGTTTTCGCTGGTGCAGTGGAACTTGCAGCTAGTGATGTTAAAGGCACCGGGAAAAATGGCACCGCACCGCACCGCACCGGCACCTTTGCCAACGCATGAAAAGGGCACCTGGCACCCTGGGGCACCGGCCAGAAAATGGCACCGCACCGCACCGGCACCGGTGCTTTTTGGAAAAAATGGCACCGGCACCGAAGGGCACCGGCGGGTTGCCGGTGCTAGCACCGAAAGGCACCGCACCGGGCTGGAATTTCTGAAGTAAATATCGGGCAGTTTCTCAGTGGTTCACCTTTGGAAGTGCATATTTCCATGAATTTTCAACCGATTTTGATGGTTGAGCACTTAAAATGATCAGAATGATGTGGCATTCACTTTTATGAAGCAATTACAATGATTACAAATGAAAGATAAAATATGTAATTTACTACAATGTCCATAGCCACTATTGTCTACTGATCGGAGTCGTTGCTGTACAGAGAATGGAACTATCTCTGTCATAAACTGACAACAAATTGAACAAAAAAGTACAATAAATATAAAATATAAAAATGATAAAAATTCAACAAAATTTTAAATTCGCTCATCAGATCATGTATCGGGTAAAATGGATTTCACAGTAGGTATATTTATTTGATGGGAGGTTTACAAAATAGGCAAAAACGGTTGGGTAAATATATCGCTGTTTTTTGAAATATGAATAAGCACATATTTACTATGGACAAAATTGCACAGCACATGAAGCCTTGGCCGGTGCTTTTCCCGGTGCCTTTTACTTTGCCCTGGTGCTAGCACCTTTGGCACCGGCAAAAAAATGGCACCGCACCGCACCGGCACCGGTGCTATTCTGAAAAAAATGGCACCGGCACCGGCATGGCACCCCTGAAGATTGCAATGGCACCGCACCAGCACCGGTGCTGGTGCCCTTCGGTGCCCAGCACCGGGGCACCGGTGCCTTTACATCACTACTTGCAGCTTGTACTTTTTCTTGTTGGGCACCATGAAACGGATTTCGCCGGCGATCTGGTTCGATTGAAAAAAAAGTGCAGCTGTTTACGAGTGGCGATAAAGGATAGCGGTGGAAATTCGTATTTAAAAGCGCTGAAATAATGAATTGATGGAACTGATGATGCTTGATTTTAAACTTGATTAAAACGTTTAACTGATTTAATTTACTAATTTATATAATTCATTTTTGAGCCCAACAAACGTGTCAACTGGTCAGTGTCAGCTCATTTCGGCTTCACGTGTCGCAGAGCTATCTCCAAATGCACATGCGTCAATGTTGAAATATAAATGAGGAGTTTGATTCCGAAACCCGTTATCTGCACGTTTTTGGGTTTTTTGAAAATCGCATTTGAAACTTTGACATTGGCCCGCGCGGGCATGCTTCAAGTGAGAACGCTTGCCCGAAACTTTTTGAAAAGTTCATGAATTTCTCTACATTTTCCATATTTACAACCCTCTGGCCGGGGTATATACCTAGAGTTATGATGATTTGTTTGACCTCACATCAGCATAAATGCATGCAGATAACGGGTTTCGGGTGCAAACTTTCACCTGAGTGCAAATAGCGACATGTAGATAACGAGTTTCGGGTGCAAACTTTCAACTGAATTTTATGGAGTGGCACTAGGGGCACCAAACTTGCGCCATTTGTATAGAGTGGTGCTAGGGGTACCAAAATAGTGCCATTCTTAGGGAGTGGTGCTAGGGGCACCAGAATAGTGCCGTCTTTATAGAGTGGTGCTAGGGGCACCAAAATGGTGACATTTTTATAGAGTGGTGCTAGGGGCACCAAAATAGTGCCATTTTTAGGGAGTGGTGCTAGGGGTACCAAAATAGTGCCATTTTTAGGGAGTGGTGCTAGGGGTGCCAAAATAGTGCCATTTTTATGGAGTGGTGCTAGGGGCACCAAAATCACACCATTTTCATGGAATGGTGCTAGGGGCGCGAAAATAGTGCCATTTTTATGGAGTGGTGCTAGGGGCGCCAAAATAGCGCCATTTCTATGGAGTGGTGCTAGGGGCACCAAAATAATGCCATTTTTATGGAGTGGTGCTAGGGGCACCAAAATCATGCCATTTTCATGGAATGGTGCTAGGGGCGCTAAAATAGTGCCATTTTTATGGAGTGGTGCTAGCGGCACCAAAATAGTGCCATTTTCATGGAGTGGTGCTAGGGGCACCAAAATAGTGCTATTTTTATGGAGTGGTGCTAGGGGCACCAAAATAGTGCCATTTTTATGGAGTTGTGCTAGGGGCACCAAAATCATGCCATTTTCATGGAATGGTGCTAGGGGCACCAAAATAGTGCCATTTTTATGGAGTGGTGCTAGGGGCACCAAAATCACACCATTTTCATGGAATGGTGCTAGGGGCGCTAAAATAGTGCCATTTTTATGGAGTGATGCTAGCGGCACCAAAATAGTGCCATTTTCATGGAGTGGTGCTAGGGGCACCAAAATAGTGCTATTTTTATGGAGTGGTGCTAGGGGCACCAAAATAGTGCCATTTTTATGGAGTGGTGCTAGGGGCACCAAAATCATGCCATTTTCATGGAATGGTGCTAGGGGCACCAAAATAGTGCCATTTTCATGGAGTGGTGCTAGGGGCACCAAAATAGTGCTATTTTTATGGAGTGGTGCTAGGAGCACCAAAATAGTGCCATTTTTATGGAATGGCTCTAGAGGCACCAAATTTTACCAATTTAATGGAGTGGCGCTAGGGGCACCATACTTGCACCATTTTTATGGAATGGTGTTAGACTTGGGTTATAATAGGTACATTGAAAGTTATGTTTTACACTGTAGAAGTATGTGGGCACACACTGGCAGGATTTATTAAACTATACTAACATATTGCAGTTTTTTTACACAATAGAGTGAACAAATGGAAGCTTTTGCACTAAAAATTTCTCAAAACCAATGAAAGCAATATCAAAGGTAATGTGTAAGTGAAGTTGTGTCCCTTAGTGCAAAAAATGCAACAAAAAAAACAGTGCATGAGTACTAAAAATGTTAGCTGAGGGTTTAAAAAATGGTTTCGATGTGTGTTTCTTAAAGAAATGTTGTTTAAAAAAACCTTAAAAAGTACTGGTCATTCTTCGCCATTGTTATACCTCTTCTGCATGTGGAATGTTGATGCATTCAATTTTTAAAATCGTGCTTTATGTCAGGTAAGGCTTGCATCACAGTGGGTGAAAAAAGCATAAATGAAACAGAAATAAAAAATGACTGAAAATCACCTAAAACAGAATGTCTAAACATGAAGAACAAACAACAAACTGTGAGTAATGCAAATGTAATGGAATATACTACTTCTATGACTACACATTGCAACACACATGGATTATTATGATCTAGCAAAATGTCTATAATCCATTTTCTACATGCCTTCTTGGATTTGGTCATTTTACTTTTTTATTTTATTTTATTTTACTGTTTTTTAATCATTTTTAATTTTCTTTGTGTGATTTTTGTCATTTTACAGAATCTTTTATATTTCTTTTTGACATTTCACAGGGAATTAGTCATTTTACAGTGATTTTTCTGAGTCTGGAAATGGGATTTTTAATGGGTGACCCCAATGCAAAAATGCAAATTTTGGATCTGGTAAACTTTTAACATTTTAATCATATGTGAACATGCAAATGAACAAAAAAACATCGTGGTGCAAATGAGAATTGGCAATTACAGAGTCTATTACACATGAATGACACAACTTTGGTATCTATAGCAACATACTATGACAATAGCACAATTTTCATGCCCCTAATGCCACTCCATAAAAATGGCACTATTTTGGTGCCCCTAGCACCACTCCATAAAAATGGCACTATTTTGGTGCCCCTAGCACCATTCCATGAAAATGGCATGATTTTGGTGCCCCTAGCACCACTCCATAAAAATGGCACTATTTTGGTGCCCCTAGCACCACTCCATAAAAATGGCGCTATTTTGGCGCCCCTAGCACCATTCCATGAAAATGGCACTATTTTGGTGACCCTAGCACCACTCCAACAAAAATGGCACTATTTTGGCACCCCTAGCACCACTCCATGAAAATGGCACTATTTTGGTGCCCCTAGCACCACTCCATAAAAATGGCGCTATTTTGGCACACCTAGCATCATTCCATGAAAATGGCATGATTTTGGTGCCCCTAGCACCACTCCATAAAAATGGCACTATTTTGGTGCCCCTAGCACCACTCCATAAAAATGGCGCTATTTTGGCGCCCCTAGCATCATTCCATGAAAATGGCATGATTTTGGTGCCCTAGCACCACTCCATGAAAATGGCACTATTTTGGTGCCCCTAGCACCACTCCATAAAAATGGCACTATTTTGGTGACCCTAGCATCATCTCATGAAAATGGCATGATTTTGGTGCCCTAGCACCATTCCATGAAAATGGCACTGTTTTGGTGGGCCCCTAGCACCATTCAATGAAAATGGCACTATTTTGGTGACCCTAGCACCACTCCAACAAAAATGGCACTATTTTGGCACCCCTAGCACCACTCCATGAAAATGGCACTATTTTGGTGCCCCTAGCACCACTCCATAAAAATGGCACTATTTTGGTGACCCTAGCATCATCTCATGAAAATGGCATGATTTTGGTGCCCTAGCACCATTCCATGAAAATGGCACTGTTTTGGTGGGCCCCTAGCACCATTCAATGAAAATGGCACTATTTTGGTGACCCTAGCACCACTCCAACAAAAATGGCACTATTTTGGCACCCCTAGCACCACTCCATGAAAATGGCACTATTTTGGTGCCCCTAGCACCACTCCATAAAAATGGCGCTATTTTGGCGCACCTAGCACCATTCCATGAAAATGGCATGATTTTGGTGCCCCTAGCACCACTCCATAAAAATGGCACTATTTTGGTGCCCCTAGCACCACTCCATAAAAATGGCGCTATTTTGGCGCCCCTAGCATCATTCCATGAAAATGGCATGATTTTGGTGCCCTAGCACCACTCCATGAAAATGGCACTATTTTGGTGCCCCTAGCACCACTCCATAAAAATGGCACTATTTTGGTGACCCTAGCATCATCTCATGAAAATGGCATGATTTTGGTGCCCTAGCACCATTCCATGAAAATGGCACTGTTTTGGTGGGCCCCTAGCACCATTCAATGAAAATGGCACTATTTTGGTGACCCTAGCACCACTCCAACAAAAATGGCACTATTTTGGCACCCCTAGCACCACTCCATGAAAATGGCACTATTTTGGTGCCCCTAGCACCACTCCATAAAAATGGCACTATTTTGGTGACCCTAGCATCATCTCATGAAAATGGCATGATTTTGGTGCCCTAGCACCATTCCATGAAAATGGCACTGTTTTGGTGGGCCCCTAGCACCATTCAATGAAAATGGCACTATTTTGGTGACCCTAGCACCACTCCAACAAAAATGGCACTATTTTGGCACCCCTAGCACCACTCCATGAAAATGGCACTATTTTGGTGCCCCTAGCACCACTCCATAAAAATGGCGCTATTTTGGCGCACCTAGCATCATTCCATGAAAATGGCATGATTTTGGTGCCCTAGCACCACTCCATGAAAATGGCACTATTTTGGTGCCCCTAGCACCACTCCATAAAAATGGCACTATTTTAGTGACCCTAGCATCATCTCATGAAAATGGCATGATTTTGGTGCCCTAGCACCATTCCATGAAAATGGCACTGTTTTGGTGGGCCCCTAGCACCATTCCATGAAAATGGCATGATTTTGGTGCCCCTAGCACCACTCCATGAAAATGGCACTATTTTGGTGCCCCTAGCACCACTCCATAAAAATGGCACTATTTTGGTGACCCTAGCATCATCTCATGAAAATGGCATGATTTTGGTGCCCTAGCACCATTCCATGAAAATGGCATTATTTTGGTGGGCCCCTAGCACCATACCATGAAAATGGCATGATTTTGGTGCCCCTAGCACCACTCCATAAAAATGGCGCTATTTTGGCGCCCCTAGCATCATCTCATGAAAATGGCATGATTTTGGAGCCCTAGCACCACTCCATGAAAATGGCACTATTTTGGTGCCCCTAGCACCACTCCATAAAAATGGCACTATTTTGGTGACCCTAGCATCATCTCATGAAAATGGCATGATTTTGGTGCCCTAGCACCATTCCATGAAAATGGCACTGTTTTGGTGGGCCCCTAGCACCATTTCATGAAAATGGCACTATTTTGGTGGGCCCCTAGCACCATTCCATGAAAATGGCACTATTTTGGTGCCCCTAACACCACTCCAACAAAAATGGCACTATTTTGGCACCCCTAGCACCACTCCATGAAAATGGCACTATTTTGGTGCCCCTAGCACCACTCCATAAAAATGGCACTATTTTGGTGACCCTAGCATCATCTCATGAAAATGGCATGATTTTGGTGCCCTAGCACCATTCCATGAAAATGGCACTGTTTTGGTGGGCCCCTAGCACCATTCAATGAAAATGGCACTATTTTGGTGACCCTAGCACCACTCCAACAAAAATGGCACTATTTTGGCACCCCTAGCACCACTCCATGAAAATGGCACTATTTTGGTGCCCCTAGCACCACTCCATAAAAATGGCGCTATTTTGGCGCACCTAGCACCATTCCATGAAAATGGCATGATTTTGGTGCCCCTAGCACCACTCCATAAAAATGGCACTATTTTGGTGCCCCTAGCACCACTCCATAAAAATGGCGCTATTTTGGCGCCCCTAGCATCATTCCATGAAAATGGCATGATTTTGGTGCCCTAGCACCACTCCATGAAAATGGCACTATTTTGGTGCCCCTAGCACCACTCCATAAAAATGGCACTATTTTGGTGACCCTAGCATCATCTCATGAAAATGGCATGATTTTGGTGCCCTAGCACCATTCCATGAAAATGGCACTGTTTTGGTGGGCCCCTAGCACCATTCAATGAAAATGGCACTATTTTGGTGACCCTAGCACCACTCCAACAAAAATGGCACTATTTTGGCACCCCTAGCACCACTCCATGAAAATGGCACTATTTTGGTGCCCCTAGCACCACTCCATAAAAATGGCACTATTTTGGTGACCCTAGCATCATCTCATGAAAATGGCATGATTTTGGTGCCCTAGCACCATTCCATGAAAATGGCACTGTTTTGGTGGGCCCCTAGCACCATTCAATGAAAATGGCACTATTTTGGTGACCCTAGCACCACTCCAACAAAAATGGCACTATTTTGGCACCCCTAGCACCACTCCATGAAAATGGCACTATTTTGGTGCCCCTAGCACCACTCCATAAAAATGGCGCTATTTTGGCGCACCTAGCATCATTCCATGAAAATGGCATGATTTTGGTGCCCTAGCACCACTCCATGAAAATGGCACTATTTTGGTGCCCCTAGCACCACTCCATAAAAATGGCACTATTTTAGTGACCCTAGCATCATCTCATGAAAATGGCATGATTTTGGTGCCCTAGCACCATTCCATGAAAATGGCACTGTTTTGGTGGGCCCCTAGCACCATTCCATGAAAATGGCATGATTTTGGTGCCCCTAGCACCACTCCATGAAAATGGCACTATTTTGGTGCCCCTAGCACCACTCCATAAAAATGGCACTATTTTGGTGACCCTAGCATCATCTCATGAAAATGGCATGATTTTGGTGCCCTAGCACCATTCCATGAAAATGGCATTATTTTGGTGGGCCCCTAGCACCATACCATGAAAATGGCATGATTTTGGTGCCCCTAGCACCACTCCATAAAAATGGCGCTATTTTGGCGCCCCTAGCATCATCTCATGAAAATGGCATGATTTTGGAGCCCTAGCACCACTCCATGAAAATGGCACTATTTTGGTGCCCCTAGCACCACTCCATAAAAATGGCACTATTTTGGTGACCCTAGCATCATCTCATGAAAATGGCATGATTTTGGTGCCCTAGCACCATTCCATGAAAATGGCACTGTTTTGGTGGGCCCCTAGCACCATTTCATGAAAATGGCACTATTTTGGTGGGCCCCTAGCACCATTCCATGAAAATGGCACTATTTTGGTGCCCCTAACACCACTCCAACAAAAATGGCACTATTTTGGCACCCCTAGCACCACTCCATGAAAATGGCACTATTTTGGTGCCCCTAGCACCACTCCATAAAAATGGCACTATTTTGGCGCCCCTAGCACCATTCCATGAAAATGGCATGATTTTGGTGCCCCTAGCACCACTCCATAAAAATAGCAATATTTTGGTGCCCCTAGCATCACTCTATGAAAATAGCACTATTTTGGCACCCCTAGCACCATTCCATGAAAATGGCATGATTTTGACGACCCTAGCACCACTCCATGAAAATGGCACTAATTTGGTGCCCCTAGCACCACTCCATAAAAATGGCACTATTTTGGCGCCCCTAGCACCATTCCATGAAAATGGCATGGTTTTGGTGACCCTAGCACCACTCCAACAAAAATGGCACTATTTTGGCACCCCTAGCACCACTCCATGAAAATGGCACTATTTTGGTGCCCCTAGCACCACTCCATAAAAATGGCATTATTTTGGCGCCCCTAGCACCATTCCATGAAAATGGCGTGATTTTGGTGCCCCTAGCACCACTCCATAAAAATGGCACTATTTTGGTGCCCCTAATGCCACTCTATAAAAATGGCACTATTTTGGTGCCCCTGGCACCACTCCATGAAAATGGCGTGATTTTGGTGCCCCTAGCACCACTCCATAAAAATGGCACTATTTTGGCACCCCTAGCACCATTCCATGAAAATGGCACTATTTTGGTGCCCCTAATGCCACTCCATAAAAATGGCACTATTTTGGTGCCCCTAGCACCACTCCATGAAAATGGCATGATTTTGGTGCCCCTAAATCCACTCCATAGAAATGGCGCTATTTTGGTGCCCCTAACACCACTCCATAAAAATGTTCACAAGTGGAGTTATTCAAATAAAAAGTCATGTCGAGATAACGAGTTTCGGGTGCAAAGTCACCTGCAGATAACGAGTTTCGGGTGCAAAGTCACCTGCAGATAACGAGTTTCGGGTGCAAAGTCACCTGCAGATAACGAGTTTCGGGTGCAAAGTCACCTGCAGATAACGAGTTTCAGATGCAAATTCATAAAAACCAGTACAGATTTCCTTAACGAGTTTCGGATGCAAACTCCATTTTTGTATGGTGATTTTGACACCTCCATACTAAATCCTTAACGAGTTTCGGATGCAAACTTTTTTCTCTGCAGATAACGAGTTTCGGGTGCAAAAAATGATAGTTTTTTTTGTAGATAACGGGTTTCGAGTGCAAACTCGCCTATTATGGGCTGCAGATAACGGGTTTCGGATGCAAACTTGCATTTTTTTCAGAAAACGCTATCTCTGTATCTCGGGAACGGTATGAGATATTGAGAAAATTTTTTTTCTATCACGAAGAAATATATATATATACGTCAGATCTGCACTTAACTCAATTTTTTTCACTTTTGCACTTAACGGGTTACGGAACCAAACTCCTCAAATATTACGGCAAGTGTATTGGAAAATCGCTCTGCGACACGTGAAGCCAAAATTTAAGTTGACACAAATGTGTCAACTAGTGTGTAAACTGCCGCCAATGTTGCTTCCCAGTTGCCCTACGCAAAGCGACGGACCGATTTCATTTCCCGCAGAGATTCCTCACGCATCGAGTTGATGTAAGCGTTCATTTTCGATTCGATGCATATCACGCAGACTGGCAGCATGCAGCAGCAGAATAAAAGACAAACTTTTGATACCATGTTTTTTGTTGTATTTTTTTTAGATTTGATCCACGGGTTTTGGGGTGACATTTTACTTGGGAAACGCATTTATTACTGGTGATGAGGAAACATCTAAATGTGCTAGGAAGTTAATAAGTTAGCAATCGGGACAGAAAAATGACTAGAAGTTGCAGAACTTCAAATTTTTCTGTACACATATCCATGTGTACTTAAAAAATCATAATTAAAATATTATGAATATCAGCCAAAAGTACACATTAACAACGAGCTGGCAGTCTGATAAAGCATCAAATTTAATCAGAACCTGAGCAACGAAGGCACATAAACATGAACAACTAATCGATTTAAAAAGCGAACAAAATACAGAGAGAGACTTCATTAATGCAACACGCGGAAAACCCTACCTACATAGGTAACATTTTTATATGTTTTTAGGTTGATCGAGCCTACACAATTGTTCAAGAGGGTCTGCAGGGTCAACAAAATTCCGCACAATGTCAAGTGGCAAGACAAATGTAAAAATACAAAAATTGAAAATACCTTTATAAACTGCATGACAGTGGCAACCAAATATGTATTGAGATTGAGGTAACAGTTTCAAGAAATGATACTGACAGTTAACATGCAGTTGGAAGGTTTGCAGTTGTTAACACTTATATCGACACTTGACAAGTTAGAAAATCTCGCCACCTAAGGTACCGACTGCAAAATTGCAAACACTAACCCCCCAGATCACTCCACCTTGTGGTGGTCGACCTTGACGCCGTACACGGGCCTGAGCGTGTAGTCCATGGCCACGTGCACCCCGTGGTCGATGGGTTGGAAAATGAGCGGGATCGCACCCATGCCCACCCCCGTGGTCATCCATTTGCGTGTGGTCAGGGCAACTCGAGGGATCGTCCTGGGGGGGGGGGGTTGTGAGGTTGTTGTTGTAGTTATACCGTATTTAATCGAAATACCCCCCAGGGGGTTATTTTTCATAGTGCAAATTTTGATGGGAGTTAAACGAGGGGGTATTTATTCAGTGGCAATTTTGAGGGGGTATTTCGAGGGGGTATTTCAGATGGGGGTATTTGAGGAAATACAGTATATTTATTGTTGAGTTCGATACGGAAATGTTCTCACCTGGCCAACATCAAGCCAGTGGCCCAGCAAATTCTATTAATGGTGAAGCCGGGCACGATGACCGAGGCAAGCGCCTGCCAAATGAGCGTGTCCGCAGAAACGGCTGCGACGCGACCCATGGGCACCTCCTCGCCCGCCAGCTCGTAACGCTGCGTGCAAGAAATTGAGTGGATTAGTTGGTCATATAGTTGGGCGGGGTCTATTCTTGAGCTCCTAGAGTATTCCTAGCTATGACTACCGTACTGGTAAGCTAGAAAATACACTTGCAACGCCTGAGAATGGAAATGTGGGCTAATACACAAACATTTCGCGAGTAAACCATCGAGCGGGCACTCCCGCACCCTGTAAAGTGTAAGATGTCACGCAAAATGCCAGTTAGAATTAAAATATTAAGATTGTATAACTGAACACTACCTAAC
Source organism: Sphaerolaimus hirsutus (assembly GCA_964036195.1). NCBI lineage: Eukaryota > Metazoa > Nematoda > Chromadorea > Monhysterida > Sphaerolaimidae > Sphaerolaimus > Sphaerolaimus hirsutus. Next base: position 13,981,875 of record OZ038451.1, read on the forward strand.
ATTTTACATTGGATTTTACAGGATGCGGGACTGCCATCAAACAGGCAACACTCAGGTCAAACCAACCCTCTTCTCCTTCTTAGCCTTGTCCAAGGTGTCGGCGAGCACGTAGGACGACGCGACCACGTAGGAGCCCCTGACCGCCCACACGTGCACCAGCGCGCGGAACGCCTCGCCCACCTCGTTCGCGTAGCCTGGCATGGGCAGGGACAAAATTGGGTCGGCGAGAAATACCTAAATTGGAAAACGTTTTTATTAGGTTGGTCGTTTCTCGGCTGGTAGTTTTTTTGCGTATTGGTATTTGACGCTGAAAACACTGGTTTGATAAAGAAAGGTATTGTAAGAGGAAAACTACTGTGAAATTTAACTATTGGAAACTTTTCTCGCAAATGAGCACATCCAAACTTAGGCAGCCCATAAGCTGATGTGACTTGATATTTAGGGGGGTGGGGTAATTCGAGAGGGCATTGCGTGGGACGGTAGGTAGATACGTCTCAGTTAGAATGCACGTTTAAATTAAATAAAGAGAAATTAATTGAACCTAATCCCGATCAATTTGTAGCACGTTCCACTAGTGCAGAGAAACATACAGAGCGTTCACCAGTTTATCATAGTTCGAACCGCCAATTGTTGTTTTTTCATTGTACCCTTTGGACGCACTGCAGTTTTACACAGATTATAATCACCTCGCAAAATGTCGGGAAATGGACAAATAAACGCGCATGCAGCTAAGCGAATGAAAACTGGCAACAAGGTGACACCTGAGCGAAGATGGGGCAGTGATAAGGTTGGAGGACTATTTTTACGTGGTTGTGGTGTCCAGACAAATTTTCGAGTCTTTTGGCACATACAATTTTCCCTAAAACGCTGACAGGTACTCCGAGGTACCTCCACTAAACTTCAATTTTTAACATTTTTTGGAATTTTGCCAATTCCTCAAAAATTTATTTGGAGTGGGTATAAAAGTTACCCAAGGGTAAAAATGTGTCTGGATGTGGTTTGGAAATTTGGGGTTACAGGGAAATGCGTAGCCAGAGCCAACGCGAACATTTTGTTATATTTTACCAAAAACGCGGGCCGGCAAGTTTTCAAAAACCAACCCAGCAATCTGAGTGGAGTGTCCCTGTAAATATCAACTTCCTTCTTATCACCGCCATTCTCAACACCACTTTTGTTGTTATCTTTTGAGCTCATCGTTTCGATGGACTTTGCAAGCGGGACTGAAACTTGTTCTAGGAATGTTGACGGAGTTGAAGTTTTCGTTTTTCAGATGCGCGGTATGCAAATTAAAATGCAGGGGCAGTAGATACCGCAGAAATGAAGAGTGATCATGAAGACAATCTTTGACAAGTGATAACTTTATTTGATAAACAGCATGATTGGAGGAGAACATGAATAACATATTATTTACATGTTTTAAAGTGCGTTTGGTCACACATAAAGTCAACGAAATCCTATTGAAGACACAAATCCTGAAGTTTCAGGTTATTTTGAACAGAAACGGTTTAGCGACCATAAAATTCACACCAAATTCAACCAATGGACAATATGTTCTGGACGAATAGCACCAAAGTGTTAATGAAAAAGGCGTGCAGCATCAACCAGAATTGTGTTTCAGGCAAGAAAGTGACGATATCTGAATACACACGATATTTATATATCAAACGAGCAAGTAAGTGTTTCTTAATTTCCGCATAGTAAATGAATAAGTGATGGATTCGCGTGATTCACAAAAATAATTCACCTAATGAAAAATGACCAAAACCAGGGTTGGCAAAATCTCAGAAAAAAATAAAAATAAAATAAAAATAAAATGGAATATTGAAGAATAAAATAAAATAAAATAAAATGGAAAATTTAAGAATAAAAATAAAAATTGTATAAAAATTCAAATTTTTGTAAAATTTTTGTAAAATTGTATAAAAATTCGTATTTTTGTAAAATTGTATAAAAATTCATATTTTTTGTAAAATTTTGTCTCATTGCTCGAGTCTCTACCTGTTTATTCATGGATCTGGGGGCAGTCCCAAGCATTGTAAAGTGTCAAATGTCATGTCAAATGTCATGCAAAGTGTCAATTGTTATGACATGTAAAATGTAAAGTATCATGTTTTATTTCGAAATCTTTTGTTTTGTATCCAAATTTTGTTGTTGTTGACTCCAAAATATTATGTGAACATTTGGATACAAAAACATAAGATTTGGATATAAAACATACTATGGATACAAAAACACAAGATTTGGATACACAATTTACACTTTGCATGACATTTGTCATGACAATTGCCACTTTGCTTGAAATTTTACATGACACTTGACATTTTGCACAACAATTGATACTTTACTTTACATTTGTCTTGACAATTGACACTTTGCATGACATTTTACAAATGTGCCCAGCACACTCCAGTAGTCCTTCTACTGAAAATGCAAACCATTCTTATCAATAATTGTAACTTTACACTTGCAGCTAGCTAACAATACATATTGCATGCAACTTTTGAAAAGTAAGGGAAAAATTTGTCACAGGTTTTTCATGTAAGGTCTAATTATAACATTTTTCTGGCCTTGCATGCATGTTTCTGATTTTTTGTAAAATTTTTGTAAAATTTTTGTAAAATGAGTCATTTTATTTTATTAATGACTTTTGGGAATAAAATAAAATAAAATAAAATGAAACAAGAATAAAATAAAAATAAAATAAAATTTTTATACAATTTTTATACAATTTTACTAAAATGAATTTTTATAAAACCAACCCTGACCAAAACACATCTTCTACAAATGCAAAAACGTGGCTCCCTACTGTCCATAAACGACATAATATACACAAGGGCCTCAAGTACAACTGAGCCTATTTCAAATATTCAATGCAATTAATTTCATTATTCAATTGCAAAACAACTATTTACCTAACTATTCAACTATTTATTACAACTGTTTATTTGAGTGAACGAAGTGCACACACACCCGCAGAACAAATGCGAAAAACGACTGGAACTACTCTGTCGACTATGCATACTTCCCTTTTGACTATCGAAACAAGTATTGGAAGATATTTAAATGTTTAAGACCACAGGAACTGATAAACACCACCACCGCTTAATGCACAATTCATGCTAAATTTTTACATGAAATAGACAAAGGCATGGGAAAACCACGTCTTTTCAACGCTTCAATCTGAAAAACAAACGTTTTTCTTTTACAATAACCTGGGAAATGATAAACACATAAAGGATCCAGATAGGGTATATTTCGGAGGTTTAGCTAAGGTTGAATGTAAATAGAGAACGTAAATTAAGATTATTTATTTCTGGTGACGTCACTTACATTGACAGCATGCAGCAGACATTGTAGGTGATGCGGTTTATCGATTTGAGGACACTACAAAGTAAATATGATACAACGGGAGCAATAACTATATTATTTGCAAGTGATTTTACAAGTGAAAATACGGTATGCGCTTGTCAACAATGTTTCGCAATATCACTAGTGTAATGATGGAAAGCGCCAAGCGCCATGGCGTTGTTCCGAACACCAGCGCCAATGGCGACAGAACAGAATGGAGCCAAGCGCCGGAAGCGCCACGGCGCTTTTTGCTTTGGCGCCAGCGCTATGGCGCGTTTCCATCACTACACTAGTGCACTAGTAGCTTTTCGGTTGTAGAAGATCAAAAGACCCAGTAAAAAAACAAAAAATAAAAACAAAAAACAAGAAGGATAAGATGTAATAATAACCGAACGACAGCAGAACCGTATAAAATTCCACGAGAGATCATCAATCGGCAATATTAAAATCAGCAAGTGAAGGCATTTTCGGCGTCTGTACCGGCGTCTGCAAGGAAAACATGACAAATGCATGAGGATTACGATGCTGCCCCAAATGTGTGAAGACTGGGGGCACTCCCGCACCATGTAAAGTCAAGTGTCAAATGTCATACAAATTTGTCACATGTCCTACAAAATGTCAAAAGTTCAGCAGTAAAATCTTCTCTTCATTCTGATCGACACTGACATTGACAGTTTACATGACATGTGTCCGCCGCTGATTACAATTTGACATGACATTTTTGACATGAAATTTCAGTTTGCAAATAGTTCTCAATTCGCGTAGCTCTGCTGTCAAGACAATTTCGAGGCTAGTGATACTACCCCGGCATCGCAGCTAGTGATAAATCGTTTAGAGGGAACATTTTATTTTACACTTGATGTCTTCTAATTAACAGTGTGCGGGACTGCCACCCGATCATAACACCTCACATAGATCATTCCCAAAAGTGAAAAAGCGCAACAAACCAGCGACGGCGCGTGTGCAACGGGAACAACATCATACACTGGCGGTTGCGGCGGAGGCAACGGCATACGCGACGTTGTCGGGGCGGCGCCGGCCGCCCCAAAGTAACCGTAACCAGCGGCGCAGTACTGCGACTGCACCGCGTCGCTGTTGTAGCGTCGCAAGCCCCTGCCCGATCCGCGCGCACTCAGGCCACCCCTCGATCGCGCCAGAAACAGGGGCTGGTAAGGTGCGAGCTGTGCCTGCGAGCACATTAGGTTTTCAATCTCGTAAATTCTGTCCCGCTTAGATTCCAGAATGGGGCCTTAAAGATGTCAGAATAAGTTAGTGTGCCAAAATTAACTGTATGTGCAATCTGCGCATCCTAAAGTATTACCTCGAAATATCGCCAAGGAGTTTATTTTTTCAGAGTGCTATTTTGAGGGGGGGTATTTCGAGGAAGGGGGTAATTCGAGGGTATATTTTAATTTTGACAGAATTATTATGAACCCCAGTCCCAGTAGTTAGCTCTTTGTAGTTTGTAACGTACGCGGACGTACGAACAAAAATCTTTTTTAGAACTTTGCTTTTCGAACTTCCAACAAACCACTCACATGGCTCAAGGTCACGTTATCTGACGTGTTGCTGGCGGGCGACTGGGGCGACCGGGCGCCGGGCACCGCCATGCTGGGCGACGAGTCGTGCTGCGACGCCGACGCGCTGCTCAGGTTGTCCGCGTCCACGCTGCAGCCCGCCGCCGGGGGCCCGTCGCCGCGCGACGAGACACAGTTTGCTGTGTTGACACAAACCAGGCTTGGCATTTAAATTTTGTGGTTAAATCTAAAAATGGGGTCACTAAAATATTTTTTCTTCTATCCCTCATTCATGAATATTACTAACTCATAAAATGGGAAACAACACTTCGGGAACGATTATAGTAGCTGAATAGAGCCGAGTTTCCAGCGCAGTTCCGGTGCGCATCTAAACACGTCTAGCCCCATAAGCGATCTATGCCCCCTCCCCAGTAGAAGGTGACGTGCATAGGATTAACGGTACTGTGTTTCGATGAACGACCCCCCCCCCCCCCGCAGCTGACGATGTTTGCGCTATGGTTTACTAGTGTTGAAAATTATGGCTCGAAATTGTCAATCTGAATTTCGGGTGATGGTTCCTGTTCGTAATTTAGTACTTTTTTGTATTTAGCGACACACAAGCACAACCAGAAATTGTGATTGACATTTCGTGTCATAACTAAAAATTAAAAAATTTAAAAAAATGTGAACCCATTCAAAATACCTAAAACGTCTAAAAAAACCCAGCCGACTTCACGCCAAACAAACCGTGAGGCTCGCTGGGCGGCGAGGGCAGTCGCGCCGCATCAACCGCAGCGAAAACGGGCGGCGGCGGCGGCAGCGCGTAGTTCGACGACGACCCGGATACGTGATGCGAGCGCGAGTTGGCGCCGGCGGGGGGTTGGCCATTGAAGCTGGTGCGGGCGTGCGTGAGCGCGGTTTCGTGGCCAACCGAAATGGAACTTTCGCTGTCTGAAAGGGGGAGGGGAGGGTAGAGTGTAAAAGGGTTGGAAGTCTGGGTAAACAATGAAAACTGAAAATTGCGCCTGGATGTGAATTGTGTGAAGGATTACAAACTCATGTTAAATTCCTTTATTCGATTATTAAAATACAATTTCAGTGTACGGTGCGACAATTACTCACAACGACTATTTGTCCTGGGTGTGACCAATTCACGTTGCAACAGTTCCATCTTAGTTGCCACGTGCGTGCAGCCATCCCTCGGTTCCGGCAACTTTTCCGCCTGCAAAGAAAGTGACAAATTTCAATGACAAACGTCCACCGAGCGCAAATGTCCCAAGCAGCTGAGTCCCAGATGACAACCCACGCCCACCCCACTCACAGTGACTTTCACAAAGTCTCCTACGCCAAAGTAGCAACTCTCATGCCTCTCCCTATCAGAAGCACCATTGGAACAGACAACGCTACTGCACCCGCGAGTGTTGAACTCGATCCAAAGTATCGGTGAACTGGTGGTGCGCAGCTGACCCCCGTTACTCATGTGGTACGCCGGGGGGTCCCATCGGGGGTCGGCCACGTAGATTTTGTCGACTTTGCAGGTGCTTTCGATCAGACCAGATGACTGGAAATGATGGAGATCGGGGGGTTTTGGATGGAGTGCAGTGTGCGGTGATCAGTGACATTTCGGGGTTTTCCACATCCCATGCAAGTTTCACACAAATTTAGAAAATACATCAGAATGACATCATGAGCTGAGCCCATCATAACCCCAAAACATTTTCTGGACACGTCCCAGGATCACGAATCACGGATTTGAAATGAAATGTGGTTGTTTGATAAACATTGCATATCAATATCGGTCTTTCACTAATAGGTACTACCTAATAGGTTCACTTTATGTAAATCGGAAGACTGACGGACTGACCGACTGACCGTCGATCGTTAATTTTCATACCATTTTATAGTTTTTCACCTTCAAAATCACTACCGTGATTTTTGGGACTTGAAAGCATTATCGTTCATGTGAATTATTGCCTATTTTAGCAATCTATAATATTTTAGACTATGTTTTTCCTTCTACACTTTGAAAAATACTATATGTTGAATCTCCGCCAACCTCCTCCCAAATCTATCCCTTCGGAGGAGCGATTTACTAAGTCCGGAGGTGTCCAAATTCACTAAACCCCTGTATCATCGTCAAAAATACCTGCCTGGGTTCACAGTGAACTCTACTATTTATATCCCATCTGAATAAAGATCGAAAAAATTTTTGCAAATCGCCTAACATTAAGGCTAATCTCACTAATTTGGTGTCATAAACTTATCGACTTCATTCAAATTATTCACAATTCTCTGTAAAACATGCACTCCTATCTAACCACAACGGCACAAAAAGCTAACCTTGAATACTACACTGTTGTTGACAACGTGCATATCGGAAACTTCAGTCAACCACTGTTCAAATGGTGTCTGCATAAAGGTTTCCACTAGACCGTCGTGATTCAACAATTGTAAAAGCCTCATATCTTCTTTCCATAAACGTCCGTTCGACGACTGTTGAACCAGCATTTCGACGGAGCTGTGAAATTTTTTTGGGAAAGAATAGACATTTTTATGTAAACTACCTAAACCATTCAGTTACCTAAACTGGCCCATTCAAAGACATTTTGATACAACTTGTTAAACAGTTATTCTGTCACGCTGGCAAACCATTTTTTTGCCGATCCTGACTATTTTTCGAACCATTTCACTAGGATGAAAAAAACCTGTTTTCAAAACGACCCTGTTTTAAAAACAACAACGTTTTTTTTAAATAAAAAACGTTTTTTTATAAATAAAACTGTTTTTTTTTCAAAAGCTCCCAGATATGGTTATGGGTCAACATATACAGGTACATTAGACAACTGGCAGTACTTTGTGATGTTATATATAGCCAAAGAATGGCTGTGGAGCCATGGGATAGCATTATAAGTGGTGATTTATGTCAAAAATATCTGTTTTATGTCAACTACTTACGTATATCACCTTTTGTCAAATGTTCGTGACTTCAAGTGAAGTTGGGCATGGAAAGTGCTTAAATGAGGTTATAAGAGCAGGCAAATACATTGGCAGTGATGTATCACACTGGACAGCTATATTGGGGCACATTGGCTGGATATTATATAAAGTGCCGGCGAATATACTTGAGCTTTTGAGAATTTTTTTTAGATTACTGCTGTTTTCTCGGCCCTTGAGTGAAAGAGGGGCAAGCCGCTCAGTGTGGGCATAGCCCCAGGTGTTGTCTACCTGCACCCCAGACGGGGCCCCCGTAGCAGCCCCCATGCTGCCATGGGGCCATTCCCCCTAAAACTTTTGCATCTCCAGGCTGGCAATTATACTTGGGCTCAGCCTGGATTATTTTTCTTTATACATGCCTTACATGCCCTGTGTAACGAGCACAATAGGCGCCACCTGTACCAAAATGTGCACAATTGTTTGCTCTTTCAGTTTAGCATGAAATTTCACCCCATATTCAAGCCATAAAAATGCAAATTCAGGTGACATGATTTAGTTTTTGGCAACACCAATATCCCTCCCCACAAGTTTCTTATCTGATGCCAGCCAGAATCTAAAATTTTTTGGGAAATTGTTTTGGTGATGAGGGGTACTAACCTTAATAAGGCATCATTTTCTCCACTAGTTTCCATCCAACTCCTCAACAGAAAAAAGTTGAAGTTCACACAAAAATTTTTTTTAAACAAACTTTTCAATACAGATTTTTTTGAGTAAACAGCCCTTCTCATGCTTGCTGAGCTGCAGATGCCCCCAGGATCGCACATTGGCGACCATGTAGAACAGCTCAGTGGTGGGCAACCAATGGCCAGTATGAATAAATGACAAAGAAAGGCTGTTTATTCAAAAAAAAATCTGTATGGAAAAGTTTGCTTAAAAAAAGTTTTGTGAACTTCAACTTTTTTCTGTTGAGGAGTTGGATGGGGACTAGTAGAGAGAATGATGCCCCTGAGAAAGGTTAGTACCCCTCATCACCAAAACTATTTCCCAAAAAATTTCAGATTCTGGCTGGCATCAGATAAGAAACTTGTGGGGAGGGATATTGGTGTTGCCAAAAACTAAATCATGTCACCTGAATTTGCATTCTTATGGCTTGGATATGGGGTGAAGCTTCATGCTAAACTGAAAAAGCAAACAATTGTGCACATTTTGGTACAGGTGGCGCCTATTGTGCTCTTTACACAGGGCATGTAATGCGCGTATAAAGAAAAATAATCCAGGCCGAGCTCAGGTATAATTGCTGGCCTGGAGATGCAAAAGTTTTAGGGGGAATGACCCCATGGCAGCATGGGGGCTGCTACGGGGGCCCCGTCTGGGGTGCAGGTAGAAAAAACCAGGGGCTATGCCCACACTGAGCGGCTTGCCCCTCTTTCACTCAAGGGCCGAGGAAACAGCAGTAATCTATAAAAAATCTCAAAAGCTCAAGTATATTTGCCAGCAGTTTACTACACTAACATATCACGGCTTATTATGACACAATAGAATGAACAAATAGAAGGTTTCACACTAAAAATGCCTCAAAACCAATGAAAACAACCACCAATGGTAATGGGCATGTGAAATTGCGCGCTTGCGCGCAAAAAAGGCAAAATACCTAGTGCTTAGTACTAAAAATTTTGGCTGCCGTTTTTAAAAAAACCCGGTTTCGATGCGTTTTAGAAAAAAACGATGTTGTTTTTTAAAACGGTTAAAAAAAACACCGGCCATCCCTACATTTCACATGCAATATTACTTCTGTACACGTTGCCTCAAAACCATATTTGAAAGACAACGTTTTTCCTTCAAAATGGGGTCGTTCGAAAAAGGTGAACAGTTAGGTAAATTATGAGGCCCAAAAATAGGATAGCTTTGTTTACAACGAACCCCGGCACCGAACCCACCTTAAAGTATCCTTCTCCACCCAAGTCAATTCCCTTGGCGCAGTGCCAGCAGTTTCCAAAGCCTGGCTATAATTAACTGAAGCCACGTTGACGCCGGGCAAAACGGTCACAACTGGGGGCGTCACCAATTTCTGGCTGCCCCAACTACTAGCCGACGCGGTCGTTCGACGCTCCAACTGCGATTGCGCACGGCTGTCCGCAGTTTCCGCGCGCGCGGATTGCCTAGATGAACGTTTGGGCGACACTTGTTGCCACACTTCGGCGCTGATCGGCGGGTACTCGTCCACGTCGTTCACGTCTGCGCGGAAGAAATGCAAAGTGTGGGATTGGGGGTTTTGAGGGACAGCTGGGACAAAAGACGCCCTGCAAACGCGCTCCCCCAGAAAATGTACACCCCAGCCAAGTGCGGCATGTGCGATCACAGCGGGGGTCAGCGTGTGTGCATTGCGTGGTAATGAGTTACTCAGCCGCAATCATGCTCTTATGCATGCGCATGGACATAGCGTTCTAACGCAATTTTATGCAGTCTAAGAGGATTGCCGTGTTGTAACACTTTTCATTAAAGGAGGTGTCGCTCATGCTATTAAATATAATGTTATCGTTTTTGGCGAGAACTCGGCCGTAAAGTAAACCCGGCCGTAAAGTAAATCCGGCCGTAAGGCATAGTTGTACAAACGTATTTACGTTTACTCGATAAATACGTATACTCGAGTGCTGCGTAAATACGTTTACGTTTCCTCCCGAAAAAATACCGGTACTCAGTTACTTGCGTACTTTTTGGAAGTACGCGAGTACAGAAAACGAGTATTTACAGATATTTATGTTTACTCACCACACAGCGTAAAAGTAGAAAATTTTCACTTTACGTTTTCTGTATTCAGGTGTGACTAAAAATAAAATAGTTTACGTTTACGTTTACTTTGAAAAAAGTTCAGTAATTTTAACAACTCTGCCGTAATGATGCCCGGCCTAAAGAAGCACCCTCTACTTTACGGCCGGGTTTACTTTACGGCCGGACCATCCCCATCGTTTTTATGTATAAATTAAACTTTGATTGATTAAAATTTGCAGGTTTCCGGCTGACAAAGGATGCCGCGTGCATAATCTAGGTTTGTTGGCAAGGTGGTGAGATAAATATTGACCAAAATGAGGTTTTGTGATTTTGTGTGAATGTCACTATTAATTTTGACCACTAGAATGAGTGTTCATTCATTCAAGTGATAATTCATGACATTCATGAGTAATGACCATTCAAAACATCACCATTTGGTTTGAGAATTCAGGAAAACATTATTATTTGCAGGGAGGTACAGAGTCTTGAGGACCACATTATATTTTTGTCTATGGTGGTAACTAATGGACGCCACAGTTGAACTAAATTATCAAAACTTAATTATGACAGCTCAAAACGAAGACCCAATGGATAAATTCCACAGACCGGCAGGCACCGCACTGGGCGGAGGTGCCTGATAAGGCACTCCAAATCCCCCATCAAAGGGACCAGGGACACTGGAACTAGGCTCTTCAGTTGGCGCTGTGCCAATGTCGCCGGCGCTTCGCTGTCTGCTTTCATTTCCACGCGTTTTCGAACTTTCGTCCAGCACACAGGAAAGTGGCTCCAAGTCGAACTTTTTCCAGGTTATTCCTTTTGAGTTGGCCTCATTTGACTGCGACGGTAAATTTTATTGGACGAGATCGGGAAAATGCTTTGAAAGAATCAAGAGTCAATTCCGCACGTAGAGAAGTAAACAAAACAATTTCAAGTGTAAAGTAAACTAAAACGAAAAGTAAATTTATAAGTTAAAATGAAAGTAAACTTATGTGAAAAGTTTGCTTTTAACTTTTCATTTCTCATTTCAAAATTCAAGATTTTTTCTCCACTTTCGAAATAGAAACCAGAACCGCTTTCGACAACAGCAAGTAAAAAGTAACTGTAGAAAAAACTGCACGCGTATGAACTTCACCAACCTTTTCACTTTCCTCCAAAATACCACTACTACTGCTACTCTGTCCCATATCATTGTACACCCCCCTGCTGTTAGAATTCCTGTCGCCAAGCGGATTGGCAGCGGCCGGCTGAGGATTCTCTTTCTGTTCGGCCTGCCGCAAACTGGCGCCGATCTTTTTCAGCGTCATGTGGTTCTCTTTGTCGCCGCCGTTGCAGTTGACAGCGGCGTCGGCGTTCTTTGTGCAGTTGTCGCGGCTCAAGTTGGTGTCGCCGCCGCAATTGTCGCCGCGCACCCGCCGAGCCGGCTGCAGGTGCGACGCTGGCGTGAAGCGCTGCGAAGGTGGTTTGAATATGTAGTGGCTGCAGGGTCGTGATTAAATTCTGTTGATGATGGCGATTAACAACTGTGCCAATGAAGACATGTGAAAATTCTAGACAATGCTTTTTTCGCGATTTGGTTATCAAATTTAATCATATGTAAATATTTCCCTTTTTATTCGCGTGTCCATGTTCACAAAAACTAATAGAACGAACGTTGTTGATAAATAAGGATAGACATGCAGCTATCATGTTGCAGAAGGTCCAAATAGGCCATATATTTATGATTTCCATTTTTTACATATTTTTAGATCTTAGATTTCTTTTAAGAAAATTTGGCCATAATATTTTCGATTTTTAAAATGAAATTATTTCATTATTGGCTGAATTACTTGATTAAATTTTCCATTCTTAAATAATATTATTTTCCAACTTTAAATAATATATTTTCATTCGTTTTAATATTTCCTCAAAATTGCAAGAATTTTCTCTATTACTTCAAACACCTGACAACCAAATTCTTCAACTTTCTTCATTCTCCACCCCAAAAACAATCACTCAAAAAGGTCACCACCCAACCCACAGGTTTGAGTGCGTCATTCCTGGCCCGTCGATCAACCTCCCACTGGACATCTCTCCTGACGAAGCCTTTGCACTGGTCCACCTTGCACTTGAGCATGTCGTGCAGCCACTTGTCGTAATCCTGGCGCCACAGCTGCGACAGCAACACCGCGTCCGCGTGCTGCGCTGTTACTGATGACGCTCTGCGGTGAAAGATAGGTGGTGAGAAACTGAATGGAAACGACACTCCGAAACGAAACGGAAACGACGGGTAAACCCCCTGGACAGCCCTGTTATCTACCTATATATCCCGGAGGCTGCTCAGCTACCTATTTTTAGCTATTTTTCGACTACTCCTAGCGATTTTTCCCCCTTTTCCAGCTTAAAAAACCTATATATTGAAACCCAACAGCACCACCAAAATTTTTTTTCAACTATCTATCCCCCTGGAGGAGTGATTTGCTAGCTACCTAACCCCCGAAGTTCAAGATACCACTGAATTAAAATTTTTTTTATAAAATGTAATACATTTTCGTGAGACATCTTTAAGTTACTTAATCTGAGATTTAAAAAGAAAATTGAGCGACAGTTTAAATTCCGTTCTACATGTGCGTTACAGGCAGTATCAATCAACTCCCATTTCCTGATTCCCCAGCCTACTGAACCATTCCGATCCCAGACCCTGTAAAACGCCCTTTAAAATGTCAAATAACATGCAAAGTGTCAAAAGTCATGTAAAATGCCCGGTAAAATGGCAAACGAACGTTGGCTTTTATAGGGCATTTAACAGGGTCTGGGGCATTTCACAAGGTCTGGGGGACTGGCACCAAAATCCAGAACACACTCAAGCCCAATCAACGCCCACAGCGGGAATGGGGGGGGGTGTACGCAACCAACCTGCGTCTAAGCGTGGCCAACAGCATCTGCTCGAATTGGTCCATGCAGGGCTTGTGGACGTAGGGCACGCCGGTGCAGCCGCCCGCCGCGTTGCACTCGAGCTTGGCGCAGCCCTCCGGGAGGGTGGTCGCCCCCGCCGGGATGCAGGCGCCTGGGTTGATACAGGATGAACAGAAATAGGGACAGGGCGTACCGCACGCGGGAATTTATGGACGTTCGAACGTTGTTTTTTTTAATTGGAACTAAAAAGCGGGAATTAGGAATCTACGGAACTAAAAACGGTACAAGGAACAAATTTTTCTATAAAATATTGAAGGTTTTGAAGGCATTTTTCCGTTTCAGCTTCCAAAAAATGCTCTAACGCATAACTCCAAACTGATGCAACAACAAACAACAAAATAAAAACACCAAAAAAACCGCACCACGCAGAAACTTTCAAAACTCACCCAAGATGCACCCGGAAGGGCAAATGCAGCCAGCCACTTTGGAGCTGCCCGCCCCAGCGTCGCAGATTCCATTCGATTTTGTCTTGGCTCCACATTTCTTGCCCTTTTTGCCGCCCATTCCAAAATGAACGAGCGAAAAACTGGCCGATAAGGAACCGGATAGTTCTAAAATAGAATTAGGTAAATAGCCCAGGAAAATGTGGAATAAGTAGCAGACGACTCTGCGAGTAGAAAAAGATCACCTAAATTTTTCTCGCACTTCGCAATACCTGAATGTACATAACGTGCGGCGACGTGTAAACGTAAATACATAAATAAAGGCACAGCTGTTCAAGGACACATGCATCGAACAGACCAGTTACGCAAATAAAATTAACGACAATAAAAACATTGCCACACAAGAATTGGCAAGTCATCCTTTAGTGAGCGTCTGCAGCTAAACAGAAAAATGTTTTCCAACTAACTTTTAGCGGACAACAATCGACTTTTTTTCCAACAGTTTACAAATATGATTCTGCACAGGCGCTTATCACCTGTCGCTGTGCCAACTGAAAGGGCGACACGTGCAGCCAGAAAATAAATGGTAGTATACCAAAAAACAATGATAAGAATTCCCGCAGGCAAAACAAAGTGGGGAAAGGTAACTTTGTGGACCAGATATATGAAGCTCAATGGCGCACCGCACACTGCAAAGTGTAACGGGAAGTTCGGACGATTATTGCATGGGTGGAATTCAAAGGCGGAATTAAAAAGAGGGGTGGAATTAAAAATCGTCCGAACCTACCCAAATTTCAGTCGTTTTTAGATGTCGTAAATAAGATCGTCCGAACTGATTTTATAATTCTGCCCGGGCGGAAATTAAAACGTTCGGACCCGATCGTTACACTTTGCAGTGTGCGGTGCGCCAATAAAAAACAAATTTTCGAATTATGGGAAAATGATTTGATATTGCCGAGTTTTCCTTTTAAAAGAAAGGCACCTGACATTTGTCACTGACGGGACATTGGAATGTTTTCCAATGTCGATCGCTTTCCATCGCTTATGTAGCCCATGCGTGTATTGCACGCTCATGCGGTCGGTTATATCAAAGTGATACATAGGTGATCTGATCTAAATATTTTAGATGCATGTTCATTAACTCACTGCATTGCACTGGCGAACAAATACTTTTTAGGCACAACCGGATACAAAATTCGGATAATTATGTTCTCGAGCTGTGCAGTTTCCGGATATATAAATGCGTAATAACGGTCAATAATTGATACCATTTTTCATGTTTCCGACACGCAGTTGCGCAACAGGGGTTGATGATGGGGATGGTCCGGCCGTAAAGTAGAGGGTGCTACTTGAGGCCGGGCATCATTACGGCAGAGTTGTTTAAAGTACTGAACTTTTTTCAAAGTAAACGTAAACGTTAAGTATTTTATTTTTAGTCACACCTGAATACAGAAACGTAAAGTAAAAATTTTCTACTTTTACGCTGTGTAAAAGGTGAGTAAACGTAAATATCTGTAAATACTCGTTTTCTGTACTCGCGTACTTTCAAAAAGTACGCGAGTAACTGAGTACCGGTATTTTTTCGGGAGGAAACGTATTCACGCAGCACTCGAGTATACGTATTTATCGAGTAAACGTAAATACGTTTGTACAACTATGCCTTACGGCCGAATTTACTTTACGGCCGAGTTCTCGCCGTTGATGATATCCGGGGGAATGCAAGTATTTACACAGCAACAAGATCGTGCACAAAAAAACACAACTGTTCAAACTTACAAATGCTTACAACCGCCACACATCGTAATGATGAAATTGGTGCGAGCATTACACCCGCAGCTAGTGATGCAAAAAGCGCCAGACTTTTGGCGCCAAGCGCCAAAAGCGCTTTTGGCATGCGAGCGCCAAGCGCCAATGGCGCCACAGCAAAATAGCGCCAAGCGCCAAAAGCGCCATGGCGCTTTTCTAGACCATGGCGCCAGGGGATGATGGCGCCAAGCGCCAATAGCGCCAGCGCCAAAAAATTTTGCTGCATAAAGTGCAGCAATGCAAATGCAGTGCTATTTATTTGTTTGTCAACTGATTCCCATCCCAATTCAAAGCGTGCTGACAAGTAACACTATCCAGCGTTGTATACACATATACCATATTTCCTCGAAATACCCCCCTTCAATTTACCCCCCCCCCCCCGTTGAAATACACCCCTGTCTGGAGTAAGGTAGATCATGTATCCAATGAACATGATACATTTTGTTAGCTGTGAATTTACATCGCAGCTATACTTGTTTATGTAACGATCTATGATAATATGGCCAAAATATATCCTATTTGGTCAATTGATTATGTTTTGGGTACAAAAAAACGATACTTTACTACGACCCTTTATAAAAATTTCCCCCGGATAAGCCCCCCTCGAAACTCCCTTCAAACATTGCACCCTGAAAAAATAAACCCCCCGGGTGTATTTCGAGGAAATACTGTAGGTACATCATGCCGTACTTCATACCACAGGAACAATACAACTTCATTTGCAATATAATGCAACACTATGCATTTGAACGCTGTTCATCGGCTGGTCATCAAGCCTTGAATTGGGACGAAAACCAGTTGACATAAAATGTCGTTGAAAACTAGTGCGTGTAGGCCCTTTTTTTGGTAAAAGTTTTGAATATCGTTGCAATTGCATGGACATGGTTTACAAAATAAGCAAGTAGAGGGTTTGTTCGTCCTGTAACACACTTACAGTAACACATTTAGTTATGTAACTCATGCTGGCAAGGTCTTTTTACATAAGAAAAATGATTTTTTTGGTACTACTTGGCGCTTTTTTGGTGCTTTATAAAACACCAGCGCCAAGCGCCAATGGCGCCACGACATCATAGCACCAAGCGCCAAAGCGCCATGGCGCTTTTCCGTAGCACAGCGCCAAGCGCCAATGGCGCCACAGCAAAATGGCGCCAAGCGCCAAAAGCGCCATGGCGCTTCTTGCTTTGGCGCTAGCGCCAGCGCCATGGCGCTTTTACATCACTACCCGCAGCTCTGCTGAAAGACTGCACGGTGCTGTGAAGCATAGCTTCACACATCCTGTAGCGCTAATAAAATGTGACCAGAGTCGGCCCCAGCGGCCCATCGAATGTTATGCACAATTTTGATTGCCAACAGGGGGGGGCATACAAAGCGACACAAAGAGAGGGGGGTCCAAACACACGCGACCTTTTTGGCAATAAAATGTGCTCGAGCGAAACATCGTAAAGCGTAAAGCGCAGAGTGCATAGAAATGGGAAAGGTATTTGTTGTGAAGAGGGAAAACAGAATCCAATCAATGCGACCAGAAGCGAGCTAGCGTAGTGAGGTTTGATTTTTATTTCGTTATCACTGTAATATCATGACTAAATCAAAAAGTCGAAAATAGGCCAATTAGTTGTATTTTAATTATCCACATAACTTTAACAAATGCATTTACGAAACATACACATTTAAATAAACAAATACACGAACTATCAAAAAGTGCGTTCCAAAAACCGCGCGCGGGTTGTGGTGTCAATTTTTTAATGTCAAAACACGGCAATTTTGGAGACACTAACTGCCGATAAAGATCCCGAAACGACAAAAAAGGTTGTCTTTAAACTGAAATACTTGAAGCAAAAGGGGTATTTTGAATCGAAGGCACAACAAGTTTTTTCCCAATCAGTCAGTACAAAATCGCGCATACGGCCGTACGCGAGTAAACATTAATATAAATACGCAGCACGAATTGATTTGATTACTCTTATGAATATTCACGAGGGTATTAGCGCCGATGTTAAATACGATTGATCTAGAGGTGGTGGCCATGATTAATGGATATGCAACCCAGTAGTAATCTTCCAATCATACACCCTTATAAACATGTGAATGTGAATGTATCTGTCACACTCACAGGCACAGCTAAGTACGTTCTTAAAATATGTTGCAGGCAGCTTAAAGTTATCTGTCCGCATATGGACGCATTTGACACCACCCATGACCGTGACAATTTTTAAGCTTCTAAACATTTTTTGCAGATCTGGACACGATCATTTTGCAATCGCAAATTGCATGCTGGCTGAACCTTATCAATGGTGCTTTTTATCACTTTCTTTGAGATAGTTTAGATCCTAGTTTCATGGAGATCGCTGATACTATTGATAAATACGATTATCATTCGAAGTTCGATCAAAATAATTGGGTGTCAATTTTAGATGGAAGGTGTGCGAAAATTTGACACCAACATATTTCATAGGCATTTCCCATTGTACATGCAAATGTAAGCTGCTCATATACTCCGGTTGGCCAGAAATTTACAGCCATCACTGTTCTGCTTGTGAAAAACTTGAGACGAAAAACTTGATGTGCCTTCGATTTTTGAAAATACCTGGGACAATTCCGCAACTGCAAGAACTGCAGGGACATATTTATCATGCATGATGTAGTGTAATAAGTAAACTGACAGGTAAATCTGTAAATAATAAAGAAGAACACATGTCACTTTATTCACAACTTTCCTACTTGCGGAATTGGGATCTATTTGACATTTTTTTAGTAAATTTATTATATTTGAGTGAACTTGAGATTAATTAATTACAAGTTCGATCAACTGAACAGTGCACTGATAAAATAGGCGAAACACTCACAACCCGGTTCTAACTTTTAAGAACACACTAAGTAGTAATTATGTTGCATGATTACAAAAAGTTTTCAAAATCAGCAAAAAGTTGCAGTTTCCAAAAACAAACAGGGCATGAAAATAGAAGTGCGCATGAAAAATAATCGAAGTGTAAAAATGTGCGGTAAGGCGCTAGGCGCTACAGGAAATAAAAGACGACACAGGTATCAATTTCTGCAATCTGACTGCAACCTTTCATAATTGGGGACGCGGACAAATACGCTGCAAAATACACTGTTATATTTACAAAAGGCAAATGTACATATTGATACAGATATCAATAACAATGATTTACGGAATTGCGAAGTAAAGGTCATGCATGTAGATATCGTATTTCCTCGAAATAGGGCCTCCACACGCTAGTTGACATCGCATTTCAGAGTCAACTCAGAGTCAACTAGTGTTTCAGTTGACGCAATCACTCACCACTTGACTTTTTTAAAAGAGCATACGCGTTAACCCATATTTTTGGCATTTAGCTCATGTATTTCATTGAAAAAGTCAACTGGAAAAATCCATTCTCAGAAACAAGTTGACCCTGCTTTCTACGATGCAGTTTGTGTGATTTAAAGAGTGTTATGTGATAGACCATAATTAATCTGATTTTTTGACACCTAATTATCATATATTGTGTGAAGCATAACCAAATGAAAAATTATTTGCATGTTCCATATTCAAAAATTTTTTATTGTTTACATGTGTGAATGCTTGTTAATTAGATAGTTGTTTCATGTACTATAAATGTCTGTGAATTTTTCTGTACTAATTCTCATTCGTAATAAATTTTTTTGAAAGAATAAAAAATCTTTTTCTTTAAACGGAAATTTATTTTTCATCGCGCAACACGGAATCACATCATAATGCCAACATAACCAAATGAAAGGCAAAATAAACGGGAACACAGCAGTATTTTTTTTGAAAGAATCACATAACACAAAAGAAAGATATGAATTTTTCAATATTTCAAACTTCAATAATTTTAAAAAGTTTTCCTGGCAAGTTATGACAGCACTGAATGTGAAATTTGATATACTAAAACTATTGAAGCAAGTAACACAAGAAATTTCAAAAAACGGCAGCTTTTTCAATTTTTAACACCTAAATATCTAACTCAGAAAAAAATTGATGAGTTGACACTGACAGATTACAAAAATATGTCAACTGATTCATTTCACCTAGAAATGGATCAGTTGACATAACGTTTAAATCTGACTCATTAACTCAGAAATCTTGCCAGTATACAGTATCTTTTTGTATAAAAAAAACATAATTAATTAACATAAAAAATTAAATTAAATAAGGAAAATTTAATTGAAATATAAATAAAAAAGTGATAAAAATAGGAAGAAAAAAATAAAAATAAAAATTATCAAATTCATAAATAAAAAGTAATTATAATATGAAATAATAATAATAAAAATTATAAAATTCAAGTGAAATATAAAAAAATTAGTAAAAATTAAAATGAAAACAATAAAATTTATTTTAAAAAATGAAAATAATTGAAAAATAAAAAATAGATAAAATACCCATAAAAATAAATATAATAAAACTTTAAGAAGAAAAAAACAATTTAAAAAATGGACATTAAAATATAAGTAAAAACATTTAAAACAAATAAAAAAATAAAATTTAAATAAAAATAATTTAAAAAATAATAATAATATAGCAAAAAATATAAGTGTAAAAATAAATTTAAGGATGCACATACTGCACACACAAATCAGCACTTGCAGAAATGAACAGAATCACCAAGTAGTGTCCCTTGTGATAGTAATATCTGGTGCAGCTACCTCTGCATCAACAAAATCAGAACATTAGTATTGAAAAGCATTGTTTACTGAACACATGAAGTGTAGAAAAAAATTTGAAGTTGACAAAATGTCTATGTAGCTTATGTCAATATGCGTATGCACTCATAGTATACAAAAAACGCGATGTCAACTGACTTGGAAATTTTGAACAAAAAAAATTCTCACACTTTTTTGAACTGTTGCTTTGCAAAAAGTTCTTCTATGAAAGATGCGCATTATTTTTCTCTATATGTACCTAAAATTTCGTATAAATAGAATGTAAATTGGATAAATAAAGTTACTTTTGGAAAGTCGGCGAGCGCTGAGTCAACTGCCGGAAATACGCACTTTTGCATACGTTTTTTGACGTTTTCATACGATTTTGGGTACTTGACATCGTACGCACAACACTTGTGTCAACTGAAATGAAAAAAAACGTATACTAGCGTACGCAGCGTACACTTTCAGCTCAGTTGACATTTTCGATCATGATTTTCACTTTTATTGAAACTTTTGAAACAGCCAAAAAGTCAATTCAATGAACACTGTAAATCAAAATGTCAACTGCAAATGTAAACACAGATTAGTTGACAT
Source organism: Sphaerolaimus hirsutus (assembly GCA_964036195.1). Lineage (NCBI taxonomy): Eukaryota > Metazoa > Nematoda > Chromadorea > Monhysterida > Sphaerolaimidae > Sphaerolaimus > Sphaerolaimus hirsutus. The sequence goes on from OZ038451.1 coordinate 14,002,846, forward strand.
TTATGTTGCTTATAGTTATATTTATAGATTGAAAATGTCAACTTATATAAGTTTGAGTGTGTGTGTAAGTGGTTGGCTCCACCTCATAATTGAAAAATAGGGCCCACACAGGCTAGTTGACATCGACACCAAATGTAAAGTTCCAAACCAAACTGATCCCCATTCAAAGCTTGCTTTCAGGAATTGAAAAGCAAGCTTTGGATTGGGACAGGAAACAGTTGACATTTTCTGTCGTTGTCAAGTAGCCTGTGTGGGGCATGGTAGTGAAGTAAACAATATATAAGTTGACATTTTATAGACTAATCCATTCTTAACTCTATTGATACTTTCAGGAGAGTGGCAGCAGTGGGCGGTGTCTGAAGTGAAATGGCTTGAATGTTTTCTGGAATTAGTGGTTTTGTTTGGTATTTTTGAGTATTTTTGAATTTTTGGAAAGATTTGAATGTGCTTGTTTTTATAATAATTTGGAAACTTTTTGTTTTGTTGTTAATAGTAAATAGATAGCAGATATGAATTCTTTGTTAGACACAAAAGTGCAACTTTTAAAGAATAACTAAATTTTGAATTTTTTTTACCTTGAATTTTCAAAATAAAAATTTCAAAAAGTTGTGTCAAAAGCTGTAAATTTTTTTTGAAAATATGCAAAAATGCAACAATTAAAGTTTTCATGTTTGCTATTTTCAATCTCCAAATTGTTAAAGTTTAAAATGAATCTCCTCTTCTTTTTTTTTCTTAAATTTTTTTTGATATGTAAAGATTATCTGGTTCAAAAATTTTTATGTTGTCAGTCAACCCAAGTATTCTATTGTTAAATTTTTATTTTATACAAATTGTGTCTGGAAACAACAGGCAATTACATGAAATATAAAGCAACATTTAAAAGGCAACAATACATCACTATCACATGAAAAAATACATCAGTATCACCACTTTCATCATTAACCTTTCAAGTTATCCTATTTTGGCAATTCAAAATAAAAGTACTGCAAATTGTGTATGCGTATGCAAGAAACCATGAAAAAATACATCACTATCACCACATTTCATCATTAACTTTTAGAGTTATCCAATTTTGGCAATTCAAAATGAATAAATTGGGTACGCGTATGCAAGAAATTGTATAAGTATGCAAAATCTCATACGCGTACGTTTTTTTGCGTTCGCGTATGCCAAAAAACATACGCGTACGCAAAAAAACATATGCGTATGCTTTAGTTGACTCGGCCAGTGACACAAATATCTGTACTGCCCAAATTTACTAGTTGACATTATCACTAGTGTGTACGCGGTCAACTGGAGTCAACTGAAAAAAATTTCAGTTGACTCTGAGTTGACATTTTACATGCGAAAAATGCGATGTCAACTAGCGTGTGGAGGCCCATACCCCCCGGGGGTGATTGTTTCATAGTGCTCCCGAGAGGGGGGGGGGGTATTTCGATGGGGGGGGGTTATTATTTCACAAGAACTTTTTTGAAATCCTAGTACAAAATCGTTGTTTGTGATGTGCGCTGGGGTAGAAAAATGCATCAATAACTGACATGTAAAGACTCCTGTAGACTAATATTAGTACGTAGATGGTATAAACACTGTTCTAACGTGATTCCGACATTGTTTTAACGTGTGTTCTGCACTACGCAGAACACAAACTGCAGTATTTGTCATGTACGTTCTCTTTACACTCAATTTGGGGGGGGGGGTATTTCGAGGTGGGGTATTTCGAGGAAATACGGTACTACAATAACAAACTGCCATAGCCTAAGTGATGCTACAAGCGTCAACCCTTTTGTGGCCATACCACGACACCTTTCAACATCATCCGGCTAGGCATAGTGATGTAAAAAGCGCCAGAACTTTGGCACCAAGCGCCATGGCGCTTTTTCGACCCACAACGCAAGCGCCATGGCGCTTTTTCGACCCACAACACCAAGCGCCATGGCGCTTTTTCGACCCACAACGCAAGCGCCATGGCGCTTTTTCGACCCACAACACCAAGCGCCATGGCGCTTTTTCGACCCACAACACCAAGCGCCATGGTGCTAGCGCCAAGCGCCATTGCGCTTTTACATCACTGGCCAGGCACCAATAACGACAAAATCTAAACGGCAAAATCTAAAGCGCCAGCGGCGCCATGGTTCTAGTTTGGCGCCGGCGAGGCGCCAAAGAGTTCTCCCATCACAGATCCCGATGGCTATATACATCAAAGAAACTTTGGTTTGTCAATAGATGTTCCATGTAAATATTTACCAGAAAACTTTGTGACATAAATATTAGTATAAATGTTTCTGAAAAGCGACACGACGCCATTTCCAGGTGCTTCCCCAACACCAGTTAAATTTGCTTAAAATTCTTAAGGCGATGCAAGAAAAATTTAGAATAAATAGAAACGTGATGGAGGCGATGAAAGTGGTGTTCTATCGATCGACAAATGGCACCAATTGATCAGTCGACATTCCAATAGTAGAGCAGCGATTGAGAATTTTCAATTTTTCAACTTTCGAAAATTTTACTCGCAGATACACTTTGCGGTGCATAACATGAATAGACCGAACAAAATCGCACTCATTTTACAAAAATTAAACGGAATTGATACACGAATAAAATTCTGCGCCCCAACGTTAGATGATCGCAGCCAATGCGCACCCGATTTTGGGACTGAACAGAATCCAAAATGCCACAAACCGCTTGCCAATGAAACACACAATGTGCCTGCGCAGACTAGTTTTCACACGGAATTTCGAAAACTCACAAAACAGCTTAGAACGCATGTGAGTTTTCTACAATGAGGTGGCCGTTAACTACAGTTGACGGAAATGAAAAATAACTCATTGTGGAAAACTCAAACATGTTCAAAGCTCATTTAAGAGTTTTCAAAAATCGTGTGAAAACTAGTGCGTGTAGGGCCATTGGATGACCGGAATGACAAATGAATGTGCGTTTCACTGATGCGCGGCAATTCTTTTTGATATATGGTAGAAAATATCGATTTGACAGATCGCGAAAGAGATATACTCGGCGGACCACAAAGTATGTGCAGAAACCTACCATAATTTTATGAATAAAATATTGTGATAATTTCTAAATTAATTATTCCACAATAAAAATGAAATATCATGATAAAAACTGTATAATTTTTTGTTCCTTATTCAGTTTCAGTTATTTTTTGTTATGGTATTTCAGTTTCCATACTAAGTGTGATGTCCGCCGAGGATACATCTTTTGCACTCCATTTTGGATTCCGTCGAAAGTCGAAATAAGATATGCATGGGCGACGCCACGTTTGCGTTCAGCGTTCATTCAAGTAACGAGACAAGTAAGTGTCAATCATCGAGAAAAGTGTCAAATTTATACCTGTCTGGTGTCAATCAGGATTTCGATAGACACGCACCAGGACTGTGCAAACGACCACCATGGCAATTTTGTACCACAGAAAATACAGCAAATTACCAGATAACTATTGTGTAGGACCCTGCATCACTTTACAACTTGTGCGTGACTCGTGAACAAATGTGAATTTTTACAAGTATGTCATCGTGTCATCAGTAAGTAAAATAATTCAGAACGACGGAACTGCGCATTTACATATGGACAATGTTCAAACATTTTACCGCCGCCTGGATAATCCTTGATCCATAATGGCGATTCCCAGGCATTAAATTAAAGTATTTTTTGCCGCATTCATTTTTTTTGCCTCATCAAAGGCAGCGGCATAACTGCGCCAGACGTGAAGCAGATACACGTGCCACTTCACATGGATTATTGTTATCGGAACTTTTTTTTGATGATTAATGCAATGTTTGCACAATGAAAACAGGCAACACCTGTGGATCTGTGGGCTGCGGCACTTGTCATATACCTAGTTGTAAAGTGCGCTTTTTTACTTGTGAAGCTTGGGAGTTGAACATGTGAAATGAGCACAAAAATAGAGTTGAAACTACTTGAAAACTTGTGTGCAATTACTTGTAAACTTGTGTGTAATTACTTGTAAACCTATCTATACTTACTTGTATATGTCAGATTTTCTCTACTTGTAAAATATCGAAGTTGTAAAGTTGTCATGGCCCTTGTCAAGCTGATCCCGTGAGCGCGAGAACATTCTCCCTAAAATGCAATAGCAATCAAGAAATAGGTTGGCCTCGGCGAAATATCTCAATGCTTCAATGAGTCGTGGATAATTGATGCAAAGAGATAAATATCAACCCTGATTCGACGGATGTAGGAACAAAAAACGCACAAAGTAGACAAAATCTGTATTTTCGCTAGATTCTTGACGCTTTCTGTCACTTCTTTAGGTCTTAAATAGGATCATTACGATGCTTTAAACAATAAAATGAAGACATTCAGAATACGGCACTAAGTGTAACCAGATATAAGCACGGCATGACGCTGACTCTGCATCACTTCACAACTTTGACAGTTGACAACTAGAGAAAACATGACAGTTCACAACTAAAAATATGAAACTTCACAAGTGCTAATACCACACTTGACAACTAGATCCAACGAAATATTTGCGCTCACTTGACAACTAAATATTCCAACCTTCACAAGTAAAGTATCAAATTCACGCTCACTTCACAACTAACATTATTTACCGTATTTCCTCGAAATACCCCCCGGGGGGTGATTGTTTCATAGTGGTCCCGAGAGGGGGGGGGGTTAAACGAGGGGGTGGGTATTTCGAGGGGGGGGGTTATTATTTCACAAGAAAATTTTTGAAAACCAAGTACGAAATAGTCGTCTGAAACGTACGCAGACGTCGAAAAATGCAACAAAAACCGCCATTTATAAGGTTCTGTAGACTAATATTAGTATGTAGATGGTATGTACACTGTTCTAACGTGACACCGACATTGTTTTAACGTGTGTTCTGCAGTACACTGAACACAAACTACAGTTATTGTCATGTACGTTCCCTTTACACTCAATTTGGGGGGGGGGTATTTCGAGGGGGGGGGTGATTGTTTCATAGTGGTCCCGAGAGGGGGGGGGTCAAACGAGGGGGGGGGTATTTCGAGGGGGGGGGTATTTCGAGGAAATACGGTATATTCCAACGTTCACAAGTGACAATATGATATCCATGCTCACTTGACGAGTTCATATTTATGTCATCCCAACTTTCACGAGTAAATGACCCCTACAACTATGTAACAGATGCCACATGCACATGTCTGTTTTCATTCATTGTGCAAACATTGTAGCAGTAATCAAAGGCAACTCCCAATATGTACAATCTACAATGCAAACAATGTTATGTGCCACATGTGATTCAAGATCATTTCCTGTCTTGTCAATTTGGTGTCAATCAAAGATGTCAATCAAACAGGCAACAAAAAACGCATTAAGATTTCTGAATTTTCAACTTGGTATAATGTGCTATTTAGAATCATTTGCATATTTGGTCACGATGGCTGAAGGGATCGATGAGCTTTTGCAAGGTTTCACGGCTGCATGGTGACAAGTGGTGCAGCGCAGTATGAGGCTAAGGATCTGTCTGCAACTATCGCGGATGCTATTGCTTTATAGAATACACCTTTCTTCTGTAGTCATGCACCTTTTCTACTGTATGAAAGTAATTGTCAAAGTTGTCAAGTGAGCGTGGATATCATAATTTTACTTGTGAAAATTGGAACATAATATGAAGTAATTGGAACATAATATGAAGTTGTGAAGTGAGCGTAAATTTGATACTTTACTTGTGAAGGTTGGAATATTTAGTTGTCAAGTGAGCGCAAATATTTGGTTGTGACCTACTTGTCAAGTGAGCGGAATCACTTGTGAAGTTTCATATTTCTAGTTGTGAACTGTCATGTTTTCTCTAGTTGTCAACTGTCAAAGTTGTGAAGTGAGCATGGCCCCATGACGCTTCACTAGGGATGGAAGAGTTTTTTTCAAAGACCCCGTTTTTAAAATAAAACAGTTTTTCAAAGCTCCCAAATATGGCTATGAGTCAACATATATAAAATAGGTATTTAAATGTATCAGATAACTTGCAGTACTTTGTAAAAGTATAAATGCGCACTTGTAGGCGAGAAACTTCAAAATACCTAGTGAATAATGATTGAAAATTTCAGCACCATTTAAAAAAGCGGTTTCGATGCTTTCGTTTTTTTTAAACAAACGTTTTGTTATAGTAAAAAAACGTATAAAAAACTGTGGCCATCCCTAGACCTGACTATCCAAATTCTATTCACATATGTATAACATCTGTACAGGAGTATATACAAACGTAAACACAGCGGCAAAAGATAAACGCAGCGACATTACAAAAACAAATAGACAAATCGATGTAGTGCACACGATTGATAATTCAACACATGGACATTTTTCAACCGACATCCTGTGATTTATGGTAAATTTATGGTATTTAGGTGTGTGATAATTGGCAATTTTTAACTGGGTTACTGCAATTACTTACGCTCGGGTTTCTCCAATAAATCACAGAATATAGGGTAATAAAAACAATTTTATAATTTATTCCAATACTAGAAAATACCATTTCAGTGTTCATGCGCACCAGGAAGCATTACCAGACCTATCAAAACAGAAGCCCCCGTCTACCATTAAATGATAATTTACAAAATGTAAGTAAGCCGTTCGAAACAAAAAAATTGAAGCGCCGCGCACACTTTGAAATTATAAAGTAAAACATCTTGGGTGCGATGCTCTACAGAAAGTCCAACAAGAATATCTTACATTTTCAGTGTCCACAATGGAAGTCGATAAAATAACACCAAAAACATCATAGACGAAAATGCCGTAGATACGTCTCGTATGTTAAATAAATATATAAACAGGCGTGCGCGGCGCGAAAAATACACGAAAGCGTAAAATGCAAATTTCTTCGGTAAAAACACTCTCGCAATCAAACATACCCCCAGAGCGCGTTTTATGCATAATACGCGAAAACTAGATAAATTAGCCGCGCTATCGATTACTCCAGAAAAGTTCCCTGCCTGCGAGAAAAATGCAAAATCACTGCTGAAATAGTAACTGAAACGAAAGACATTTTTATAGGTATTGTTCGTAAACGTCCAATATCATTTGCTGCTACACTTTGCAATACAAACGCTACATACAAAAAATTATAAGCACGAAACAGGCAAAATAGCGCCATCGCTAAGCTGGGGAAATTCCCAGACCTTGTAAAATCACAATTATCACGCAAGGTGTCAAAAGTCATGCAAAATGGCCTGTAAAATGGCAAACTCAGTTTGCCAGTTGAAGAGGCATTTTACAGGAGTTTTGACACTTTGATGACAATTGATATTTTACAGGGTCTCGGAGGGCGGTGCACTTGTACGCACAAATGCCTGGTACGCACAAATGCCCGGTACGAACAAAATTGTGCCTGCCACGCACATCTGCCCGGTACGAAATGACATTACATTACAATTTGACCGTGTTGTTCACTTCACACTTGTGAGTGAAGTGAAAAAAAGTTGCGCAATGACATTAGTTAACTTTTTGTCACTTCACACATATTTGAACATCACTTGAAAAAGTGTCAAGTGAAAAAACGGTGGATAATGGCTATTTTTGACCGTTTTTTTCACTTGACACTTTTTCAAGTGATTTTCAGATATCAGTGAAGTGAAAAAAGGTGTGCAATAACATTAGTGACCATTTGTCCGGTACGCAAAGATCATCAGCCATGTAAGTTACCGTGCAGATGTGCGTGGCGGGCACAATTTTGTGCGTACCGGGCGTTTGTGCGTACCAGGCATTTGTGCGTAGGAGGCCTGACCCTCTCGGAGTGGCCCAAGTGTTCTTTCTCCGAGACGATGTTCAATGTTTGATGAAAGCCGACAATTTTTGATGAAACCCGATTTATTGCATTTGAAATTACATGTATTTACACGGCCAAATTCTACATTACTGCAAATAGGAGCCGTATTGAATCGGGCTGCGTAAATATGATAGAACATGCGACCGATCGAGGGACAGGGATGCCAAAAAATCTGCCGGCTAATTATATTTACCTAGCATATTTTGCACCTGGCTACAGGCGCATAAAACTAGTTGCCTTTTCACCGATGAGCCATTGCAACAGTACACTATTGCCACGTATCGGGTAACTATGTATCCAGTAGTTCTCGTCAAACTGTGCCGAAGTTGCCTCAAAACACAAAACTTAAGCATTCCATGATGTGAAACGATTGAACAATCCCAGCCAACTGAAGCTCGTGCAGCGTCACAACCACGTCAGACCATACCCATCTCTCATCGTCGCTCAGTCGATCCCGGCTGGAAAATGCACAGAGTCGGACGAGTCGCTGAACTTGCTCCTGGCGTCTTCCATCGGCGACGCGTCGCTGGCCGCGCCATCGCTGTCGGCAGCGGATGAGTCTGCGGAAAAATAGGTAGACACTTTTTGGACGTTGAAATGCGAAACGCTTGCCTAAACGGCGGAATAAACGACCAAAACCCGGTGCGCATGTAAACCCAATGCACATGTAGGCCCATTTTCCCACATTTTTCCATCACACTGATATTTTATAAGTAAATCGTTCCTCGTACTGTCAGTTCTCTTTAAAATACACCGAAGAGCCAAAAAGACAAACGTTTAGCGCGCGCCTTCCCCTTGGCCTTCTGCTTGCCCTTGCCCTTGGGCTGGCTCTGCGACAGGGTCATCTTGGCAAAGGCGCTGCCCATCTCCACATTCTTGGGTTGTTCCTGAACCAGCCGGGTCTCGACAGCCCTGAACTTGGCGCTCTTTGCCGCGCGACTCGCCGCGTTCGCAGGTTCCAATGGTCGCTCGACGGGCGGCTCGGAGTCCATGGACAGGACGAGCGGCGTGGCGCCGGCGGCGGCCGCCGCGCCCGGGTCCCGCATGGCCTCGGCGATGCACTCGCGCAGTCGGACTTCTTGCTCGTCGCACGAGATGTAGTCGTTGTCCGACCAACTGCCGCACACCTGCGACAGGGGAATCGAGCTGAGCGCTGATTAAAAAGATTGGTGGGGTGGGGGGGGGGGCTTTGGGAGGGGGCTTTGGGAGGGGAGGTTGGGGGGCTTTGGGAAGGGGGGTGGTTGCGGGGGTTCAATATATAGGCTTTTTCAAGGTGTAGAATGAAGAGAAATGGGAAAAATAGCTAAAAATGGGTATATAAGCTAATATAGTTCAAAAAGCTGAAAATAGGCAAAAAACACATGAACTAGTGATTGTGAAGGTGTAAATCAACAAAAAGTTATGAAAATTAGCGATTTTGAGTGAAAATTAAGGTAAAATTTCTCAAACATCGTACCAGATAGCTAGATAAGCCTCCCCGTTTCCTACCCCTTCCCCCAACCCACCTCCATAGTAACCCCAGGATGAGTCTTTTCCGGTAGTGCAGCGGTACTAGAATCGATGACGACGGGCAGCGTCCTGCCGGGCATGAGGATGGGCTCGCTCCTGATGCCGCCGGCGGCCACCACGTGCGTGGGCGAGTGCCGCTGCGACCCGCCCCCGTACGTGTGGAAGGTGAACTGGGGACCCATCCACAGGCGGCGGTGCGGACCCGCGTACGTGCCGATCTCCACCTGCGACGGACGTGCGTTTGGCACTGCACACACCAGTTGACAAATGAAAATTCAAAAGCTAGTAAATCTGTTTTGGACAATTTTGAGTTTACCGGAATAGTTCGTCCGTCAACTACTACTGCTGATACATTCCGGTAAACTCAAATGTGTACAAAACAGATTTATAAATTTATAGGCAGTCCACACTATACATTATAAGTATGCTCAAGTACACGCTGTACGCACCACATGAATAAAGTGTCGCGCTACAAAAATAAAACGCACTGACCTGCGGCACCCAATATTTCTGCGCCTGGGCGGACGCGTCGTTGCTAACATCGGACTTGATGCCCACCCTGGTCTTCCTGTCGCCGCCCTTGCCGCGCGTCGCCGCCGCGTCGGCCAACGGCGTCAGTTGCTGCGACGCGCAGCCGGCGCTCGCCGTGCTAGCCAAACATAAGGGACTGTCGGCTGCCAGTGGCGCGCGCACGTCGGGACTGGATTTGGTTCTGCGCGGCGACACGAAATCTACTAGTTCACCGCATTTATCCTGTTGACGCGGCACCACCTTGTGCCTCTACGCATGTAAACCTAGGGTTGGAAAAAAAACGTTTTTTTAACTCGATGTTTTTTTTTAAAAAAAAACTTTTTTTTTAAAAGCTCCCAGATATGACCTAGTGTCAACATATATAGGTATATCAGACACTGGCAATACTATGTGATGTTAAATATGACCATATAATGGCTGTGGAGCCATGGGATAGCATTATAAGTGGTGATTTGTGTCAAAAATATCCATTTTTCGTCGACATATCGTTCGTATATCGCCTTATAGCTGAATGTTCGTGACTTCAGGTAAAGTTTGGCACGGAATGGTGATCAAACAAGGTTATAAAAGGAGGTTGTTACTTTGGGAGTGAAGTTACACACTGTGGAGGTACATGGAAGCACATTACCTCAATATTATATATATTACAGCAACATATGTCGGCTTATTCACCCATGGTAGCACATAGAAATGGATGTTTTGATACTAAAAATGCAACAAAACCAATGAAAACAACCACCAATGTCAATTTGTGTGTGAAATTGCGCGCTTGCGCGCAAAAATTTTGCAAAATACCTAGTGCTTAGTACTAAAAATTTCGGCCGATGTTTAAAAAAAAAAACATTTCGGACGTCATGTTTTTTTAAAAAAACAACGTTTTTTAAAAAAAAAACGTTTTTTTTTTAAAACGTTTTAAAAAAACATCGGCCAACCCTATGTAAACCCGCCACACACGTGGACCCGGCACGCCTGTAGACCGCCAGTAGGTGAATTAAAAACTACATAAATTGATAGCCAGTCCACACTTACTTTCTGTGTTAACACAATTACTGTAGACCTTTGGAAAAGCAGCTTTGGTAGAAGTGATTTATTTGTTATATTTGGTGTGTGACTGCGAATCACATTTCATCGAACATGTTCAATTTTGTTTGCAGGAATTTTTATGTTCTTGCTGAAAACACAATATAAATCATATTGGAAGTGAACATGGTATCATGGATGTATTTGAATTAATTTTTGATACGAAAACGCATGCGTGTCATGAAAACACATGGTCTGCATGCGGGCCTGGTCTACATGCGTGGCGGGATTACATGCGTAATAGGACTGACCCCGTAATGGGCCCACTAGCTAACCTGTGCATTATCCACTGCGCCATTGGTTGAACGGTCAGCCCAATAGGCGTTTCCGGTAAAAATTTCGACTGCCCAGACGGCAGAACGGCCATACTATACTCCGTCAATTGGCCCTGATTATTCAATAGAAACAAATTATCGCCCTGCTTAGCGGCGCCGCCGGGCTGCCCCATGGACGGGCGCACCAGCGACAGGGCGGCCACAGGGGCGGCAAAAGCCGCCTCCATGTGATGACCAGTCTGCGACATCAAGCTACTAGTCCGCTTCCGTCGCACCGAGCTGTTAGGCGACACTTGGCTGGTGTGTTCTGCCGCGCCACCGCCGCCCGGCGACACCATGTCGACCGCGCGCGCGCCCAGGGTGGACGCGGACAGCAATTGCTGCTGCACGCGCGCCGCCGCGTAGCACACCACTGGCGAGGGGTAGGGCGGCAGGCGGCAGTTGTGCGAGGATTGAGTAGAGGTGGTAGCTAGGGACCAGGCGCTAGGATGCGTGTCTTTTGAGAGGGGTGAGCCTGGTGGGGGGTGTTGAGTTGGAAGCAAGCCAGTTACGAATAAGGTTTGCAGTATTCTCGATTACCTAGTTTTTTATCACTTGCAATTTTTTCGGAACTGACCGGTGAACTAAATATTTACATCATTATTGGTAAAATTAGGAATTAAAAAAAGTTTTTATAAAATTGATTTAACAAATCGTGATTGAAAATTGATTGGAATTTTTTATGTTGGAAATAACCACTTACAACCATGGTGGGGAAAAATATCATTTTTTTCAAACATCTTCACTTAAAAATGTAAAAAAGTCCTTACTCCCCCTAATCACCTACCTGTTTTTCATTCTCAGTCGACAAACCTAAATACATCCCATAAAGCCTCACCTCTAGGGGGCGTGGCCTCACTAAGCGAGCTGCCCGACGCCTGTCGATGTCTCGCAGCGGCGGCATCTTGCAGCCCGGCCGACTGTTCGAATCTACTCTCCTTGTTGACCAGACGCGCGCCGCCGTGAGTCCGCATGGAGACGGGCCCGCCGTAGGGCGTCAGCGCGAACACGTGCGCCGTGCCGTGGTTGGTGCACGCGGTCAGCCAGCGCGCGTCCGGCGAGAAGGACAACGTGCGGATCTGCGGCGTCGTTGCTACGTTTTACGAAGGAGTTTGGTGGTCACCCGACGCGAATTTGTATGTGAAAGTGTATGCTGGCGCGCAAATTTTAACAAGATTGTAGCAAAACGCCAAAATTGTAGGTTTCGCCAAAACAAGTTGACAGTATTTAACTATTTAGGGCATAAGGACTACAAACTTAATGAGCTTCTCACGTTATGACCTTGATCACTAGAAATTTATCAATTTTGTTGTGATCACCCCCACTGCAAAAACGTTTGAAATATTTGAAATTCGAGAAATCTACTTTGCGACAGTGCTCATTTAAAAATCAGCATTGAAAAAACAAATAAAGAAGTCTCAGAGCACCCTCGAAATCACGCAAACAAAAACCCACCTTGGCGGGTGTAGACCCTCTAACTAATGAATACAAATGGTGCACAGCTGCAAAACAGGTGCCTCCTCTGTGAGTGAACACTCTGAAAACGTTGACAGAAAGTCCGGAGCTGCCAGCTACGGCGACAACGGCAGCGTCGCTGGGCGCCGCACAAATTTGCGACACGTGCGAGTCGTTTAATAAGCAAGGAAAGTGCGCCAAAACGGCCGGTTGATATTGGTCCAATATTGGTTTAGCGTGTTCGAGCTGCGGCGTTTGATTCAGTTTGACAAGACCCTTTGATGTTGACTCGATTATACATAAATAACTGTCCTAAAAATGATATCAAGTCATTGTATGAATATTTCGAAAAGTGGTCGATGTTCGATACGATGAATATTTGATGGAAATTTTCCACATTTGCTACTTTTTAGACATTTCCCACCGACCGCACAACAAATTTTTTTCCAAACATGCAAAAAGCAAAACATCGAAATTCGAAAAACCCACGTTAGTGTTAGAATTTTGCAAATTGGTCAGGTCAATCAGCGTCACGACCGGGGTTTCTGCGCTGCCAGTTAAATTAGCAGAGTGACCGGATGGGCGCGCCAGTGATGTGACCACTGTCTCGCCGATCGCAGATACAGTTTTGCCTATATTCTGCAGTGAGGGTGAATTTTTTGAAAGATTTTTTTTTGTGTCGGGTTAAGGTGATGAGAACACAGGTAGGTAGGGTCGGAAAGAGTACTGACATGGGTTCGGTAAGGGGGTTACCAATGTGCTGGCTACTATTCCCGGACCCCCCCCCCCAAAAAAAAGTCAACTACTTAAATATCTATCCAAGGGGATTTTCTGCTTCAAAACGCCTGCTTCCGTACGGATAAATAGTTATTCACCTTCAAAATCATTAACGTTCATGTGAATTATTCCCAAATGCTGGCTTATATTTTATATATTTATATCTACATTAGCGATTTCACTCCCCTTTTCTCCTTCTACACTCTTAATATATATTAACCCCCTTTAGCTATGTATATCCCTTCCGAGGAGCGATTTACTATCTCTATGAATACCCGCAGGGGTCGAAATTCACTGAACCCCTGGTGAAATCAGAGCATGTTTACCTTGGCGGCGGCGAGAACATGGCCAGCATATGAAGTAGATGCTTCTGGCGCGCTGCAGACGCCGCCGCTGGACTGCGCTTCGCAGCTCAGCTGCAACGGCAAAAAATGCGACAAAATACACACGCGGCACAAAATACACGGCATAGTTAAGGTAGACAACCTTCACGTCTGCAAAAAATATCCATCTGTCGGCTAATGAAAAAGCGCTGCCACCGTCCACATCGCACGGCACAGCGGCGGCAATCGTGCAGCGCACTTGGAGGTCGTGCGGCCAGAACAGCACGAGCGAGTCGCGCAGAGAAACCACTATCGAGCTGTGACAACAAATCTTAATAACCAATAACATAGGGTTCAAACGGGATTGACATTTTGGGATCGGGATTGACATTTCGGGATCGGGATCGTTCTTTTGAGATCTCGGAATCGGGATCGAGGTCACGGGATCAAGATTGCGATTTTCAGATTTCGGGATAAAGTCACAAAATCCCAGAATTTTTCGGGTTTCGGGATCGCGATCACGTTTGAACCCTATACAAACCCGATAGAAAAAAATCGAAAATAAAAAACTTCAACGAACCACTCATTCGCCTGTACATCCATAATGCTACTATTCAATCTGACGCTGTGCACTTGAGTGGAGCGGCGCAGCGACACAAAAGACAGTGTGCAGCAGGGGCGGCCCGCCAGCGCCGGCGCCCCATCGACCACAGCTAAAAGCGGACGGTCGCTGGAGAATGGATCGTGGTTGGCAGCGAGCGGCTCGTCGTTGGCATCGCGCCAAGCAGCTGCGCAATTTGGGGGGAGGTTGTTTAACGTTTGGAACGAAAGGAACAGAGACGGTGAATACGATTAGGGTTGGGAGAAATCTTTTGTTCCGAATAGGGTTGGGAAAAAAACGTTTTTTTTTAACTCGATGTTTTTTTAAAAAAAACAACGTTTTTTTTAAAAAAAACGTTTTTTTTAAAAGCTCCCAGATATGACCTAGTGTCAACATATATAGGTATATCAGACACTGGCAATACTCTGTGATGTAAAATATGACCATATAATGGCTGTGGAACCATGGGATAGCATTATAAGTGGTGATTTGTGTCAAAAATATCCATTTTTCGTCGACATATCGTTCGTATATCGCCTTATAGTCAAATGTTCGTGACTTCAGGTAAAGTTTGGCACGGAATGGTGATCAAACAAGGTTATAAAAGGAAGTTGTTACTTTGGGAGTGAAGTTACACACTGTGGAGGTACATGGAAGCACATTACCTCAATATTATATATTACAGCAACATATGTCGGCTTATTCACCCATGGTAGCACTTAGAAATGGATGTTTTGATACTAAAAATGCAACAAAACCAATGAAAACAACCACCAATGTCAATTTGTGTGTGAAATTGCGCGCTTGCGCGCAAAAATTTTGCAAAATACCTAGTGCTTAGTACTAAAAATTTCGGCCGATGTTTTTTTAAAAAAAAAAAAACATTTCGGACGTCATGTTTTTTTTTATAAAAAAAACGTTTTTTTTATAAAAAAACGTTTAAAAAAAACATCGGCCAACCCTAGTTCCGAACGCCCTGATAATAAAAAAATCAATCTTTAAAATAAAAATTTAGTTTTTTTAAATTATAATCAGATGTTTTCAAAACCAGTCTACAATTAAAGATAAAATGCTGTTCTAAAAATCTAACAAACATTTTAATGAGTGCAATTAAATACCATATTTCGGTATTACTTCCCGGAGCACAATGCATGGTTAAAGGAGTGTAAACTCACCAGCTGGTCCGGGCAACAAAAAAGCATTTTTCACTGGTCCCTGTCTGTCGGACAAAAGTTGAACACACTCGCCACTGCCCAATAATGCCCACACTTGGAAACCCTTCGCCAGCGAGAGTATCATCACTAATGGCGGCCGGTCACCTGCAATGGAGATGGGACATAAATAATATAGCTCTAGTAAGTTCTGGATAAACAATAAGATGACGTTTCCAGCATTTTTGAATGAGGGGCAGATATTTTATAGGGCCCGACAAACGGGAGGGGGGCCCAGCCCAACAGGTAAGTGCTTTACTCAACATAAATACTGCTGAATACTTGAAAAACTACACTTTGATTTCATACCATTATGTTTTCATTTCACGGCAGAAGAGTTTCGAAGGCTGTAGTTGAATACAAGGAACCTGTGCCGGTCAGGGGTCTCCTAGGGGGGGGGCTGCCCCCCCCCTAGGGTTCAAACGGGATCCCGATCCCGGATCCCGTGAAATTCCGGGATTTAGCAGTCCCGATCCCGATCCCGAAACTTTTCAAATCCCGATCCCGATCCCGAGAAACTCCAAAGTCCGGGATCCCGATCCCGGAAAAATTAGTGGAAATTATCAAAAGTGAAAAAACGACGTTTTTGCATGCAAAAATGTGAACGCAAACCCCCAGCGTTCATTGTATGCCACGTTTTTGGCATCCGACAGTGTTTTTAGACCTTTATGAACAACTGTGGATGCCAAAACATTGGCCAAAATCTCTATCCCAATCCCGATCCCGAAAAAATGCCAATCCCGATCCCGATCCCGTGACCCCAATCCCGGCCAATCCCGATCCCGAAATCTCAAAAAACCAATCCCGATCCCGAAACGTCAATCCCGTTTGAACCCTACCCCCTTCCCCCCCCCCCCAAATCGGCCAGCTATCTATCTATCCCGGAGGCCGCTCAGCTATATCTATCTATCCGGAGGCAAAATTTTTGGCTACTACCCCCCAAAAAAACCCCACCCCCAAATCGCTCAGCTATCTATCTATCTGGAGTGGTTTTTGAGAAATTTTGCCCCAATTTTCGCTCAAAATCACTAATTTTCGCACCTTTTTATAGTTTGTCACCTTCAAAATCGTGCTTTCCCGCTATATCAAGGACGTATCGAGGGGGGGGCGGGGGGGGGGGGGCTGCAGCCCCCCCCTTCCCGGGGTGAGACCTAAAATGTACCGGAAACTGCAACTTTTCCTATATTTTTTTCGATGTTTCTTAAAAATTTTGCGCGCAAGCGCGCAATTTCGTCCCCATGCAGTGTATTTTCAGTGGATCGGCCCCTTTAAACCAAAATCCTTGGAAATGAACACATTTTATCGAATTTCGCTGCAAATGTATGCATATTTCCATACATATAAAGCGGTTCCTGGCGCTGGCGCCAACGCCAATAGCGCCATGGCGTGGCGCATTTGTATGGCGCTAGCGCCAGAACGCTTTTCCGCCCTTATATAGGGAAAATTTTTTAGGGGGGGCTGAGCCCCCCCCCCGTTCGCCGGCCCCCGTAAACAAGCAGCCCCCCCCCCGCTCAAAAATCCTGGATACGTCCCTGCGCTATATACATGGTTATATACCTATTTTTAGCCATTTTAAAGCTACTTTTGTCTACTTTTAACTGATTATTAGTGATTTTTTCCCGTTTCTGTCTTCTTAACCTTGAAAAAGCCTATATATTGTGCCCCCGCCAGCCTCCCCCCAGAAAAATTTTCAGCTATCTATCCCTCCGGAGGAGCGATTTGCTATCTATCCAGCCCCCGCGAGGGCCAAAATCTTGGAGACCCCTGGTGCCGGTAGTCATCTAAACCCGCTAGTAATCTAAACCGCAGTCATCCATACCGTAGGTAGATGAGTAGCGGATGAGAATAGGTGGGTAGCGGGTCTAGACAACTAGTGGGTTCAGATCACTACTAGCCGTACCCCAACACAAGAACCCACTACATTCATCATCCATCACGAATCCCACAAAACTCAACTCACCGACGACCGGCCTCAACTGCGGCAGGAGCGCCGGGCGGGCCAGATCGCAGCCGTGTTGGAAGCTGGCCCACATGACCTTCTCCCTGTCGGCAGCGGGCGTGCCGCCGCCGCCGCCGGTCTGGTGCTGCAGCTGGCCGCTGGACACGGGTAACACCTCGTGCAGCACCTCGGCCATGTCCGACATGAGCGAGGGGGCGCTGCGATGAAGGATGGATGGGTTTGGTAGAGCAGGGCGGTAACGATTGAGAGTATGTTAAATGACAAATGATAACCAACGTGAAAGTAAAATGACAAATTGCGGGTTGGCTAAAAGTGAAGGGTATAGTTTTCATTTTTACGGGTTTTTTAAATGACATTTTCTTGTCATTTTGCATTTGTCTCTTAACTTTTATCTTTACTCTTCACTTTATACATAACTTTATTCATCACTTGTCATTTGTCATTCTACTCTACTTTTATCATTCATCATTAAACGGGACCGGAACCGGCAGCAGATTAAATATTTCAACAGTGGGAAAATTTCTATGCCACTTAGTTTTTCACTCTCTCGTGCCATCAATCTTCAGCTGTCAATATACTTACATCACAAGCCATCACAATTTCGCAACAACTGGATACACCCAAACCCTCCAAACCTGATTTTCTCCGGCCTGACAACCACATGAGGCTGCCTGGCCACGGGCTGGACATCGTGGTGTTGCTCCGCGCCGCCCAGCTGGCACCGGGCCGACATCCGGCTGGGCAACGACAAGTGCGCGCATATGGCACCGACGATTACACACTCTCTGGGTTATTGTAGACTATTGGTTAGCGTGTGCGGCGAGATTAAAGTCTTGGCAGTGCTGCATTGTTCTGCGAGAGGTTGAGAAGTGAGTTTTTGGTTGCTTTTTCGTGTGAAATCAGCGAGCATGTGACCGATTTCCGATCACGTGTTTACACAAGTAAACACACTTGTATGTTTATTTTCCATTTGTCTGTTTCAAATTTTTTAGACATTAGATGTGAGATATACAACGGTAAAGTACACGGAAAAACTGGCAGTGTACACTTCCATACGATTTAGGGAAAGATATCAAATCAGCAGACGAACAACAAATCCCCAAGTTATCACGTGATGAGAAAACAGTGATGTCATAGATACGGTAGTGTATCACATTTTTACGCGAACGCTATTTTGTCGATTGTATACATGAAAATAAACGCGTTGTCTCCAATTTTACATGCGAAAATGCTACATGAACATATTGACATTGCGATAAACACAGAGAACGGACACATAAACAGCAAACTCTTGGACGCCATTCGTTCCCTTTTTAATTGAGTTCCGATCAGGAGATCGGGGCACTTGCGTAAACTTGGCCCACGTCCATGTTTCTATTGAATACAATGGTTGAATATTGTACCAACGTAAGTAAAAAAATGCAAGATTTCCGTCTGCGTCATCGCTAATGGCGTGCGGAATGCAATCAAGCGAACGGAAATGGTCGCTAATGGCGGCGAAGACACTAGTTGACATATTTATGTGATGTATGTGTACAAACAAATGTATCCCAAAAAATTTTTGGCCAGCTGCCATGTTCACATTAGTGGTATGAGCGAGATCAAGGGTTTGCAGAACGTAACATTCACTATACTTTTAATGAACCTCAAATTAATTTACGGCAGCAAAACGTGAAGCGAACAGTCAATTAAACGAAAAAAAGTGATATATTACAAACTGTTTAATTTCACAAATTTAGCACATTAAAGTAGTTTCATTTCCGTCGCCAAAGCCACAATATTATCACTCAACGGGTCAAAATGACGTCATCACTGTTTACATCACCAAGGAGAATATTTTTCTGCGTCGAAAATCTTCGGAAAAAAATCGCCGGCTTTTTTTCGTCCGTCGCGGTGCTTTTGGCGCTGCGAAACGTGCAATGGCAATGGCCGGCCCTTCATCGGCGCCTACAGAAAATGACGTAAGCGCACTTTTTCACTACATTGCCTCAATTTTCCCGCGGCGGGTTTTCACCTCTTACGTTTTTTAAGAGAGACAAACACTGAACATTCACCGTTATAGGGTGCGTCGTCGGCGGATTTAAAGTCTGGTCTGCCGCCCGACGAGCTTCCGTTGTCTACTTTTGGCTTGCACAGGCACTACAGAGGTATGCGTGCTTTGATACTTTTCGCTGGCGAGGTGCCAAGTTACCTGTTGTAGTTCGTTTGGTAGCTCTGTTGTAGTCTATTTATAGAATCCGTAAGTTGCTGCTTGTTCATTTGTCTGTTGCAGCAAACTTCGGTTCAAGTTGAGATTCGGTTAGATAACTGCTTCTGTTTTGCGCACGTGTCCCGCAACAGGGTGTGGTGCCCTCTTACCGCTGGTTTCCAGGACTTTGACTCTTGTGGGGTACGGTAGCTGTGAGATTTGGGAGTGATAGTAATCAAAATTTATCAAATTTACCAAAATCAAAGCCAAAATGAGCTTGTAACTTGACTGTACGGATTTGAACTTGCCTTTCATTCCAGTTTCTAAACTATCTGAATTTGCAGGTGTGGATATCACGCCCGATAAGTGTCTCCTGTCTCCAAGCAGATTGTCGGTTACACCTTCCATGCGTGAGTTTTTTCTGTCAGTTTTGGGTCTTTGAATAGATGATGATGAGTCACTGCGAATTTTGGTGCCAAATTCGTACGTTTTTGGCTCCACAAGTACGGAAATGATATTAGATGTGGGGACTTCCGTTCCAAAAGTTCACAAGCGCCAAATCCAGAAAAATCGAGTTAGCTGTGGATTCGACATCCACGTATAATTCTGCCCATTTTGGTAAAAAAATCAGTGTTATAGTCCATTTCGTTCCCGAGATACAGTGGTACCGTTTTTCAGAAAAATCACAATTTTCATATCGAAAGTGCACATATCCATCTCAGATCCCCTATGAAAAACAGAACTTTCATTTCGTAAGTGCACATATCCATGTCGGACCACCGGAGTTTCATTTCATAAGTGCACATATCCAAAAAATAGTTTCATTTCCAAAAGTGCACGCGTGTTCCGGATCGCTCGCGAAGAGCCGGCCGGATTTCCCATACAAAAAAAGTTTCATTTCCAAATGTGCATACGTGAATTTCCAAATTTATTTTGCTCTATAAATCGAGTACGGGTATAAATCTAGATCTGAAAATTTAGGTTTGCGTACTTCTCGAAAAGGGCTTCTCAGTGGTGTAATTGGTTTTGCCCTGCGATGCACCGTTAGGAAGTTATTTACATTTCAAGTTCAAATTTTCAAATTTACTCCTTATTTTGGGTGGTTTACAAAATATGACATAACTCCCAAAATATTAACCAGCCGACAAAATTTAGGGACACAACAATTGTAGACAAATGTCCGAGATATCTGAGAAGTGCAGGGCAAGCTTTGTCGCCCAAACATGGCGCTGCCGGGCCAGCGCCAAACTTTAAAATGCGATTTTGAAAAATCGAAAAATCTGGATATGTTAACTTTTGGAATGAAAGTCCCCATGTAAACTTTCAATTGTAGATTCTTGTGCCGCTTTTGAAAAACAAGAATTTTATTGTTGCATTGATCATACCTTCTTCATCATACTGACTATTATCATTCGGAATAAGCCTTTGATGGTGTCAATTTTGATCATCCCATCACCTTTCTAGGGTTGGCCGATGTTTTTTTAAACGTTTTTTAATAAAAAAACGTTTTTTTAATTTAAAAACATGACGTCCGAAATGTTTTTTTAAAAAAAAACATCGACCGAAATTTTTAGTACCAAGCACTAGGTATTTTGCAAAATTTTTGCGCGCAAGCGCGCAATTTCACACACAAATTGACATTGGTGGTTGTTTTCATTAGTTTTGTGGCATTTTTAGTATCAAAGTATCCATTTATATATGCTACCATGGGTCAATAAGCCGTCATATGTCGGTGTAGTATATAATTTTGAGGTAATGTGCTTCCATGTACCTCCACAGTGTGTAACTTCACTCCCAAAGTAACAACCTCCTTTTATAACCTTGTTTCATCAGTATCCTGTGCCAAACTTTACCTGAAGTTAGGGTTGGCCGATGTTTTTTTTTAAACGTTTTTTTTTTTTTTTAACGTTGTTTTTTTTAAAAAAAAACATGACGTCCGAAATGTTTTTTTTTTTAAAAAAACATCGGCCAAAATTTTTAGTACTAAGCACTAGGTATTTTGCAAAATTTTTGCGCGCAAGCGCGCAATTTCACACACAAATTGACATTGGTGGTTGTTTTCATTGGTTTTGTTGCATTTTTAGTATCAAAACATCTATTTCGATGTGCTACCATGGGTGAATAAGCCGACATATGTTGCTGTAATATATAATATTGAGGTAATGTGCTTCCATGTACCTCCACAGTGTGTAACTTCACTCCCAAAGTAACAACCTCCTTTTATAACCTTGTTTGATCACCATTCCGTGCCAAACTTTACCTGAAGTAACGAACATTCGACTATAAGGCGATATACGAACGATATGTCGATGAAAAATGGATATTTTTGACACAAATCACCACTTATAATGCTATCCCATGGCTCCACAGCCATTATATGGTCATATTTAACATCACAAAGTATTGCCAGTGTCTGATATACCTATATATATTGACACTAGGTCATATCTGGGAGCTTTTAAAAAAAACGTTTTTTTTTTAAAAAAACATCGAGTTAAAAATAAACGTTTTTTTCCAACCCTACCTGAAGTCACGAACATTTGACTATAAGGCGATATACGAATGTATCGACAAAAAATGGATATTTTTGACACAAATCACCACTTATAATGCTATCCCATGGCTCAACAGCCATTATATGGTCATATAAAACATCGCAGAATATTGCCACTGTCTGATATACCTATATATGTTGACACAAGGTCATATCTGGGAGCTTTAAAAAAAACGTTGTTTATTTAAAAAAACGTTGTTGTGTTTTTAAAACATCGAGTTAAAAAAAACGTTTTTTTTCCAACCCTACACCTTTCAGCCAATTTTTTGGTAAAAAAGTTGCCTATTTACAGAAGATGGGATGGACGAGGCTGTGGAGCGCGATCTGCGTTTTCACGGCTGTCAATTGATACAATCCGCTTCAATACTGCTCAAGCTGCCTCAGGTGGGGTCATTTGACTTTTTAGGCGGTTTTTAGCACAAAAGTTGTGGTCAAGTGGGAGGCTTGTTAAATAGTCCTGATTTCATGTCGGCTATTCACTAGTTTGTTATTCAAAAATTTCGGAACTGTTTTTTTAAACGACAGTTCTCAGTTCAGATTCGTTTCTAGTTAAAAATACTGCAAAATCAATGAAAACATTGCACACTTGAGCGTAATTAATTGCGAAACGCTATTGAAATAGAACTGAAAATTTCACTTTCTGTTGTTGTTTTTTTATAATCCGGCTTCGATGCTTGCGTTTTTTCAAAGTTCCGTCGTAAACTCCTGCAGCCTTTCACCAACTCATTTTTCTTAAAAATACCTTTTTTCAGATCGCGGCGGCTACTGGTCAGACGCTGTATCAGCGTTATTTTTACTGTAAGTCTTTCATTCGGATGGATTTTGAGCACGTTGCCATGGCTTGCGTTTTGCTGGCGAGTAAAATTGAAGAGGCGATAAGGCGACCGCGGGATGTTGTTAATGTTTTTCATCATTTGAAGGAGCTGAGCAAGCGAGCCTCGAGACCGGATAGACAGTTTGTTTTTGTTTTAATTGGTTTTTAACATTTCTGATATTGGTTGGGGTGATGTGAATTTTCGATTTTAAAAATGTTTAATACAAAATCTGTCGATATTTGATACTGATTTTTGATAGTTTTCGACGTGTCGATGTCGACATTCAACATTCTGTATAAAAAACTGCTCGACACTAAATAACCAATATTCCCTACAATTTATATTTTTCTATGTGTCCACAATTCATGATTTTTTCAACTCAGAATTCGACCGCTGTTGATCGATGCCAAGTACAGCGAACAGAAAGATTTGGTGCTGAAAGCTGAGCGCCGCGTTCTCAACACATTGGGCTTCTGTGTGCACGTCAAACACCCGCACAAGGTAAATCGAAAAAATTTGTTATCTTTTTTCCGTCGTTTGATTTTCTGAAATTTAAAATTTGAAATCTTGTGCCAATTTCAGCTTATCACCGCGTATCTGAAAGCTTTGGACTGTGATGATAATGTCGATTTGGTGCAGAAGGCCTGGTGCGCTTGTCATTTACCTACTTCGATTTACCGTCATTTTATTCTCTAAATCAATTGACATTTACAAGGCCAATTTTCACCGCAGGAACTGCATGAACGATGGTTTGCGAACTGATATTTTCGTTCGATACAGTCCCGAAACTGTGGCTTGCGCATGCATTTATCTCGCCGCGCGGTATTGTTTTGCAATAATGTGTTCATATTTTTTCAAATGGGATTAATCGATGCTTACATTTTTCAGCTGGTGCAATGTGCCATTACCCCAGCAGCCGTTCTCTTGGTGGGAATTGTTTGATGTGACCGAACCTGACATTGTTGATATTGGAAACACTCTTCTGCGGCTCTACACGCGCACAAAGGTATTTAATTGTTAAGGGTGACCAATTTTTTACCTTGTCCCGGATGATATTTATTTTATTTATTTATTTATTTTTAAAGAGAAGTGCATGTCTGGTTGTGTGTAATGACACCACGAGTTTAGTAACTGACTAAATGAAGAAAAATGTACCTGTGAATAAATGGGAAAATTTATTGGGAAAAATTGACTAAAACCGTTATGATTATAAATTTTTTCAAACGATAACCGCGCAGGCGCCATCGTGGTCGCGCCTCACTCGCATCGTGGAGAATTCTAAGGAAAATTACAAAAAAGATCTGGCTTTGAAGCGCGCCGCCGCCATGGCGCCCGCAAAGCCTCCCGCAGATGTCAAGAAAGAAACAGAGACTGAGGAAAAGAGCAAAACTTCTAAGGTCTGCTATCTCATTTGTGCATTTCTTTTTGTCGTGACCCGCCACTTCGAGTGCTATCCACCGTAATACCTGTTACCGTATCGGTATATGAAAGTACGGTAGTGCGCTCGAATTGGCTTGGTTACGGTAGTAGCTATGTGTGGCGTTGAGTCTAGGTCCACCGTCCATACATTCCAGGTGCTGAGGTACGTGCACCGGTGCAGATGTGCGGCCAGCGCAACGAAATGTAGCGCGCGCCCGCCATTTACCCTTTATTTTTTTCCGTTTGGTATTGAATTAGGAAGTTATAAATTATGTTTTCCCACAGGTTGTTCAGGTGTTGCGGGCACCCGAAACCCCTATTTTTTGTGAAAAGTGTGGCCAGGCAGCGTGAATTAGTCGTGCAATCAGTTATTTAAATACAGTGCTTTTGCTCATGAAAACAGTCTAAATTATGATCTAAATCCACATTTACCGCAAATTTCAATCGTTTGTCGCGAAATAAAATTCCATATTTTCTGTTGAATTTCTCATCACCAATGTAGCCTTTCTGACTTGATTCAAAAAAGTACCGATTTTCATCAAGCCTAAAAATCCACAAAAATTTACCGATTGCACACCAATAACCGCCAGCGCCACACTAGGCTCCGCCCATCCCACCAACAGGACCAGCGCTCATCTGCCGCGCCCGCTGCAACTGCAAAATCGACTACAAATGGCGTAGCGGCGGCGGAAAAGCGCGCCGATTCTAGCGAGGATGATCGCAGGCAGAGAAATCGAAATCGTCCTAGAGATAGGAAGGATGAGAGAATCAAGAAGCCAGGCGGTGGTAGGAGTTATGAGAGGAGCAGATATTTAGGTATTCACTTTGTTGATTTAAAATGATTGTGTTTTTTTAACCACTGTTTTTGAGCTCGAGTTGGAGTGTAGTCGAGAAGGCACAATTTTTTGTTTTCTTCAACCCCTGATCACATCGGTAGCCCTGATCACATCAGTCCGTACGGACATAAATTTCAACCCAACCCCTCCAGACGGGTCGGGTTCGCCCGGCCGCCGGGGCGGCAGCAAATCGCGTCTGCCCGACGACCGCAGGCCCGCCAGCAAGGAACGGTCGCGTCTCCCCCCACCCAGAAGGGAATCGCCTCCGCCGTCCGGGGGTGATCGAAAACGGCGCCATTCGCCGGTCATAGCGCCTGGCCGTGGCGGCGATAAACGGTGGGTGGGTGTAACGTGTTTTGGGGGATTGTATGACGAGGAGGTTTGTTAAATAGAACACGTGTCGAATGCATCTTGGGTGATTTTTTTGTAAAACTTTTTATAGCATGTCGAATTGCTTTTCCCGGTACCTATTCCGCGCACTGCCCGATAATTTGAATAATAATGCGTATAAATTTCGCACAGAATTTACAAAATATGTCGCTCAAACATGTTGAGAACTTGTCGGTACTATAAATTGAATACTAAATTTTTAAAGATAAATATTTATCTGCAGTCGCGCCGCCCCACTCAACAGCCGTCGCGATTCACCCCCATCTCGCGCTCGGTCACCCCCTCCATCTCGCCCCTCGTCGCACCAGCAGCAGCGCAGATGGGCGCAGCCGCCCGCCCAGCTGCCCATGCGGCCGTCGCAGACGCACTTGGCACCCGGCCAAGGCAGGCCCAAGCAGCAGCAGCAGCAGGCGCACCACCGCAAGCACAGCGACAGGAGCGACACGCGCAGCAGTTCCAGCGCGCCGTCGCAGGACGACCCCGAATCTGACTCGAAGCGCAGGTAGCTGCAGTTTTGTTTGGTGGCGTATTTTGCCGCACTTGTGTTTATGTTGTAAAAATTACGCGTGAATTAATCTCGCAGAAGTTCGAGCAGCGATGCTGAACGACGCAGGATACGCGCGAGGAAGGTTCGTTTGATTGTGCTGGCGGATGTTCTTTTTAGGGTTGCAAAAAAATTCAAAAAAATCCGATTGGCCACTGATAAAAAAATCTGTTATACCCCCCTCCTCCCACTACAAAACCGAAAATAGTCTTGTACCGAAAATCTTAAATACAATCCCAAATCAATTCAGTTTTTCTGACCCAGAGTATTTTAAAGGCAGTAGAACTTCTTTGGCTCCCTGCAGGGGTCTCGAATGGGGGTAACCCCACCCCAAACCACCCAGCTATGTATCTCGCAGGCAAAATATTTGGCTTCTATTCCCCGAACCTTCCCCCAAATCCCCCCCCCCCAAATCGCCTGCCCCCCCTAAAATTCCAGATACCCCAGGCTCCCTGAAAAACCTGCGTGTGCAATCTAACGTCACCCCTGCTGGCACAACATGGTACCCTCAACAACAAATCACGGCCCATCTAAACATCTCTCCACACAACACAGGAGCGCGAAGTGCGGCAGGCGTTAAACACGCGCAGACGGGAACGCGCCAGCGCGCCGAAATCGCGCGCGCGCTCCAGATCCAGCTCCGGCACCAGCTCGGGCCGCAGCAGCGCCAGCCCGCTGCCGGTGCAGAAGAAAACCCAGCACCACAGGTGATTTGAATTGGTCCGGGAGCATATCTCAATGTCGGTGGGGGGGGGTTATTTATGGATCAAATTTTGGACTTTGAAAGTGATTGGTAAATTTCATTGTGGGAATTTTTGAGATTTGTGGAAATAATGGGATTTTTCACCGACTGTATTTTATCAGGATTTTTTTCGAATATGCAGGCAGATGCGAATTGAGATATGCTTTTGTTGATTTGTTTTCGTTTTAGGGGGAGATAATTTTTCTTCATTTGGATTCGTAAATCGAGAGATTAGGTTGCGTTGATTTATTTACCTATAATAGTTCCTGCAGGTGCGTGTGTTGTTTGTTTTCGTCAGAATGGCTGCTGTCTTGCACCCGGCTAGACGGCAGCTAAAATTTATAGTAAAAATGTTACTTAAGCCGTGTTAACAAGTGTGGTATTTAGTTGATCAAATTTACTACCAAATTTTGTAGTCGATTCGGTCAACAAAAGTAATGCTACACAAAGCCTAGTTACCTATGTCGTAAATACACTCTTTTTCGTTGCAAACCCATTTCAACAGCATTTCCGCGCTATGTCCAAGGACGTATCCGGGGGGGGTGCTGCAGCCCGCATTCACCCCCTCAAACATATAATTATCAGTGGATCGGTCCCCGTAAGCACAGATCCTGAACGTTCTGTCAAAACTGCCCGTCGCTGTATATGTACGTGCATTTACATACATATACAGTGGTTTCTGGCACTGGCGCCAGCGCCAATGACGCCATGGCGTGGCGCCTACAAATGGCGCCAGCGCCGTGGCGCCATTCCGTCACTGTATAGGCAAAACCGCTCACGGGGCCCTGTAAACAAGCAGCGCCCCCGTTCAAAAATCCTGGATACGTCCCTGGCTATGTCCAATCATTTTTCCATCACAAGGACGATTATTTCCAGCCTTAGCTATTTGGCACATTTCCAGCGGCGTACTTTTTTGTCATTTTCATGTCCGTGACAGTATAACGAACTGAAATTTATCACAGGGCGGCGCCGGTCATAGCGTAATGGTCATAACGTGACTTGCCAAACAACTGGAGGATCTGTTATTATACGGTATGCGCATTTTCTGATTTTTCGTTTCGAAGTGCCTGGTGGTGAGATTTAATTGGCCCGGTACTGTTTCTTGGGGCTTTGGCTTTTCATTGTATCGGAAATTGCACCCTGCCCGATTCAATGTTTTTATAATTGGCTTGGCAGTGATTGTTTGACTCAGGTGCCGCCAGTTCAAGTGAAGTTAAGGTTGTATTTACGTGTAAGTCAACTTGTATTTAACTAAAAAGTATTTTCACATATTAAGTCCACTTCACCACTTAAAAGTGTACTGATGTCACTTACCACCAATCACTTAACAAGTGCGGACTTTTTTCTGGGCAGCGTATGATCGCTGAATACAATGCGGCGGGCTGCCCAAAGCACGCCGGTCTAATTAAATTTCGTCCCGAATTTTTAGTGGTAAATTGATTAAGCGTTGTGGTAAAACACGTTATTGCCAGGCTCCATAGATTCTCATTGATGATCCCGTGAATTGTTATTTATTATAAATCCATCTACCTACATGATTATTGATAATACGGTGACTATGTATTTGTCCACATTTGTGGTGAATTTTTTTGTTTTTGATAAATGAAGTTCTCTCGTCTCTGAAGATGGATGTGAAATTGCTTTCATACAAAATAATTGTTGATTTCTCTTACAGCTTGGTGAGACAAGCTTTACTGTCGTAATGTCGTGTTTAATCCTTTTGAGGTTGTTGTATTTCATATTAACTGGCCACATTGTCAGGCAAGGTACCAATCCCGCTCTATGTTAAATGACTAAGTTCACAAAAGTTTCACATTCGTAACGTAAATACCTAGTTCATTGGGTTAGAAAATTGAACGGTTTCCACAGCACCGAGCACCGGGCGGGCGATCGAATAGCAAATTTATAATTTTATTATAATGGCTTGTTTTCAATGCAAAAAGTTGCCAATTTGCGGTTGATACCCCCTTAAAAAACCTGACGTTAAATAAGTTTCCCGGGGGGCTATTCGAGGATTTATGGCTGTCCGAAACTATGTTTATTTACAAAATCCTTGTGTATCATTTTTCCCATGGATGCAACATTTGAAACGCAGAAAAATATCACTGGTTTTTGGTGAAACGGCGATCGGCCCACCCATTATTGGATTGTTGAATTTGTATCGTGGTTTGTATTAGCATTTGCCGATATGACGCAAAATGGCGCGGTGAGTTTCCGTTAAATTTATTCTTGTTCATTGCTCCGGGTTTCTTGTAGTTCGAATAGTTTGCATTTGGCTACATTTGTGTATGTGGAATTTCAACAAATTTCTGGAGAAATAACACGCCTCGAATTAACCCACACCCCCTGGGGTTATTTCGATGAAATACGGTACTTTGCGTGTTTGGCTTTCTACGCTGATCTGGTGTTATGTCCAGCTAGCCAGCTGGCGCTGTCTACCCCCCCCCCCCCCCCTTCCCGGGGTGAGACTGAGAAACCCCTGGAAATGCAACTATCGAGTTTGAAGCTTTTTGCGAAAATTTACTCCTATGTAGGGTTGGAAAAAAACGTTTTTTTTACGCCATGTTTTTTTTAAAAATAAAAACGTTTTTTTTTTTGAAAGCTCCCATATATGTTCCTGGGTCAACATATAAAGGTATATCAGACAAGTGACAATACCCTGTGATCAGTGGCGTAGCCAGGATTTTTGAGCGGGGGGGGGGGCGAAAGGGGGGGCGGCGCCCCCACCCCTAAAATTTTACCCCTGTAGTAGGGATTTGCGCCATGGCGCTGGCGCCATTCGTAAGCGCCACGCCAGTGTGTTGGCGCTATTCGTAGGCGCCACGCCATGCCCCCATTGGTGCCACAGATCGCTGTAAACGTATGTATTTTACATAATTACATATACAGCGACATGGACATAATTGAGTGTATTTTCACCCAGGTTGAGGCAATCGCGACCTGTTAAGTAAAAATGCTTGTAATGTAATTCAAAAAATTTTGAAAATTGACCCCAAAATCGTTGCACGAGAACACATTTCCTTACATTTTCATGTCTCACCCTGGAAGGGGGGGGGGCGGCCGCCCCCCCGCCCCCCCCCCTTGGCTACGCCACTGCCTGTGATGTCATACATTTCCTTATTTTAACTAGGGTTGGAAAAAAACGTTTTTTTAACTCGATGTTTTTTTTAAAAACAACGTTTTTTATTTAAAAAATGTTTTTTTTTCAAATAAAAACGTTTAAAAAAAACTTATTTACCCATGGTAGCACATAGAAATGGATGCTTTGATACTAAAAATGCCACAAAAGCAATGAAAACAACCACCAATGTCAATTTGTGTGTGAAATGGCTTCGTAAACAAACAGCCCCCCCCCCCGCTCAAAAATCCTGGATACGTCCCTGAATCTACCGTATTTGCAACTTGAAATTCCAAACCTCTGATCATAGTTCTCCCTCTGACACCATCCAACCACGTTTCGCTCTTACCCAGGGCGGGTCGGGCGAGGAGACGCACAGCAAGTTGTTCATCGGCGGCCTGCCCTACTCGGTGGACGACGACGAGTTGCGCGACCACTTCGCCAAGTGGGGCACGCTGACCGATTCGATTGTTATGAAGGACAATCACACTAAGAAGTCTAGAGGTAGGTGGGGGTTTTGGGTTTGGTTGACACTGAGTTTTGGAGAAAAGTTTTTTGTGAGAATTTTTGTTAGTGTATTTTGCTGACTTGCTCTGGGCCCATGCGCTAGTTGACTTCAGAATTCGTGTCAACTAAATTTTGAGTTATTATGTGATTGCAACTTTCCTGTGTGATAGAACATCGTCAATTTTATATCGTGACACTTAGCTTTCATTGTTCCAATTTTGCTATGCTTAAAATTTTGTCGTCTTATTGGCCCCACACACGCTAGTTGATATCGACACCAAATGTCAACTGGTTCCCAGCCCAATTCAAAGGTTATATTTCAATGTCGTTCATCGGCTCGTCAGCAAGCATTGTATTGGGATGAGAACCAGTTGACATTTGGTGTCGATGTCAACTAGCGTGTGTGGGGCCAATCAGTTGACATTTATTTGCGATGTCAACTAATGTGTGTGGGCCCTTTCATTAACTCCCCGTTCATCTGACCAGTCTATTCATTCCCTCTTATCATCTAACGCCATCTCTGAAGCATTTCTGTCGCAGGTTTCGGCTTTGTAACCTACACATCGCGTGAGGAAGTGGACGCGTGCATGAAAGAGCGGCCGCACAATTTGGGCGGTCGCAGCGTGGAGGTGAAGCGAGCTATTCCGAAAAATGTCGGTCACGATTTGGGTTGGGATTTTCGGATGTGACGGATTTTGGGTTTCGGACAAGTGAATTTAGTGCGTGGACGGCTTGCATAGGGTTGTTACATTTAGCTTAGTTTTGTGTACAGAGCAAGCTTTGTTTTGAGGAAAAAGACCCTGATAAAAACCACCAAATGCTTTCGGAATTCTCAGTTATTGGGCAAAATAATCAATCGAGTAAATATTTTGCAGATTTCCAATAAAGATGACGCAAATCAAACTTGCCAAAAAGCGTTCGTTCGCGGCGTCAAAGAGTGGCTCACTGAAGAGGAAATAAAGGAATATTTCTCGCAATATGGCAATCTCACGGCAATCAATTTGATCAAGGATCGGACCACTGGCCAGCTGAAGGGATTCGGGTTTCTCACATTCGACGATTATGACCCGGTAGATAAGTTGCTGCGTTAGTTTGATTCCGGTTTAACGTTATTTCGAATTGACACGTTTCATTTTCATTGACCAATTGGCACACTGCAAAGTGTAACGGGAAGTTCGGACTATTTTTGCATGGGTGGAATTCAAAGGCAGAATTAAAAAGAGGGGTGGAATTAAAAATGTCCGAACCGACCCAAATTTCAGTAGTTTTTAGATGTGTCGTAAATAAAATCGTCCGAACTGACTTTATAATTCTGCCCGGGCGGAAATTAAAACGTCCGGACCCGATCGTTACACTTTGCAGTGTGCGGTGCGCCATAAAGCCATTATCGACGATGGATTTTCTTTATTCGCCGGATAATTTACAATGCCGGTATAGAGTCATTGCTCTGGCGCCATTCACATCCGTAGCGCCATGGCGTCGGAGCTATTTGTAGGCGCATCAGTATGGCGCCATTGGCGTCGATGTTGTTGTTTTTAAAAACGGTCGTTGAAAAAAAAACTTTTTTCATCCCCATGCAATACAAGACAACAACTCCAGAACTGTCCATTTCCCATCACAAAAACGGCTACCCCCCCCCCCCAATTTCGCAGTGGACAATCCGCACATGGTGTCCAATCAGAAGATGGAAGTGTCGAAGGCGTTGAACGACGAGCAGAAGGCCAAGGCGCAGTACGACAGGGACAGGCTGATGCGCGACGGCCGCTCCAGGGGCATGGGCAGGGGCGGCCCCAGGGGAGGTGAGTGCGCCGTATTTACACCTACCGTATTACTTCGAATTATCCCCCCTCTTGAATTAACCCCCCTCGAATTAACCCCCCTCGAATGGGCTGGGGAATAATAACCCCCTCGAAACACTCACCGGAATGATGTACATCATGTATGCAATGTACATGATGTATTTATTACTGCTAATTTGCATTGCAGCTACACAAGACAAGACTAGTTTGTGTAGCTTTCTACGTTTTTATGTCCAAATATATCCTGTTTGGACACATTTATTACCTGTTATGGGTACGCAAATGCCTACTTTTTACTACGATCCTTACGAAAATTTCGGACGAAATAATAACCCCCCTCGAATAACCCCCCCCCCCCTCAAATTTTGCTGGCGAAATAATAAACCCCCATGGGGGTATTTCGAGGTAATACGGTATTTCATGTGGTGGTCAACTGTTAATTTGTTTGGATGTGTACCAGTTGTGACGGGAACGTGTGGTTCCTGGCCTCGCTAGTTTACGGCTATAAAAACTATGTATTTCAATCGGATTTGAACGTGTTCAGGAGTTTTCCCGTTCACTTTCCATTTACCGACCGCTAAGTTTTCAAAGAATAACAGCTTATCATTAATTTTGTACAGTAGCTCTTTGATTTTTGTAACAAAATTACTATATAGTTTCTATTTTTCGGAATAATATACTCAGCATCGATGTGCACTCAAATTTCAGTATTTACATTCACTCATCCCAACCTTCTAAGGCTTTGGCGGGGGTTACGGTGGCCGCGGCGGTTACGGTGGCCCGCCACATGGATACGGTGGTCCCCCTCACGGAGGTTACGGGGGGCCCCCGCACGGTGGATACGGCGGTCCGCCGCACGGCGGCTGGGGACCCGGTTCGATTTTTCATTACCCTAAATCCTCGAATAAGACCCCAGGCAGGGACGTACGCAGGATTTTCGAGCGGGGGGGGGCGGATTGTATACAGAGCCCGGTGAACGGGGGGGCGGCGCCCCCCCCCCCCTAAAATTTCCTCCTGTAGTAAACGGAATGGGGCCATGGCGCTGGCGCCATTCATTGGCGCCAGCGCCATGACCCTATTGGCGTTGGCGCCAACGCCAACGTGTACTCTAAGTACTTATTTGTGCCTAAATTTAGGTACCGGGCACTGCGTTGAAGGCATTTGTAATGGTGATTTAACTCCGGAATCGAAAATATGAATTCTATATAGAGTGCTGGGCGGAAATGCGCGCTTGCGCGCAAAATTTTTGCTAAGTAGGTACAAAATCGCTTCACGAAAGTGCCATTTCTGGCACTTTTTTTGTCCGGCCCGGGAACGGGGGGGCGGCCGCCCCCCCCCGCCCCCCCCTGCGTACGTCCCTGACCCCAGGGGAGTTATTATTTCGTCAGAGGTTTTCGAAGGGGGACTTATTCGAGGGGAGGGGTTATTTTTTCCTCAGAAAATTGGACTGAATTGATTGTATGGGCGCAATCTGTCAACTCATGTAATTCAGGTATTTAATTGTCCAACAACAACAAAATGATGCGTATACACTGCATACATCATGTATTTATCTGCTGTCGCTGCCGTACCCTAATATTCCTACGTATTTTTGTATGGCAGTGCACTATTCCGCATCTAAACCCATCCCGCATGTTGACCCGAAACACATTTAATTATACCTGGCATGTTGAAAATAGGTTATAAAACCCATGACCTAGTTATTTTGAAGGTGAGAATCTATAAGAAGTATGAAAATTAGGGAATTTTGGAGAAAATTAGGGTAAAATTGTTCAAAAGCGCTCCAAATAGCTAGATAGCTAGGCAATTTGCGGGTGGGGGGAGTGTTCAGGGGAATGTAGCCAAAAAAATTTGAGCCAGGGATAGATAGATAGCTGGGCGGTTTGGGGTGGTGTTACCCACCCCCCTATCTTACCCCTGCAGGCATTATGTGTCTATAATGGGTCTACATGCGGAATGGGCTTTGATGCGGAATGGGCCCTAGCCTTTTTGTATGGCATCCTTGACATATAGTAGGGGGAGTTGTTCAAGAGGGGGGAGTTATTCGAGGGGGAGGGGGGTATTTTTTCCTCACCTCTCAAACAGGGGGGAGTTATTCGAGGGGGGTCTTATTCGAGGATTTGCGGTTGCGAAATTTTGTCCTCCACATCAAGTTGTCTCGGGAGAACGAGAATAGGGATGAAAAAACCCAGTTTTTACCAAAAGTACCCATTACCTGAAATTTCGACTGTCGTTTGTTATTAAAACTTATTTTAGATGTTTGCATTTTACGTTGTTTAAAAAACGGTCGAAAACTCTTGCCATCGCTAAGTAGGACGCAGGAACATCTGTCTAAACATCTATTCACCCATGAGTGTCGATTGAAACTGAAAAAATTTACCCCCTATTTTCCGCACCCCACAGGCGGCGGGGGTGGCTGGGGTGGCGGCGGAGGTCCGCCTCAGCCTCAAAATTGGCAGCAAGCCCAGTCCAGTGGCCCACAAAACTACGGCGGTCTGGGCGGTTGGGGGCACCAAGGGGCCGGCGCAGGTGGCGGCGCGTGGGGAGGTGGTTCAGGTTTGTGTTTTTTGGTGGACGGTCTTTTTGTGTTGTTTTTGGATTTTCTAAATGGGTGCACGGGTTTGGGTTTTCCTTTGTGGTCGTTTATGTTGATAGTATACTTCGAGTCATGGTTATCTAATAGATGGGAGATTTGACAAAATATGTGTAGTACGTTAATTAGCCGTAGCTGTAAAATTATAAATGTCAAGTTTGGTGGGGGTTCTGACGAAATACTGAACATTTTCGCATCTCCGTGTATGAGGGGTCTCCAATGGGGAGGGGTAAATCTACGATACCCCCGCCGTGTATATATTTATAACTGGAATTTATTCTCAGGAGGCTGGGGTGGCTCTGGTGGCGGATATGGCTACTGAATAATATTAATTGATGCAGGTCGGTTGGGGGCTAATAACATTGTTGCAACTTCAAAAGTCTTTTTGCCTTTGATGTTAGCCGCCTACTTAATTTTAGGTGTGTGCGCGAAGGAAAACATTTCCCAAACAAATTAGTGGACGGGAGGGTGTCGATTGTTGCATCTGCAGGTTTCCCAGCTGTCAGTTAAGCCTCAAGGCGATATTCTTCTTCAGTTTAATGTTATACTGTAGGCTTTTTAACTGATTAGTCGTTTAGTTAGTTACTTTCCGTGAGAAATCGTTCAGTTGTGGTCACTCGATCTTCAATTTTTATTTCGTACTTCGAACTTAGGAAATCCGCTATAATGTGTAGGCTTTACATGATTATTACTGTTAGCTGAGCTCCATAAAAATGGATAATTCGTATGTATTAAGTTTTTTGGGGGGTTTTCTCTGGAAAAGTACTGAGGAAAGTAGCCCCCACTTTCATTCAAATGACATTCAATGTTGGTATCAAATTACATGTTACAGTGTGTTTTTTTAGTATGTAATTGTGGCTATTGGTAATTGTAAATATTTTAGAAAATACATTTCCGATGTTATACTCCTACTGTCAAGGTTAAGTTGTCAATATTCGTTTTTTTCAACAATAAAGATCCCATTACAAATAGTATAGTGATTTAAGTGGGCCAAAAATACAACTGTTTAGGTAAATGTAAATTACGAATAGCAATGGCGACTGCATTCGTGTGTTATTGGGCGGGGGTTATGAAACATTGTCAGTGGACTTTTGTAACTGTCGATATCAACTTCCATGATTACACGGAATTTAAATTGATGATTTATAGTCATTTTAACAATGCAAGCAGGTGATTTATTTCATTGTTCGAGAACGGAATATTTTTTTGTGGAAAACCAAACTTTTCTAAATTAGTGGAAAACCTACATTTTGCATAAGGTTTTTGGTATTTGGTATTCGTCAGACGTCGCGTATTCTTCATGTCAATTTTTTTCCGAAAATCAAATCTGAACATTTACGGTCATTTTGAAGTGTCAAGGTCGGTAGGTGTTTAAATAGTTTATTTGAATAAAGTCTCCTCTCATTGTTTTTACGTGCTATCGGGCTAGGTTTCATCATATTGCATGAGATAAAAAGTGCAACAAAATCAGACGCATCACGTTGAAAAATCAGGTTGAAGGAAATCATCCTTGTTTCGTTGTATCTCACTGCTGACCTAAATACCACAAATAAAAGTGAAATGTAAGGCATGAAATTAAATAGCACATAAGTTCAGAAGATCCAGATATTCCGATCCAGAGAAAATCATGGTGGCAGGTAGCCTAGGGGAGTGAGACAAAGACAAGCAAATTAAATGTGGTCAAATCACGAAATCCCTTTAGGCCCAAGTCTAAGGTCTAAGGCCTAAGGTGGGAATTGAGGCTGGAACTCACGATTCAGGTATGGGGTGGACATTTTGTAAGCAGGTTCCAATTTTCGAACTTGTCAAGTGGTACGGCAGTGTCAACTTCAAGCATATTCGACACATCGTTTCCCATTGTCGACAGTAGTGATGTAAAAGACTCTATAA
Source organism: Sphaerolaimus hirsutus (assembly GCA_964036195.1). Lineage (NCBI taxonomy): Eukaryota > Metazoa > Nematoda > Chromadorea > Monhysterida > Sphaerolaimidae > Sphaerolaimus > Sphaerolaimus hirsutus. The sequence goes on from OZ038451.1 coordinate 14,039,788, forward strand.
AAGTAGACTCTGGGCCAAGCGCCATGGCGCTTTTTGACCCCCCCCCCCAGTGCCAAGCGCCAATGGCGTCGAGCAAAAAGCGTAGCGCCCAAAGCGCCATGGACATGGCGTCACAGCAAGATAGCGCCAAGCGCCATGCCGCTTTTACATCACTAGTCGGCAAGTATTTACATCAGTCGGCAAGTTCATCTCGCAGTTATCATTGTTCTTACAATTATAACTGTGGGGTGATTTTTTTTCAATTTACCATTTACTTTTTTGATTATTGCCATTTGTCTTATCACTTGACAGTTTGGTGAATAAGGGACGGGTAGCTTTGGTCGATTTTGCAGGTATTTGTCTTTTTCAGATTAAGCTGAAGAACGCGCAAAAGTGGTCATGTGTTTTGGAATGGGTACATCCTTTTTTATTAAAATATTTATCGCGTTTAATATTTTTTCCTGCACTTTTCAGCTGCTCGAAGGGTTGATGGATGATTGACAAACGGGTTTACTGATCTATCACTTGATTTTTGGTGTGCTGATACTGATGAAAAACGGGTAAATTTTTGATATATTGGTCTGTTGCGTGTGGTGATCTCATTTTTATTCACTCTATTGGCGCACCGCACACTGAAATTTTGAGTTCAGCGTTCGAACGTTTTTGCACGCTGAACAACAAACGCTGAAATCAAAATCTAAAGGATACAAGGTTTTTGAAGCGTAAAAATTCGGAATTTGTAATTCTTCGCGTAATTTACATTCTAGCGGAAATTTTTACGCTTCAAAAATGCTGTGTTCTTTAGATTTTGATTTCAGCGTTTGTAGTTCAGCGTGCGAAAACGTTCGAACGCTGAACGCAAAATTTCAGTGTGTGCTGCGCCGATGAATTGGCGAATAATTGCTGTTTGTTGTGTTTGAGCGCCGGCAAAATGGCGTCAAATTCCATGGGCGCTGATGTAGATTTGTCTTCAAACTAAATATAAATATGCAACACCTGGGAATAGGAGTGATATTATTTTAAATATTTATTTAAGTTGTTTGTGACATTGAGAAAAAATGAATAATTATTCCAGTTTATATTGAATTGTTTGCTTTGTTCCTAAAGAATACTTAACTATCGACTACGGTTCAGTAACGACCGCATAATAACTATTTTCATTCCTACCAAACGCTGAAAACGTCGCTTAGATATTGTCATCAAAAATTCCAGTCAGCCAGAAAATGTGGGTCGACCTGGCGAACATCGCGCTGGACAAAAATTCCAGCGACCGTCTATCGGAGAGGTTTCGCACTGCATTCGAAGTCCGTCTCTTGTTCAATCTTAAAAACAACCCATCCCCGCTCTGCATTTTCGCTCTTCGCGTCGCAGATTCTGCTACACAATGTTCATTGTGTGCCCGGGATGGGTAAACGGCTCGCTGCCACCGAGCTGCTTCACGATGTTGATCTCGTTGGCGAGGCCCGACGCGTCGTTGCCCATCGGTTTGGACAGGCTGCCGGGTTGTCTTGTTCGAGTGATGTGCGCTTGAGGCGCTGGCATGTGCGCGGCTCTTTGGATAGGAGGTTTTATGAACTGTGCGTTTTTGGTGGGTTGAAGCGGTTTGCCTCTCGCTTTAGTGGGTACAAAACCCTTCAACTTCTGGGACGTCAATTTTGCAGACGGGCCGGGACTATCTGCTTGCTTTTTTCCCGCATCGATTGATGAAAATCCTCTGTGCAGCGTAGCCTACGCGTTCCATGTATCTTCAGGAGATACCTGTCCGACGTTTGTTCCCTTGATTTGACGTTGTTTCCTTAAAACGAAGGTCGAAAGAGTCGCCTAAAATAATTTGTCTCGATTAATGATGGCCCATGGCGCTGTCGCCAAAGCAAAAAGCGCCATGGTATGCTTGGCGCTATCTTGCTGTGGCGCCATCCCCATGAAAGGCGCCAGGGCGCTTGGTCCCTAAGTTAGGGTTAGTGATGGAAAAGCCAAGCGCTAGCGCCAAAAGAAAAAGCCCAATGGCGCTTTTGCCACTTGGCGCTGTTTTGCACTGGCGCCATTGGCGCTTGGCGCTGGTGTTCGGAAAAGCGGCGTCGCGCTTGGCGGCAAAGTCCTGGCGCTTTTTCCATCACTAGTCTTGGCGCTTTTTACATCACTACCCTCAATGTCAGGCTCACGGTGTCCATCGAAGAAGGACATGAATCAAAAGATGACAAAAGCCTGTCAGCAAATTGGCTCAGAAATCACGTTGGGCCAAAACTGGCCTCTTGGATTTGCAACGCGGATATCGATGTTGACGCGTCTTCCAAATTGCACTCGTTATCGAAAATCAATGTGCAGCATTACTTTGAAATATATGAGAAATTGAAGACCGAAGCAGTGCCATTTGTGTTGCAGGTGTGTTTTTGGTAATGGTTGATTGCGTCACCGTTTCAGGGTTAGCTTATTTTGGATTTGATTTTTAATGGAGAGATGTCCCTATAAATATGATACTCAAAATTGTGATGTGATTTTGTTATTTTTATTTTTTAATCACTGAGAAAATTGTGTTGACTGAAAATGGAAGCAAAGAAATCGGAGAAAAAATGAATCGAATTTACCACACATTTTAAATAAAATCAATTTTTATTAAACAACTTGAGACATGCGGTATCACACATTGTCACCAGAAGAACCAACAGTCACTTGCACAACTTTCAGAACTGGGCAGAAAAGACAGATCCGCAAAAGTTTGTGTTCGAAGATGTTGGCATAGCTTCTTATTTAGTGGTTGGTGAATGCAAACGCATTTTGCATTTCCATCAGAAAATCCTCAAAATGCAAAATTGTTTTGTGCAGTCTTTATGGTCATCTTGGGGACACGTGCGCACATTTGCTGACTGGGGTTGCGGCAATGGATTATTGGTGCATTTCCTGAATTCTTGCGGGGTTCGTTCGTTGGAGTTCAGTCCCACTCGAGGAATTGTGTCGTTTTGTTTTTGATTGCCCAAATAGGGCCACACACGCTCTCAACTGAGTTTGTGTCAACCAAATTTTGGTGAATTATGTGATTATGTGATGTGAACTCTCCTATCTGATAGAGCGTAGTGAATTTTATATCTTGACAAGTAATTTTTATTGTTTCTGTTAAGTGTGATGCTTTAAAAAATGTGTGTTATTTTGTTGACATTGAGTTGACACGAATTTGCGATGTCAACTAGTGTGTGTGGGCCCAATTTGTCTACACAAGTTTTCAACCAAAATTTTGAAAACTCATTTATCAGAGTTTACCAGATCAACTGTAGTTGACAGACACCTCATTCTAGTAAACTCAGATAGGTTCAATAACTAATTTAGGAGTTTCAATATTTCAGTTGAAAACTAGTGTGTGTAAAGCCGATATGCGCACCCTACATCTTCACATCTTTCCATCGCGCAGTACGAAGGCTTGGGCCTCGACGTGCGCTCTCGCAAATGCTGGTCTTGGTTGGGCGGCAATTTGAAGGTGTCCACATTATTTTTTTATTTATATAATCAGACACATTTTAAAAAAGCCTTCGAAATTTCACAGGTATGCAGCATCGAGCCGGGCTGCAGCGGCGAGCGCCTGCCGTCGGACAGAGTCGACTGCATTGTGGGAAATCACAGCGATGAACTCACGCCGTGGATTTTACTTGCCGCCGCCAGGTTAAAAAAAATTTCAGATATGATTTTATGTTTTTTTCACTGGTCGTTCGACGTTTTTCATGATATTTTACAGGGTATTGGATTTTTGGAACCCCCCATACACTTACCATATGATACTGCCAAAAATTGCAAACGCTTATCAACCCCGTCGCAATCTTTTGTATTTTACCTGCAGCCACAATTAACAAATTTTCCAGGCACGGCAGCAGTTTCTTCGTACTGCCGTGTTGTCCATTCGATTTTTACGGCAAATACACGAGAACGAAATCTGCACGCAGCGGCGCTGAAAGTGTGTACCAGAGTTATTTGCACTGGTTAATGGATGTGGCAATTGCGTTGGGCTTTGATGTAAAAGTTGATCGTTTGAGAATCGCCAGCACTAAAAGGGTGGGTGGGTCTGTTTGGAAATGTGCCAAACTTTTGTTCATTTTTTGTGGATACTAAGATTTCATTGGGAGCTTGGGATCAGTGTCGGGGATCGAGTGGCACTGAAAGTTTTGTGATTATCGTCATCGGAACTAATTTTGATGAGTACTGAGGATCGGGACTGGAAAGGAAACTACTGACATTCGCTAAAAATAGGGATACCGGAGTACCTTTTCACCCCCACAATCAGTATACGTATTCATTCATAGACCTGTCTCATTGGTAGACCAAAATGCGAGGTGGATACATCCTTTGTTGCAAAGGAAACTGACCGATTGCTGGCGAAGTGCCAATCAGTTCATTCTGCAAATAAAAAAATGGTGAGTTCTACATTATGTCGATGTACATAATATGGCACTGGAATTTTTATTCCTAAATATTATTGTCAATTTTTACATTAGCACCAGCAGCGAACTGGATCACGAGAAGTCAAATTTGTGGCTCGCGGCGCGGATGAACACAAAAAGCCGAATAATCTACACGATTTGTCGCTCGATGATGTGCGCCAAATGTGTCTCACCATCATGAATTTATTGATCGGTCGGTAAATACTTTTTCTACATTCCCATAGCTTACGGGTTTGACATCATTTGTTTATATGTGTATGATATAGAGATTCTCATATTGAGCGGATTTTCACATCTTTATACAAATATCGAACATCCGTGAGAACATATGTACCTACTATCGATTTTAAAAAAAAACGTAGGTAAGTGCCTTTTTTTGGAGCATGACCACGTAAAAATATTTTATATTGAATATCTATTTTATATCAAATATCGAATATCGACACGAAAGTTCAGATAAACTATATCGAAATCGATGAGTCTTAAGAACCAGATTTGTATTGAGTTTTGCACGTTCTTTCCCACTTTCAATCACGTTTATAATTTTTAACCACAGCGGGACAATCAACGGCGGCAACATGGCGGCAAGGTTGTTCCAAAACTCTTTCTGACGTAAGCTCCGCCTTATCTGACGACCAGCGGGCGGCTTTGCGCGCTGGAAATGGAATAGCAACGTTGATAAGAAATCACACGCACATTTTCTCGCTGCAAACACCTAATAGAGTTGGTACAAAGGGAGGGCAGCCATTGGTTTCGCTGAGGAGGTATAATGAGGTCGGTTTTGTTTGTGACCGATTTTTGATGGGATTTTATTGTTTATTTTGTTGTTGTTTTGATCTTGGTGAGAATGCGATGTATATGTGTAGTCAAAAAGATTGCTAGTGCACATGTTTGCTACGACAAGACAGTGTAAATGGTGTAGCGTTGATCTTGCTTCGAGGGTTTTTTAGGTAGCTAGCACGACCCCCTTCCCTTCACGGACTTGTAGACATCAATTTGAATTAAATGTTTCTGTGGGGTGAAATTCAAGACAAGGCTCGTCAGTAAAGTTATTCGAACGGAATTCCACACCAAATGCCTCTGTAAACGTGAATCGGTATATTTTCATACTCTCAGCACCCTGTGGCTCCAAGTGAAAATCGAATGCGGACGAAGTGTTTCATGTATTTTTACCACCCTGACAAGTGTATTTTACCGGATGACATTTGCGTTTTCAGTCATTCCACTGATTGTTCATTGAAGGAACCATTTCGGTGTAGAAGAGGTACTGAACAATGTAACTCGACTGAAATGCTTTTTAATTTCTAATAATGCCGTTTTTGTGTTCTGCTCTGTATTTGTTTCTTTTGATCTGTTGATTTTGTTGCAGTAATTCGTTGCATTCAAGTTATACGCAAATCGTGTGTTTACATAATTATTTATTAAAGTATGTGTTTGCAAATGACCTCTTTGCAACTGTTTTCTTCATAACAAACAAATCTTTGTAGGTACCGTATTTCGTCGAATTACCTCCCGTGGGGTTTATTTTTAAGAGTGGAAATTTTGAGGGGATGGTATTTCTAGGAAATGCGGTATGTTGAAGCAAGACCTATAAAAATGAACGTAAATAAGCGACGAATACAAGTGTTATCTGAGAGAACTCAATGTAACTCAGCAGTGAGTGCACACGCCGATGTGAATAAGTATTGAACGGAACAGACATTGGCGCCCCGCACACTAGTTGACAAGTTGTGCACTAAAAATTTAGAATTTTGTGCTCGCGCCAAAGCAAACATAATGCTAAACTGGTGGCACATATAAATGGAAAATTGACTACCGTATTTCCTCGAAATACCCCCCTCAAAATCGGCACTATGAATTTGTGGTCCGGGAAATGCATAACAGACGTTCAAAACACTTACTTACTTACGTTAGCACATCGTTTTTACCATCTACATCCTTATATAAGGCTGTAAAATCTTATAAATGGTGGTTATTGTTGCATTTTTCACGTTTTTCTCTCAAAATTTTCACTCTGAAAAAATAAACCCCCGGGGGGTAATTCGAGGAAATACGGTACATCATTTTTCGAAATATTCTCATGTGCAAATGATCAGCCCAATCTTGCTAAAATTTTGTGTCAATGTGGGGCCAACATTTCTTTACATTGGTCCCAAATGGCACCCCCCAGCACCCCCCTAGTCAGCCGTGACTGCCTTCTATATTTTTCTCGATTTTTTTTCTGGCAAATATAAGTGGAAAATTTCGGAATCCCACACAGAGTATTGCTGCGGGAAAGCGCGCTGCCATTTTTGGCATGCTGCCAACACAAGTAATGGATATGCTTGTGTTGGCAGTTTTTTGATGAAAAAATATCACAAATGGATCGCTCGGAGTCGCACATAGGTTGCAGGGTTATTTTGACCCCCTGCTGGCACCCCACTGCTGCTGCCCCACAAAAATCCATCCCAAATTGCGGATATCAGCCACCTTATAACATTCAAACCTATTGAGAATTTTATAAGTGCAAACATTTTGATTGTGATTGCAAAAACCACAAAATTACACTTTCTGGGAATGACCTATTCATCTGTCTGGCCCATTTACACAAAATACAGGACACATTGCCAGTTGTCCCCTGATATATGTTTAACAGATAATTGTTGTCTGAATTCAATGGGCACCAGCATATAATGATTTGCATCCTGGTGTCGCAGAGGCTGGTCATGCTTTTATGGAAATGCTGTCTTTGAACAGTGGTATTTTCACTGGTGGCCATAAATGAAGACTTTGTGCAACGATGTGGTGTAGGACCCGCCACATGTTGCTCATGACACTTAGGAAGCCAGTCCTGGCCACCATGTGCTGTATGATAAGCCTGGGGCTGTGTAAGGCACATTAGTTCCAATATATGTTTTGTTCAAAAAAAAGATTTCAGGTTTGATCTTCGGCAAAATTTTGGTGTGTGGGTTGTGAGGGGGTGGAAAAGTTGCAGGAAGTTACCATCTCATATGTCAAGAAAAATCAGTGGCCTAAACCATCCCCAACCAATTTTATAAATAAATCAAATTTCAGCCTGAACAAAAATTTGTATGGATTTTTCATTTATATTTGCCAGAAAAAAAAACACGACAAAAAATATTTTCAGCAGCAAGGGTGGCCTGAAGGGGTGCCCCCTTGGGTATATAAAGTACGTAGATACTTGATGGCACCCTCACACAAGATGACAGCTTGCATGTGAGTGTTTTAAAACATGGCTTTGTGAAAAAATTTCAATTTTCCATTTAAATTTTCCACCAGTTTTTTACAGCAAAATGGCCCCAAGAGTGCCATGGAACTTTTTGCTTTAGCGGTAGCACCAAATTCTCAATTTTTAGTATACTCGGCGTACGTGATACTCTGCCCTCGCACTGATTTATGTCTCGTGTTGGAAGCGTGCCAATGATCATTAAATCATGCGATTTCCGTAAAAATATGAAAAAAATTCATCGATGTGAATATGTTAATGAATAACATTATAACAACAATCATATTTGTTCATCTTTTTATGAAACTCGGACGTGTTAACCATCGTTGGCACACTTCCAGCGGGAACCACGCGTGCAGGGTGTAAAGTAACCGGAGTATACGCAACTTTTTTATGTGATGTGTGGGTCGCCATTCGGTCTGCGAATGAATAGGTATACGTACCGAAATAATCAGCCATTCAATCCGCAGCGCGATTTGTTTTTTGCTTCATTTGTCTGTGGTCAATTTCTCGTGACTACAATCTTGGCAAATGGTCAGTTTTCGCAGCATTTTCTCTGATGTACGTAACATCGTCTGTTGGTGTCTCTTTAGTTATGTAATTGGGATGCGGACCGATAGGTAAATACCCAATTTGATTGACTGAAATGTTATGAAAAAGATGGACTTTTATGGTTTACCTGGTAAAATAGCGACGAAGGCTGTGGGAACAATGCGACCAACGATAAGGGGATGACTCTGTTCCAGTGATTACAATTTTTAACCCACTACCAAACTTGTGAGCTGCTTCAAATGGCCGCCGCGCCAGGAACTAGTGTGCTAATGGAGCATTTACAAAAAGGCGTCAAGCCGGGGACGTATCCAGGATTTTTGTAGCGGGGGGGGGCTACTTGTTTACGGAGCCCGGCCAACGGAAGGCTCAACCGTTGGCGTTGGCACTGGCGCCAGGAACTGGTGTTTATGTACGTGAATATGTATACACACATTTTACAGCGCCAGAGTACAGGGTTATAGGGAAGTGTGTTTACAGGTACAAATCTGCTTATAATATCAAGGGCATGGAGGGAAATGCGCGCCTGCGCGCAAAACTTTTGAACACCCATGAAAATTTTATAGGAAAAGCTGCATTTCCCGGAATTTTCTGGGGGGGGGCAGCCCCCCGCCCCCACCTGGATACGGCCTTGCGTCAAGCGCCAGCGAAAAATGACGCCATTCCTTTGTCAATTGTCAGTCTGTTTGTCAATCGATCAGTTCGCGTATCAATTTAAACATTATCCGGGACTCGGGACATCCAGAGTTGATTCCCTGTCAACGTTGTGCAATATAATCGAAATATTTAGAGGAAAATAGGGGTGTAAAAAATTACTCCCCCAGAAATCAGTACCTAAGGACAAATAACCGGGTTGCCACCTTCCCCTATCTTTCTCGATCTCTAAGTGATTTCTCGCTGCCCCATCCAGGCAGACACCAAGATCAGCACTGATAGCCTCTGCAAAGGTGGAGCTAACATCGAGGCAACCATATTTTCCTCATTACCCCAGTGGGACAGACTCGACAGGCAAGATTGTCCGGAGGACATCGCCATGTTTCTGTTCCTGTGCGACACCAGCCTTATCAACATCGAGAAGTCGACCTAGTTGACTTTAGAGGCTGGTGAACAACGGTATAACTAGACAACAGGGTCAGTCCACCGGACATTTGACAAGTGTGACATTTTTCAGGGTTCGGGTTTGGCCTCTGTATAAATTGAAACTGCGCCACTTTCGTGTCGATTGGCACTTTGGCATTTTTCGAGCTCTAGTTAGGAATTTTGCAACTTCACGTGGCATTTTGACTGGCTGGATTTGACACGGAAAAGGTGCTACGATGAAAGCACAAACATGATCCATTTTCTATACGGTCTCTAAACATATTTATATGCAGGAAGATCATCGTGGGCCGCCATCGTGATATGATTCTCGAACTGACCCTAAAGCACCTGCACGATACCAATTTCAATAGAGGCAATCCTGTCAATCTGAAAGTTGGCATAATGGTCGTTGATGCTGACCACCTGGCCGTCAGGATCCAGTGAATTCACATTTTTCAGATTTTAAAAAGTCTTTCACACCTGGGTTTGGTCACTTTATATTTTTATCGAATTTTTATTTAAAATATTACAAATTTTGTTCCGCAGAGGTTAATGTTGCATTTGTGAAAATAAATACATGGGCATCACAAATAGTATAAATACCTATCATAACCCATTGAATAATGAACCAAAAGTAATACAATTTTTCATAATAATATTTCGTTTTTACTATGCAATAATTAATTACGAAATTTATCGCAAAGTTTTATTCATTAAATTATGGCAGGATTCTGAGCGAAGTATTCACTTCCACTCGGTTTGAATGGTGCCATGATCCCTTAAGTGCGTTAGAAATAGAGCTCAAACTTTTTCGTCTACCTGTCGCAATGGCAGCATAAAAAAGAAACTCGTTATGTACTTTTTTATAGTATATTTCAACGTAGCGCTTTTTTCTGTGCATTGTTTGCACTGAGACTTGCAGTTATGTACTTGTTTGTATTGGTTGAGAGTCTGCTTGTAGAACCTGCAGCGAACCTAAGGTAGTGAAGTGCATAGTTGTTAAAACGTATTTACATTTACTCAAACAGTACTTATACTCATGTACTCAGTAAATACGTTTACGTATACTTTTAAAAAGTACCTGTACTCGCTTTTACGTATACTTTTTGAAAGTACTCGAGTACATAAACCGTATTTCAGATGTTTGTTTTCAGGCTTCTCCAAGGCAAAGATGGTAAAAAGTTGAGACAAAAGTGAAAAATAGGGAGAAAAATGCAAAAAAATACCTAGCTGAAAATAGGCAAATAACACATGAATTAGTGAATTCGAAGGTTAAAATGGTGAAAAAGGCATGAAAATTAGTTATTTTTAGTGAAAATTTGGGCAAAATTCCTGAAAAATACTCACTTTTACGTTTTCTGGGGGCAAAAGTATTTGACTCATGTTTACTCATGTGTAAAAGTAAAAAACTTTTACTTTATGTTTTCTGTACTCAGGGGGTGAGTAAAAAATAAATACTCTACGTTTACATATACTTTAAAAAAGTACCTGTACTCGCTTTTACATATACTTTTTGAAAGTATTCGAGTACATAAAACATATTTCAGATGTCTGTTTTCAGGCTTTTTCAAGGCAAAGATGGTAAAAAGTTGAGACAAAAGTGAAAAATAGGGAGGAGAAAATGCAAAAAATAGCTGTCAATAGGCAAATAACACATGAACTAGTGAATTCGAAGGTTAAAATGGTGAAAAAGGCACGAAAATTAGCTATTTTTAGTGAAAATTTGGGCAAAATTCCTGAAAAATACTCACTTTTACGTTTTCTGGGGGTAAAAGTATTTGACTCATGTTTACTCATGTGTAAAAGTAAAAAACTTTTACTTTATGTTTTCTGTACTCAGGGGCTGAGTAAAAAAATAAATACTTTACGTTTACGTTTACTTTGAAAAAAGTTTGGTACTCTTAACAACTCTGGCGCAGTGTAGTGTAAAGGCCATATGCGAGCCAATATCCTTACCTGACCGTTGAGTGCTGACAGTGCAAAAAAATCTACATTGGCTGCACGTGTGCAGCGCTTTTTAGATGCCTTCATAGCATAAATATCGTTGAGTTTTAGCTTGTGTGTCGGAAGCCGCAACTTGTTTTTTTGTCATTTGTATCACGCACATTAATTGACAGCCGAAATTCCCAAATAAGCTGATAAATATTTGAAACATCGTTTAGTGAACTGAAAATAATCAGTTTCGGTCTCCGTCAACAGTTGATGGACTCTGAATACATTCTGGTAAATTCAAATGTGTAATGTGATTGATCTGCTTTGGAAATTGCAACTATCAACTGATCTGCGTATACTCGGCCGACCGTGCCGATTTTGCATTATGACTAATATTGCTGACTAATAATTTCCGCCTTTCTTTTATTCGATCATTTCTCTTTTCCAAATTTTGCTTCTCAAATTTGCGCGTGATGAAATTGAGGCGTCCAATTCTAAAGCGGGAATTAGAGCTCAGCGTCGATTCGACGTGAAATGATGACGTGAAATGTTTTCGTGAAATTAATTACACGAGTGTGGATCATGCTACGGGTCTACAATTTTCTAAGGATAATATATGAATCAATACCTTAATCGTGTCCAATACTGAGTGTTATCAGCCACAACTAGAGCGAATTGAAAAATTCAATTTTTATCATTTCACGTCATCATCATTTCACGTCACAGTGTCAGGGAACAACTTGACATTTCACGTCAGACTTTTGCTTGCAATAGTCTGACGTGAAATGTCAAGTTGTTCCCTGACGTAAAATGATGACGTGGAATGATAAAAATTGAATTTTTCAATTCGCTCTAGTTGTGGCTGATAACACTCAGTATTGGACACGATTAAGGTATTGATTCATATAATATCCTTAGAAAATTGTAGACCCGTAGCATGATCCACACTCGTGTAATTAATTTCACGAAAACATTTCACGTCATCATTTCACGTCGAATCGACGCTGAGCTCTAATTCCGGCCTAAAAGTCGACAAGTCCAAAATATGAAAATTTCGAGTTAGGCCCGGAAACGTCATCTGGGGCTACGTCTGCACATTTTTCATCATTTTCCATAAATTTTTTGACCTCACATGCTTGGCATAGTGCCAAATTTGACATTTTTTGGGAAAAATGCAAAAAAATTGGGAACGAAGTCGACAAGTCCACGTAGTTTTGAGCTAAAAGTCGTCACGTCCAGCCTCCACTTCCTTTTTTATGGGAAAAAAGCGCAAGAAATGTGATAAGTCCACTATGGAAACCGATTTCTAAAAGGCGACAAGTCCATAATTTCTCCATAAGGCGGCCTCGGCTTCCCCGGGAACAAAAACGTTATCGCGTGCAAGAAGTCGACAAGTCCATTTCCCTCCCCAGAACAGTTTTGCTCTGACCGAATGGAATTTTGTGGACCCCCCATTTTTCACATATGATATAGGTACGTTGAGATTAGGGGCTGAAATTTTGACACTTTATTGTCAACATATGGAACTTAATGGAAAGCATGAGAGAGCCAAATTGGACATGCACCACGGGCCTGGAATTGGGTCTGAAACTTAAAATGCGATTTACTCAAAATCGCATTTTGTGGACTTGTCGACTTTTACAATTAGAGGCCTCAATTACGTCCCAACAAATCAATCAGGTCAATGCACACGTCAAGTGACAATAAACGTTGCAATTCATGTGTGACGTTGCGCATTCGCTTTCAAGTGCTCAAGAGAAGGACTGACAAGAGAATTCTTGCTTAAACTTAAGCATACCGTATTTCCTCGAAATACCCCCCCCCCCTCGAAATACCCGCTCAAAATGGCCACTATGAATTTATTAGCCCCCCCCCCCTCGAAATACCCCCAAATTGAGTGTGAAGGGAACGTTAATGACAATAGATGCGTTTTGTGATCCGGGCAATGCAAAACACACGTTTAAAACAATGACTTGTTACGTAAGAACAGGGTTTATACCATCTACATACTTACATAAGTCTATAGACCCTTATACATGGCAGTTATGGTTGCATTTTCGTCTGCGTATGTTACAAACGACAAATCGGTACTGGAAGTTCTAAAAATTTCTGGCAAAATAATAAACCCCCCTCGAAACACCCCCTCGTTTACCCCCCCCCCCCCTCAAAATTCTCACTCTGAGACGATCACCCCCCGATGGGTATTTCGAGGAAATACGGTATGTCACGTTTCACACAACTCAACTCACCTAAGTATCACCTTACGACTCGCAGAATCAGGCCCAATCCACTATCAAACTATCTCCAACAATAAAAAATTCTCCAACCCCTCCCCCCCCAAAAAAACCCCCACCAACCACAATCACCCCTAGCGCACCAACAATGACCGCGGTGGAAGAGGCGCTCGACTCGATGTTGGGCACGTTGCAGCGCTCGATGAGCCAGGTCTCCGTGGGCGGAGTCTCGCACGCGCCCAAGGGAAACTGTGCTGCTTGTGGCAGACCCATTGTGGGACAGGTTGGGGGGGGGGTTGACTTGGGGCACTCACGGACTGACCGGTCGTGCAAAATTCCGTGCAAATACTACGTATGGGGTTTTGGCCGACTATTGGCAGGGCCTGTATTTTTGCTAGGAGCCGCTGCCAATTTTCAGTGGTGTAATTCTGAGAAAACTCTCCCCCCCCTTGAATAACGCCCGTGGGGAATTATTATTTCGTCAGACTTTTTTGAGGAGGGAACTAATCGAGGGTGAATTCTTCAAGGGAGGGATTATTATTTTGTCTAAATTTTTATCTCAATCTATAAGTCTATGTTTCTATCCACTCCTTCATGGAATATGCGTCATTTACACCATAAGGTGCAATTTTTGTTCAAATTGGACACAACAAATTGATCATATGCCTTAAGGGGGAATTATTCAAGGGGTTATTATTTTCCTCACTTGTCTTACAGGGGGAATTATTCAAAGGGGTGAATTATTCAAGCAAATACGGTAGTCTCTGTCCATTTAATTCAATATAATTTTTCAACACCCAGATAGTACTGGCCCTAGACCGCCCCTGGCACGCGGAACACTTCGTCTGCGCCCAATGTGGTGAACCCCTAGCTCACCGGGGATTCTATGAGCGCGGAGCCAAGGCCTATTGCGATGTGGATTACCACAAGCTGTTCAGTCCCAAGTGTGGCTATTGTAGCGGACCTATTAAGGAGGTTGGTGTGGTCTTGTGTTGTTGGCTTTTTTGGTCTTGTCCTTCTGTCTTTTGTCCTGTTGCACAAAAACTGACGATAATCTGTGAAGTGACAAGTACTACCGGTAAACTAACAATATAGTAAACTCATATATCAGCTTCTGAGCGCATCTGAGTTTACCGGAATGTGTCATTTTGAATCTCCGTCAACTGTAGTTGACGAACAGCTCACTTCGGTAAACTCAACCTCATTTCGTTCAAAGCTGATAAATGAGTTTACTAAATTGTTAGGTTTCCTGCAGTAAACTAGTGTGCGTAGCGCCATTATCTACACACTCCACTCAAATATCACATGCAAAATGCCTTGCCCAGCGCTGCATCACGGCCATGGACCGGCAGTGGCACGTGGAGCACTTCATGTGCGCCCAGTGCGGCCGCGAGCTGTCCGACGGCGCTTTCCACGAAAAGGACGGCAAAGCGTACTGCAGGGAGGACTTTTTCCGGCTTTTTGGACCAAGGTGTCACAATTGCCAGCAGCCGATTACTAGCGACTTTGTGACTGCACTTGGCGCGCAGTGGCATCCAGACTGCTTGATTTGCGTGGTCAGTTGGGGTCGGGCTCTTGACCTGGCATGTCGCTTTTTTGCGGTTCAACATGCATTATACCATATTCCCTGAAAATACCCCCCGGGGTGATTGTGTCGTAGTGCAAATTTTGAGGGGAGTTTTTATTTCGTCAGAAATTTTCGTAAAATTCGTGAAACCGTTCAGCAGTGTTTTCTGTATTTACTGTAATTGGCAACCGAGGAAAATACTACGGAAACTGCATTGTCGCGTTCTATGAAGTCGACCGCGGCTACTGAATAAATACCTGCATAATGTGCCACATCTCGGAGCCGCACCTTTCACCCCTCATTAAGCCCCCCCCCATGTCGCAGGACTGCAACCGTCGCCCGGAAGACGGGCACTTCTACGCGGAACAGGGCCATCCGCTGTGCGCGCGGCACTTCCACGCCCGCCGCGGCTCCGTGTGCCACCAGTGCAAAAACCCCATCAATGGCAAGTGTGTCACCGCCATTGGCAGGTTGGTATTTTGAAGGCTTTGTTGTTGTTGTTTTTGGGGGGTGTCAAAAAATCATGTCGTCTTGAATGTTCAGCCGTTTATTCCGCTTACTGTATCCCTAATTGATCGAAATACGGTCAAGCGATCAGTAAAAATTTACTCAAATTTAATATTTTACAGTACATTTTACATCACTTGACATATTGCACACATTTGACGTTTGACAAAGCATTGGACATAACTTGACACTTTACATACATTTGACATTTTTCTGGGAATGTTTACATAACTTGACATAACTTTTTGACATTTTTACATATGTAACTTGACAGAACATTTTTTACATACTTTTGAAATTTTTCAGAGAATTTTACAGGGTCTGGGATTTCAGATTAATAAATACAGGTTAATAAATATCTTGCCACTAGGATCTTTACTTATCACTTACATACAAGTCATCTTCTCACTTGCAACGTCCATGTGCAAATCCACTGTCAACCCCCCCCCCCTCCCCCACGCAGGCGCTACCACCCGGAGCATTTCCGCTGCGCCGAGTGCTCGGCCATGCTAAACCGGAACACCTTCAAGCAGTTCGAAGACAGGCCCTATTGTTTCCGTTGTATCAGGAAACTGACCAGACCCGTGCAGCGCACCCAGGTGACAATCCCAGACCCTGTATGATGCCCTGTGAAATGTCAAATGTCATGCAAATTGTCAAAAGTCATGTAAAATGCCCTGGAAAATGGCTAACGTACGTTTGCCATTTTCCAGGGCATTTTACACGACTTTTGACACTTTGCATGACATTTGACATTTTACAGGGCATTTTACACGGTCTGGGATTGCCACCAGGCACCTGTGCAGGTGGCGCACAACTCTGTTTGAGAGTTTGAAAATGGGATTCGGTGGTTTGTGTAAAGGGTTTGTGTGAAGTGATTGATTTGATGGTGGGGTGTTTTTGGTAGTTTTTGAGGGGCCTGTTTCTCGAGAAAATTTATAGAGTTAGCTTTACTCCAGTTTACTAATACTGTCCTTATAGGTCACGCAGTAGTCTTATTAGAAAGCTCCATAGCTTTTTTAGCTAAATAGCTAGAAATTGTGCTTATGATCAGATTTCATTTGTGTTTTGTGTGCATCAGTTTTTCATCCTCTCAGTATTTTTCAGCTGTCAAACCCGCTTGCTCAAACTATTTTACATACCTATTTCGCTCTCACTAGAATAAAATTGGTCGGCTAAATAATCATTTATATGGATCACACGAAAAACACTCTAAAAAAACAAATGAAAATCACAAAATCGCGCCAATCAAAGTTGGTAAAGCCATCAATAATCACCCCCAAAATCGGAACAAATCACCGCCGCAACGGGGGTCCACGGGCACCCCCGGCACCGAGGACCCTTTCCAATCTCTCAGCTGTCTGGATCACTGTGCATCCCTCGCTGGGCGACGTGGCCGCCGAGCTGGACCCTTCAAACTTGCTGCAAGCGTCGAAAATGAACGAGTGATCTTGGACACGTGCCAAGTCTATGTTGCGTCGCAGCCGCTGCGGTTGGTTGTGCTGCGATTTGCTGCGGCGCGGCGCCGCAGCTGCGGCCGCCATTTTTGCGTTTTCATCGTTTGAAGGGTGCGATGCGCGCGCGGCGCGACCGCTCGGCTTGGGCGTCTGTGATATGCGGTTTTGGTGACCAGCGCGGCTTGTCAAGTTACAAACCTAGGGTTTAGAGTGAAGAAAAGTGCTTCATTGCATTTCAGGCGTTTTTCATTCTTGACGTCACTTGACAAGGTACGTAATTGGATGCCAGTTCTGCAGACTGTGAGTCACAATCACCGCGATTAATGGCGGCCCACACACTAGTTGACACACATGTGTCAACTAGTGGGTAGGCCGCCATTATTAAATCTCCGTAAAACATTTGAGACTGTACCAGTGGAGGTGGTGGTCTACTGCCGCCGGCACTGTTCAACTGCACTTCCGACCTCGCCGCGCTGGCGAACTTGTAAAACGCCTTGTCCAAGTTTCGTTCAATGTCTTCAGTATTTCTCGTCGCTGGATGAATATTCTTGTTGTGCATCGTGTGCGATGAGGTGCCCACGTCGAAATCGTCGGAAGTGGAGTTTTGACTGCTTGGCGCCGTTGATAGACTCTGACTTTGGGCGGTCAGCATGCTCGCGCTTAGGTAGTCTGAAGGTTGTGTCGGTTCAGTTGTTGCTGCTAATGAATTTGTTATAAGTTTTTCATTAAAATTTTCACATTTATTATTGTATATTATTGAGGTCGGTGTCAAATCACTCTGCACTTTAACAAGCCGCCCTCCCCGAAAGGCGACGTTCCCGTCTAAAGTCATCTTGTAAGCTCTCCCAGCAGAGACAAAAGTAAGCGAGATTTAAATTTAAAAAATAAAATAGGTACCTAGTTAAAATAAAATATTTTGTCAAAATGTCACAGTAAACAGTGACAATAAAAAACAAAGTTAGAAAAAATAAAAAGAAGTGCAAATGTATCAAAATTCATTGTGACAAATTAAGCCAATTCACAACTTGTAAAAAAACCCAAGACCACACTATTTCTCACTCACCAACACTATTCGCTCGGTCACATTGTGGTGAAGAGGCCAGTGGCAAATCATTGGGGTCAAAATGAGGCCTATCAGTGTATGGTACACTTTTGGCACTGTTTAAACTAGCTGTATTTCGACCATTTTGGAAGTGAGTTGAAACTCTGGATGTGAATGCGCTGAAAATGGAGGTGTCCACCGAGCTTGGGTCGGCCTGTGGAGGTTTTATGGTGCTTGTTGTTGTTGTGACTCTGCTTAAGCAACACTGGCACTGCATCGTTCACCTCGAAAATTTGGGAAACTCATAAATCTGTTTTGCACACATTTGAGTTTACCACAATGAGGAATCAGTCAACTTCTGTTGACGGCGTTCAAAAATAATTCATTGTGGTTCAAATAATAATTCAAATCAGTTCAAAACAGATTTATGAGTCGCCCTACTTTCAATGGTGTAATAGTTTGGATACCTAGTTTGTAACAACGAAAAAAATAACCCGACACGCTTACGCGGGCAACCCACGGTTCACTTTGCGAAGTTTCCCAATTTAATTCCGTTTCGGTTTGCATGTAGACAAATAGAAACACATGCAATACCAAATGCATTTGGTTGGGATTCCATGAAAAAAACTAGTCCGGATAACTAATTTTGACATGACAAAAATTTACCTGATAAGCTAATGCTTGCATCATCAAAGTATCGGGCACTATCCTCATTGGTCTAATTTCAGTCATGAGCACACTGGCGGGAATCTCGTGGAATCCAATGTGATGAATAAAACGGGCCAAAATTTTGCTGGCCGGACCTTGTAGGCGCTTTGTGTGGATCTGAAAAAAAGTGAGAAAAAAATTTGAGCGACGTCTTGCTAAAGCCGGAATTAGAGCTCAGCGTCGATTCGACGTGAAATGACGACGTGAAATGACGTCGTGAAATTAATTACACGGGTGTGGATCATGCTACGGGTCTACAATTTTCTAAGGATAATATCTGAATAAATACCTTCATTGCAAGCAGCAGTCTGACGTGAAATGTCAAGTTGTTCCCTGACACTGTGACGTGAAATGATGATGATGTGAAATGATAAAAATTGAATTTTTCAATTCGCTCTAGTTGTGGCTGATAACACTCAGTATTGGACACGATTAAGGTAAAACTTTTTTTTGAAAAACACTTGAAACCTGATTTACTCTAATAAAGTATGCGCCAGAGTTGTTAAAATACCGGTATTTTTGGAAAGCGTAAGCGTAAGCGTAAATACACTTTCCAAATTTTGAGTATGGATACTAAAAGCGTAAGGTATTTTTAAAATACCTAGGAAAGCGTAAAAAAAAGCGTAAGCATAAAATTTTTCTAGAAAGTGCTCCTGCTGTTGAGCATGGGGAAACACCCTAGCTTTCACTTTTAGACGACTTTATATATCATTTCCATTCATTTTTTCACATCATTTCATCAACACGATCACCATATAACAACACAACTTCATCTAACTGGGACCCACCGTATTACCTTGAATTATCCAGCCCCCTTGAATTAACCCAATCCCCCCGCCCCCTCAAAATTGGCTCGGGAAATAATAAACCCCCTCGAATAAGCCCCCCTCGAATTAACCCCCCTAAAATTTCGCTGGCGAAATAATAAACCCCCACAGGGGTATTTCGAGGTAATACGGTAAGTGCTGTTGACGGAATCCATCGTCGCCCCAAAAATTCCTAGTCTGACGCCACGATATTGCAGGCGACAGAATTTTAGCACAATTTGTACATGTACCACCATCTTCAGTGTGTTTATGCACACACGCAGTAATTTTATTTTGGTACGCATTGTCGTTCATATTGTTTTTTTGTAGTTTCACGCTTTTTGAAAACCGTAAAACTGGGCCGCGTGAAAAGTTTTTTTACGCTTTTAGTACCCGGGTAATTCGGCCAGGAAAGCGTAATAAAGCGTACAGGTATTTTATGAAAGCGTAAGCGTAAGCGTAAGTATAAATACCCATTTACCCGGGTATTTCGGGTAAGCGTAAATACGCTTTCGCAACTCTGGTATGCGCAGAATCCAACCATAATTTTATGAATAAAATCTTATATAAAACCAATTATTCCATAGTAAAAACGAAATATCATGATGAAAATGACTTTATAATTTTGGTTCATTATTCAGATGGGTTATGGTAGGTTTCCATACTAGATGTGATGTCATCCGACTATAGGTAGTTAAAAAACGCACCGCATGTTGAGCCCATCTCATAACCGTCCTGTATTTAGTCAACTCTGCAGCATTCAAATGCGGCCTGGACAACACTAACTCAAGCACATTGGGCGAAAGTAGAGCGAATTCGTCGCGGTCCAGAACCGAATCTCCGTGTGAATCGATGAAGCTTAGCAGCTGCGATTGTACGGGGTGTGTGTTGATATTGAATTTGATGTGCATTTTGACCACTTTCTTGGAATGAGACAATAGAAAAATTAAACATTGTTTCATTAGTTTGCCCATAGTTACATAAAATACCGTATTTATTCAAATAAGTCCCCGCTCTTGAACCATTCCCCCTGTTAGACGAGTGAGAAAAACCGACCCCCTTCAATACACCCCCCCCCCTCCCCTTAAGGCCACAGGATCAATTTTTATGTCCAAATTGAACAAAAATGGCGTGTTAGTGTGTTTATAAAGCATTTTTGTTGAATGATATGATCGAAACATGCTTGAAAATTTAAACGAAGAAATAATTCCCCCCTTGAATAATCCCCCCCCCCCCTCAGAAAGTGTGACGAAAAAAGTATTCCCCAGGGGATGGGAAACTGATCGCTTCACCAAAACAACTTACCCTCTGCATGAAGCTCTTTGTCGCTTTATAGTGGACATATCGTTCGCCAGTGGCCAGAAGCAGGCAAGCTGTTTCTGTGCAAATCATTTCGTAAGCGCATTCCTGTGCAGATTTTCTCAAATCGTCCATAGCAAAATGATCTGCCGCATTCATCAGACCTGTGAAGTGGTGTTATTATTTCTGAGATTACGGTAGTGATGCTTAGGTCGATTTCCACTTACCAATTATAGTTTCTGGCTGGAAAGTGGTCAAACCAGTGTGCGCAAATTCTAGCAATTGCTGGAACACTGGCGGTTCGAATTCCTCGATTGTGACTATCGATTTGTTTGTGCACAGCGCTTCAAGGGCCTGTTGAATTTAAAAATTGATTAAAAATGAAAATAAATTACCATATTTCCACGGAATACACCCAGGGGGATAATCCGAGGAGGTAATAAATATAATTATAATTTCGCCAACAAATTTTGAGGGGGATAATCAAAGGGGGGCTTATTCGAGGGGTAATAAAAAGATTCAAGGGGGTTAATTTGAGGAAATACGGTAATCTCCGTAAAAATGATGACTGAAATTGAAAAACGCAAACCTACCTCAGGTGAAATGATGCTAGCTGCCGACTTTTTATCCTGCCCGCCACTTCTCTGCGCCTGTCCATTGGCCGTCAAAATTCTCTGCAGCTTGGCAAAATTCGGCATGGCCGTTTTCGATTTCGCCTCGATTTCCGATGATCTAGACGAACTGAATCCATTGCTGCCGGGCGATTGCAAGCCGCCCGGTTGAAAATCCCAATCGAAATTTGAATAGCTATCATTTTGGGCGCTTTTGACGTTCTGATAAATGGCCTGGAGGCAATCCCAGACGCTGTAAAATGCCGTGTAAAATGTCAAATGTCATGCAAAGTGTCAAAACTCACATAAAATGCCCTGCAAAATAGCGACTCGGTCGTCATTTTGCAGGGCAGTTTGCGTGACTTTTGACACTTTGCATGACATTTTACATTTTACAGGGCACTTTACAGGGTCTGGGACTGACACCTGGGTTATGCCGGCGTTGGCTAAATTCTGGTAGTGATTCGTGTGAGACGCGCGCGCGGCTGCGGACCGAGGGCCGCACAGCAGCTTGTAGAACACTCTGTTGAATAGTGATAATGATTATGAACTGGATCGGTTCATAATGTCATGAATAGTGGCGTAAGCGCTCTTGGCGCTTGGCGCCATGCCCATGAAAAGCGTCATAGCGCTATTTTTTGTGGCGCTACAAAATTCCTGGCGCTGGCGCTACTGGCGCTGGGCGTCGAAAAACCGCCATGACGCTTGGGCTTTGGCGCCAACGTCCTGGCGCTTTTACATCACTAGTCATGACTCACATGCTTCACACACAAACGCTCAAAACAGACCTGCTTCTAACAGCCAAAATGGCCCTAACACCCAGCACTGGCACCTTGTCCTTGCCCACGATGAACACCACGTCGCACAGGTGCGGCACGGCCGCCAACCTGCGCAGGTCGGTCACCAGCGACGGCAGGTTGTGGAAACCCTGCAAGATTGGTGGATATACATATAAATGGTTACCTGAATAGGCATTCAGCTCACTATGAATTGTTCATAAAAACTATGAAGTGTTTGCATTCATGTTTATTGGAGCGATTGTATTTATTTAGTGAAAAAATGGAGTTAGATTCCAATTCAAATATTTAGTCTGTTTCATATCCCCTTTAATTTGCGTGCAGCTCAAAGTTCTATCTATTTGTTAGACCTTTGGCATGTCATCAAATGGAAATTTATTCAACGAGATATTTATTTACATCGTTCGAAATAGTCGTATTGATCCGAACTTCATACTCCACAACAATCTACCGTATTTCCTCGAATTACCCCCGGAGGGTTTAGTTTTTCAGTGAAAATTTTGAGCGGGGGTTAAACGAGGAGGGTATTTCGAGGAAACACAAAAAAACACCCAGCTTGTTACCACCACTAAACTCTCAAATCCGAAACACTCACCTCCAAACACAGAGAATCATCGTCCCGCCCCTTGTCACACTTCGACCCGCCAGCCGCACTTTCACTGGCGCAACTAGAGGCATTCGAACCGTCGTTCGACACGGTCGCATAATGACTGTGGCTCGAATTTCTACCCAAACTGTTGACGATTATGTCGCTGGCGATATTGCCCGCTTGCACGTGAGTTGACTGGGGGCAATCCCAGACCCTGTAAATGACCATGTAAAATGTAAAATGTCATGTAAAAGTGTCAAAAGTCATGGGAAATGCCCTGCAAAATGGCAAACGTACGTTTGCCATTTTGTAGGGCATTTTACATGACTTTTGACAGTTTGCATGACATTTTACATTTTACAGGGCCTTTTACAAGGGCTGGGATTGGCACCTGGTTTCCGGTACGATTTATGGTGGAATATTCGGCTGGCATGGCGAGTTTTAGACTGGAAAATGAAGTGGGGAAAATTGGTGGGATGGAAGGTGTTATTGAAAGCATCCGTTGAAGATTTATTTGGTGAAGGCTATAAGAATTCTAACGTCATTATTGCTGTGGAAATAGTTTTCGCACCGGAGGCCACCCAATTTGTCGCGCGTGCGTGGATTTGCCGGATTTGCACAATTCGCGCGATTGCAAAAAGTGTCAAGCAACGAGCGCCGCAAGGTGGATGACATGAGAAAGCACACTTTGCACACTTCACGGCCAAACCAAGTGTCACGTGTTGGCCGTTTTTCATTTACGTATGTGGAATTGCGATGGTCGCCAGAATGCTCAGTAGCGATGACAAAAAAAACGTATAAAAATGTTTTCGGATTTTTTTTGAGTTTTCGATTTTGTTTTGTTTTTACACCCTCTAAAAAACGCAGTCTCCAAGAAATTTGAAATAACGTTTAAATTATTCGAGTGATGCAAACTCAAATGTAAGGATAACTCATAATGAAAACTGCAATCCATTTGTGGCTCAATGAAACATAAATCATGAAAGATAAGACTGCTGACTGTAGAAAATATAATAATAAAATTTAAATTGACTTCACACGTTCCACTAAATTTAAACGCTTTCAGGGAAATTGAAACGTGAAAAACTTATTTCTGAAACGACTTTTTCTACAGATTTTTGACATCGTTGATGCTCAGGGCTAAGCAACATGCAAATAAAATGAATCAATCCAACTAATTGAATGAAAAATGTAAAGTTTAGTGTGACAGCGAAAAATTTATGAGATTTATCGTTTTGAAGGAACAATGTATCGCAATAAAAAATAATGTTCGGCAAGCAGGGAAGGAAACAGAAATTTTAACACTACGCAGTACACACGCGCCCCACTTTTGCCTTTGTTTTTTTCAATATTAGACCTAATTAATATGAAAATAAAAACGGTACCAATGAACTTTCATCCATTTTTTATCGGATCGGGAGGGGGCCATCGAAATATTTTTCAATCATGCGATTGAGTTCAAAAACATATGAGCCATTAAGACTGTTATTTTTATGATAACATGCGACAGAATGTATCTACGCTACGCACATAGGTAATATAGTTTTCAACAGAAATGTCGAGAAATGATAAATCAGCTTTGAACGCTGAAATGATGAAAATGAGTCATTTTTAATCGTCGTCAACTGTGGTTGACGGACACATCATTACGGCAAACTCAAATGCGTTCAAAGCAGATTCAAGGGTTTTCAGAATTTCGGTTGTAAACTATTTAGTATGTGCAGGGTCAATTTGAACGAAAAGTACTAAATCTAGACCAGGTAACTGCATTTCTTCAAAATTAAAACTTAAGCTTAAACAAAAACAACAACTTTAAAATTAAGAGCCACTTCTGCACCATGTCAAATCACAGTTTGCATGAATTGAACAAATTTGTAAGACATTTTCCATGACATTTAAAAAATTTGCACATCATTTTGCATGACATTTGACACTTTACATGTTGTGCATGCTGACTATAAAATCAGAAACTTCCGAAAGTCCAAAATTTGTTCTTGGATGCATTAAACAGTGTAGTTTGCAAGGTGCGGGAACAACCACAATTTTCCTGTCACAAATCAAAGTGATTTCCCAGATAAATCATGACAACTCGTTTCAAATGAAAGAATGCGATTTGCGCGTCGAGTGGAAATATCCGCGGCGGTCGAAATAATAAAAATCCTTCCGTCAATGGAAGCAGTCAAGCAGAAAGCTCGAGGAAGGCTTTTCACATAGTAAATTACACTTTAAAGTGATATGAAAATAACATTTGATATAGAGTTATCAAATATTTAAAGCACTTCTTGTTTCATTTACATGTTGTGGAGATTCTATAAATCACGAGGGAAGGTTTATAAATATGCTCCGAAAAAAGCCAAATATTGACGAAAATCCGTTATGACAGGCAGGCTTCACAGACTTATTTTACAACAAAGATACATAGACGATATCCCATTTACACCCATCCACCTGTATCGCCATTGTCAAAAACACAATTCGCTGCGGATTATCAACAGCTCAAAATTCAAAAGCAATAAAATACAAAAGTCTCGCTGCACGTCGCCATTTGATCTGGTGTGAAAAATTAACAAGTGCACAAACAAGTTATCAAAAAGGACAATAAAAAGGGCACTTGATATGAATGGAGCAACCAGCGAACCATGACACGAAATTAACTTTCACTCTGTCACACTTTACGAGCACAAAATGCAATTGAAAATGACATACCTATGCGCAAATCAAAAGGGGTGCCCGAAAATGTGAAATACGATGAGAATTGTTTATTACTAGCAGGATTCTCTCCGACCTTCGGTCGGGTTTTGTGGTTCCCTACAATTAATACCATTGGAGAAAATATGATACTTTAGTTAAGTTTGCCCACATGCTAGGCATGTGTTTTGAAATGCGGTATGTAATCTACCAACAATAACAAGACCAATACCAAAGATGCAATGTTTTGGAATGGATTTTTGTAAACTTCTGTAAAATGGTTGGGCATGAAACTCGGTAGTAAAATGTAGACAGTTTGCGATTTGGTATGATGGTGTGCAGTGTGCATTCTGTGTGGTATAGGTTTTGTGATATGATAGTGTGGTTTTTGCAAGGTGTCAAACTTTGTTGTAATCTTCAATTGGTTACATTTGTGCTTTGCTGTTCTTTTTGTGTTTGTAAATCCTTGTGGTATAAATTGTAGAGAACCACAAAACCCAACTGAAGGTTGGAGAGAATCCTGCTATAGGTACCCACTACTCAGAGGCTTGCAAAAACTGACACCCCAATGGGGACCCCCCTCCAAATGGCACCCCCTGGGGAACCTCCCAAAAGTGGCACCCCCTGGGAACCGCCCAAAAATGGGACCTCCTAGGGCCCCACAAATATGGCACCCCCTGAGGACCACCAGAAAATGGCACCCCTTAGGGACCCCCCAAAAATGGCACCCCCTTGGGACCCCATAAAAATAGCACCCCCTGGGGACCCCCCAAACATGGCACCCCCTAGGAACCCCCACAAAAATGGCACCCCCTGGGGACCCACCCAAAGTTGGCTCCCCCTGGGGACTCTCCAAAAATGGCACCCCCCTGGGAACCCTGTGCATTCTGTGTGGTATAGGTTTTGTGATATGATAGTGTGGTTTTTGCAAGGTGTCAAACTTTGTTGTAATCTTCAATTGGTTACATTTGTGCTTTGCTGTTCTTTTTGTGTTTGTAAATCCTTGTGGTATAAATTGTAGAGAACCACAAAACCCAACTGAAGGTTGGAGAGAATCCTGCTATAGGTACCCACTACTCAGAGGCTTGCAAAAACTGACACCCCAGTGGGGACCCCCCTCCAAATGGCACCCCCTGGGGAACCTCCCAAAAGTGGCACCCCCTGGGAACCGCCCAAAAATGGGACCCCCTAGGGCCCCACAAATATGGCACCCCCTGAGGACCACCAGAAAATGGCACCCCTTAGGGACCCCCCAAAAATGGCACCCCCTTGGGACCCCATAAAAATAGCACCCCCTGGGGACCCCCCAAACATGGCACCCCCTAGGAACCCCCACAAAAATGGCACCCCCTGGGGACCCACCCAAAGTTGGCTCCCCCTGGGGACTCTCCAAAAATGGCACCCCCCTGGGGACCCTGTGCATTCTGTGTGGTATAGGTTTTGTGATATGATAGTGTGGTTTTTGCAAGGTGTCAAACTTTGTTGTAATCTTCAATTGGTTACATTTGTGCTTTGCTGTTTTTTTTGTGTTTGTAAATCCTTGTGGTATAAATTGTAGAGAACCACAAAACCCAACTGAAGGTTGGAGAGAATCCTGCTATAGGTACCCACTACTCAGAGGCTTGCAAAAACTGACACCCCAATGGGGACCCCCCTCCAAATGGCACCCCCTGGGGAACCTCCCAAAAGTGGCACCCCCTGGGAACCGCCCAAAAATGGGACCCCCTAGGGCCCCACAAATATGGCACCCCCTGAGGACCACCAAAAAATGGCACCCCTTAGGGACCCCCCAAAAATGGCACCCCTTAGGGACCCCCCAAAAATAGCACCCCTGGGGACCCCCCAAACATGGCACCCCCTAGGAACCCCCACAAAAATGGCACCCCCTGGGGACCCACCCAAAGTTGGCTCCCCCTGGGGACTCTACAAAACCCAACTGAAGGTTGGAGAGAATCCTGCTTTAGGTACCCACTTCTCAGAGGCTTGCAAAAACTGACACCCCAATGGGGACCCCCCTCCAAATGGCACCCCCTGGGGAACCCCCCAAAAGTGGCACCCCCTGGGAACCGCCCAAAAATGGGACCCCCTAGGGCCCCACAAATATGGCACCCCCTGAGGACCACCAGAAAATGGCACCCCTTAGGGACCCCCCAAAAATGGCACCCCCTTGGGACCCCCCAAAAATAGCACCCCCTGGGGACCCCCCAAACATGGCACCCCCTAGGAACCCCCACAAAAATGGCACCCCCTGGGGACCCACCCAAAGTTGGCTCCACCTGGGGACTCTCCAAAAATGGCACCCCCCTGGGGACCCCTCTCAAAATGGCACCCCATATGGACCCCCCCCGCAAAAAAAAATTTAGCACCCCCCTGAGGACCACCAAAAAATGGCACCCCTGGGGACCACCCAAAAAATGGCATCCCATGTGGACCCCCTTTAAATGGCACCCCCATATGTACCTCCAGAAAATGGCACCCCCTGGAGACCCCCCAAAAATGGCACCCCATGGGGACCCCCTCTAAATCCTGTAAACACAGCCCCTAGTTTGGAAACTCCTGTAAACTCAGCCCCTAATTTGGAAAATGGTATGAATATTTCAAAAAATCACTATCATCAATCCACAAATGCATCAATTCACAATTTTCAATTTTTTAGCCCCAGGGGTTAGACTTAAAAAGTTATGGTAATGTAGAGTAGAAATGGAGTGCACATCTCAAATCAGTGCAATAAAAAACCCACAAATGCATCATTTCACAAATTGAAAGTTTTTGTGCCCAGGGGTTCATTATCAGGGTTTTAGTAATGTGGTGTCAAAATGGAGTGCATATTTGAAATCGCTACAATCAGAAACCCACAAACACATCATTTTATGATTTGAAAATTTTTGGCCCTGGGGGTTCATTTTCAGGGTTATGGTAATGTAGTGTCAGAATGAAGTGCATATTTCAAATCAAGGCAATCAAAAAGCCACAAATGCATCATTTCACAATTTCTAATTTATTAGCCCCATGGGTTCAATTTAAGGCTTACAGTAATGTAGAGTTGAAATTGAGTCATTTCAAATCAGTGCAATTAGAAACCTGCAAAATGCATCATTTCACAATAAGAAATTATTGGGTCTAGGGGTTCAATTTCAGGGTTTTAGTAATGTAGTGTCAAAATGGAGTGCATATTTGAAATCGCTACAATCAGAAACCCACAAATGCATCATTTTATGATTTGAAAGTTTTTGGCTTAGGGGGTTTATTTTTATGGTTATGGTAATGTAGTGTGAAAATGAAGTGCATATTTCAAATGAGTGAAATCAGAAACCTGAAAATTTATGATTTCACAAATTGAAAGTTTTTGGCTCCAGAGGTTCATTTTCAGGGTTATGGTTATGTAGTTTTCAGGGTTATGTAGTGTCAAAATGGATTGCATATTTCAAATCAGTGCAATTAGAAACCCACATCAAATCATTTCACAATTTCTAATTTTTTAAGCCCTGGGCATATTTGAAATTGCTACACTCAGAAACCCACAAATCCATCATTTTATGGTTTGAAAGTTTTTGGCCCAGGGGGTTCATTTTTAGGGTTATGGTAATGTAGTATCAAAATGAAGTGCATATTTCAAATGAGTGCTTTCAGAAACCCGAAAATGCATCATTTCTCAAATTGAAAGTATTTGGCCCCATGGGTTCATTTTTAGGGTTATGGTAATGTAGTGTCAAAATGGAGTGCATATATCAAATTGGTGCAATCAGAGACCCAAATTTGAAATCAGTGCAATCAGAAACCCAAAAATGAATGATTTCACAAATTGAAAGTTTTTGGCTCCAGAGCTTCATTTTCAGGGTTATGGTTATGTAGTTTTCAGGGTTATGTAGTGTCAAAACAGAGTGCATATTTCAAATCAGTGCAATTAGAAACCCACATTGAATCATTTCACAATTTCTAATTTTTTAAGCCCTGGGCATATTTGAAATCGCTACACTCAGAAACCCACAAATCCATCATTTTATGGTTTGAAAGTTTTTGGCCCAGGGGGTTCATTTTAGGGTTATGGTAATGTAGTGTCAAAATGAAGTGCATATTTCAAATGAGTGCTATCAGAAACCCAAAAATGCATCATTTCTCAAATTGAAAGTATTTGGCCCCATGGGTTCATTTTTAGGGTTATGGTAATGTAGTGTCAAAATGGAGTGCATATATCAAATTGGTGCAATCAGAGACCCAAATTTTAAATCAGTGCAATCAGAAACCCAAAAATGAATGATTTCACAAATTGAAAGTTTTTGGCTCCAGAGGTTCATTTTCAGGGTTATGGTTATGTAGTTTTCAGGGTTATGTAGTGTCAAAACAGAGTGCATATTTCAAATCAGTGCAATTAGAAACCCACATTGAATCATTTCACAATTTCTAATTTTTTAAGCCCTGGGCATATTTGAAATCGCTACACTCAGAAACCCACAAATCCATCATTTTATGGTTTGAAAGTTTTTGGCCCAGGGGGTTCATTTTAGGGTTATGGTTATGTAGTGTCAAAATGAAGTGCATATTTCAAATGAGTGCAATCAGAAACCCGAAAATGCATCATTTCTCAAATTGAAAGTATTTAACCCCATGGGTCCATTTTGAGGGTTATGGTAATGTAGTGTCAAAATGGAGTGCATGTATCAAATCAGTGCAATCAGAAACCCAAATTTGAAATCAGTGCAATCAGAAACCCAAAAATGCATCATTTCACAAATTGAAAGTTTTTGGCCCCAGTGGTTCATTTTCAGGGTTATGGTAATGTAGTGTCAAAATGAAGTGCATATTTCAAATGAGTGCAATCAGAAACCCAAAAATGCATCATTTCTCAAATTGAAAGTATTTGGCCCCATGGGTTCATTAACGGGTTATGGTAATGTAGTGTCAATGGAGTGCATATATCAAATCAGTGCAATCAGAAACCTAAATTTGAAATCAGTTCAATCAGAAACCCAAAATTGCATCATTTCACAAATTGAAAGTTTTTGGCCCCAGTGGTTCATTTTCAGGGTTATGGTAATGTAGTGTCAAAATGGAGTGCATTATATATCAAATCAGTGTAATTAGAAACCCACAATGCATCATTTCACAATTTGAAAGTTTTGGCCCTGGGGGCCTCACTTAAGGATTATGGTAATGTTATTGTTAACTCCCATAAACTCAGCCCCTAATTTGGCAAACACCCACCAACTCAACTCCCATAAACTCGGCCTCTAATTTGTGAACTTGTGTCAACAGCCCCTTATTTTTAAACTTCTGTCAACTCAACCCTAATTTATAAACACCCATCAACTCAACCCTGAATTGTAAACTCAGCCCCTAAAAACTCAAGTCAACCCCCTATACATGTGCAATTGCATTCTTGGGAAGCAACTTTGCCATCTACTAACCCTGTTTGTCAAGATTGTGGATCGTGTTTGTAAAGGGCATTTGTACTAATAAATAGTGACTGCATTGTGTGCAAAAACACACACGAATTGGGCACAATGATGCCTGTGATTGTGTGTCCTATCTTTTACATTAGGCATACCTAGCACGCAATTCTTTCACAATTGTATATGTTTTGATGACGATAAGGCGGTGAAAAATCCTCTCAAATTGCGCATTATACGCGCGTAATTTGAGCAAATAAATAATAGAATTCAGGTGCCAGCTTTTGGAGTCAAAATGCGACGCACGTGTATTCAGTGGCGTAGCCAGGATTTTTGAGCGGGGGGGGGGCGGATTGTTTACGGGGCTCTGCGAACGGGGGGGGGGCGGCGCCCCCCCCCCTAAAATTTGACCGCTATAGTAAGGAACTTGCGCCATTGCGCTGGCGCCATTCGTAGGTGCCACGCCATGGCGTTGGCGCCATTCGTAGGCGCTGAGCCATGGCGCCATTGGCGCCACAGACTGCTGTAAATGTATGCATTTTACATACATATACAGCGACATGGACGCAAATGAGAGCATTTTCACACAGCTTGAGGCAATCGCGACCTGTGAAGTAAAAATGGCTGTGCTGTCAAGCAAAAATGCGCGCTTGCGCGCAAAATTTTTGAAAATTGCCCCCAAAATCGTTGAACCAGAACACATTTCCTGACATTTCCATGTCTCACCCCGGAAGGGGGGGGGGGCGGCCGCCCCCCCCGCCCCCCCCCCTGGCTACGCCACTGCGTGTATTTATGCAAGTGAAGAAGTTTTAAGTAAATATGTCACAACACGAGCAGGAGTTGATTCTGCGCTTTGTCAAGTGACAAATCAAGTGTCAGTAAAGAATTTGGGGGGTTATTTAAGGGAGGTATATTTTCCTCACTCTTATAAGTTTAAGAGAGGGAATTTATCGAGGAGGGTTGTTCGGGCAAATACTGTATATCAAACTGATGTGTTTATTGCTCGCTGCCATTTCACCTGACATTTGAGCATTCTTCTACACTTCGCCGGCAATGGAAACTTGTCACTTGACATGATGTTCAATTGTCCCCGGGTATGGTCCAGTTCACACAACATCAGAACATTCCATCTCAGAAAGTGTGTCACTGCCATTCAGGTGTACATTTGGGAGAACAATGCAACGAGATGCTAGCCAAGTGGTTTAAGAGTAAATCCACAGCGAATCGATTTGAATACATATGTACAATTGTGTTGGTCAAACGAATGCAAAAAAATAGTTACGTTGAATTTTTTGCACACCTTTCAAAATTAATAAAAAGCGGTGCCGATTTCAGGCTTTTCGGGATCAGGAAAGTTCATTCAGTTGAGTACCTCATTAGTGATTACAGAGAAAAAAATCTGTTCCTAACTTTTGGCTGAGGGCCAACTTTTTACATTTTCGATAGTCATTTTAGAAAAAGGTCACAATGTCAAAAACATGCACAAACTACAAATGCATACACATGTTATTGTGCTGCTGTGAAATCATGTAAATACCTATTTAAGTACCAAAAATGCGGTAATTATTTTGTTGTTGCGACAACTATAACATCTAAAATACAAAAATGCGGCAACGCGGAAGACCACAAGAAAACGAGACAAAAATCAGCCACTGTTTCTGTACAAAACGGAAATGGCAGGCGATACGCTCTTTCCCAATGGGGAATAAAACATGCAATTTGCGCCCACCTGCACCGCACTAAATTCCACTGTAAGGTAAATATAAATATACACGCACCCATTTCTCACATGAACGCAGATTCAAATCAAGGAGATAGGTCGAATAAACCGCATAAGACACACTTCAACGATTTATCAAACAATCAACTACTACAATCCCATACACAACTACAATCCACGTGCCACATTCAGCAGATTACGGTGGCCAAGCCACTAGCCAGCTTCCGGCGTGTCCGAATATAAAACCGCACTGGGAATGCACTGCGCGCGGGACTGGCGCGCACGCAAATGCGCGCTGGGACAACGCAAGGTCAACGTGATATTGGTAGCGCTCGCTACGCATGTGATTGTTTCTGGTTGGGGGGGGGGGGGGTTAATTGATAGGGTTTTTTGGGTGGTCGAATTTTGCGTGAGAAGTTTTGCGTTGCATGTTTTGCGTTGTTAAGATTGGAAGGTAAATATAATAGGAAAAAAGCTAGTTTGCTGATTGAGTTAATCGAGATTCGCACCTGATTTTGAAGATTGATCAGACGCGATTTCAGTGAGTGACGAACACTGACAAAGATTATTATAACACTTGTTGTCCACTGAGACATTTCATGTAAATAAGCGAGATCGCCGAAACATAAGCCAATCACAACCCTAATAAATGTACAAAATTGGGGCACAAACTGCACGGGGTCGCCAGCACTACGAATAAACACGCGGTAGTGACCACACACGCGGCACATCATCATGGTATTTATGCAGTACGTAGGGCCGCACAGCGTGCCTAAATGCAAACACGAGATTTGGAGCCTTAGCAATGATATTGAACGGTCACGCTAGCAAACACCGAATTCCCATATAGCAATCATTAGTCCAAGCGCCGCTCCCAGACCCTGTAAAATGCCCTGTCAAATTGCAAAGATCGTTGGCCATTTTACATGACTTTTGACACTTTGCATGACATTTTACATTTTATAGCGTCTATGAGTGCCCCCAGCGCATTACAAAGCGACGAACCAAGTGAACACACCCAACAAAGAACCAGACAGGTGCTATTGTCCGAGCAAATATTTCTATCCAGTAGGATGATACACAATACAGGGGCATGAATATTTACATAAATAGATGCCGGAAACCTGCACATACGAACTGGGTCAAATGAGTGAAAATTCCAGATTAAACGATAACTTTATGCAGCGATGACCTAACCCGGATGATTTTCAAAATGGGCAGGTGCTCACTCGAAATTGATAGGAAAACATTTACGACCACCTACCTAAATCAACAATTCATGGTCGTTAACTACTGAACGTCCACTGATGACCGTCACAGCGATGGTCACTTCCAATGATAACAAGTGATCGACATTTTTTGATGGCCACCACAACGTGCACTTGTGGTAGCTATTCGATGCAATAAATATTATGAAATAGACATTCGCTTGCGTTAGTTTTAAAAACATTAAACCATAAGAGGGTTGAATGTTTGACAGAACTTTCTAAAAATCCCGAAAATTTGACACTGTTAATTTTTCATCATGTTAATGTCAATCAATCATTTCCCGCAAAATCCAAAACGAGAAACACAATTAAATAGTATACCCAAAAACACCTAAATCAGAAATACTCCTCTAAATAGTTGCCACCACCAAGAGCGACAGTGAAAAATCAACCATCTATCAGCCTCTGCTTTGTCCGCCGGATCGATCCATGCAAATGGACATCCATGATCACAATGCATGATCGCACCCGGATCCAACCCCCAAAATGTATATCGCGCAATGGAATGACTGAAATATTATGCCAATTTCGACAGTGCGATGACAACTGCCAAGGTCGACCATAACTCGATGCGGAATGGATCCGATCGATTGTGATTTTGGTTTGCGTTGTTGTGACGTTCGCGCCGATAAAAAACTTCACGTGAGTAAAAAGGCGTTTCTTTACACTCGCAGTGGCCTACTTTTGTGTTTATGTGATAGGCACCTTAATAAGGTGCCTATCGTAAATTATGTCAAAATGTCAAGTGCCATGTAAAATGGTAAGTTTTAGACAGGTTCGGTAATCTGGAACTTCGTGTTGTTTGATATTTTTGTTATCACATGCCATCACGCACCGTGTCAAATGCCATATTTCGAACAAAGTTTCGAATCCGTGGTAAACTAGCATGCAAAAGTTTCAAGTGACGTTCAAGTAACGTGACAAGTAAATGTTTAAGTTGCCTTTTAAGAATTTTACCTGTTCTCAAGCAGAACCTTAATCTAAAAGTTGTCACTTGACAGGGTCAATGGAAACTTGATAAACTTTTCAAAAGTAGAGGTTTACATGATAAATAGGTGAATCAAAACATGTCCACGATGTTCTGACGCGTTACGTGTGTAATTTGAGGGAATTTAAGAAAGGAGTGTGAAAGATGGCCGCACGCGTAGTTGTGAACTGGTTTGTGTGCTCAACTTTATGTGCACTGTGAAAATTATCTACCTATTGATTTTCCCAACGTTATGTTTGAGAATTTATTTATGCATTTACAAGATTTAAGAAACCGCATTTATTTACATATTTTGTCATTTGACTGATTTTCGAATAATCACAAAAGCCAACCGCCTCTGACACTTGATACGACAGTGTGCAAGAACTAATTCTATTATTGCGCTGTACAGATATCAACACGTGTAATTGGATGGAAATGTGACGCATTCATTTTTTATGCGAGTATTGACATTGAACCAATTTTTCTGATCAGAAATGTTCAGCGATGCGCGAAAGAATATACATGCACTATCAAAATATTCAATTTCGTCAATGTTCCGCTGATAACCACTCTTAAATTTGGCCACAAACTCACAAATATTCTTTTCATACTCAGTTCCTTCACAGCAATGTCTTCATATTTATTTACATAGCAGAGAATGACCAAACTAATCTAGTCACTTGATTCTTCACCCTGGTCAATAGGCGGCAGGGCTTCCAACAACCTGTAGGTTCATAGGGTGAGAATATGAGGACATTGAAACTATCAAAGTCGTATTTCCGCAAAATACCTCGCCCTAGAAATACCCCCCACCCAAAATGAGTGTAAAGAGAATGTAATAGCCAAAAACTGCATTGTGTAATGTGTGTAATTACGTCTGTGTACGTTACAACAAAGAATAAGTACTGGGAGTTCTGGTGAAAACATTCTGGTGAAATAATACCCCCCCCCCCGTCGAAATTTGCACTATGAAACAATCACCCCCCTGGGGGTATATTGAGGAAATACGGTACATAGATATACCTAAATATCAGCCACGCGAATCAGCACACGGGCGGGTTATCCCGTATCCAAATCAACTAGCAAACTTCTCAAATGCTGTCAACTTTCAAGATCCCATACCCCAGCCACATTTCACCAAAAAAACCCGACCCACCCGCGCCTGACAGGTACATCCAGATCGTGGTCACTGCCACTCGAGGCAGCTGGCCTCCTGACAGGTTGCCCAGTGGCTGCGCTAATCAGCTGCTCCACGTTGACCATGCTCGGCTTCAGCGCCGCCCTGGTCAAACCGTAGAATTTGGTGGGCCTCAAATTGGCTTTCATCAGAGCCGCGGTGAACATCCAGCCCAGGTGCGAGTCGCATGTGGAACATGTTATGATTGTCCACGCGTAGCTGTGGGGCGGGGTAAATGGGCTATGTGGAATTTATGTATCACATTAAAAATCAACATTGAAAGCGTTGGATAATTTAAAAGTCGGTAAATACCAGGTTAGGAAAATCACAAATTGATATTGATGACAGCATTCGGTGTACAGAAACAGAGTCACGTATGAACATTAGGATAAAGAAATGCACCATAAAAGAACAGACAGAACACTACACGTACCCGGGGAACCAACTGTTCTCTCTGGACGGACCTCCCTGGTTTCGAACATTTTTCGCCCTGTACACAGTCAGCATTTCGTGCACGTGCCCACCTAAAAATCGAAAAAAAAGTTTCATACGGAAAATTTAAAAGTAAAAATGCACCAGATTGGCAACCGGGTAATAACCTGGGTTGACATAAGCAGCCATGGGTCCATCAACAGACATAGAAAAAATATCCGAGCGCATTGTGACTAGCGAGTAGCACCCGGCGCAGTTGTAGGCGGATGCCTGCGGGCGTAAGTTGCACTTATTTGTGTAACGCATAAAAAAGATTGTCAAATGATAATGATCAAATAAATGATCACTTCATCATGTAAATACTTCAGGGCAGTTAGGTACTTCAAATTCACTTTGAATGCAGTGCGGTTAGGTAAGATTTGTAGTGAATACACACGATTAAAGCCATGTGAGTGCACTCAAAAGGAGTGTACCATCACCTGAAAATCACTGTAATACAGTGAAACAGAGTTAATACAGTGAAAAATATTAACATTAAATTAAAAATTAAAGTTTTATCATAAGTATTACATATACGTTCTATACATTTTTTGTTGAATTTTCATATTTTTGGGGATGATTGTAAGAAGCTTTTTTTAAATAAAAACTTTCTCATATTATATATACTCCCTAAAAAGTCTCACGGTTCAAACGTCCCGAAGGTCCAGCTATGGGAAAGTAAATACTGTGTAAATAATTCCGTAAATTTGCAAACGCCGCATCGCCAATAAGTTCCTCTAACCGATTCGAGTAATTTGAGCTCCGTGCAGAGGCGGCGCAGCGTGCAGTCCACCTGCAGCAGGCCCAGCTTGGCCGTGTCGTCGATCGGCATGCAGCTCGCCAGCCAGAAACTGATAGCGTAATTGTGTTATTTACAATTTGACTCGATTTTTTTCCGGCCTTTGGTAGTTTTTTCTACCTCCCATATTCTTTGCGTGCATCTACAAAATTCTCAGCTAGTCGAAATCAAAGTAATTCGAATTGGCACATTGAAGAAAGAATCTTTAGCTTGGAATCTCGTTCACCTGAAATCTTCCGTATTCTCTGCCATCAGCCGCAGCTGCTCCTCGTCATACCAATCGCGCAGGGCGGCCACAATCCGCGACATGATGTATTCCTGAAATTCAGGGCAGCTCTATTTGTTAGATAACGACAAAAACACTGCCCAGGGTATGTTCAATAGCTGAGGTGGCTGGCAGGTACTGTCAGTCGGCCCTACGCCTGTAGACATGTAAAACCGCTGGACATGTAGGTAAAAAATAGCCAAAATGGGTATATACCTAACCATGTTTATAGCCGAAAATAACGATTTTGAAATTGAAAATTGCCAGAATGGAGCACAAATCAAATGTCCTACCAGCCTGCCGAGACTCCAAAACGCACCAAACAGCCTTCACTCGCAAAAAGTCAAGCACAATAACAGCTCACCACATCATTCAACCTATACACAGCGGCCGGCCAGGCGGTCACTTGCGCAGCGGCGTACTTGCGCCGCCAGTCGACATGCTTGGCGCCAATTCGAAGGCGCGCCATGGAAGGCGACTCGGCGCAGCGCAGCGGGAAGCCCAGACG
The DNA here is from genome assembly GCA_964036195.1 of Sphaerolaimus hirsutus. NCBI lineage: Eukaryota > Metazoa > Nematoda > Chromadorea > Monhysterida > Sphaerolaimidae > Sphaerolaimus > Sphaerolaimus hirsutus. The sequence goes on from OZ038451.1 coordinate 14,077,848, forward strand.
CACGTCGGGCCGGATGCGCACGCGACCCACCAGCGAGCTGCAGGGGGTGGAGGTGGGCATTCGGATGGAGTGAGAGCGAATTTACAGGGTCTGATTGGGATGGCAGATTGATACTGAGTAGTGCAACGGGTTGGACACATGAGTGGGCGAAATCATAATCCCGAGAAACGGCCGGCTATTGTTACCTAGATCCAATACGATCAAGGTCATACATTCCCTTAACCGTCAATTTAAATCCCGAAAGCCAGGCCCATTTGCACTGCACCGCCATCACGAAGATTCAAATCATTTCAAAGATATTTCTAATACAATTTCAAAATTTTCAATTTTAAAAATTTTCATGATTTTTTTCAGATAATTTCAAATTTCGACAAAATTTCAAACGATTGAGTAGACTTGCACGATTCAACCCACCCGTCAATCAACCGCGTGGTATGCAACAATGTAAACCTCTGGCGACCCACAGCGAGCAGCTTGAGCGTGCTGATTTCGTGCTCATTGTTCTCCTTGAACGACAGCACCTGCGCCAAAGTGCCCACCGGCGCCAGTGCCGTCGCGCCGAGCGGACCGGATGGCGAACTTTCGGCGTCGAATCTTGGTGTGAAAGCGACTTGTCAAGGCCAGAGAGGCCAAAACCCGCTGCCCATGTAAACCCGCTGCCCGTGTAGACCCGGTGCACATGTAGACCCGGTGCTCGGGGGCCAGATACGTATCAGGGTTTTGAGGGGAGAGGGCCTGTTTGTTTACTGAGCCCGGTTAAAGCTGAGCTCAGTCACCCCCCCCCCTCCATAAAATTTTACATACATGGTGACGGAATGCCGTCATGGCACTGGCACCATTGGCGTTGGCGCCAAAAATTGCTGATATGTAGGTAAATATAAATACATACATATAGAAAGACCGGCACGCCATTCGGTGTATTTTAGAGAATTGACACTACGAGGACCGATTTACTTATAAAATACCTGTGCGATAGAAAAATGCGGGAAAATGAACCTACATGTGCACCGGGTTTATATGCACACCGGCACAGGGTCCTTCAGAATCTACCTGATGCTGACAACGGCGAACATGGTCTTGCGGTCGATGATGCCGCGGAACATGGACACGGCCCTGGGGTGGAGCGACGTGAGCGGCAGCGTCCGGCCGGGCATGAGCACCACGTGCGGCACTGGGAACAGCGGCACGTTGTCCAACTGCTCGCCCGGCTCGTAGACCGTACGTTCTGCTACTAGGTCTTCCAAGTCGCCGCCGAGGTACTGGGGGAGCGGAAAATGCAGTGTACCAATTGCACATTTCACCCAATCGTAACTCCGCTAGCGTAAAATTCCCAAATTGTTCGAACAAATAAGTAGTCATAAATTTTCAACGAAAATTCACGCCAAGCGGATACTACCATTTTATTTTGTTCATCCCTGAAACTACTCGTCTTGCCACCAGGTGCCAGTCCCAGACGCTGTCAAGTGCCCTGTAAAATGTCTTGCAAAGTGTCAAAAGTCATTTAAAATGCCCTGTAAAATGGCAGCTCGGTTGCCATTTTGCAGGGTATTTTACATGACTTTTGACACTTTGCATTGACATTTGACATTTTACAGGGTCTGTGACTGCCCTCGACTCGGTAGCGCATTTGCCCCAGCCGAACGAACTCTGTGCCTGGCTGGCATGGCCTTGTCGAAGGTGACCTGCCGCCGCCGAGCAGAGTGTCTGGCAGCGCGCACGTCAACCTGGCGACAATTGCGAAAGTTATAAATGTGACAAGTGGATTATAAACAGGGGACACGCCATGTCTGCCACCCAAATTCTGAGTCGGTGCCGGACGCCATATCTCCAGTTGTAGTGGGGGGATTTATTCGAAATTTTGAGGGCATATACTCGAAACCCACCCACTACTATATACGGGCTGGGGAAGGTCGGCGACCCACCTGAGTGTGGGTCGCCGTATAAATGAATAGTTTTTTTGAAAAAATCGCTGTCCACGCGAGGTCCGCCACCCCTTGTTTTTTTGATAAAACGGGCTGCCAAACTAAAACTGTTGGGGGGAATTGATCGAAATTTTGAGGGGGTGTACACGACACCCCCACTACTTTTCACGGAACGTTGAGCCCCCTGGCGACCCCCCTGACAGTGGACCGATGGAAAATAAAATGATATTTTTGAGAATTCGTTGTCCAGGTTTGGCACTGGACAGTAAAAATAAAAATTACATTAGAATGTCCCTTGTAGTGATGTAAAGGCACCGGGGCACCGGTGCCCCGGTGCTGGGCACCGAAGGGCACCAGCACCGGTGCTGGTGCGGTGCCATTGCAATCTTCAGGGGTGCCATGCCGGTGCCGGTGCCATTTTTTTCAGAATAGCACCGGTGCTGGTGCGGTGCGGTGCCATTTTTTTGCCGGTGCCAAAGGTGCTAGCACCAGTGCCGAAGTAAAAGGCACCGGGAAAGGCACCGGCCAAGGCTTCATGTGCCGTGCAATTTTGTCCATAGTATGTGCTTATTCATATTTAAAAAAACAGCGATATATTTACCCAACCCTTTTGGCCTTTTTTGTAAACCTCCCATCAAATAAATATACCTACTGTGAAATCCATTATACCCGATACGTGATCTGATGAGCGAATCCAAAATTTTGTTGAATTTTAAATAATTTTTATATTTTATATTCATCTTACTTTTTTGTTCAAAATTTGTTGTCAGTTTATGACAGAGATAGTTCCATTCTCTGTACAGCAACGACTCCGATCAGTAGACAATAGTGGCTATGGACATTGCAGTGAATAAAATATTATATCTTTCATTTGTAATCATTGTAATTGCTTCATAAAAGTGATTGCCACATCATTCTGATCATTTTAAGTGCTCAACCATCAAAATCGGTTGAAAATTCATGGAAATATGCACTTCCAAAGGTGAGACCACTGAGAAACTGCCCGATATTTACTTCAGAAATTCCAGCCCGGTGCGGTGCCTTTCGGTGCTAGCACCGGCAACCCGCCGGTGCCCTTCGGTGCCGGTGCCATTTTTTCCAAAAGGCACCGGTGCCGGTGCGGTGCGGTGCGGTGCCATTTTCTGGCCGGTGCCCCAGGGTGCCAGGTGCCCTTTTCATGCGTTGGCAAATGTGCCGGTGCGGTGCGGTGCCATTTTTCCCGGTGCCTTTAACATCACTAGTCCCTTGGAGGACAATGTATACCACTGTAAAAAGTGTGTATTCAAAAAGCAAATTTTAAAACGAAAATTTGATCTGGTTTGAAAGTGTATTTGACACCCATACACAAGTTCCAGATTAAATTTCGATTGTTGTCAAATCTTTAATACACACTTTTAAAGCTGGTTTACGATGCCTTCTAGGAGATGATTTAAGGTAAAAATTCGAGTAAACAACATTACCCCAAAAATCAACCATGGAGGAGATTTGATGGGGGTCAACACAAAAGCTGTCCCACAAGGCGAATTTTGTTCCTGGAATGATGTCATCGATGACATCATTACAGTGACCCCATCAAATTTCCTCCATGGTTGATTTTTGGGGGCAATGTTGTTTACGCGAATTTTTACCTTAAATCATCTCCTAGAAGGCATCGTAAACCAGCTTTAAAAGTGTGTATTAAAGATTTCACTTAAATCGAAATTTAATCTGGAACTTGTGTATGGGTGTCAAATACACTTTCGTACCAGATCAAATTTTCATTTTAAAATTTGCTTTTTGAAAACACACTTTTTACAGTGGTATACATTGTCCTCCAAGGGACATTCTGATGTAATTTTTATTTTTGCTATCCAGTGCCAAACCTGGACAGCGAATTCTCAAAAATATCATTTTATTTTCCAGTGGTCCAATCTCAGGGGGTCGCCAGGGGGCTCAACCTTCCGTGAAAAGTAGTGGGGGGTGTCGTGTACACTCCCTTAAAATTTCGATCAATTCCCCCCCAACAGTTTTAGTTTGGCAGCCCGTTTTATCAAAAAAACAAGGGGTGGCGGACCTCGCGTGGACAGCGATTTTTTTCAAAAAAAACTATTCATGTATACGGCGACCCACACTCAGGTGGGTCGCCGACCTTCCCCAGCCCGTATATAGTAGTGGGGGTATGTCTAGTATATAACCTCAAAATTTCGAATAAATCCACCCCACTACAACTGGAGATATGGCGTCCGGCACCGACTCAGAATTTGGGTGGCGGACCTGGCGTGTCCCCTGTTTATGTATAAGTTGTATGCGACAACTTGAACGTTTCACCTGGCATAAATTTGATAAAGCTGACCTGACACTCAATACAACCATCCCCACCATTCACATACCACTTGGCTTTAGCCTGGCAAATAAATGGAAAATTTTTTTTTGTTGCGTTTTTGTAAACATTGTAAAAGTATTCAAAAAAGTAAAATTTAAAGTAAACCCGGAATGAAATAAAAATAAATAAACTGAACAATAGTAAAAGAAATAAGCAAACTGTAAACTGAACAGCACAACCTCCCCGCCCAACCCTATTACGACCAACTGTACTCTCATATCGACTTAACAAAGTTACCGAATGCTGGTCGATCCACTGGCGGGGTTAAGGTCAATTGCTGTGCCCTCAACAATGCCGGGCTAGGAGGCGGGAAGCATTCAAGAATAGTCACCTGCGCAGCACCATATTGCTGCTGGCCGTCGTCGACCTGCCTGCCGCTGGCGCAGCCCCATGTCGATCTCTGAATCGCTGTCGCTGCTGCTGCTGCCTGAATGTGTCGAACCGGTGGATGACTGTGGCGTGGCCGGGGAGCCGCCTGCAAAGTGGTTGGAGGCATGGGCGGTGGGTTTTTTTTCCGCCGCTTTCTTAGAAACGGTTTTTCTAAGTAGCAATGAAACATGTCAAAAAAATAGCAGCTGATGTTTCCAGTGGGCGTAGCCAGGATTTTTGAGCGGGGGGGGGGCGGATTGTTTACGGAGCCCGGCGAACGGGGGGGGCGGCGCCCCCCCCCCCCCCTAAAATTTGACCCCTATAGTAGGGAAATTGGGCGCCATGGCGCTGGCGCCATTCGACGGCGCCACGCCATGGTGTTGGCGCCATTCGTAGGCGCCGCGATATGGCGCCATTGGCGTCACATACCGCTGTAAAATGTATGTAATTTACATACATATACAGCGACATGGACACAATTGAGTGCATTTTAACCCAGCTTGAGGCAATCACAACCTGTGAAGTAAAAATGCCTGTAATGTGAAGCAAAAATGCGCGCTTGCGCGCAAAATTTTTGAAAAATTGACCCCGAAATCGTTGCAGGAGAACACATTTCCTTACATTTCCATGTCTCACACCCCGGAAGGGGGGGGGCGGCCGCCCCCCCCCGCCCCCCCCCTGGCTACGCCACTGGATGTTTCCAGTGCTTTCTAGTCCATACATACAGATAATCATAGACCCGCTGAACATGTAATTCTCCCCGCTAGTCATGTAATTCTGCCTAGGGTGTCAACAAAAATTTTTTACGGAAAACGGAAACGGAAATTTTTTTGGCACATGCCGGAAAACGGATACGGAAAAATATTTGCACTTGCCGGAAAACAATTTGCCTGTGGCAAGCGGAAAACGGAAAGAATTTTGCCTGTGGAAAAGCGGAAACGGAAATTTTTTTGCACTTGCGGGAAGACGGAAACGGAAATTTTTTGCACTTGCTGGAAAAAGGAACGGAAAAAAAATAGCCCTGCGGAAAGCGGAAATTTGACACCCTAATTCGGCCCACTAGTCATGTATGCTCCTAATTGGAGGGGGAAGTACACGACTAGCAGGCAGATTAGCAGCTAGCGGCGATGGGTTTACACCAGACACCAGTGTTGTTAAAATACTGGTATTTTTGGAACGTAAACGTAAATACCTTTTCCAAATTAAAAGTATAAATACTAATACGTAAGGTATTTGTAATTTCGGGTAAACGTAAATACGTTTTTGCAACACTGGTATACACGACCACCCAGAAAAGCAAGTGACAGCACATTTCAGCCAAGATGACACCACGAAGCTACCTGTTTCTCACCTTCTTCATCTGAATCCATGCCACGAGCGCGGCGCCAACAGCACCATCTGTTGCCTTTACTGACCACCCCGCAACGCTTGTCCACAGATCTACTGTAGATTGGTTCCGATTGACAACAGTTAACACTTGGGCAACACGCTATGAATGTAATTTTGGAAAATTTTTAGTGACCTGCATACATAGAACGTCACGTTGAGGTTAACAATCTTAAATATAATCTGGAGATCCGTAGTGAAAGTAGGCACATCGCATGTGAATACATTTTAAGTGTATGCAGTTCACTATCATTTCCGATGTTGGAAAAAAAACCTGATGAAGGGTATGGCAAAACTAGAAAACAATCGACCGCGCATTGTTTTAATATTGTTTAGCATACACACTGAATTAGAACATGTTCATTGCATTAACTTTAAATACGAATTTTCACAAAAAAAGTGAAGTGCACAATTTAACATTTATACCGTATTTCCTCGAAATACCCCCCCCCCTCGTTTGACCCCACCCCCCTCTCGAGACCACTATGAAACAATCACCCCCCCCCTCGAAATACCCCCCCAAATTGAGTGTAAAGGGAACGTACATGACAATAACTGTAGTTTGTGTTCAGTGTACTGCAGAACACACGTTAAAACAATGTCGGTGTAACGTTAGAACAGTGTACATACCATCTACATACTAATATTAGTCTACAGAACCTTATAAATGGCGGTTTTTGTTGCATTTTTCGACGTCTGCGTACGTTTCAGACGACAATTTCGTACTTGGTTTTCAAAAAATTTCTTGTGAAATAATACCCCCCCCCCCTTGTTTAACCCCCCCCCCTCTCGGGACCACTATGAAACAATCACCCCCCGGGGGGTATTTCGAGGAAATACGGTATTGGTGAAAAACGGCGAGGCACGTTAAATCAACATTTTATAAAAAGTAGTACCGGTATCCAAAAAGATCCATCTCACCGAGACACCAAAAAACACATCTAATCCCAAGATGCCGCGTGAATGTGCGAAATATCCTCCTGTCCTACTCATAATTACTACTGATTGACCAAAGTTTCGTTTTCTGACCAAGAACAGACATTTCAATTTTTTAAACACAGTAAAAATATTCTAAAAAATAGCAGAAAAATAAACTTTGGCTAATGGAAGTGAAAACATTGGATAACATCACGTCACGCTGGATGATGAGCCCGCTGCAAATTTGATTGATTCACATTTTTGGGGAAAAAATTATTGTATTCTTAAAATTAACAAAACCACGCACCCTGCTGCGTTTCATCTCGTTCTTCTATCCTGTCCAGTCTGATTTTTTCCAGTTGTTCACGCTGCTTTTCCAACTCTAACCGAGACTCAGCGTCTTTCTGAAGTCGTATGTTTTTTAGAAATGATTTTTTTTCCTAAAATCGGGTGGGCGCGCCAGCGCCATCCCTCGCTGCCGAGGGAGGGCGCAAGCGACCCACCCATAATATGGTCAGACACACCAAAATGCGGAAATCGCAAAATTTAAATCGCAATAACTTCGGAACGCGACAAGCTACGGCAAAACCCATTATACCATTGAATAGCCCGTGTCAAAGAGTACCCCCATGCAAATTTTCAGATCAAATGGTTGAGTTGGGAGGAAGTTATTACACATTTTCTTTTCTAGGCACTGTTGTTGTTGTTGTTGTTGTTGTTGTTGTTGTTGTTGTTGTTGTTGTTGTTGTTGTTGTTGTTGTTGTTGTTGTTGTTGTTGTTGTTGTTGTTGTTGTTGTTGTTGTTGTTGTTCATCATCTTGTTCTCCCGACAATCTTCAAACTGCAATAACTTCCTTGAAACACGACCGATTTTCATGGTTGATGGCTCATATGAAAGAGCATATGATGCCATTTCTTATTTTCGGGAATTTTTTTCACAGGCTCCGCCCACTTTGGGACGGTATCTGTTTGAAATTTTCAAACCTCATTAAATTTAAAATTTGAATACAAATGCGGCAATAAAAAAAATTTGTTGATGTGCGCCATGACTAGAGCTTTCAAATGAGCCAATTTTTGGCAATTTTGGTACAGATTTACAAAAGTTATTCAAGTTTGCTTATTTTGCGTAAAATGCGCAAACATGCCTGAACTACTGCTTGATGTGATACTGAGCATGTGACCTTGCATGGTGATTACTATCAGGTCATAAATGTCTAGTGGTTTATGTCAAGTCAAATGTCAAGTTATAAATGTCAAGTCAAATGTCAAGTGATAAATGTCAAGCAATATATGTCAGGCCAAATGTCAAGAGATAAATGTCAAGTGATAGATGTCAAGTGATAAAATATTAAGTGATAAAATATCAAGTCAAATATCAAGTGATAAATGTCAAGTGGTAGATTTCAAGTGCAATGTCAAGTGATAAATGTCAAGCAATAAATGTCAGGCCAAATGTCAAGTGATAAATGTCAAGTGATAAATGTCAAGTGATAAAATATAAAGTGATAAAATATCAAGTCAAATATCAAGTGATAAATGTCAAGTGGTAGATTTCAAGTGAAATGTCAAGTGATAAATGTCAAGTGATAGATGTCAAGTGATAAATTTCAAGTGATAAATTTCAAGTGAAATGTCAAGTCAAATGTCAAGTGACAAATTTCAAGTCAAATGTCAAGTGACAAATTTCAAGTGAAATGTCAAGTTTAATGTCAACTCATAAATGTCAAGTCAAATATCAAGTCATATGTCAAGTCAAATTTCAAGTGATAAATGTCAAGTCAAATTTCAAGTGAGAAATGTCAAGTCAAATGTAAAGTTTAATGTCAAGTGATCAAATCTCAAGTCAAATGTCAAGTTATAGATGTCAAGTCTAAAGTCAAGTCAAATGTCAAGTGATAAATGTCAAGGTGAATAAAAAGTGATAACTTTCAATTGAAATGTCAAGTCAAATGCCAAGTGATAAATTTCAAGTGAAATGTCAAGTAATAAATTTCAAGTGAAATGTCAAGTCAAATGTCAAGTTAAATGTCAAGCTTAATGTCAAGTGATAAATGTCATGTCAAATGTCAAGTTTAACGTCAAGTGATAAATTTCAAGTGAAATGTTAAGTTTAATGTCAAGTGATAAATGTCATGTCAAATGTCAAGTAATATGTCAAGTATCAATTTTCAGGTGATACCTGTCAAGTTGTTTATGTCAAGTGAAAACTATCAGGTGAAACAATGGCAAGCAGTTCATGTCAAGTCATAAATATCAAGTGATGCCATTCAGTCATAAATGTCAAGTGGTTTATGTCAAGTTATTGCCAAGTGGGTAATTTCAAGTCATAAATGTCAAGTGATAACTTTCAGGTTCTAAATATCATGTTGAAAATCTTTTGAATCTTAGTATTTGGTTTCTTCTTGACTATAGATTGTATTGCTCAGTGCCACATTTGACATTTGCTTGATTTGCAATAACTTATAAAATTTGGGCCTGTGGCCCTCAAAAAGAAGTATATCCCATAAAAAATGGCTAAAGCCAACAAAAAGTGGACGCTGCACCTAAACATGTGTATGCTTTTGAATGCACAAAAGTAATATATCATATACCATGCCATTTTCTTATCGAGCTATCAAAAGATGTATATCAAGGGAAATGTATACAAATGCTAATAATATAGGCTATCAACACAGCAAACTGCATCACAAGAAACAATTTCACCAAACTTTTGCATGGCAGCGTGAGCTTTTAGTATCTTTAATGATTGCAGCACTGACACAGCTCACACTGCCATGCAAAAGTTTGGTGAAATTGTTTCTTGTGATGCAGTTTGCTGTGTTGATAGCCTATATTATTAGCATTTGTATACATTTCCCTTGATATACATCTTCTGATAGCTCGATAAGAAAATGGCATGGTATATGATATATTACTTTTGTGCATTCAAAAGCATACACATGTTTAGGTGCAGCGTCCACTTTTTGTTGGCTTTAGCCATTTTTTATGGGATTAATATATGTTTTACCTTTTGTTTCCTGAGACGATCGTATTCCGGCTTGTATTCCCTTTATAAGAAAACATGCGTTTCAATCTACAATTCGACATAATAAATCGAGAAAAATAAACACACTCACTTATAATACTGCTTCTTAGCGTCATCAATAGCTTCAATAAGCTGCTCACATCCAAAACCGGTCGCCGCGCTGAACTCTACTGACTGCAAAAACGCAGACCAAGTGAACTTAACTATTCAAATTGAAAACGAAATACCCGACCCGACTCACCGTAAGCACCGCGTAGAATTCGTCCAATACAAGACTCAGTGATCTGGTCAAATCGCCCATGTAGCCCTGCTAGAAATTCAATGAGCCCAGTGTTTTGTTCAGGCAGCTCGATTCAGTACAAATATACACGGTTTAATATTCTACAGGTAGGTTTTGAAAACATGCCTACTAAGCACACACACACAGATTTAATAAAAATATTAAAATACATTATATCAGTTGTAATGTATGGGGCATACACGAAAAAAACGAATGGGCTAATTAAATTTCGCTCCTGGCTGGAGGCATGCTGTTCAAGGGCCGCCTGGAACTTCTCCCAATCCGTCAACCATTCTCGCAGTTCCGATGCCGGCTGCACGTCGCACTGAGAGATGGCGAGTTAGCCATTAGCTATAGTGAGCTATTAGCGAGTTTTGATGAAAAAATCGTGCACACGTGAGAAATTGTGCACAATGTTGTGCACTGATAGTACGAGCATTGCAATGTGTGACCTGAACAATTTTTTTACTTCTTAATCCAGGTAAGACCCTGTAAAGTGTAAAGTAAAATGTCAAATGTCGTGTCAATGTCAATCAAAACAAAAAAGAAAATATTTTATTACTGAACTTTGCATGAGAATTAACACTTACATTTGTCATGACAATTGAAACTTTGCATGACAATTGAAACTTTGCATGACATTCGACACTTTACTTTACATTTTACAGGGTCTGGGATTGGCTTGGCACATGGTGATATTGTTGTAAATTGTGTCGTCAGTAGAGTAATTTTATTCAGAAAGTAAAGTTCATTAAATAGCACCTTATTAAACACGACCACAAAGGGCAGCCTGTATCGGTACAGTATGGAGCAGGCGTAGAGCATGTTGGACATGAACGTGACCGGCAGTTCCGACCGGGCGCTGTCCACCACGTAAACGATCACTGTGGGGTAGCTGGACGCCTGGGTTTTGTAAATTGAAGAGTGGTAGATTTTTAGTTGAAGAGTTTTGTGGTATTCAGAGAAATGACACATTTACCAGGGTCTCGGTGATTATTGTGCCCGACGCGGACCACGTGAACACTTCGATTTGACCCGGGGTGTCCAGTAGCACGTAGCTGTGTTCATTGAAAATCAGTTACGTTTGAATGTGTAGAAATAACTGACATACACAGAAGTGCTTAGATAAATAGGTTTTAGACACAGTTATGTAAAAAGTATCAGCGGCACCAAACATTTTCACGATTGTTTATCTGGTACCAGTCCCGCAAATTGAGAAGTGAGACATAAAATGGCAAAAGCGAAGTGAAATGGCAAAAGTGAAGTAAAAAAATAAAAAGTAAAATCTCTTCGCTTTTGCGAGTTCCCTTCACAACTCACTTCGCATTTGTCATTTTACTTCTCACTTCTCAATTTGCGGAACTGGCGCCTGATCAGCTGACAGAACAAACTTGTATTCATCGCTCCTTTTATCGAGCAGGTTCAACACCTGGTCGAATCTGGTGGCGAACAGATTCAACGAAGTCATGATGGCGCCGTTGGGGCCCAACTGATGTTGTCGCATCACTTCTTTATATTTGACCGTGTCCCGAATATCTGAAGCGATACAGACCAAAAAAAAATTGAAAAATCAAATGGCGGGAAAATTAATTGGTAGCGACTAACCGATATTGGTGGGAAAAGGTACATCATAAACAGCCGGGTCGAGATTGACCACATACGGTTTATTGCCAGCTTCGGTCAAATGAGTAGACAGCCGCTGAAAAAATAAGTGCAGTGACCAGCAGTTTGACGACAGGACTTTTGATGCAGATACACGGCATCAATTTGAAACAGGTCATGCTACATAGTAATGTCAACTTAAATGTCGCTCAAAACCGCTGAGACCTATTACTCATCTAGACCCGATACGTATCTAATTCTACCGATTACCCATCCATAGATGGGTAATGTGAGGCGGAAAAAAACGATTTTCCATCACCCTGATTTTTAAAGATTGATTTTGTAAAATAAAAATCGCTGGAGTAAAAAGTCTGATTTTCTTGAAAATTGCCTGAGGCGATATAGATGAACTAAGCAATGTAAATTGATCGCCAGTGCACATTTAATGGGGCAGGCCTGATACGCACACGTGCCCGATACGCACATTTGCCCGTTTTTTTCACTTGACACTTTTCAAGTGATTTTCAGATATGAGTAAAGTGAAAAAAAGTTGCGCAATGACATGAGTGAACTTTTTTCACTTCACTCATATCTGAAAATCACTTGAAAATGTGTCAAATGAAAAACAGTGAAAAATGGCTATTTTTCACTGTTTTTTTCACTTGACACATTTTCAAGTGATTTTCAGATATGAGTGAAGTGAAAAAGTTTACTAATGTCATTGCGCAACTTTTTTTCACTTTACTCATATCTGAAAATCACTTGAAAAAGTGTCAAACGAAAAAAACGGGCATATGTGCGTATCGGGCACGTGTGCGTATCAGTGCACGCCCCATTTAATGCCTTTGCGGTAAAATAAAAACTGTAGCGCTTTTAAAAAGCTTGAATTAATGGGCAACTGGCCAGGTTGAGTGATGGTTTTAGATGAGTAACGGCACAGGTGGCAGTCCCAAGCCCTGTAAAGTGTCAAGTCAAATGCAAAGTAAACTGTCAATTGTCATGCAAAGTTCAGCAATGAAATCTTTTCTTTTTTGTTTTGATTGACACTTTACTTTGCATTTGACTTTACATTTGACACTTTACTTTACACTTTACAGGGCTTGGGATTGCCCCCCTTCCTCAAAACCGATGTTGCCGCAGCGAAACGCCACTACCCTTAAAAAGTTCTACTCACCTATGCACCACCACAGAAACCAACAAGAACCCCACACGACATTGTACCGCCGCGCACCTGCACGAAGCTAGTTTTGCCCGCGCCGGCCATGCCCAGCACCACGACGCACACCGGCCGCTTGGGCTGGCCCTCGGCCGGGTCAGACACGTCCCCATTGGTGCTGCTACTCGCCGCCGCTGTTGCAGTTGCGTCGGCCATTGGTTGGTGTTGAACTGCTGTTGAAGACTGGGGGGGTTAATAAATATGTGGACCATTGAACGCATGGAAGGGCATCGATACGATACCATTCCATTGTCAACATCAATATCTTCTGCACATGTTTACGTTTGGATAAGCAGAGATGAACGCCCCCCCCCCGGATATTTTGCTTTTTTATTCAACTTGATGTGCTGTTTTCGAAAAACATAACATATTCGGTGTTAAAAACACACTCAAGTCGGAATAGATCCATTTATCCCGACTAGAAATACAATTATTTTTACAACCGTAAACTGAATGACCATTGGTCGCCCTACAAGCGCGTCATTACAAAATAAACGTTAATGGCGCTACGCACACTGAAGCCGAAATATTCGGCATACGCACGTTTTCATCTGCCGAATCCGAACTAAAAAAATGCTGTTCGGACGGTTTTAGACCAGCATTTTTGGGTCCAGACATTCAGCAACCGTACGAATTCGGACAAATTCGGACGGATTTAGATGATTTTCCAGCATTTTTGGTCATATGCTGAATTTAACATTTCAGCATCTTGTGAAAAAATTGTATCCGGACACTTTCATTTCAGCAAACCAGTTCAGCAATTGGCAGAACATCTACTGCTGTGAAATGATCCAGATCTCATCTAGTTTTTCATACATCTTCATGAAACATTTTTTATGAACATGTATGAACATGATCTTCAAAAATGAAGACCATAAATTTTTTTTAAAAACTGCTCATTCTTGAGATATTGTAGTTCAGCACAGTTCAACAGTGTGTAAACAGAAAAAACGTACGAACCATTTTGGGAATTTGGGCAATGTGTGTACATGAGTAGGGTTCAAACGGGATTGACTTTTCGGGATCAGGATCGGGATCGGGATTCACTTTTTGAGATTTCGGGATCGGGATCGGGATCGGGATTGGTAATTTGAGATTTCGGGATCGGGATTGGCCGGGATTGGGGTCACGGGATCGGGATTGGGATAGGCATTTTTCCGGGATCGGGATTGGGTTCTAGGGATAGAAATTTTGGCCATTTTTCTGGCATTCACAGTTGTTCATAAAGGTCTCAAAACACTGTTGGATGCCAGAAAAGTGGCATAAAATTGACGCTGGGGGTTTGCATCCACTTTTTTGCATGCAAAAACGTCATTATTTCACTTTTTATAATTTCCACTAATTTTTCCGGGATCGGGATCCCGGACTTGGGAGTTTCTCGGGATCGGGATTTGAAAACTTTCGGGATCGGGATTGGTATTTTTGAGATTTCGGGATCGGGATCAGGATTGGGGTTTCAGGATCGGGACTGGTAAATCCCGGAATTTCACGGGATCCGGGATCGGGATCCTGTTTGAACCCTATACATGAGCGAATAGTAATGATAAACATTGGAACAGCGCGTGCCTAGGGTGTCAAAAAAATTTTGTTATGGAAAATGGAAACGGAAATTTTTTTGCACTTGCCAGAAAACCGAAATAAAATTTCAGCAACAAGGAAAACAAGGCCGGAAAACTGGAAATGGAAAAATGAAATTTTGCCAGAAAACAAAAAAAATTGTGGAAATTTCCTGGAAATGCTAAAAATTGCTGAAATTTTGATGGAAAATGGAAAAAGTCACATAATTGAAAACCTGCATGCATGTTTACCAGTTTGGCTGAAACAGAAAACAGACAATTGAGCCAGAAAAGGGGAATATGAGGCTGAAAAACTGAAAATTGAGCCTGACAACGGGAAAAAGGCGGAAAAACTGAAAATTCAGCCGGAAAAACTGAAAATTCAGCCGGAAAAAGGCAGAAAAACTGAAAATTTAGCCAGAAAAGGGATAATTAGCCAGAAAAACAGGAACGGAAATGGAAAAAAAATTTGTAGTCGGAAAACGGAACGGAAAACGGAAAAATTAATTCAATTACCAGAAAACGGAATGGAAAATGGAAAAAATTTGCCTGCAGATAACGGAAACGGAAATTTGTCATTCTAAGCATGCCTGCAAACCAGATTGTTGAAAGTAATCAATGTTTTCAAAGTTAATGTAAAATATTCATTTTTAGTCACTCCTGAGTGCAGAAAATGTATAGTAGAATTTTTTACTTTTATTTCCATGGGAAAATGTAAAAGTAAGTATTTTTGAAAACGATGACCATAATTTTCACTAGAAGTCACCCTTAACCCCAATTTTCATCCTTTTTGCCACTGCACACACAGGGCCGTATCCAGGGGGGGGTGGGGGGGGGCTGCAGCCCCCCCCCCTCCCGGGGCGAGACCAGAAAGTGACCGGAAAATGCGACTTTTTCAACGTCAGCGTAAAAATTTTTGCGCGCAAGCGCGCATTCTTCACCAGACATTAACATTATCATCAGATTTGCTCCATGTGGCTGCAAATCGTTGTAAATACACTCACTGTTGTGTTTTTTGCTGTTTTGTATGTATATTTACATACATATACAGCGTTCCATGGCGCTGACGGCAACGCCAATAGCGCCATGGCGTGGCGCCTACTAATGGCGCCAGCGCCATAGCGCCATTCCGCCACTATTTAGCTCAAATTTTAGAGGGGGGGGGGCTGAGCCCCCCCCCTCGCCGGCCTCCGTAAACAAGCAGCCCCCCCCCGCTCAAAAATCCTGGATACGTCCCTGTGCACACATGAAGTTGTGCATACACTGTAGCGTCTGCCAAGCAGGGTTGGTTTTAGTAAAATTATTTTTACTGAAACTGCAGTAAAATTGTAAATAAATTATATTTTATTTTTATTTTTTCTTCAATTTTCCATTTTATTTTTATTTTTTTATTCTTCAATTTTCCATTTTATTATTATTTTATTTTATTTTTTTATTCTTTGTGACCAGGATTAGTTTTTGTGAAATTCTTTTTACTAAAATTGTAGTAAAATTGTATAAAAATTGTATTTGATTTTTTTTTTCTGAGATTTTGCCAACCCTGCTGCCAAGTAAAACCAATAATTATCCAAAATTTAGTTGACACAATTTTTGATGTCAACTAGTGTCAGGGGTATTCTAGTTTTCGGCCCTCCTGGGTGTTGGATAGATAGCAAATCACTCCTCCAGAGGGATAGATAGCTGAAAATTTTTCTGGGGGGGGGTTCGCTGGGGCTCAATATATAGGCATAGAAGGGAGGAAAAGGAGAAAAATTGCTGAAAGTAGGTGAAAAATGGCTAAAAATGGGTATATAAGGACATATAGTACTAAAAATAGCTCAAAATAGGCAGTTAGATGCACGAACTAGTGATTTTGGAGGTGAAAATCTATATATAGGTATGAAAATAGCGATTTTGAGCGAAAATTAGGGTATAGTTTCCCAAAAATCGCTCCAGATAGGTAGATAGCTGGCCGATTGGGGGGAGGGGTTTAGGGGATAGTAGCCCAAAATTTTGCCTCCGGGATAGATAGATAGCTGAGCGGCCTCTGGAATAGATAGATAGCTGGGCGATTTGGGGGGGGGGGAACCCCCCCTTTCCTACCCCTGACTAGTGTGTGTGACAAGATATAATTGATGACAATTTTTGATGTCAACTTTATGACAAGATATAATTAGTTACATTCTCTGTACAGCATCAACTTCCGTCAATAGACAATAGTGATTATGTATATTGGATAGGGTTGGCACTATGGTCGAAACGGAATCCCGATCCCGATCCTAAAACATTTCGGGATTTGGTGGTCCCGATCCCGATCCTGAAACCTCAATCCTGATCCCGATCCCGAAATCTCAAAAGCCAATCCCGATCCCGATCCAGAAACTTTCAAAATCACAATCCCGATCCCGAAAAAATTTATACAATCCCGATCCCGATCCCAGAAAATTTGGTCAACCTCATTAAATGCCCTTTTTGCATTAATAAATTTTAACCAATGTCCACTTTATGCCTCTTTTCTGGCATCCAGACGTGTTTTTGAGCCTGTTTTGTGAAAACATTGGCAAAAAACGTGTATATTAGAATGTTTTCAAAAATGCCATTACCGATCCCGAAAAATGCCAATCCCGATCCCAAAAGGTCAATCCCAATCCCGAAATCTCAAAAACCAATCCCGATCCCGATACCAAAAGGTCAATCCCGATCCGATCCCGAGATCTCAAAAACCAATCCTCGTTTATCTTTGCATTTCAGCATTTGAGATTTTATCCTATTGCTGAATGTTTCCGCATGAAAAAGTGTACGCATCTTTTGAATGCTGAAATACATGCTGAATTGACAAACCGCCTAATTTTCAAGAGTACGGACGATTTGAGTTCAGCAAGTTTTTTTCTATTCAGCATTTAATTCGGCATTTGTCAAAAACGTGTGTATGCCGAATATTTCGGCTTCAGTGTGCGTAGCGCCAATGAGAAACAATGTAAACGCCTCCGCGGTGAAAATTGCATCAAGTCGTTGAGATATAAATAGGTAGAACAATTTGCCAGCTCTATGTGACTGTTGGTTGACTATAGCAGTGCATGTATCATATTTACATACTTCAGGAGTTGTTAAAAGTACAAACTACACCTAAACGTAAAGTATTTATTTTTTACTCACGCACTGAGTACAGAAAACGTAAAAGCAATTTTTTCACTTTTTCTCATGAGTAAAATGCGTTTCCGCGAAAAATGTAAAAGTGAGTATTATTGAGAAATTTTCCCCAATTTTCGTTAAAATCACTAATTTTCAAAAATGTTTGTCCATTTTCACCTTCAAAATCACCAGTTCACGTACTTTTTTGTCTATTTCCAGCTATTTTTGGCTTTATATGTTCTTATATACACATTTTTGGCTATTTTTCCCCTATTTAAGCTTTTTCCTTCTATGCGTTGAAAAGCCTACCTGAAATACATTTTCTGTACTCGAGTACTTTCAAAAAGTATATGTAAAGTGTGGGTACTGGTACTTTTTCGGAGGAAACGTGAATGTATTTACTCAGTACTCGACTATACATATTTTTTAGTAAACGTAAATACGCTTGAACAAGTATGCATACTCCAAATTTGCGGAACCATTCATTCTAAATATCAGACTATCACGATGGAAAAAAATGTAAAAATTCATGGGAAAACGGCAAAATTATAGCGGTGAGCATGTACTTTGAAATCAATATTTCCAAACATCACATAATTCACTGTAAATTATGTCAAATCCACATGCGAATTCAGTACAATTATGGTGCAGAAAGACACAGCAAATCTTTAAATTGACAAAAAGCACACAGAAAAACGGAAAAGTAGCAGGGGTCTTTTCGACAATCTATCCAGTGACCCTTAGGGTTCAAACGGGATCCCGATCCCGATCCCGGATCCCGTGAAATTCCGGGATTTTGCAATCCCGATCCCGATCCCGAAAATTTTCAAATCCCGATCCCGAGAAACTCCCAAGTCCGGGATCCCGATCACGGAAAAATTAGTGAAATTATAAAAAGTGAAAAAATGACGTTTTTGCATGCAAAAATGTGAACAAAAAACCCCCAGCGTCCATTTTTACCACTTTTCTGGCATCCAACAGTGTTTTGAGACCTTTATGAACAACTGTGGATGCCATAACATTGACCAAAATCTCTATCCCAAGACCCCAATCCCGATCCCGAAAAAATGCCAATCCCGATCCCGATCCCGTGACCCCAATCCCGGCCAATCCCGATCCCGATCCCGAAATCTCAAAAAACCAATCCCGATCCCGATCCCGAAGAGTCAATCCCGTTTGAACCCTAGTGACCCTCTTTATATACTTAAACGTCTTAAATCTATCAACTTACATTTTTGCCAACTTTGTTACCGAAAAAAAACATATAAAAGGTAATACAGTTTTTGTTAGAGTACCCCCATCCTTCAGCTGAAAATTATCTGTTCTGGACAATATCCAACTTCCCTCTCTAGCCATTCAGAGGTCTAAAATATACTAAACTCATGTGTATTTCTAATTCAACATAGTGCTATAAAAAGTGCGGATATATTGGACTAGATGCCACTATTAGAACCGCAAATTATGTTGTCAAAAGAACTGTTAACATAAATAATGAAACGGCTTACAAGTAGAATTTACACCATATATGGGCGCAAAAAAACGGTAGAACAATAAATGGGCATTGTTATAGTATGGTAGATTACTTTCGTATACACATATTTCGTATACACATACAATCTACCGTATATCCTCGAAATACTCCCATCAAAATTCTAACTCTGAAACAGGGGTCTCGAATGGGGGGGGGGGTTGGGGGGGGGGGGTTACCTCAGCTATCTATCTATCCCGGAGGCAAAATTTTGGGCTACTACCCCCTAAACCCCCCCCCCCCAAATCGCCGATCTATCTACCTATCTGGAGCGATTTTTCAGAAACTATACCCCAATTTTCGCTCAAAATCGCTATTTTTCATACCTATATATAGATTTTCACAAAATCACTAGTTCATGCATCTAACTGCCGATTTTCAGCTATTTTAAGTACTATATGCTCTTGTATACCCATTTTGAGCTATTTTACACCTACTTTTAGCGATTTTTCTCCGTTTTCTTCCTTCTATGCCCCGAAAAAGCCCTTATCCCTTATCCGAAAAAGCCCTTATCCTTCTTCCCTTATCGACCCACCACAACCCACCCAGAAAATTTTTCATCTATCTATCCCTCCGTAGGAGCGATTTGCTATCTATCCAACCACTCGGAGGGCCAAAATTCAAGATACCCCTGCTCTGAAAAAATAATCCTCTTGGGGTATTCCGAGGAAATACGGTATAGTAAATTGAATAAATACGGTATACGGATTTAGTAAATGGTGTGATGGCACTGTAAAAAAAAAACGAGTGAAAAAGTTCCAAGCACAACTCTAACGGCGCAGAAGCTCAAAAGTAAATAGTATCCAAACAATGACCAATAAACCAATCTCAATTTGACAAATATCACACGACGACAAAAGGGTCTCCAATGGGGATGGTTGGGGGGGGGGTGGAGCTATCAATCTATCCCGAGGAAAAATTTTAAGCTATCCATCCCTCCGTAGGAGCGATTCACTATCTATCCAGCCCCCGCGAGGGTCAAAATCCTGAAGACCCCTGCAGCTCCCATAATAAATAAAATCACAACTGCCTGATGGGCTGCGCCTTGCCAGATCCGCTCACGGGCACAAATCGAGCCTGATCTTTGCCGCTCAAAATACGCCGAGCCGATTCGGCATCCTGAACAGGGTCCAATTTCAAATCGTCCAACTGAATTGAGTCGTTTGAATTGTCGTCCTGTGTTTGAGCGTTCGGCGTCGACGTGCGCGGCGAGTTGCCGCTGCTGCTGTCGGGCGTTTTTCTGGTGGTTTTTGGGTGCGGTATAGAATTTTTTGTCGCCGTAGAGTATCGAAGAAAATGGAGTGGGGTTTTAGATAGGGTTCAAACGAGACCGCGGTTCCGATAAGAGTCGGGTAAATTTGGTAGGAAATAGACATAAATCCATCCAAAAAAGTTATCTCCTTCATAAATACAAATCGATACAAGTAAGATGTTTGTTTCAGCTTTTAAATATCAAACTTTGAAAGTTCATACATTTGAACGCACTTTGTACCATCAGAACTCCTCGGAGGGCGCTGCGGACTAGCGTTGCTAGTTCTCGCACTGCTGCTGCCGCTTCTGTGATATTGCACACTCGTAACCGCGACGCCTTTCTGGTGCGGTCGCGCAAATCCTGGCAACTTGCCAGAATGACTGTTTCCGCCGCGTGCCGTATTCTGATTTTGCCGCCGCTCCGACTTTGGTATAGACAGTATATCTCCGATGATGTCCATTTTGTACTGGCGCGCCAACTGGCGACCCTGTGTATCGGAGAAAGTTTGCTTTTTGGAACATGGAAGAGTGGTCGGACTTGTTCGGTTAGAGCTGTAAAAAAACTACCTGGGTGCGTTGAAAATTTAATAGGGGACCTTTTTAATTTTTTGATGGGTAATCTTCCACAAATTCACAGGACATTCACCACACTTCACATGTGATCTCTGACAAAAAAATTCCATTCCACTCAGCTAGGGTTCAAACGGGATCCCGATCCCGATCCCGGATCCCGTGAAATTCCGGGATTTACCAGTCCCGATCCCGATCCCGATCCCGAAACCCCAATCCCGATCCCGATCCCGAAATCTCAAAAATACCAATCCCGATCCCGATCCCGAAAATTTTCAAATCCCGATCCCGATCCCGAGAAACTCCCAAGTCCGGGATCCCGATCCCGGAAAAATTAGTGGAAATTATAAAAAGTGAAATAATGACGTTTTTGCATGCAAAAAAGTGCATGCAAACCCCCAGCGTCAATTTTATGCCACTTTTCTGGCATCCAACAGTGTTTTGAGACCTTTATGAACAACTGTGAATGCCAGAAAAATGGCCAAAATCTCTATCCCTAGAACCCAATCCCGATCCCGGAAAAATGCCTATCCCAATCCCGATCCCGATCCCGTGACCCCAATCCCGGCCAATCCCGATCCCGATCCCGAAATCTCAAAAAACCAATCCCGATCCCGATCCCGAAACCCCAATCCCGATCCCGATCCCGAAATCTCAAAAAGTGAATCCCGATCCCGATCCCGAAAAGTCAATCCCGTTTGAACCCTACACTCAGCGCAGACTGTCAATAGATGAAATAGGACGGAGATCATTCTGAGTTTAGGATCATAATTTTCCCAATTTGACAACTGCTACATAAATACTTCAGTTTCCAAGCTATATCAAACGACCAAAACCTGTCATTTTAACAGATCAATAATAAAACCACCACCACATCCCCCAAACCCCACCAACCCACCTTGACCAATCTCTGTCTGGCGGCCATGCACCTGATGTGGTCGTCGAACACGAACTTGGCCACGAGCAGCGGGGGCGCGTTGGCGGCGCGGCCAGACGGACCCGGTCGGATCGTCACGCGCAACGAGCGAGGGTCGTCCTTGTCGCCCTGGATTTCTACGTCCTGAGGTTTGGGTAATTGGTTGTTGGGAGAAATCGTGGAAATGAGGAGGCCACTTGTAAGGTGCTACACACATTAGTTGAAGTTGAATGTGAACCAGATGATGTCAATTCAGATTTTAGTTCACGCGCTGCAGGTTGAACGATTTTCAAATGCAAATAATGCAATATTCATTTATCAACGTTGCAGTATTTCGAGATTATTTAGCGATACGAGAATTAAATCTGAACTGACATCAAACAATTGACAATCGAATTAATTGACATGATGTAATTGAAAATAGGCAATCATTCACATGAAAAAATTAGTTTTTTTTTGACGCGAAAGTTGGGGTAAATTTTACAAAAACCGTTCCGGATAGATAACTGGTCTATTTGGGGGGTCGAGGGATAGTAGATAACAGATTTGTCTCGGGTAGATAGATAGCTGGAGCTGGATAGCCCCATACAGAACCCCTGATAGGAACCCATATGCAGATCGTAAAAGTTGATCGCGCTTGTCAATGAACAAACCTGTAGCCACGCCACAAATTGAGCAATGCCATAGCCCAGCTTTCTAGCATCCGGTTCCACTAGTATCAATTGCAACTCGTCAGTCACCAAATACCGCTGCGATCTGGTTCGGCCGCGTCTGCGAAAAAAATGCAAAAATATTGTAGCATAACCACGAGAATTGTGATTGTCGGGCCAAAAAAACGATGAGAAAAAACTCACGATTTTACGATGACCGTGCACGCCAAAATGTCGCATTTCGCTGAAAAGTGTGAAACACATCCATGGTTTGGTTATCATATCTTGGTATCATATGAAACTGATAAGTTTTATGCAGCTAACTAACACAAATCGAAGCAGTCATTAATCTTGACCGACTCTTTCGGACCTTGCATAGGTAGACAATCGTCGCATTTTCCATGCAAATCAAGTAAAAACTGTCGCACTAGTAAAAACAAATGTACATTCCGCTGCACGCCCTCATTTTCATCCAATGGGCATCTGAAATGTGGGGAAACGTGGCTGCGTGCCAAGAAGGGCGACTGCGGTGAGATGAGCAGTTCTGCATTCTCTGCCAATCGCTCGGGTCTGATCTCATAGTGCTGCAATGGGTGGCAGATCATAATAATCATGAATAGCATGTCAATATTTACTTCGTGTCAATTTTCATGTTAACAAGTTGACAAGTCACAATTGTAAATTGGAAAAAAAAAATTTACATTCAACGTAAATTCAAATTTCTGTCAAATCGAGTGACGACATACCAAAAGTCTTCAAGTTTTGACAAAGTTTTCAAGGTCAGAATTTTCATTTCATAAATCTTTTACTTCCTTGTTTCAGTATTTGCATTTCAAAAAAAAACAATTTACAAAGTTACAGCTGCCAAAATTGACAACGCATGATAAAACATTCGTAAAAAACATCGCACCTGCATTCTTTCATATTGATACTCGAATGCGTCGACCAAATCAGTGCCCTCGCAATTTCTGTACACATCAGCCAAATGCTCGGCTAAGTTCTGCTTCGCTTGAAACAGACTTCTGCTCAGTCGTCCGTTTCGACCCCAGAAACTGGTGTGTTGGCTGAAAAATTGACCCATTTTAATAGAATTTTGTTGTTGATAGAGTGGATCGCATACTTTTCACAGAATTCTACCATTATTCAATGAAGAACTAGCTATTATTTTCGTAATTGATAATTCCATAGTAATAATGTAATATTATGATGGAAAACTGTATAATTTTGATTCATTATTCAGATGGCTTATGGTAGGTTTCCGTACTAAGCGTGATGTCCGCCGAGTATACGTGTCAAACTTTTATTTGATATATTTTGTTGTTCTTTTATTTCCAAATATTGCAATAGAATAAAGATATTATTATTATTATTTGGACCAGATATGTATTTTCGACAACCCGTTTGTAAAACTAATGTTTATTTCAGATCACTTTTTTCGATTCAGCACTGTTGTTTCAACACCAAAAAAAACCTTCCGGCGCTGCACGCTAACAAACCAAAATGGTTACAAATAGAAATAGAACCAACGGGCTTCTATTCACCGCTGGCTGAGTGGAACTAGAACTGGACGAAGACTGGGCGGCATCGTGGTCGTGCTCATCTCCATCGGACGTGAGAATCATTTGACGCAGCAGCAGACAGCACAGCTGCACGGTGATTACGCGCACACTGTCTGCGAGCGGTAGTTTGGACATTAACTTGAAGGCAGTCCCAGACACCGTAAAATGTCCTGTAAAATGTCATGCAAAGTGTTAAAAGTCATCGAAAATGCCCGGTAAAATGGCAACCGAGTTGCCACTTTGCAGGGCATTTTGCGTTAATTTTGACACTTTGCATGACATTTGACATTTTACAGGGTCTGGGACTGCCCCCTGGACATAAACTTGGATGATTTACTATTAAATATTGTTTGACCGCTGTAATAGTCAAAGATTATTACATCTTTGCAAACGGAGCCATTATCGTTTGCATCCGAAAAGTAACGAATTATTTATTCAACCACAATGCTTTCTGTAAATATATACCGAAAATCTGATCGACCCAAAACTACAAATCTACCAAGTACGCTTTCAAAGCACCCCCTCCCCACCGTCAGATACCCCAGACACAGTTCAGTTACACGCCAAATACAACCCCTCAAATACGCAAAAAATCTATGTAAACCCAGGCCACAAAAAACGAACCCTCCAAACTAGCAGCGACAATAACTCGCACCAATCTATCGACCACGTGTCTATCGCAGTGCTGCTGTCTACTCGCGTGCGGCAGCTGTTGCCCGGCGCGGCACAGCGGCACGTGCTGCTGGTGCGGCAACGAGCCGCCGGCGGCCGTGGGCGTGGCCAGTGTCGGCGTGGGGGCGTTCTCGCTGGCGCAAGGGGTGCTACAGGGCACCGGAGTGGCGCAGGCGCTGCGAGCTGGATAGGCGCACTGGGAACATGACGCTGGTAGCTGAGCCGCTTCGAGCAAATGCGTCGGCACTCCTGTGTGGAAGGGAACTGATTTTTTTTTCAGATTGTCATAACAGAGAACGGGTGACACCAGTGCGGAAATGAAGCGGTGACCAGACAATATCCAAAGAAAAACGGAGAAAACAGGAAAAATAATCCACAACAGCAAGCGACTTACCAGCTGCAACACAGACGTGTGAGGGTGGGGTTTTGTGAGACTTAATACTCAGACAAATTAGTTTATATGAAAAATAGAAACCTACAAAGCTGAAAAATCCCAAAACCTTTAGCACACCTTTATTCCTGCCAACAGCCAAAAACAGAATGACTGCAAACACGCTCTCGTGGTCGCCAGCGGCACTGGTGCACTCTAGCGTGCCGAGCAGCGAGGCGAAAAGCGGCCGCTGTGCTACGGTTGACATTTCGTCCAGAGACGTCATCGTGTCGCTGCGATGCGAAATATGTTAATTTGAAAAGTAGACTTCAAACCACACTAGTTTTCGAGATCGGGATGCCTTTTTTGATTTTTATCTGATAGGGAGCATCAAACAAGTGTCCAATGACATGCAAAATGTCAATTTAAAAAATAACATTCGAGATTTTGCATGAGAATTGACAAATCCGTATGACATTTTACATTGTATAACATGACCAGGGTTGGCAAAATCTCAGAAAAAAAAAATAAAATGGAAAATTTAAGAATAAAATAAAATAAAATGGAAAATTTCAAAACAAAAATAAAAATTGTATAAAAATTCGAATTTTTGTAAAATTTTTGTAAAATTGTATACAAATTCATATTTTTGTAAAAATTGTATAAAAATTCATAATTTTTGTAAAATTTTTCTCTTCTTGCTTATGGTTCAACATGTTTTTCCATGGAGCTGGATCAGTCCCAAGCCCTGTAAAGTGTCAAATGTCATATGAAATGTCATGCAAGGCATCAATTGTCATGACAAATGTTAAGTAAAGTGTCAATTGTCATGACAAATAACAATTAAAGTGGCAACTGTCAAGCAAATTGTATTTAAATCTTGTTTTGTATCCAAATCTTGTTGTTGGTTTTGTATCCAAATCTTATGTCAACATTTGGATACAAAAACATACGATTTGGATACAAAAAAAACATACGATTTGGATACAAAAACACAAGATTCGGATACATAATTGACACTTTGCTTGACATTTGAGATGTCAATTGACTCTTTCCTTTACATTCATCATGACAATTGACACTTTGCATGACATTTTACAAATTTCCCCACACTCCAGTACTTCTTATACTGAAATCAATAATTGTTACTTTATACTTGCTACCTATTGCATGCAACTACCTACTGCATGTAAGTTCTGCAAAGTAATGGAAAGATTTGTCACCCGTTTTTCATTTTAGGTCTAATTATAAAGTTTTTTTGGCCTTGCATGCAACATTCTGATTTTTTGTAAAATTTCTGTACAATTTTGTAAAATTTTTGTAAAATGGTTCCATTTTATTACTTTATTATGATTTTGGAATAAAATAAAATGAAACAAGAAACAAATAAAATAAAGTATACAAATAAAATACATTTTTATACAATTTGTATACAAATGATTTTTATAAAACCAACCCTGAACATGACATTTGTTGGCCCTTTGCTGTTGACAACCCCACTGCCTCTCTGAACACCCCCATCGACCAACTCACCTAGCCGTGAGCTGCAGCGGCACGACGCCATTCAACACGGGCGCGTTGCGCGAGCAGCCCACGCTGCCGTCTTCGTCCGACGACGTGTCCGGCTCGGGCGACACCGCCGGCGCGCACGAGTTGTCCAGCGCCTGCCAAGTTGTTTTTGTGCCAAATTTGATGGTGTCAATGAGGTTTGAGATGAGAAGTGAGCTCTACGGCACTATCTATAGCGCTACTATCCCCAGAGCCTCCTAAATCACCCAGCTGTGGCAAACTTTGAGCGAAAATATCCTGATTTTAACAAAAAGCGCCAATTGAACCTTTTCCCCATTTTCACACTCAAAAATCATAGATTTTTCTACATTAATAGTCCATCCCTCCTCACTTCTGTACTTCTGTATATATTGAGCCACGGCACCGCCGAGAAGATTTTTTCATCTTTCTAGCCCTCTGGAAGAGCGACTTGCTTTCTATCTGAGCCAAAGCGAGGGTAAAAATTCTAGAGAACCTGAAGTTATGGCTGATGTCCAACATAACTTTATGAAATGTCGGTTTCCCAACATAACTACCGGAAAAAATTGTTTAACAACTGACGTCATTGAGTGCTTGAACGCCCAAGAGTAAATCGTTAGCATCGCCGAAAAGCAGCAAAGTTAACAATTGCTCTACCAGCGGCGTGTAGGTGATTGTTAAGAACACCTGCGACATGAAGACAAGTTTTATTTTTTTGAAGAGTCGAAGAGAAAACAAAATAAACTATACAGTAAGTCCTCGAAATACCTCCAGGGGGTGCATTATTTTGGCAGCAAATATTGAGGGGGTAACTCAAGGGGGCTTATTCGGCGGGGGGGGGGGGTATTTCGTCAGAAATATTCATGAAGGGTCGTAGTCTTGAATTTCGACCCTCTGAGTGGTTGGATAGATAGCAAATCGCTCCTCCGGAGGGATAGATAGCTGACAATTTTTGACCCAGCAGCTGTAGGCGACAAAGACCGCATGGCAACTGCGCTCAGTGGGCCACAATCACCGCATGGCAACCGCGGCACACGCACAGTGACCGCAGGCGCCCGCCAAGACAGCGCCATGGCGCCACCAATGCGCGAGCGACGCATGCGCTCGCACCCGACTGGCGCCATTTCTACCGCGCAGCGGCCTCGCGCATTGTCATGCATTGTGCACCCTTCGGATGAACAACACTGATAAAATTCTCAAAATAAAATAAAATCTAAAAATCTAATTCTTTTATTTATATTTATTTGAGGTGTCTAATTCTAAAAGTCAACAAGTCGACAAAATGAAATTTTAAGTTTCATTTCCAATTCCAGGTGCGTGGTGCTTGTCCAATGGAGCTCACTCATGCCCACCATTAAATTCCATATGAAGGGTGTGCTTCTAAAAGTACTGATCTACAAATTTTTCAAATTTGAGTCAGGACCATTTTGGGGGTCCCCATAAAAATGCGCTTCAAAAAAATATATAATGTGTGGGGGTGCGAAATTCAATTTTGAGATATGGGGGGTCAAAAAAGCAAAAAAATCGCAAAATACAGTTGTTGAAATTTTAAAAGTACCGATCTACAAGCTTTTTCAGCTTTTGTATTTTTAAAAGTACAGATCTACACACTTTTTAAAAGTTGTACTTCTAAATGTACCGATCTGCACAAGATTTTTTGTGCTTCTAAAAGTACCGATGTCAGCTCGGCATCGTTAGCAGCAAAAACACAATTTGTGTTTTTTTACTATGGGTAAAAGTACCGATCTACATCTATCTGGTTTTGTGCTTTAAAAGGTACCGATCTACATGCTATTACCAATTTGTTCCTTTAAAATGTACTGTACTACAAAAATACGATTCACTAAATGTTATATAGCTAGTGTTATGTGTATAAACAATGATTATACCCATGCATGTGGATACCCAACAATATGGGCGAAATACCCATACCCAAAATTCCCATACCCAATACCCATGTATGGGTATTGCATAGTCCAAACTTTCAATTGCGATTATCTCAAAATCGATTTTTTGTAGATCGGTACTTTTAGAAGCACACCCTTCATATGTTAACAAAAAAGTCAAATTTTCAGCCCCTGCTCTCAACGTATATGTGAAAACTATAAAATGTCTATAAAATACTACTCGACAATGCGTAAGGCAGCCGCGCGGCAGAAATGGCGCCGGTCGGGCGCGAGCGCATGCGTCGCTCGCGCATTGGCGGCGCTGGCGCCGCCATAGCGCCGTCTTGGCGGGCGCCTGCGGTCACTGCGTGTGCCGCGGTTGCCATGCAGTGATTGTGGCCCACTGAGCGCACGCAGTTGCCCACTGAGCGCAGTTTCCATGCGGTCTTTGTTGCCACGCGGTTATTCGCCAAAATTTTTCTGGGGGGTTGGGGAGGGGGGGTTTGGGGGGGGGGTTGTGGTGGTTCGATATATAAGCTTTTTCGGGGCATAGAAGGAAGAAAAGCGAGAAAAATCGCTCAAAGTAGGTGTAAAATAGCTCAAAATGAGTATACATTTCCCCTTCACGCAACAGCTACTTTCGGCTGACTGACCGCGGCAGCCACAAATCCCATGAAAATGCACTGAGCATGTGAAATTTCTGCCTACGTCACTGTATATCTCTGTAAATACAGACATATACAGCGGTCTGTGGCGCCAATGACAACGCCAGTGGCGCCATAGTGTGGCGCCTACGAATGGCGCTGGCACCATGGCGCCATTCCCCTACCACAGGGCTTAAATTTTAGGGGGGGGGGGGCGCCGCCCCCCCCCCCCCTAAAATTTTTACCCCTGTAGTAGGGGAATGGCGCCATGGCGCTGGCGCCATTCGTAGGCGCTATGCCATGGCGCCACTGGCGTTGGCATTGGCGCCAAAACAGCAGTATATGTCTGTATTTTAAAGACATATAGAGCGACATGAACACGAATTGAGTCCATTTTCAATGGCTTTGAGGCCGCGGAGACCGGTCAGCCGAAAATATATGTTGTGAAGGGAAAGTGCGCGCTTGCGCGCAAAAATTTTTCAAACTGTCGACAAAATCGTCTTCTGGAAGTCCCATTTCTGGCACATTTTTTAGTCCGGCCCGGGAAGGGGGGGGGGGGCGGCCGCCCCCCCCCTGGCTACGTCCTTGCCTGGGGGGTATTTCGAGGGTGGGGGTATTTCGAGGAAAATACGGCAACTAACATGACACAACAGGAAAAGCGAAGTAACACGCGACACGTGCAACGTTCCAGGCTGTAAAATTTTACTATTTTTATGTTCGATAGATACTGTTTGAAAAAATAAAGTAAAAAACCTGTAACTCAGGAGCCAAGCTACCCAAATAAATAGGCAGAAATAATCTGCGCATTAACTGGTCAACCAACAGTTGATTTATATCATCCAAGTCCAGTATCAAAATGTCATTGACATAGTGGATGTTGTCCAAATGTTCGTCGATAAAATCGTTCAAACGATCCATACAATGTTCGGAACTGCATTGCAACACAAGTGTCAACACAAATGGTCAACAACACATCAGTGCAGTCAAAGTGGCTAACTCGTGGTCGCTGTGTAAATAGGTGTCCATCTCGACAATTTGATTTTTTACATGTGCGACCAAATTGGTGAAATAATTTAATGCTATTCCACTGTCCACATTGAACTTGATCACTGCTGTATCACGCACTGCAAATGTAAAAATTATTTTTATAACAATCTTTCAGATGGTGGATTGAAAGCGCTGTGCACTGTAAAATGAAGTGCTCTGTTTAAAATGCGCTGAGACACATTCAAAGATTGCTACCCGCCAAATATTTACTTTTCTAAAGGCTTTTTCCAAGGATTAAAAGGCAGAATAGCGGGCAAAATCGCTCAAAATAGGTGAAAAATAGCTAAAATGGGTATAAAAGAAGATATAGCAACAAATTAACTGAAAATAGTAAACAATACATATGAACTAGTGAATTTGAATGTGAAAATTGTCAAAAATTCATGAAAATGAGAAATGTCAGGCAAAAAATGGGGCAAAATTTCTCAAAAATCATAGAACCCACTGCTCAACAAATGCAGAAAATGAACCCCTAGCGCGCTCCGAACACAAAAAAATACAAACTAACACCTGAACACACTGAGTGTGATAGTTCTGACTGCAATGCGCACCATACTTTCTGAATGGTTGTAGAATCTCAGCGCCTCAGTGTACAATGGAAACTCGCCGGCTTTCTGAGAAGTGAAAAAAATTGTTTACGGCAGTTAAACAAAAATAATGATAAGAAACTGACGTCGTCGAAGAAAAAGTGTATAGTGAACGCGTTCAATTTCAAAGACAACGTTCGCAGAAATGAAATGTAGTAGGCCATGATCTGTAAATTGTAAATTTACCACGCATAGTTAAGTGTTCCAAAAATAAAATTTAAAAACTTTGTTCAACCTCTTCATTGGTGAAATCAAACGGGTGCGATATGATGGAATTCACATGATTGTTCGACAGGAGAAAATCTGCATTTCGCTCGAATGTGAGATAGGTAAAAAAATCAAAAAGAAAAGACTAACAAAGCGATGTCTCGTGTCTTATATTTTCAAACATGATGTTTAACGTCTGCAAAAGCTGCACCGTAACGCGCCCGCCGCACTTTTGTCGCATAATCGACAGGAAAAATGACAACATTTGCTTCTCCAGAAAGAAACTGGAATGTGAATGTTTTAAGAAACTTGTGATGATCCCAATTAACATCACAAAATTTGAAAAACAAACTCAAAAACAGTAGAATCATTTTGATCGCCCCAAATCAGTATCTCAGCGATGGCTCTCAAAGCCTCCACAACCAAATTTCTATTATTACCAGTCACTATTTTGTTCTTCTCCAAAACGCTGTGTAGATACCTGAAAATCGCGGACAATTAGAAAAGAATACTTGAACAAATCTGGGACAAGCGTCAACTTGAAACAATGGCAGACATTCCAACTAAAATCAATTGGCATCCTGCCAATGAGTTTCGAACATCGAAAGAGTCGTATCGAACTTACTTGAGATATTCCAGCGAGTGGGGATTCTTGGGCTTCCATAGGGCACCGCCACCGCCCCCTCCAAATATACGTTTCATCTTTTAGATCAAAAAATGTCGCAAAAGCCGTCACGCGACAACATCCCCGTTTACGGATAACCACAAAGTCTTTCCTTTTTGGTGAATCACGTGTGCAAAAATACAATGGCCATTATCGGATACGATTAAGAAATTGGCACGGCTCCAACTGTTAAACATATGAAGAAATCCTCATAACGCTTTGTCGCCGCGTGATAGGAGATTTATTTGATGGAATGGTCGTACTTCCACGCGCCACGATGCCGTTCTGCTTTTTTTATCCACTGCACGAAGTTCATTGTCCAAACCATGCATATAATAATTATTAAGTCTTTTTGTTATTGTCGTATCGCACACCTTGACGCGTCCTCGTTTTTATATTCCGCGGCGCGGAATATAGTGTTTTTGTAGGATCGGGTCACGTAAATATGATAAGTTGACTCTCTCCCTATTTTAATTTTATTTATAGCGATTTCGAAACTTTTGGCCGGCTGCCAACTTGTCAGTCATACGGGGTATCCCCGTTTTTTATACTGGCCATTTTTTGGAAAAAGAGAGACTTGCTTAATTTAACAGAAATTTTAACTAATTTGTTGTCCTGGGTGCAACTCGCACGCGTGTTTAATTTAATAAATATGTGGACTTTTTCCTTCAACCACGTTTGTGTCCAGTAGATTTCATATGTACGCGTTACTAATTCCGTGTCCGAAAACTCCGGAAGCAAACTTTTCTGTATGCCGTGCGTAGGGTTGGAAAAAAAACGTTTTTTTTTAACTCGATGTTTTTTTTAAAAAAAAACGTTTTTTTTTAATAAAAAACGTTTTTTTTAAAAAGCTCCCAGATGTGACTTTGTGTCAACATATATAGGTATATCAGACAGTGGCAATACTCTGTGATGTTATATATGACCATATAATGTCTGTGGAGCCATGGGATAGCATTATAAGTGGTGATTTGTGTCAAAAATATCCATTTTTTGTCGACATATTGTTCGTATATCGCCTTATAGTCGAATGTTCGTGACTTCAGGTAAAGTTTGGCACGGAATAGTGATCAAACAAGGTTATAAAGGGAGGTTGTTACTTTGAGAGTGAAGTTACACACTGTGGAGGTACATGGAAGCACATTACCTCAATATTATATACTACAGCAACATATGACGGCTTATTAACCCATGGTAGCACATAGAAATGGATACTTTGATACTAAAAATGCCACAAAACCAATGAAAACAACCACCAATGTCAATTTGTGTGTGAAATTGCGCGCTTGCGCGCAAAAATTTTGCAAAATACCTAGTGCTTAGTACTAAAAATTTCGGCCGATGTTTTTTTTTAAAAAAAAAACATTTCGGACGTCATGTTTTTTTTTTAAAAAAAACGTTTTTTTTTAATAAAAAACGTTTAAAAAAAAACATCGGCCAACCCTAGCCGTGCGCCCAACCGTTGTTTTTAATCGTTTTGTTCACTTTTCTGAGCGAGAAAGTGTCGCGCGCGCAGCTGCGTTCACGGAAAAAAACATTCAATTTACCTACATTATTGTCAGATGCCACTAGTAGTAGTGAAAAGCCGACGTGCATTGGTGCTTGAAATCTGTTCAAAAGCAAGTGAAGCCGTCTTCAAAAAGTACGACTGCGCCATGTTTAACGGACAAAGCTTGCCCCACACTTCTCTTTCACCTTAGACTACGTTTCTTGACTGTTTCATCCTTGTAGTCTATGTGGAGTTAAGTCCGGATTTTTCAGTCTAATTTATTCAGTAAAACGACACTCTGATGTTCAAAGTGAAACAACTTATTTATGGTGCAATCTAGAGCAAAACCAACTACACAATTGTAAAGCCCTTGTTGAAAATAGCCCCGAGTACGATTTTCAGGTGTATTACTATTGATACATCCATATTCGAAAACAATTGCTCCAAACACATTCAAAGAATCCAATTTTGTGAGGGAATCCTGATTACCTAGTAGCTGTTCACAGGGGTCTCCAAGATTTTGGCCCTCGCGGGGCCTGGATAGTTGGCAAATCGCTCCTCTGGAGGGATAGATAGCTGAAAAAAATTTCTGGGGGGGGCTCGCGGGGGGCAAAATATATAGGCTTTTTCAGTGCATAGAAGGCCGAAAGGGGAAAAAATCGCTAATAATCAGTTAAAAGTGGCCAAAAGCAGGTTTAAAATGGCTAAAACAGGCATATAACCATGCATATGTCTGGAGAGGACGATTTTGAAGGTGGAAAACTATAAAATGGTGCGAAAATTAAGAATTTTGAGCGAAAATTGGGGCAAAATTTTCTCAAAAACCACTTCAGATAGATAAATAGCTGAGCGATTTGGGGGGGGGGGTCTTTGGGGGTAGTAGCCAAAAAATTTGCCTCGGGATAGATAGATAGCTGAGCGGCCTCCAGGATAGATGAATAGCTGGCGGATTTGGGGGGGGCAGCCCCCCCCCAGCCCCCCCCCCCTAGGAGACCCCTGGCTGTTCAGGAACACATAAGTATGTACTTTTTGAAATGAAACTGCAGATTGTGTT
Organism: Sphaerolaimus hirsutus; assembly: GCA_964036195.1. NCBI lineage: Eukaryota > Metazoa > Nematoda > Chromadorea > Monhysterida > Sphaerolaimidae > Sphaerolaimus > Sphaerolaimus hirsutus. The sequence continues at coordinate 14,112,215 of OZ038451.1, forward strand.
ATGCTATTTCAATATGATATTCTGGTGGCAAGAGGGTGGGTGTACATATGCATGAAACTTCGATGTGGAATTCCCATTTTTCAGGGTGGACAATGTACTTTTGATATGAACTTTGTTTTTGTTTTTCTGGACAACGGTACTATCATATCTATAGAAGAACATGGATTATAGGAGCTGTTCACATAGTTTTTCTGTGATGACAATTTTTTAAAAAAATTTCAAATATTTTTTTTGGGTGGCAAACATGATGACTTTCATAGCAAAAGGATGGTTGAAAACTCATTTTTTCTCATCACAAAAACATGTGAAACACTGCATTATGCTAATTTTTTCTAAGATGTGCAAAACTATATGTGGATGTCAAATCCATGCCTAACTCGATTTTTATGCATTTGGCACTTGTGTACTTTTGGAATGAGACCCATTGAGTATGGATGCAATGGTGCCCCATGCAATTTTACTGTGGCTCTATTAGCAATGAGTATACGAAATGTGCATAAAATACTACTTTTAGGATCCATTTACATCTGAGTCACTTTCCTAAATAAATAAATAAAGACAAAGCTTCAGGATTCAGATTCTAATTGCACATCAGTGCTGGAAGCGCAAATCAAACATTTGGTCAATAAAAAACATAAATACAACATAAATAGCAGCTGTTGGAATGATAGAGATCATTATTTGAAAGCAAATGCTAGAAATACAGTGGAAGCAGCCTACTCCATCACACTTGACAGTCAGCTTTCCAAACACATGGCCCAGTGGCATTTTTGTGCAATCTCACAGCTCCTTGAATGCACTGACATCCATAGACACATTGGCGGGAACATAATCTTGGCCAGTTGCCAAAAAGTACTTGGTCACATGTTAGAGGGCATGCTGTCCCACAAATGGCGAGCCTTTGGTTTTTTTCCTTTGCACAGTGTTTTACATCCCGAAGAATATTGTAATGCAGTTCATGGTGTGTCTGATTATCAAGGGTTTCAGTGGAATTCGTTTCCTCTGATGTATCAGCTGGGACTAAAGGCAGTGCTGTGTGAAAAAAAATTAGATGGAATATTGAGTGCAGAAAAAATTCAGATGAAGTGTCAGCATCACAACGATTTCATTCAGCAACAACCTGAAAAAGAAACTGACCATTGCCAAAATTTTCCGTGATCTCCTGTGTGAACTCATCAACACTTTCCTGTGGTAGTTCATTTTCCCTAATTGAATGACTGCTCAATTCAATCGGATCGAGCAAAACCGCCTGTTTAAAGTGATGTGTAATTTTTTGGCCATTGCACAAACTTGGCACATAGCCAAAATTTAGCAGGAGGAAGGATAATACTGATGCAGTGTTCTGTAGAAATTTGCGATTGTGCAGTAGATAAAACATTGTTCTAGAGCTGCGTAATTGAGGAAAACTGGTTGAATGTGAGCTGATGCATAGAAATGTCCAATTCGCGGTGCACGCAACCTTGTTTATTCCATTTACCTTTGGTCGCGGTCACAGGGTGACCCATTGGCGGCCTGTACACTAGTTGACACTTGTGTGTCAACCAGTCTGTGTCAACTCAGATTTCGGCGCGTCGCAGAGCGATGTTCCAATACACTGGCCGTAATATAGATTTTTCAACATTGCCGCATCTGCATTTGAATACCGCTCTGCGGCACGTGAAGCCGAAATCTGAGTTGACACAGACAGTTGACGCACATGTGTCAACTAGTGTCTGGGCCACCCATATTTCACCTGCCGCGCTGGAAAACGTGTGAAAGTCAGAACAGGGGGATTATCTTGGCAAATCCTTTCTGAATCTCAAAAGCATTCATTCCAACAGAAATCCCACGGTGGAACAATGGTCTTTGAATTTGGAGGAAATTCGACACTGATTCACCCAGTGAAAGTAAACAAAACTCAACCACGAGCGCACAACCGACGATTTTCGTGTGTTTTACCCGCCCAAAATGGGAAAGCATTCATTCCTGCGCGGTAGGTAATTGCATTGTTTGCATGCCACATTGTGCGTAAACTTCGCGAGTGTCGCCTACTGAAATTGGAGTTCATTGACTGTCCCCTGCCCTATATTTTCGGCGTGACGACCGGGAGAGTCTCTGAGAGAAGAATTCACGAAAATGTCTACCTACGTAAATACGTGGGAATGGTCATGATTTTCAATGCAGCTGTTTTTCTCTCATGATTTTTTTACAATCACCACTTTACAACATCAACATTTGACAAGTAAGGTAAACCTGGCACTTCAGAGGCGCATGTATCAAAGTGTACAAGTGCCACTGCCACAGCTTTCAAGTTCATCTATTAATATTTCATTTATTATATATTTATAGTTCATCACGTTTTTGAGGGGGAGTCATTCTCGGGGGGGGGGGGGGGGGAGAGAACTTATTTTTCCTCAGAATACTCGGTAAGTTCATTCAACTACAACACAATGAAATAGGTCATTTTATGTCGTGTTCTGAGTGAAGGGATATGGATTTGAATAAGATTGAGTGAACCGTAGTTGTTAAAATGTATTTACATTTAGGTACTCAAAAATACATATACTCGAGTACCGAGTAAATATGTTTCATCTGAAAAAAAGTAACTGCACTCCCTTTTACATATAAATACTTGAGTAAAGAAAATATATTCCAGGTAGTCTTTTATATCGGTTTTTGAACGCATAGAAGCGAAAAAAGAGAAAAATGCTTTTAAAAAATAGAGAAAAATACCGTTTTTCCTCGAAATACCCCCCGGGGATGATTGTTTCAGAGTGAGAATTTTGAGGGGGGGGGGGTAAACGAGGGGGGGTGTATTTCGAGGGAGGGTATATTATTTCGCCAGAAATTGTTTGAACACCCAGTACTAAAATGTTGGTTGTAACGTACGCAGACGTCGAAAAATGCGACAATAAGCACCATGTAAACACCTTCCCGGACAAGTTCACCACCCATTTTTTTATTTCACTTCGAATGCAATATTTCCGTTCATGGGGGTGTATTCAGCTGAAACTTTGTATATATAAAGTTGTAAGACCCCTCTACTCCCCAACAATGGGGGAGGTGCAGCGACTCACTACAGGGTGGGTCGCCCTATATGCAACATTTTCTGGGCGTTTTTGGTGTCCCAATCAAGTTAACCACCCACTAGATTGGCTACACTACGAGAGACATATCTCCAGCTGTGATGGCGGTATGAAGCTGAAATTTGGGGGATGTCTTGCCAACAACCCCCCTCACAATACACCAGTGGGGCAGCTGCCGACGACCCACAAAAGCATGGGTCACTGCATATAAAGTTGACCATTTTCTAAAAACAGCCCAAGTGTCCCAAAACAAGTTCATCACCCAACTGCATTAAAAAAATGTTGCAACAACATACCTAATATAAAACTGAATTGGGTTGGAACCATAGTTCAGGCAAAAAAAAATTTTTTTCAGTAGGGCACCCACCCTCTCCCATAAACGGTAGACCGAAAATTTCACTTAAAACCAATTTTTTGTTTCACACTTAAAAAGTTGGTTTACAAAGTTAACTAGAGAATGGTCTAAGGTTCAAAGTTATGTAAACAACATAACCTCTAAAATGCCTCCATAAGGAAATTTACTTGGGGTGAACTGTATGATGTCAAAATGATGTCATTGCAGGAACAAAATTTGACAAAATTTTCCCTTTTTCATTCACCCCAAATAAATTTCCTTATGGAAGCATTTGAGAGGATATGTTGTTTACATAACTTTGAACCTTAGACCCTCCCCTAGTGAACTTTGTAAACCAACTTTTTAGGTGTGATACAAAAAATTGGTTTAAAGTGAAATTTTCAATCTGCTGTTTATGGGACAGGGTGGGTGCCCTACTGAAAAAATTTTTTTTGGCTGAACTATGGTTCCAACCTGATTCAGTTTTTTATTAGGTATGTTGTTGCAACATTTTTTTAAATGCAGTTGGGTGAAGAACTTGTTTTGGGACACTTGGGCTGTTTTTAAACACCTTCCCGATCAAGTCCGGCCCCCCATTTTTTATTTTACTTCTGACGTCCTATCTCCTGTTATAGGACGCGCCAGGAGCTGAAACTTGGGGTAGATATTGGCGCAACCCCCCTCTACTTCGCATGAATTGAAGGGGTCGCAGCGACCCCCTACAGGGTGGGTCGCCGAGTGCAAAAAAAATTTGCAGCTTTTTTAGTGTCCCACACAGGTCCGGCCCCTACTGATTTCTTTCACTGCGGGTGCCGTACCTCCACCTGTGGAAGGGGTATAAATCTAAAATTTTGGGGATGTGTCGCCAACACCCCTCCCCTACTATACACTGGCCAGGCGGTCTTTGGCAACTAACCACAGTGTGGGATGCAAAGTTTAAAATTTATTAAAATGTTACTGTCCCACACAAGTACAGCATCCAATTGAATTTCAAAAAATGGACAAGTTTTAACACTAATGTGGTTGACAATGTGAAATAAGCATGAAATATCCTCTAAAAATATCTTATCCGACCTAAAACTGCCCACCACATGAACCCCTCCCCCCAAGTGGGTGACAAAAAAATCACTTTTTACAACTTTTTCATCAGACACTTGAACTGCTGGTTTACAATGATTTATAGAGGAGGGTTAAAGGTTTCAAATTGTGTAAAAAACCTTACCTCAAAAATGCCTTCATAAGAAAATTTGCTGGGGGTGAATTTCAAATTGTGAATTTTGCCTATTTTTGTTCCTGCAATGATGTCATTTTTACAATTTGAAATTCACCCCCAGCAAATTTTCTTATGAAGGCATTTTTGAGGTAAGGTTCTTTACACAACTTGAGACCTTTAACCCTCCCCTATAAATTATTGTAAACCAGCCATTCAAGTGTCTAATAAAAAAGTTGTAAAAAGTGTTTTTTTGTCACCCACTTGGGGGAAGGGGTTCATGTAGTGGCCAGTTTTAGGTCAGATAAGATATTTTTTAGAGGATATTTCATGCTTATTTCACATTGTCAACCACATTAGTGTTAAAACAACACAAAAGTGTCATTTTTTGAAATTCAATTGGATGCTGGACTTGTGTGGGACAGTAACATTTTAATAAATTTTAAACTTTGCACCCCAAACTGTGGTGAGTTGCCAAAAACAGCCTGGCCAGTGTATAGTAGGGGAGGGGTGTTGGCGACACATCCCCAAAATTTTTAGATCTATACCCCTCCCACAGCTGGAGATACGGGACCCGCAGTGTAAGAAATCAACCGGGGGCCGGACCTGTGCGGGACAGTGAAAACGCTGCAAATTTTTTTCACATATATGGCGACCCCCTCTATAGTGAGTCGCCGCTGCCCCATTTATTCATGTGGGGTAGTGGGGGGTTGCGCCTATATACCACCCAAGTTATAGTTTTCCACCCCTCCCGCAACCGGAGATATGGCCTGCGAAGTGAAAAAAAAGGTGGCCGGACTTGATCGGGAAGGTGTTTAGAAAATGGTCAACTTTATATGCAGTGACCCATGGTTTAGTGGGTCGTCGGCAGCCGCCCCACTGGTGTATTGTGAGGGGGGTTGTTGGCAAGACATCCCCCAAATTTCAGCTTTTTACCGCCATCACAGCTGGAGATATTGCTCTTGTAGTGTAGCCAATAAAGTGGGACACCAAAAACGCCAAAAAAAAATGTTGCATATAGGGCGACCCACCCTGTAGTGAGTCGCCGCACCTCCCCTATTGTTGGGGAGTAGAGGGGTCTTACAACTTATTTTATACAAAGTTTCAGCTTTATAACACTCTCATGGATGGAGATATTGCATTCGAAATGAAATAAAAAAATGGGTGGTGAACTTGTCCGGGAAGGTGTTTATAAGGGTATATACACTTTTTTTAGTGTGTACCGTATTTCCTCGAAATACCCCCCGGGGGGTGATTGTTTCATAGTGCTCCCGAGAGGGGGGGGGGGTTAAACGAAGGGGGGTATTTCGAGGGGGGTATTATTTCACAGGAATTTTTTTTGAAATCCTAGTACAAAATCGTGATTTGTGATGTGCGCTGGGGTAGAAGAATGCATCAATAACTGACATGTATCAACTCCTGTATACTAATATTAGTACGTAGATGGTATAAACACTGTTCTAACGTGATTCCAACATTGTTTTAACGTGTGTTCTGCACTACGCAGAACACAAACTGCAGTATTTGTCATGTACGTTCTCTTTACACTCAATCTGGGGGGGGTATTTCGAGGGGGGTGATTGTTTCATAGTGGTCTCGAGACGGGGGGGGGGGTCAAACGAGGGGGGGGGGTATTTCGAGGAAATACGGTAGATGGTGTAAACCCTGTTCTGACGTGACACAGTCATTGTTTTTAACATATAGGGTGGCCCACGTCAGGCGCATGGTTTCAATTGGCGCCCAACACGTCAATTTTTAATGAAAACTGCTCAAATTTGGTATGGGGGTAGATAAATGTACCCCATTTGTTGTGTTAAGTGCATGGTTCCACATCACAAAAATTCAGGTCGGAACGTGAAGCAAAGTTTAATACATGTTTGAGCGTGGCGCATGTCAGGCAATCGTCTACCAAAGCACCAATTATTCATAAAAATAGTCCAAATTTGGGATGACAGTAGATAAATGTACCCTATTGTGTATATTAAGCACACACATAAATATCACTAAATTTTCACATTTATCACATCGTATGCAAAACAACGTCACTCCACAGGACCATCTACAATGGGACACATTAAAAGACGTAAATATGAAACTCTTTCACGTTCTGACACGAAATCTTGCAATATAAAAACGTGCACCTAACACAACAAATGGGGTACATTTATTTACCCCCATACCAAATTCGAGCGGTGTTCATTCAAAATTGATGTGTTGGGGGCCAATCAAAACCGTGCGACTGACGTGGGCCACCCGGTATATTCCGCATTGCGAGATCACAAACCGCAGTTTTGGCATGTACATTTGCTGTACACGCAATTTGGGGGGATATTTCGAGGGGGTGGGTAATTATTTCATAGTCGCCATTTTGAGGGGGGGGGTATTGCGAGGGGGGGTATTTCGGGGGGGGGGGGTATTTCGAGGGCGGAGGGTATTTCGAGGGAATACGGTATTCACATTTGCTCATGAGTACCTAAATGTTTAAAAAAATTTTTTACGTTTTCTGTACTCAGGGGGTAAGTAGAATAAAGTACTTGATGTGTATTTATGTTTACTTTGGAAAAGTTTGGTACTTTTAACAACTCTGGAATAAACATGAAAATGGGACCGGTAGCACTTGTAAACATTGATATATCCATTTGTAGACATGTATACTTTTTACTTTACTTGTAAACAGTAAAATAGGTAAAGTGGTCAGACGATGGCCCATTTTTACCAGTTCTTTAAATGACATGATTTCATCAGCGCCGGAAACGATCAAACAAGTTGACTGCAATTTCAACTTTGCTCTGGAATGATTTCTCAACTTTCTGTTTTCCATTTTCCATTTGCATTTTATGATGGCAAAATATTTTGGGAATTATGAGAATTATGGAAGTTTTTCGCTTAATTTTGTCGGCACGCGAGGCCGTGTAAATGCTACTTTACACACAAAAACAATACAAAATTTAAACATCTTTTTCCAGAGGTTTGCCATTGTTAATGTGTTTACTCCTAACTATATTTGGAAGGCTGTGGAAAAAACATTTTATCAGAAACGTTGTTGTTTTAAAACGGGTTCATACAAAACTTTTTTCCATCCCTAGCTGAGCTGTGTACTTATTTTGCTGTTTACAAGGACAGTTTTTCAGTTCAGTGGCGGCTAATTTATAATTACATTTAACATTTGTTTGTTATTGCAAAATTAATGGAAATAAAAAAGATGAATGACAGCAAAAAATTTACCTATGTAAAAGTATTGAAACGAAAATCCATAGGATATAAATAAATAAAAAGCACTTGAAATGAATGCAAATTCGGCCAGAACAGACCTTCCCGTGCAATGGATTCCACATCTGTTTAAATCTTTTGTTTCAATTCTGATTCGCAGTGTCAGGTAATGCCACCTTGACCCCGCCTGTTGGCAATAGGCCAACTTAAGAAAAAAATTATCGTCGCAACCACAGGTTTCAAATAAAAATTCCTATTTGTCCGTGCGTGGTGTTGTTTCAGCCCGCTCAAAAAGTTCGTCGTTTATCTGCTTTTTTTCGGCAGTAAAATATCTGATCACTGGCGGGTCTTCGCTTTGAACTTGGAACGTTGTACCAGTACCGGTGCTGGGCAATGTGTACACTCGGGTAAGCACACGACCGTGAGTCTCTTGTTCTTTGCTGGTCAGCGACTTGTCAGAATGCTGGCTTTAATTGCCAAACCAATATTTTCACCACGTGTCATGTCAATTGTCAAATGTCGTGCAAAGTGGCGATCAAAATAAAAAATAAACGATTTTGTTACTGATGTTTCGACACTTATGTCTGTAAATATGACATTTTGCGAGACATTTTGTGCACTTTTTGGTAGTTTCAAATCGTGAAGCGGTATATTTAGAAATGGGTTTCATGTTCCCAGCGGTGTTCACACTGATGTGACCCGCACTGTAACGGGTGCCGGTCTGTGACGAGGGATGAAACCTGCAATTTTTGTCCTACATCAGTTAAAATATGACATTTGAGTCTACACTTTACAGGGTGCGTGACTTCTCTAGGGACAGGGTTTCATTTGGAAACTAATGGAAATTTCTGCTATTACATGCCCTTCATTTATGTTTAGTTACCCTTAATCCTCGAATAAGACCACAGGGGAGTTATATTGTCTTCAGGGTTTTTGAGAGGCGTGTGAGTTTTTCGAGGGGGAGTTATTTTTTCCTCAAAAGCTTCAGGAAAACATGGACTTTATTTTTATTTATTGTATGAATTCATTCCGTCAACTCATGCGATCCAGGTACGTAAATACTTAACAGTTTGACAACACCGAAAACAATGTACCGTATTTCCTCGAAATACCCCCCGGGGGGTCATTGTTTCATAGTGGTCCCGAGAGGGGGGGGGGGGTTAAACGAGGGGGGGGTTATTATTTCACAGGAAATTTTTTTCAAATCCTAGTACAAAATCGTTGTTTGTGATGTACACTGGGGTAGAAAAATGCATCAATAACTGACATGTATAGACTCCTGTAGACAAATAGTAGTACGTAGATGGTATAAACACTGTTCTAACGTGATTACGACATTGTTTTAACGTGTGTTCTGCACTACGCAGAACACAAACTGCAGTATTTGTCATGTACGTTCTCTTCACACTCAATCTGGGGGGGTATTTCGAGAGGGGGGTGATTGTTTCATAGTGGTCTCGAGAGGGGGGGGGGGTCAAACGAGGGGGGGGGGGGTATTTCGAGGAAAAACGGTGGGTATCCATTCTGAAATTCGTGTACGTCGGTATCCATTTCATTCAAATACATATTCCAATTCAGTTTTAATGTAATCACAGTATTTCCTCGAAATACCACCTTCGAGATACCCCCAGGTCTTTTCGAGCTGAGGAACCCCCCCCCTCCCCCGAAATACCCCCGTCTGGAATAAGGTTCATCATGTGTAATATGCAATCTACATGATGAATTAATTGCTGCCAATATGCATTGCAGCTACACATTGACTAGTTTGTATAGCCATCTACGTTACGTTGATACGTCTAAATGTATACCTACTGTTTTTCACGTTTATTACCAGTTTTGGATATGAAAAAGCCCAACCTTATTACGATCAGTCTCGAAAATTTCTGGGGAAATAATGAACACCTTTGAATAAGCTCCCCTCGAAATACCCCCTCAAAATTTGCACTCTGAAAAAAATCAAACCCGGTATCTGTAATACGGTATCTGTACGGCATGCTGAAACTCAAAAGTCAAAATGCTTAGTACTTAGTACCAAGTATTGTACTTAGTATTTAAATTAATATATTGTTATTAATATCCATGTTCAATGAAAGTTCGAATTTAAACTTGAAAGTTCGAAATGTATCGGAAGTTCTAGTATCTCGAGCAGTTTTTATGTGAGTTGTATGGCATGCTGAAACTTGAGGTCAAACTGCCAAATTAATATTTAGTTAGGTAGGTACCTATATTTACATTTATTATTATTATTATTATTACATACAATGTACCGAATTTAAATGGTATTCCACCCAGAATGTTTTTTCATACAAATTGTTTTGTAATTTGCAGGTAGTAGCAATTTTGTGAATCTGTGTTTGTCCATTTTATATCCGCCTTTGATCATGCCGCTGGCTGAAGTTTGTGGCCAGCAAGGTCATTCTTTGCACTAATTTACAATACATATGTAAAATGTATCTGTGTATTCTGTTTTGGGTGGGTCGTTCCAATACTCCTGCACAATGATGCGTGCGAAAAAAGCTAAATGGATTGCTACATTTACCAAAATAACTATAACTACATTATTTACCACAATACCGCTCCTTCACAAAAATTTCTGGCGATATAATAACACCCCCCCCCCCCTCGAAATAGCCCCTCTCGAATCACACCCGTCAAATTCTGCTGGTAGAATAATAAACCCCTGGGGTATTTCGAGGAAATACAGCAGAAATCTGTGCGATGGGGGGTTACCCTCCATTGGAGCCCCTGCCCTGGACATGATGAAACAAAAGAAACAAATACCGAAAAATTGAGGTGTCGACTTGTATTTAGTTGTGGATGTGTCAACTTCTTGCCCGCTAACAAGTTTTTTTGTTCTTAGTCTGAAATAAGTTGCTCCAATTCAAAGTTTGGATTTGAACGTCATTCGTTGGCTCGTCAGCAATGTTTGAATTGGGATCGGAACCAGTTGACATTTGGTCAAGATGTCAAGTAGTACGAGTGGGGCCATTGTTGCAAAAGCAGACTTATCAACTTATTGCCCGAATTTTGTGAATGTTTTACCAAAACTGTCAAAAATTATGGAAAATGACAAAAATTGTGTGGGAGACCATTTCTAGATAAGCTTTCTAGATTTTTCAACTTTTTCAGCTATTTACTATAAAAATTGCCTGTAATTGTTGTTAAATAGCAGGACTTCGAGAACGACATTTTACCTTGAACATGTACATAAGGGCGCTGGCCGTTGATGTAAATATGCAATATACTATTTTATTAGTGGAGACGCACATCTTCAAAGATGACTGAAGTTTTATTACCCACTTTATTTGGCGCAATAGTGGAACAATAAAACTCACTCGCCACAGGCTGTCAAATTTCGGCAAATATCTCTGTATTTAGGTGTTCACAGATTTTATCTTCCATTCCTGGATTTTTCACTTTTTCCAGGATTACAGTAAATAGTTTGCAAATTGAAAATAGGCATAAAGATCTTAAAAAATATTGTTTTGTTTGCAATTATGGAAGTTTTATAAAAGTTATTGAAAGAGCTGTAGGCGAGCTCGTATCGCCCTATCACAAAAAGTGGGTAGATGTTTTTGTTGTTGTTTTCCAGTGGCACTTCGCCCTAGCTTTAGCGTTGACAGCTTTTGAGTATCCAAGTATTGTTATTGTATCCAAATGTCGATACAAACAGTCCAAATATTGTTTTCTGCTCATCCTCACGCAATCGCCTGGCTAATCACAATAAAGTTCTAGTATCTCGAGCAGTTTTAATGTAATTATCTGTACGGCACGCTGAAACTTGAAGTCAAACTGCCTGTGAATTAAACCATCAACTTTCATGGATTGGTTTTCGGCGTCGATATATTCCGGGTCTACTTCATGTTTCATTTTATTCGATTTCTACACATTGCGAAATCCAGGGACTGTCGGCTCGAAGCTGTCATAAGTGCATCACGCAGCCCATCAATTTTGGGGTGTGATCCAGTCTCAACGGGCAATACCTAATTCTGGTTGACATATATTTTCAAATCTAAATTATGTAGACATCCTGGACCAATTTTGCAAGTTGACAAGTAAAAAGTCAAGTGACAAGAAGAAAGTCGATTGGCAAGAGTAAAGTCCAGCGACAAGAGTAAAATCAAATGACAAGAGAAAAATCATGTGTATGGGTAGGTGACTGTCAAGTGACGTAGAACATGAAAAACAAGTGAATAAATATGAAAAATAAATCGACCATATATACTCCAGACACCTATCATTTGATTTAACTTTTGTCACTTGACGTTTTACTAGTCGAATTGCGGTAGGTATTTGCCTCTGAGCTTTGTTTTTGCTTGAAATAAATGCAAATGCACATTCGCAAACACAGATTTATTTTGAATATATATTATCTTATACTTGTAAATAGGTATATAAATAATTATAAATACACATTGACGTAAGTATTACTGATTGTCAATCAGTTTGTTTTGTATTGTATTCAATTTGTTCTCTTTTGGTATTTTTTCTTTGTGGACATGTGATTCGTTAGTTGGCCTTTAGCCTGTAAACCGTAGAATGTACCTAAATAGAGTAAAACAAAGGATGGCCGCAGTTTTTACGATTTTTTATCCAAGTGTAGTAGGTAGTTGATTCAATCAACTACTACACAAGCATTGAACCCATTTTTTTGCATTAGCAACTGACATAATCCATACTGATTAACTAGGCCTATTGCAATTATTGTGTTTTACTTCAAAATGTTGTTGTTGAAAAACGTTCTTTTTCATCTCTAGGTAAAACAGAAAATACCTTTTATCAGGCCAATTACCGATACGGTACGAAAAGGTTTCCCCCTTGTCGCCCATTTTTTCAAAATTTCTGCAAAAAAAACTCATTCGCCCATCGTACCCACCGTGCAAGTGACACCCGAGTAGATATCATAAAGTGTAGTATGGACCGCGAATAATACAGGAACGACTGGGCTATCCCGGGTGGAGGTCGTAAAGCATTTTACGACGGGTACCGGCCCCTGAAACTTTTATGTCCATGTACACGCCGCGCCGCCGCGCGTCGACTCGGATAGATGGAAATAAATAGTTACAGAACAGAAATGAAGTGAATTACAAGTGGGGCGGGGGGGGGGGGGGGGTGCCGCAGCCGGCTGGCCCATAAAACTTGGTAAACTATAGATTCCGCGCGCGCGTGCGCCCGCTCGCCAGTTGGACGCAGTCGGACAAGGTCGCCGTGCGTTTCCCCGACGCCGACTACAGCCGCGCCGATGAACAATTGATTTTAAAAGTTAATTTTGCATTTTTTGCGACGTTTTGCTGAGATTTTATGGGTAATTGCTCTCGGCTGGGTATATATTTGCTTGATATACAAAGTCTACTAGTTGAGACAGAAAATTGCCGAGGTACGCTCGTCCGGAAGGAATCCTTAATCGTTTGACGCCAATTCCGTAAGTTCTATCAAATGACAACTTAGAGCAACTTTCCACTATCACTTTTCGCGTCACTTCACGATTTTTGGATTTGGCACATGGGTTGACATTGCCGTGGTGGCGCTTTCCCGTACTTCTCAGCGTCAAGGCAGTGAAAGGCATGGCCGACGGTGCGAATGCCGCTTTACATTTTTGCGTGACCTCTGGCGCGTAGCCAACATATTGCGATACAGCACATCTTTTAAATGATTCTGTCGGCTGAAAGGGTACAAACGACGGCGCCACAATTTATTCGCGTCATTTTACCCAAGTCATTTACATTTGGCACCTATTCTTTCGTTGTTTCAGCGAATATTTTTAAGGTGATTTTCCGTATTTTTCTAGTGATAGTGCGTATTCTTATGCAAATTTCATTTCTACAAACCTGGATAAAATTTTGATGATGGTAGCTTAATGGGCTTTAAAAATATCCATGTTCCTTCTGGCTTTCTGTCGTTTGAAAAAAAACCTCATCATACGCTCGTGCAGCGGCGAAGTTCCTACGCTGTGACGTGTGAGCCGTGACTGTAGTGATGGAATGGCGCCATTTGAGGGCGCCAAAGGGCGCCGCGCCATGACGCCATTGGCGCTTGGCGCTCTTTTTCTGTGGCGCCCGTGGCGCCTGGCGCCCACTTTCTGAAAGGCGCCATGGAGCCCTTGGCGCTTGGCGCCCTTTTTCTGTGCCGCCCTGCCCTAAAAGGGCGCCAAAATGGCGCCAGCATGGTTCCAAGGTGACCGCCTGTAGATATCGAAAATCGCCATAAAATGGACGAAATGGTGCGAGTGGATGAAATTTTTGTCGTCCAACGGTTCATAAGACGCGTCTGACCGACCAGAAGTTGAGGATGATGAACCGTGGAACATGCTAACCCGCGAATCAATGGATTCATATTGTCATGTTTCTGTTTTTGTTCACTTCAAGGAAACATTTGCAAGCAGAAACCAATAAAACATAATTTGTGCCATATGAACTGAATGAACTTTTTGTTAAATGACAATTTTTATTCGTATGATTTTATGCTAAACATTTTTGTCTCATTAGTCTTATTTTTAATGATTACATCCTGGAGAACGTGAATAAAGACGTGGATGTGTGCGCTAGAGTGCTAGAAAAATATTATTAGCGCACTCAGGGTACTGTACGCACTTATTTAGCTTGGCGCCCTTGGCACTTGGCCTATTTTTCAAATGGCACCATGGCGCTCTTGGCGCCTGGCGCCCATTTTCTGAATGGCGTCATGGCGACCTTGATGGCTTGCGCCCTTTCTCTCAGAGTTGTGAAAGTGTATTTACATTTACCCGAAATACCCGGGTAAATGGGTATTTATATTTACACTTACACTTACACTTTCATAAAATACCCATACACTTTTTTTACACTTTCCTGGGCAAAATACCCGGGTACAGAAAGTGTATTTTTTTCTTTCAGATGGCCGTTTTATGCTTTTGAGAAAGCATAAAATAGGGTCATGTACAAAAAATAACTGCACAGTGCACACATGCAGTTATGCAATGAATGTAGAAAATATGGCAAATGTACAAACTGGCCTTTGATCTCCAACCTTTGATCAGTACTCATGGTATTCTACAGTTTCATCATACTTTTGTAAGAAGGACAAGATCAATGGAAATTCACCAGCTGGACACAAAGTCAACTGGCTTTTGCATTGACATTTGCTGCATGTCCAATCTTGCATTTAAGCAGTGTGTATCGCATTGCTTAATCAGTAAATATCAACACTGAAAAAGTGCCATTATTAGTGAACTTCATACCACTACAGTATTTGCTACAGTCTGAAATGTTTCATAAAATGCAGTAAAATGTGAAATAATGCATAAAAAGGACAAATATATTGATCTAAATGTGAAAACAGTGGTGTACCCTAATGCTCAACAGTGAGAGCTCTTTCTAAAAAAATTTTTTACACTTTCACTTTTTTTACACTTTCCCAGGTATTTTTAAAATACCTTACACTTTTGGTATCCATACTCAAAATTTGGAAAGTGTATTTACACTTACACTTACACTTTCCAAAAATACCGGTATTTTAACAACTCTGCTTTCTCTATGGCGCCCTCGGCGCTTGGCGCCCAGTTTCCGAATGGCGCCATGGCGCCATTGGCGCCTGGCGCCCTTTTTTCTGGCGCTTTTCCACCACTTGCCGTGAGTGGGGTACTATTTCCGCGGATAATTGCCCATTTGATGCCTTTATGTTCGAAAATGTGATATTGGCACCTTTATCGCCTAGAACAGCATTGACATATGAATGCAGAATAATACCTAAACAGCTATTAAGTCCTTATCAAGAACACCACAATAGATCTCTTTGTTAAACAAGGGTGTGAATCGATTTATAAGTAATGCTTTGCTGTTTTTTTGTGATTATTTGGTTCGATTTACTCTGCTGAAGCTGCGGTAATTGTGGTAATGTGTGGCATACTCATCCGAAATGTACCTACTACCGTAAATACTCTATTATTGCGACCCCCTCCAATAAAGTGACCCCTCCAATAGTGCAACTCATTTGGGCACGTTGTGTGAGTATAATGGTACACCCTCCAATAAATAGTGCGACCCCCAAAGCAAAAGAAAAAAAACCGACGTGAGAAAAGGATTGCGCAATCTCGGACGCTGTTAATTCGGCAGACAGGGTGGCGAGGCGAGTTTTTAAGTAGCCAATTTACCTACTGGCATCATGGTGTTTATTGCTATACAATATTGCTTTACATGTCATGCTCACACTAGAGTTACGTGGACAGTTGAGATGTTGAGTTGATGAAAAAATGTGACCCCTTATAAATGTTACCCCCAAAAATGTGCTGAAAACAACACTGCGACAGTCGCATTAATATAGTATTTATGGTATGAACATCATTGCTTTTAAGTGCTGCTCTAGTGCTTGTCCGAAACTCACGGTAAAAAAACATCCCTGAGTATTTCGATTATTCTAAAATATCTACAGTATATCCCTGAATAAGTTCCTACCGAACCGTACGTCTTTGTATAAAAAAGTTGTATGTTTGTGCTCTTTAAAAGCACGTGTTATTTTGCAGCTGATCTTCACTAGCGTTGATTTCATTGCGTGAATTATAGAATGTGTATTCTGAGTTGTGTGACTTACCTAGGTAGGTTTGTGTGACTGATTCCATCCCATTCTAAAGTTGTAAAAACGTACTTACTTTTACTCAAGTTTACTCGAGTAAATACGTTTACATTTCTTCTAAAAAAAAGTTCCTGTACTCGCTTTTACGCATACTTTTTGAAAGTACTCGAGCGAAAACTGATTGGCGTTTATAGGTACCTATGTTTTACAAGGCATGGAAGGGAGAAAAGGGTGAAAAGTAGGGCTCGAAACTCGATTTTTTTTCAAACTCGAGTTCGAGTCGCAACAGCCAAATTTTTTTCCGGTCGAGTCAGCGAGTCGAGTCGGGCGAGCCAGTGAAAGGTCCAGTCGAGTCGAGCAAAAATCTCGAGTTTCGAGTCGAGTCGGATCCGTTACTTTTTGGTACGACTTTTGCAGTAATTTTTGATACTGGTTTCTATACCAATGTTTTCACACACACTTAATGAAGTCTAAATTCTAACAGTTCATTGAAATATCAAGATAAAGCAAAAATAGAAGTTTTTATGACTCATGTTGCTACAAATAAAGTTGCAAAAATAAAATCCTAGGGATGGAAAATCAACATCTTTTACAACATTTTTTTGGATCAGTGCCAACATTGTGCCATGCATTTAAGGTGGTGTGTGTGTGTTTCACATGTGGCACTGCACATGCTAGTTTACTGCCAGATTTTGGAAAACTCATAAATCAGCTTTGAACTCATTTGAATTTACCAGAATGACATATCTGTCAACTGCAGTTGATGGGGATTAAGAATAACTCATTTCAGTAAACTCAAATGTGTTTTATCAAAGCCAATTTATGAGTTTACCAAAATCTGTCGCTAACCTAGCGTGCACATGCACATTATGTAGAATTGTATGGTAATAAGAAATTTGAGTTTTAACACTATTCAATAGATATGCCAAGACAATCCGCAATATATCACGCATGTGGTGTGGAAATGCGTGCTCGCGCGCAAATTTTTTGAAAAATGTTTAAAATTTTATATCAAAATTGAATTTTTTAGACATTATTCAATGGAAACCCTGACTCGAAATTTGCCAAAATTTCGAGTCGAGTCGGGCAAAAACCTCGAGTCTCGAGTTTGGCCCATATTTTTCCGGTCGAGTCAGACGAGTCACATCGGTACCCTGTTTTACCCTCGAGTCACGAGTCGAGTCGAGTCGAGTCGAGTTCGAGCCCTAGTGAAAAGGCTAAAAAATACAGCTAAAAATCATAGGTATATAGCCAAAAAGCTGAAAATATGTGAATTTGAAGGTGAAAATGGACAGAAAATATGAAGATTGGTGATTTCTAATGAAAATTGCGGCAAAATTTATAAAAAACATATTCACGTTTACGTTTTCTGGGAAAAATATATTTTACACACATTTACTCACAAGTAAAAGTAAAAAAATTTACTTTACGTTTTCTGTACTCGGATGGTGAGTAAAAAATGAGTACTTTACGGTTACTTATACTTTGAAAAAGGTCTAGTACTTTTAACAACTCTACAGTACTCTCAAGATAGCGGCAACGATGTTTTAGAACAGTTTCTGATGTTACAGACTACCAGATACCACACTTAAAGTAGACAACATTTTCAGTTCACTTAACATTAACAGTTGCCAAATATTGTAAACTTTGGTCACCAGCGCGACGACGTTCGGCAGTCAGTCAATCAAATGAGCTGAGTGCTGACAGTGACATTGTGTAGACACACGCGTAAATAAACACACATGACAAGATGTAGACACAAACTGGAATACAGAACCAGGACCAGGGTGTCTCATGCACACAAGTTCAGTTATATTGAGGCTTGAAATGTTGGGGTTTACTGTAATATTTTGCGACATGAAATTTATTTAAAAATTCCAGGTTATTGAAGCTGAAATTTCGTTACGTGCAGCTAATGGGTATATAAAAATTCACAACTCCGATTTATATAAAAATCTACATGAAAGGGAGAAGCAAACACCCGGCACAAATTTCACACGCATTGCGGTCGGGCCACGCAAAAATTAGTCACCATTTCGCCGCAAGTTCACTTGTAAACATTGTAAAGTGAATTATTAACGTGGCGGTCGCAATAGTTTGTACACCAGCGTGTCAAAAAGTTGACAAAACATCATTCATAA
Organism: Sphaerolaimus hirsutus; assembly: GCA_964036195.1. Taxonomy (NCBI): domain Eukaryota; kingdom Metazoa; phylum Nematoda; class Chromadorea; order Monhysterida; family Sphaerolaimidae; genus Sphaerolaimus; species Sphaerolaimus hirsutus. Next base: position 14,130,722 of record OZ038451.1, read on the forward strand.
ATATCGATTTGTGCACAACTTCGTGTGAATATTGACGTAAATAGGCGAACTGAGCTGAATGCTAAGATTTCCCTGGTGCGAGATACAATTAGAAGGTAAAGCACCCGACATGTGAGTAAGCGCACGAAACGAGTACAATTTCAAGTGCTTACTCACCTGCAGAGTTGTTAAAAGTACTGAACTTTTTTCAAAGTAATATTAAACGTAATAAATTTTATTTTTACTCACGCCTGAGTACAGAAAGCGTAAATTACTGTATTACTTCGAAATACCCCCATGGGGGTTTATTATTTCGCCAGCAAAATTTGAGGGGGATTAATTCGAGGGGGCGGTTTATTCGAGGGGGTTTTATTATTTCGTCAGAAATTTTTGTAAGGATGGTAGTAAATAGTAGGCGATTGCCTACCCAAAACAGGTAATAAATGTGTCCAAACAGGATATATTTGGACATAAAAATGTAGATAGCTACACAAACTAGTCTATTTGTAGCTGCAATGTAAATTAGCAGTAATAAATACATCATGTACATTGCATACATAACGTATTTATTACATACACAATGTACATCATTCCTGAAGAGGGGGGGGGGTATTTTCGAGGGGGGGGGGGTATTATTTCCCCAGCCCATTTTGAGGGGGGTTGATTCCAGGGGAGGATAATTCAAGGTAATATGGTAGTGTTTTTTATATTTTACTCTGAATAAAAGGTCAGTAAATGTAAATAAAACCAGTATTTTTACTCAAGTAAAACGTAAATGTGATAATTAGTTTCGATTTTGTATCATAGGAAACGTAAAAATGTGTAAAAGTAAAAGTGAGAGTTGTCGCTTTCCCTATCCATCGCAACTTCTATCATTTCCAATGCCATTGTTTGAGCCATTTCAATTCGTTTGAGTGGTTTTTGCTGTTTTTGCGCCCCAAATATTTTTCTCAATAACGTTTTCCGTATTCGCAAACTTTCAAAAGGTATTTTTCACAGAGGAAACATAAACGTATATACTCAGTGCTCGAGTATACTTATTTTGCGGGTAAACGTAAATACGTTTTAACAACTATGCACCCGTGTCGGGCGCCTTACGTTCTGCCATTATTTGGGCCCTGAACCTGTTGTCCAGTCCAGAAACGTGAAGATCAGTAACCAATACTGAAAAAATAAAGACTTGTTTAAATTTTTTTTTACCTACTGTTATTTACTATTTACCTACTGTTATTTACTGTTTATAATTACGGTACATTTGAAAATATTTGAATGTACAATGCTACATTTCTGGTCACTGTTCAAATGCAACACGCTTCACATATATTTATTGCACAGCGCTGGGTAAAAATGTCCGTAATTTTCCTGTCACCACAATCAATATTCAAATTTCTCATATTTATATTTTTTTCACCAGATTTCGTGGGTTAGGCTCGAGCTCAACAATTGCTGATCTCAAGGTTTTGCATCGTATTTATTGAAGTGTGGTGTTGTCCATTGTAGCAGGGAAAATGACCGTAGATTGACGATGGCAAACACCTTGGAAATTGGAATAGTTTTTAGTTTTTTTTGTTTAGTAAAGTTTTTTTTCGAATTACTTTTCGAATTTTTTTGAAAACAGTTTTCAAGATGTTCGATTTTTTAATACTTTTCGGATTTTCGATTGTTTTCACTAAATTATAGCATTTTTTAATTTTTCTTGTGTATTTGGAATATAAATAGGTGTCTCTATATTTTACGGCCTTCCAAATTGTCTCCGCAGACACATCAGAATTTTGTTCTGCCGCTACAAATTGATCCATGTGAAATTGATGTTTTGAATAGTGTTTCTCCATTTTATATGCATTTTTACCAAAACATAAAAAAATTGATTATTATAACTGTTGTTCTACTGGTGAAATAAAAATTCGAAAAGTTCAGAAAAATTTGAAGATTCGAATTTTTGTAGGCCATCCCTAACCGTGCCACGTCATGTCCATGTGACTGTCATTATTCTGTTTCTTTATTATAATATTAATTTTTATGGCGTGAATCAAATAATTGTCTGACACTTCATATGTATTATGAGTATGTATCAAGTTGCTTTTATTAAGTGACTAATTGAATTGTGCTGTAGAATACTTCAAATGTAAAACACGTATCTCATAATCATGTGCCAAAACATTTAATATCTGTGTATTATCCTACTGTAATCGAGAAACACTTAAAAAGATTCTGAAGACCCCTCTTCACGTTTCCCGCGAGATTACCGTATTTCTAATGATATGAGGAGGGTGTCTACAATAGATAGAAGGGCAGTCTTCAATAGAAGGGTCAAAAACTGCTCAAATTGTGCCAAATGCATTAAAAATCTCAATGGAAGCTGTTATTTTGTGACTGTGATCCATGGTATTTAGGATAAAAAATTTGACAGAGCTCTATAATCGTCATTCTATGAATCGTCTGTGGCGTAACACTGAGAAACATTTGGCAGAACTTTAAAAAAATCGGTTTAAAAAATGGCGAAAAAAAGTGCGTCTCCAATAGAAGGCGGGTGAAAAAGTTGATTAAAAATAGAAGGGCGCCCATCTATTAGAAGGAATACGGTAGTCTAGGCGATAAATATTGATGTGTTATAGTGATAGGCAATAAATATTGACGTTTTTGTAGCAAAACATGACCGGAACTTTTTACATAACTAGCTGAATCACAAAACTAGCTTAGTCACCCTTAAGCAGGGCTGACTCATAGAATTATATGCCATGTGAATTACGTTGACTGTTGTTCATTAAATGGATTTTGAAGTCCTCGACAGTGCGTACAGTGTTTGAATGAGTGGGCAACAATTAATGAGGGCTTGTGCATAATGCAAACGGCCGTATAAAACGCAGTGCGGCCTATCATTTTAAATACATTTATTACAGCAGCAACCTATGATAGCTAAACTTCTTATCGCTAAATCTTATTTATCTACTCAAATTCTACTGCCAGGGCCGATTTACACCAAATAGATCATTTCATTTCCTGATTAAATTATTTCTTCTAACAATCGAATCAGAATAATATTGACCTAGGTACCATAAATATGTATTTACTAAAACTATGTGTGTAAATATGTATCAAAAGACACCAACCTCAAATCAACCCATCAACCTGACATCCCACCATGTGGGCGTGGCTTAATTTAAATTCAATTCCACTATCCCGATCTGAGCGGTCTGGCGCGATGGAAGAGAGCCATCCGGTGACAGTCGACCTGGCACTGTGCCAACTGCCGCGTGCAGTCGGTGCGGCACAGCGCACTGTCATGGAGTTGCTCTCTTCAGATGCGCTTGGCTATTGCGTACGTGATCTAATTACCTGGCTTATGGCTACCTGTGTCCAGGATGCAACCAGGATTGGGACAGGTGAATTCTTTTCTGCGTGTTTACTGGATATTTTAAAAATATACTACGCGGACCGACAAGTATGCACTGAATCCTACCATAATTTAATGAATAAAATTTTGTGATAAATTTCGTAATTCATTATTCCATAGTAAAAACGAAATATGATGATGAAAAAACTGTGAAATTTTTGGTTCATTATTCACATGGGTTATGGTTGGTTTCGATACTTTTTCACAAGTTGAGAAGTAACTAACATATTTTAGAAGTGAGAAACAAAATTTAAACGAGAAACAAATGAGATTTTAAATTTAAAAGAAAAGTAAATATACAATAGAAATGTGAAATGAAATGTAACAAATAAAACGTATAAGTGAACAGTAAAATGAGATGTGAAAAGCTCAAACCATTTACTTTTTTCTACTTTTTGTTTATCTTTTAAGTTTAACTTCTCTTTTAACGTTTTTCTTATCAGTTTTAAATTGTTTGTTGTTTTAAATACTTCTCAAATTGCGGAATTGGCATTAGTGATGGAAAGCGCCAGGAAAAATGGTGCCAGAAACAATGACACCAGGCGCCAAAATGGCGTCAACAATAATAGTCAATATTGCAGCAATGTAGATCATAACAGAAGCATTTATAGCAACGCAGAGTGATATACCCATGACAGTGTCCCTTGAGGTGCAGTTTTTCCAGTAAAAAAAACAACAGTTTCTGTGTTTTGAGTTTTTCAAAATTGAATACGTGTGTTTTTAGTTTTTTTTTGTAAAAAAGCTTGAGTAACTCTGTTTTTATTTCTGCGTTTTTGGTGAAAACTCGAGTTTTTTCATAAAATACATGTTTTTACCCAAATGCAGTGTTTCAATGCAAAAACAGTGGTTTTCTCATTAATAATTACTTGTGCATGTTCAGGGGGCACTCGAAGACTGTAAGATGTGCTGAAAAATGTAAACAGTTATGTAAAATATCAAATAAAATTTTTCAACTGGGCGTTTGGGATTTTTGATGATGTTTTACTCTACTGTTTTCACTTCACATGAAGTTTTACAGGGGCTGTGATTTGATAACATAATTATAAACATCACTGTGCCAACCCACCTATCATTCAAATGTATGAAAAAGCACCACAAAAATCAACAGCATGTACCTATACATGGTTCCACACCCAGCTCCTGCAAAAGACCCTGTAAAATGTCAAATGTCATGTAAAAGACCCTGTAAAGTGTCGTGTGTAGCCAAATCTTATTTTATCGTATCCAAATCTAATGTTTTTGTAACCAAATCTGCTTATCTGTCACTGTTCATTAATATTAATTTATCTATCGAGACCAAATTACTGGCGACCCCTGATCAAATGAACATTCCTTATTTTATTCATTCAAACATCCCTCAAATCCAAAGAAAAAAGTCAAAAACTTTTCTGTGTTTCTGCGTTCTCCTATAAAAAAGTCATTTGAGTTTTGAGTTTTTCAAAATATTTGAGTTTCTGTGTTTCTGTGTAAAAAAAGCAGAAACTCAATGAGTAGGTACACATAGGTAAAGTAAGCACAGTTTTGCCTACCTGGAACATGATCAACTAAAATGATCAATGTAACTACCGTATTTCCTCGAAATACCCCCGGGGGGTGATTGTTTCATAGTGGTCCCGAGAGGGGGGGGGGGAGTATTTCGAGGGGGGGGGGGTTATTTTTTCGCCAGAAATTTTTTCAAATCCTAGTACAAAATCGTCGTTTGTGATGTGCACTGGGGTAGAAAAATGCATCAATAACTGACATGTATAGACTCCTGTAGACTAATAGCAGTACGTAGATGGTATAAACACTGTTCTAACGTGATTACGACATTGTTTTAACGTGTGTTCTTCAGAGTTGTTGAAATACTGGTATTTTTGGAAAGTGTAAGTGTAAGCGTAAATACACTTTTCAAATTTCAAGTATGTATTCCAAAAGTCTAAGATATTTTTAAAATACCCAGGAAAGTGTAAAAAAAGTGTAAGTGTAAAAATTTTTTTGAAAGAGCTCTCACTGTTGAGCATTAGAAAACACCACTGTTTTCACCTTTAGATCAATTTATCTATCATTCTCATTCATTATTTCACATTTTAGTGCCAATTATGAAACATTTCAGACTGTAACAAATTTAGTGGTGTGAAGTTGCCTAATAATGGCACTTTTCCAGTGTTGATATTTTACTGATTAAGCAATGTGATACACACTGTTTAAATGCAATAATGTACATGCAGCAAAAATCAATGCAAAAGCCAGTCGACTTTGTGTCCAGTTGGTGAATTTCAATTGATCTTGTACTTTTTACAAAAGTATGATGAAACTGTAGAATACCATGAGTACTGTTCAAAGGTCAGAGATAGTGCTGGATTGCACATGTGCCACATATGCCATATTTTCTACATTCAATGCATAACTGCATATGTGCACTGTGCAGTTATTTTTGAACATGAACCTGTTCTATGATTTCTCAAAAGCATAAAACAGGGCCATCTGAAAGAAGAAAAAAATACACTTTCTGTACACGGGTATTTTGCCCAGGAAAGTGTAAAAAAGAGTACGGGTATTTTATGAAAGTGTAAGTGTAATTATAAATACCCATTTACCCGGGTATTTCGGGTAAGTGTAAATACACTTTCGCAACTCTGGTGTTCTGCACTACGCAGAACACAAACTGCAGTATTTGTCATGTACGTTCTCTTTACACTCAATCTGGGGTGGGGTATTTCGAGGGGGGGGTGATTGTTTCATAGTGGTCTCGAGAGGGGGGGGGGTCAAACGAGGGGGGTATTTCGAGGAAATACAGTAGTAGCATTTTCTATCAATAAAACTCGTCTTCCCAAAATGTCTTCTGAAATCACAGTCACTCAGATATACTTGAAAAAATTGCAAATAAGTAATCAATAATGTTAGTGCCGGGTAGATATTATTTTATTATTTTAATAACATGCTTGACATTCGTTGTATATTGAGATGTGAGACAGTATTGAACTGGTCATTATTTATTTATTGAATAAAATCTTGTGACAAATTTCGTAATTATTATCCCATGGTAAAAAAGCAATATTATGATGAAAAAAACTGTATAATTTATGTTTCGTTATTCAGTTGGGTTATGGTAGGTTTCTATGCAAACTGTGATGTCTGCCGGGTATACAAACAAATGAATTATACTATCAATACTACTATTATTATTTTATAACTCATTTTTATGCAGAATATGGATCAAAAAAGTTTTTTAATTTTTTACAAACTGTTTTTAAAAGCTCCAAAATGTGGTTATGAGTCAATTTACCTACCGTATTTCTTCTAATAGAAGAGCGCCGTTCTATGTTTTCGTGAACTTTTTTACCTGCCGTTCTATTAGAGGTGCTGTTCTATTAGAGGCTGCGGTTAGAGATTTATTTCACCAATATTTTTCAGACATTTTTCATTTGAACATAGTATTTTTAATGAAAAATGAACAACATTTTACTGTCAGAGCATCAATTAAAACAAAACCAAATGTGAAAATAACCATAAATCATGATTCTGAACACCTTGAATGTTGACACCACCTATTTTTCTAATATTTGTGTGTTCTGGCACTTTTCCAATGTAATTTCTACCTGTCGTTCTATTGGAGGTCCCTTTCTATTGGAGGTATTTTTTTTAAAAATTCGTGGAGAAAAAGCGTGAGTTGTGTAATAAAATAGGCTTGAGCTCGGAAAATGAGCTAAAAAGGTCACTGCATGTGATTCTTCACTGATTTATAACCCCCAATAAATAAACACATTACTTGGACATTTGCCGGAATATTGCCGCACAACTGTATCCTTTCGCGAAAAATACAAATAAAAAGGAAATTTTCCACGCGCTGCGTCTGATCGTTTCGCTGCAAATTTGGCTCGGACATCTATTTTTGTGGCTCGTAATTTATGACTACGCTGTAGCTCTGTGGCAGAGCTTTGTTTCGCGTGCTAAAGTGTGTGGAAGTGAGTATTTAATTTTGGGACGTTGAAAGTGGACCTGTCGGACATTTTTGTTCAGTTCAAGTTTCCTCGCAGTGGGAAAACCTCCGTTTTACGGTCGCGGCGGCGCGCACAACAACAACGGCAATCGACAGCAGTTCAAAAGACCCCGCATGGCTTCCAATCACAGTAGTCCCTCTGGACAGGGCCACCAAAGGGTTGGTTATTTTTCTACTGGTTTTTTATTGAGGTTTTGCATCCGTGCTTGTTTTAGGGTTGTTTAAAGGGTTTATAAGTACCCATTTGTGTTCATGCTGATGAGTTCCCGCACAAAATTGGGAGCAGGTCCATGAAAAGGGACGAAACCTGCATCTTTTCATTTTGTCAAAAATGCCGTTATATTAGAAGAAATACGAATATAGGAATGAATAACTCGAATTGGGGTACTGGGCAACTCCCAGATTGAATTGGTAATAAAAAGTTAACATTGTTTTTGTGTCTCACTTCAATGATCATGCTTTTTTCTTGAGTAATATGATATTCTTTAACTGCAGTTTTTGTCTCCACGTCTCGTTGTCTTTTTGTCGTTTGGCCTTTTCTTTTTTGAATTGATAATGGTTTTTACATTTGAATAAGAATTGTCTCGGTGGTTGTACATTTATTGTACATTTTTTTTAAATCAAGTTTTGCTAGGTAATCAAATTTTGCGTATCCCAAAAATTGCTTCTAGGTAAATTGCTGTTAAAAAACGGTAACAAGTCATGTAATCCAAGCAAAATGTTAAGTGTTCCAACATTCACTTCATTGCATTTGGAATCGATTCGATCGTTCATTGATTTTTGCATTTGTATACCTATGTAGTGTCTATGTATCAATGAGTAGTAGTACCTAATTACCACTGCATTTAATCAATATCACTTATCATTGAATATACTTCCTCAAATAATCCCCAGCCAGAAATAAACTGATCTTTCTGAAAATAGCGACTAGCACGCCATTAAAATTTTCACTCGAGTGACTAATTTCAGATGAACATTCCAATTCGTAGTCAAATGTCCGGTGGACATTCGTCTCGATGAAAACATAACAACAATCGTTTACACAATTTCATTGGGGAGAGTCTCCGTATGATGACTTGGTATATTGTCAAGAGGTATAGACATCGCTATAGATATAAAAAAATTGGTACATAACCATGTATACAGACGAAAATAGCGATTATAAATGTCAAAACTAGCAAAATGGAGCACATATTTATAAGACATTTTGCACAAAAAATTGGAGATTTTTGCTCGGACTTTTACGTGGTTCATATCGTTTCGCTAGCTTGGACTAAAGAACAAGTCATCATACGTGACTCGATCCTTTCATTGATAATGGCTAATTTTTGACTCCTTCACTGAAAACTAAAGGCCACGGGTAATATCTGAGGAACTATACACGATCGCCCATTTTAGCTCAGTTGAATCTGCAGAATATACGTTTGCTAGCTGTCGGCGGGCCGACGTGCTCGGTCCAGATCGATTTTGAGGTGCCGCCTGAGTTTATCGACAATCGAGAAATACTTTTTCCGGAGGTATGAACTCGGTTCGGTAGTAGAGATTTCGGAGTCAAAATTTTTTTATGGAAAACGGAAAAAATAAAAATTTTCAGCTGCCGGAAAACGGAAAAGGGTAAAAATTCTCCTCCGGAAAGCGGAAACGGAAAACGGAAAGTAGACCGAGACACTCTACCAGCATGTTTAAACCTGATGGGGCTGGAATGTACTCCAACTTGAGGTAATACTTGTCGGGTGGAATGGAATTGCCGCCGGGCAATGGAAATCGTCGCAGCTTTACAACGCCCTGCAAAATTGCTCAGTGAAAACTGACGTAGCATTTTGAAGTACCTATCTTGATTGATTACTGATCAACGCACCTTGTTGCATGCACTCTAGAACGAAATCTAATTAGCCCGATGAGTTTTTCGACTAGTGCGAGTCATTTCATCAGAACTTGAATTATTCAATGTGGCTGCAAGTAGAGCCTTAATGTGCATAAGCACACAAGTTCGCACCGTGACTTTGGTGAAAACGGAAATGTACAATGTACAATCATTGGGTCCTATATGTTTTAGTTTCCAAATTGTCATATGTAAACTCTCATGAATTTAAATTTAAATTAAAATTTAATTGAAACATTCGATCGAGTTGATTAATTTGAATTTGAATTTAATTTCACCAAAGTCACGCTGTAAACTATTGATTCGGAGCGCCATTGATTCCGGGAGCTTTAAGATTCGCCAGGTGTGAATATGGTCGGACCGTATGTCTTAGAACGTTACCATATCGTTGTGGATAAAGTGCATAAAGTCACGCGATAAATTATGCGCAAAATTCACCAAAGTGATGTGACGTGATGTGAAAAAATTTAAGAAGTTGATTGTACTTTATCGGGGGGGGGGGACTCGAACTATCCGAAACGCGAGTCGGTATAGTTAAATTTCGCCCCTGGTCGATCAATATGTGAGGCGTGCGAATCTTGATGAGTTTCGGATCGGCGTTGGTGCGCACTTTGATGGTGACTTTGTCGTGCTCGGCGTAGTCGGGCACGATCACGGTGAGCTGCGTCTGCGAAGGGGGCGGAGCAGAGTGCGTCTTGGTTCCCGGTTCTAGTACGGTTCATAACGATGGCAAACCCTCCGGAAAAAAGGTGTTTGAATTTATCAGTGTTTTTTTTCTAAAAAATATCTTTTCGAATTATGACTTTTTTCACAAAATATTTTTCGAATTTTCCAATTTACTATCAAATCTTTTCAGTATATTTTTTAAGTTTAATATTTTCTACTTACCACATTTCCTTGAATTAGCCCCCGAGGGGTTTATTTTTTCAGAGTAGAAATTTTGAAGGGGGGTTAAACGAGGGGGTCTATTTCGAGGGGGGAGTTATTATTTCGCCAGAAATTTTTTGAAATCCCAGTACTAAATCGTTGTTTGTAACGTGAACAGACGTTGAAAAATGCAATAAAAACCGCCATTTATAAGACTCTATAGACTTATATATAAGTACGTAGACAGTATAAACCCTGTTCTTACATAACACACTAATTGTTTTTCACAGTGTTCTGCGTTTCCCTATCGAGCTTTTGTCATCTATGTCCTCTATACACTGGAATTAGGGGGGGGGTATTTCGAGAGGGGGGGTTATAAATTCATAGTGTCCATTTTGCGGGGGGGGGGTATTTCGAGATGGGGGTATTTCGAGGAAATACGATAATTATTGCATCTTCGAATTTTTCTGCTGAAATTTGAAAAGATCTTGACGTTTTGCAGGCTTCCAAAGCTGTTACCGCTAACAATGGCAAACCCTCTGAAAAAAAGTATTTAAATTTTTAAGTGTTTTTTCCGAAATGAATTTTCGAATTTTCGAATTTTTCCTTGAATTAATTTTCGAATTTCGAATTTAATTTTCGAATTTTTGAATTTTCGAATCTTTTGGGCAATTTTCGAATTTTTTTTGGGTAATTTTCGAATTTTTTTACATACTTTTTGAATTTTTTTTGCAAAAATATTGAATTAAGAGCTTTGAGCTGTTATGTAGTTATGTTGAAATAGTTATAGGTGCTTGGTGCATTCCTGCACATTCCTGCAACCCCCCCCCCCCACCCCGAGACTAATTCAAGGATATACAGTATTTATATTAAGTATATGACAGCATGTTCAGAAAAATTTATTTTACACATTGAAATACTGGGTCAAATTGTATAATCAATTCATACATCACTAATCCAACCTCAAAAATGGAATCTACATGTTTTGCAGATCATTTTAAGTATTTAACGGTCCAAATCAGCCAAGAAATGACCGAGTTATAAAGCTTCAAAGTCAACTAGCCACATCGGCCATGTAAAATCAACAACTTTTTATAAATAGACCCCCCCCCCATTCTTGGGACTGGGGGACGATTCAAAGAAACGAAACAATTTGGTTGAGTGCAACAGAATGTGGCGACAGAAAGTCTGGTGGACCCGCCCCCTAAAATGCCTTCCCCGATTCCAGCTATGTGTCCACCATGGATACCATTTCAACGTTCATTGACTTTTTTTCTGTTTCGATAGACTTTTCCAGATGCACCGCGTATCAATTATCGATCGATTTAGCACATAGAACCTAAGAATGTGTTTTATTTCCTGGAATTCCCTGAAAAATTCGAAAACTATTTTCGAATTTATGAATTTTTGAATTTTCGAATTTTTTCAAAAAAATCGATTTTTAAGTTTTTTTTTCCAGTGGTGGAATAAAAATTCGAAAATTCCGAAAAAATTCGAAAATTCGAAAATATTTTCGAATTTTCGAATCTTTTTTTGCCATCGTTAGTTACCGCAGACATATTGCACATTTCTCAGCTGCCGTTACAAATAGATCTATGTAAAAATGATGTTTTACTCATGTTCCTGCATTTTACATTTACATGCATTTTCAGCCAAAAATACCAACAAAAAAATCTAGTGGCGAAAGAAAAAAATCGAATTTTTCTTTGCCATCGTTAACAGTGCACGCGAGCGCCGCACCTCGAGCACGCCGTCAGGCGACGCGCTCAGGTCCATCTCGGCGTCGGGTTTGGTCTTCAGTTCGAACTCGCCCTCGTACAGCGGCCGTCTGCTATTTTTCTCCTGTACCATTTCTTCCCGGCTGCTTCTTTGCGCTGCCTTGCGTTGCTGAAGTTGGGTATTTGATGGATCTGTTCAGTGGTCGTTTTTCCGATTTAGTCATATTTTTCTAGTGCCAATCACGCAGACTGTCAAGCGACAAATAAAAACAATATTTCAAACTGCCGGTAAACTCAACAGCAGACAGCTACAAATGCTGCGTCAAGTGACAAATAAATTAACCTACGTGGTTTCAACTGACAGAGTGTTGAATTAGCCCATGAATATATTTTTACTGAAATATTTTTGATGTACCGTATTACCTCGAATTATCCCCCCTCGAATTAACTCCCCTCGAATTAACCCGGCCTCAAAATGGGCTGGGAAAAAAATAACCCCCCCCTCGAAATTCGGAATGATGTACCGTATTACCTCGAAATACCCCCAGGGGGTTTATTATTTCGCCAGCAAAATTTGAGGGGGGGATAATTCGAGGAGGGGTTTATTATTTCCTCAGCCGAATTTTAGGGGGGGTATTTCGAGGGGGGGTTAATTCAAGGGGGGTTAATTCGAGGTAATACGGTAAGTCATTCGACGGGGGTTAATTCAAGGGGGATAATTCGAGGTAATACGGTATACCCCGTTTGGACACTTTTATTACCTGTTTTGGGTACGCAAATGCCCACTTTTTACTACGATCCTTACAAAATTTCTGACGAAAAAAACCCCCTCGAATAACCCCCCCTCGAATTAACCCCCATGGGGGTATTTCGAGGTAATACGGTATGGTATACCTATTTTCTTGAGTCCGAAGTTAGACAGTTTCTCTGCGAAATTGCGGTGGCCTTTGCACAGCTCTCGTGCACAGATATTTTTAGTTATTATTTATTTTTGAAAGAGTATGTGTTCGTCACAATGTGCCTTGTTCGGGATGCTTTATAGAATTTTTTGAGGTAACCGCGGATAGTAATCACACGCGTGCTGTTGTATCTGAAAGTGTGATATTTATTAAAATTTTTGACAGTTTGAACATTGTGAATTGGTTCTGAATATTACTAAAGATTGTATAAACATAAATGTGGCTTTATTTTACACAATAGCTCATGAAAATCACGGAAAATACTGTTGAACCTGTTTTATACACATGAGTGTTTTCTAATTTTTGGACTTCAAGTCAAGTTCTAGTTCATGAAGTCATGTGAATAAAACACACACAACCTACCGTATTTCCTCGAAATACCCCCCGGGGGGTGATTGTTTCATAGTGGTCCCGAGAGGGGGGGGGGTATTTCGAGGGGGGGGTTATTATTTCACAAGAAAATTTTTGAAAACTAAGTACGAAATAGTCGTCTGAAACGTACGCAGACGTCGAAAAATGCAACAAAAACCGCCATTTATAAGGTTCTGTAGACTAATATTAGTATGTAGACGGTATGTACACTGTTCTAACGTGACACCGACATTGTTTTAACGTGTGTTCTGCAGTACACAGCACACAAACTGCAGTATTTGTCATGTACGTTCCCTTTACACTCAATTTGGGGGGGGTATTTCGAGGGGGGGGTGATTGTTTCATAGTGGTCCCGAGAGGGGGGGGTCAAACGAGGGGGGGGGGGTATTTCGAGGGGGGGGGGTATTTCGAGGAAATACGGTAAACAAAAATTGTACACTTTTCCAGAGGATTTGCCATCGTTACAACCGACCCATGCCAAGAGAATGTGCACTGCACTGAACCAGCAGATGCACATCCATCACTATGGGTATATAAGCTAGTGTTGGAATGGCGCCACGACGCCATTTTCCTGGCGCTTTTCCATCACTAGAATCATCGTGAATTGCACTGCCAGGTTGAATGGTCGTCTATTTGTGTACCTGAGTAAAATATTTATAATTATCAATGCATGATAATGCGCGGAGCATCCGCGGCAGGTGGCGCGCTAGAAATTTCAGTGGGATGAAAATAGTGAATTTTGAGTCAGTCGGTGTAAAAATGTGTACATAAATTAGATGAATGTATTTGGAGTCCTGTTGCTCAATGGTTGCCATGACAGGCGGCACTTGTTTTTATTTAACAAATTAACTGTCAAATTTCATTTGTGGTGAAATTTTCTTAACTTGTTTAGTTAGCTTTTTATCTAGCAAATTAATTTTCGTATATCGCATCATAACCACCAATAATTCTCATATTTTCCTGGTGAAATAACAAACCCTATTTAGGGGTATTTCGAGTAAATGTTTCAGTATAAATAAATAATGAAAAATGAAAATGTTTATGAAGAGTGTGGTTATGAAAAATTATGTGGATATTTTACAACGGATACGCAGTGGTATACCGTATTTCCTCGAACTACCCCCCCCCCTCAACATGGGCACTATGAATTTGTGGTCCGGGAAATGCAGAACAAACGTTCAAAACACTTACTGTGTTACGTTAGAACATCGTTTATACCAGCTACATCCTTATATAAGGCTGTAAAAACTTATAAATGGTGGTTATTGTTGCATTTTTCACGTTTTTCTCTCAAAATTCTCACTCTGAAAAAATAAACCCCCTGGGGGTATTTCGAGGAATTACGGTATATGCTTTTGTACACATTTCGTCCTGCTCTTTGCATTTATTCTAACTGTTTCAGTGATGAAAAATAACATTAACAGATGTACTTTTTATATGGAAATAAGTACCGTATTTCCTCGAATTACCCCCGGGGGGGTTATTTTTTCAGAGTGGAAATTTTGAGGGGGGGGGTGTTAAACAAGGGGAGGGTGTTTCGAGGGGGGTTATTATTTCGCCTGAAATTTTTCGAAATCTCAGAACTAAATTGTTGTTTGAAACGCACACAAACGTCGAAAAATGCAACAAAAACTGCCATTTATAATACTCTATGGACTTATATGTGTACGGAGACAGTATATAACCGGTTCTAACATAACATAGTCATTGTTTTTAACACGTGTTCCGGGTTTCCCGGATCACAAACCGCATTACGTTCTCTATACTGTAAATTGGGGGGGGGGGGGTATTTCGAGGGGGGGTTTATAAGTTCATAGTGCCCATTTTGAGGGGAGGGGGGGGGGGTATTTCGAGACGGGGGTATCTCGAGGGGGGTATTTCGAGGAAATACGGTAGTGATATCTGGAAAAATTATTGCTCTTATCCATTACATTCCTCATGCTCACTATGGTGAATTTGGTGACTTTTTCATGTGACTCATCAAAATTCGATAACAGCCTATGCACAATCCGGTCAGTAAAAAATGAAATACATAGATACGCAAAGAAAAAACCCTGACATTTCTTTCAGTGTTCAGTTTAAAAATACCCGCCGAGTAACTTTTATTGTGCATTGTGTAAGTTGATTAGTGTGAAACAAGACATATAAAACTATTTACCTATTGATGAGTTTTTGTGCACTTTTTTCTTAAAAACATCGTCTCCAGTCGTAATCGCCACTACGTCTGTTCTGAGAAGTGCGTATTAAAAGCATTGACATCAGGATCCTAAAGTGAAGTCTTACTTAACTATCGCCGCGAAAATAATTTCGGTGTAAATAATAATTAAGCCCACCTCGGTGTAAACTTGTGAAAAATCGATGATTCACGCGTAAACAAGTAACTAACTTAACTGGGGGGATCAATTTCGAAGGTTACATCTATTTTGGGTACTCATTTTACACCGTTGAACGGAAAATTTCCGCGGTGTTTCGAGAAAAAACCCATTGCACAGGTTGATAACACATTATCTAAAAAGTGATGTGAAACTTCACTTTGCATGCAATTCGAACATTGCCATTTCTGATATTTATTTACCTAGTTTGAACACTAGTGGTTGAATTGCGCCATACAGCAGGTACCTTGGAATGGCGCCAAAGAGTAGCAGCATCAGATCGCCATTTTCCTCAATTCCATCAATGAGAAAAGCGCGACTTTTTCTCTAGACTAGCTCTTGGCGATATCCTTTCAAATTGCGCCATACGGGGCGCCATTTTCAATTGGCATAATAATATTTCAACGTTGAAAGTTTACCGATGTTTCACTTTCTTGTTTGATTTTGTATGATTTCCCAGAGCCGTCTTTCAACACGCGTTTTCATCCATCGGTTGTGTTTTCCAGACTGTTCCTAATTTGTAGTAGTTTAGTGAACTTACTACAAAATTATGGATTTAGTGAGATGGATATTTTGGATACATTTCAATGTTAGTTATTCAATTTTATCAATGCGGATACCGTATTTCTTGTAATAGAGGAGCGGCGTTCTATTCTTTTGTCATCTTTTTTTTTGCCTGGCGTGCTATTGAAGGTGTCGTTCTATTGGAGGCTGCCATTATATTTTTTCACCATTTTTTCCTTACATTTTTCATTCCAGCAGTTTATTTTTTAATGAAACTGGATAAATATTTCAATATCAGAGCATCAATTTGAAATGTAATATCTATTTGAATGCTATGAAGTATGAACGTTCACGCCATCCTTTTTTATATCTTTTATGTCTTGGCACTCTTCCAATGTAATTTCTGCGTGTCGTTCTATTGGAGGCTGCCGTTCTATTGCTTTCATGAGCGCAAAAACGTGCCAAAACCTACCGTTCAATTATGGAGGTATGCCGTTCTATTATAACAAATACGGTAATCAATATACCGTATTACCTCGAAATACCCCCATGGCGGTTTATTATTTCGCCAGCAAAATTTGAGGTGGGGTTAATTCGAGGGAGGGGTTTATTCGAGGGTTTTTTTTATTATTTCGCCAGAAAATTTCGTGGAATTCATAGTAAAGAATACGCTATTTCTTACACAAAAACGGTAATAAATGTGAGAATATAGGTTATATTGGGGCTATAGATGTACATCTGTACACAAATGAGCGTATAAAAGTAGCTGCTATGCAAATAAGTAGTAATAAATACATCATGTACATTGCATACATGATGTACATCATTCCGGAGGGGGGTATTTCGAGGGGGGGGGGGTTTATTATTTCCCCAGCCCATTTTGAGGGGGGGTTAATTCAAGGGGGGATAATTCGAGGTAATACGGTAAATATTACTTGTATTTATAAAACACATGTATTCACCACATTCTAGGTTATAATCTGTTCCTGTCAGAGTGATATCGAAGATAGCACGGTCCCGGAAAATACAACGATTACAGTGACGAATACAAGCGAGAGTACAACCACAAGTACAACCACGACCACGGGGTGAAATTATATAATTTTATGTTAGCTACCTGTGCAAAAAAATTTCCAAAATATGTCGACTCCCGCAGACCCCCCACGCCGGTGAGAGTGACATCGAAACAGCAACGTTTATACAACTATGTGATGACAAATTACAGTCGCGATGTAACGCCCACATTCGATGGAAGGCCAGTTGAAGTATTGTTGGACCCCACTCTTGAACGAATATTGCAAATTGTTTGTTTGGGTTGACGTAACTTTTTATGGTATAACATATTATACCTAAGATTTTTTAATGATTTTTTTCCACAAAAACCAGAGATCGTTCCCTGCAGAATGTCCTTGAAGAAACCGTCGAGTTTGTGCACTGGTGGCTGATCGTAAGTTGTATTTTTTTTACAGAGTTGCGAAACTTATCAGTCTGAGATATTTCTGATATTGACTGAACCTACATTCATATCTTCCACACATTTATCCAATTCAGTGGTGGACTGATGATCACTTCAAATGGGATCCTGCCGAGTTTGATGATCAGTATTACCTGTTCCTGCATGCGAAAGATATATGGCAGCCCGATATCACCGCGTATGAAGTGTGAGTATTCTGGGTAGGGCTCGAAACACGATATTATTGAAACTCGCCTGGCGCTGGCGCTTGGCGTTAGCGCCAAAGCACAAAGCGCCATGGCGCTTTTGGCGCTTGGCGCGATTTTGCTATGGCGCCATTGGCGCTTGGCGCTAAGGGATTGGAAAAGCGCCATGGCGCTGTTGGCGCTTGGCGTCAAAGTTCTAGCGGTTTTCACATCACTAGTCACCAGTCGAGTAGAGTTCAAGCCCTAATTTTGGGCCTTTAGAGTTCTAGGTAAACATGAAATATAAAACTATCAAAGAAGGAAATAATTACAAGTTCATTTACATAAATAAATTATAAACGTAATTAAATTTAGTTATTAAATATTTTATTTACTATTTTACATTTGGGAACATGTATTTTACTGTTTTTCCAGACTGTGAAGCTTGAACATGGACTAAAAATACTCAATATTTTAGTCTAATGATAGTGCTATAATGCGATAGTGAGTAGTGACGCTGTAATTGCAACGACTGGTATTGGTTCCGCATGTTTGAATAAAACGTTACTGCTGCCATCATAATTTAAAGCTACTGTGACGTCGCCACAGGCTGGCACCTGCAATTTCTGAGCGAAAACGATGTTCAGCCACAATCTTTAGTGACAAAAAGTTTCAGCAGTTGCTTGATCCAACCCACACCTATTTTTTAAAATGTGTCGGCTATTAAACAAATTTTATTTTCAAATGTACATTATGCGGTCCAATTTCGCGTGCTAAACTTGACAGAGTATCATGTGACCGCCCCATCCCTTCCGAGAACGCTGCAGTGAGAGTGTCTAATGATGGTTGGGTCAGGATGGCAGTTGTGGAGCGGTGCATCGTCACCTGCACCATGAAGGTCTGCCTCGTTTTTATTTTTTAATCATGTTGTAGTTCTGGGTATTGCTTCTTAACACATGGCACTTGGAAGCGATCCAACAAACTACCTAAGCTAAGATCTTTCCAAAGCTGCCGTCAAGTGACAAATTTCGAACACATTCTATCAATCCATGTCAACGGTTGAATCAGTCACAAATGTCACATCGGTTGAATTTGATGGGTCTCCTCACAGATGGACAATTTCCCTTTTGACGAGCATAATTGTACAATACGTTATCTCACATGGATGCATCCCAACACAAAATGTACTCTGGCTAATTACGGCGATTTTGACATGGCTACAGACGCCAACAAGAACCAAGGTAAGGTACCCCCATCTCAAGTTGAGATTTGAAACTGATATAAAGTAAATCAAAGTAAAAAAAACTTATGATTTGCTGTTCATTATTCAGATGGTTATGGTACATTTAAGGGGAAGTGTGCAGCCGGTAAGCTATATGCAAAAATACGGGACTTTTTTGAAAGTAAACGTAAATGTAAAGTATTTTACCTATTTTTACTCACCCCTGAGTACAGAAAACGTAAAGTATAATCGTTTTATACTGCGTAATATGTCAGTAAACATAGAAAAGTATTTTTACTCAGCGAAAATGTAAAAGCGAGTATTTTATTCCAATTTGGTACTCAGGAAGTTAGAAACATGAAAGTTGGCATGGCGCTTTTGGCGCTTGGCGCTGTTTTGCTGTGGCGCCATTGGCGCTTGGCGCCATGCCAATGAAAAGCGCCATGGCGCTTTTGGCGCTTGGCGCTAATTTTGACTGGCGCCAGGAATAAAATGCCTGGCGCTGGCGCTTGGCGCTAGCGCCAAAGCAAAAAGCGCCATGGCCCTTCTGGCGCTTGGCGCCATTTTTCTCTGGCGCCATTGGCGCTTGGCGCTAGGGGTCGGAAAAGCGCCATGTCGCTTTTGGCACTTGGCGCCAAAGTTCTGGCGCTTTTCACATCACTAGTCTCGAGTATACGTATTTTTCGGGTAAACATAAGTAGTTTTAACAACTATGGTTAGATGAAGCACCTATGTATGAGTGAGCAACTAGGTAGGTAAATAAATACAAATGCAATAAATTTTATGGAAATGAAACACCGCAGAGTGGAACATCACTGCGCTGAGTATAGATGTGGAAACTTTGGATTATGGTGTTGGTGATTGGGATATTGCATCCTATACAATTTCAATTTCGAGGAGGCCCGAATACTATTTATCTGTCCTGCTCACTCCGATGCTTTTGATCACTGCCATAGTTATTTTGGGACTGTTCTCACCGGCAGAAAGCACGATGACAAGAATTGAAAAAGTGATTTTATTTTTTTATTTTTTGAGTCATACGAATTGGATACTACGAAAATTTCTCAGGTAAATTTGGGATTGACTGGGCTGTTGGCGCACGCCGTCCTATTGATTACAATATTGGAATCCATGCCGAAAACCCCGTACGGCATTCCGTACTTGGGTAAGTGACCGGAATCTTTGAGTTACCGTATTTCCTCGAAATACACCCAGGGGGTTCATTTTTTTCGAGGGGGGTATTTCGAGGTGGGATTATCAATTCATAGTGGCTATTTTGAGGGGGAATTCGAGGTGGTTTATTAATTCATAGTGGTCAATTTGAGGTGGGTATTTCGAGGAAATACGGTACTTTTAAAGCACCTGTTTGACCCTGATTTAACTTGACCCTGATCGCGACAGGTCGCTACATGCTTTACCAAGTTGTGATGGTGGTCGTAGCCACAGCGACGTCTACTTTGCTGATGTACATTCAAATATTTGCCACCATGGGCTACCCTGTACCAAAGTTTCTAGCATACGGCTGCATGCTCAACTTTGATAGGTTGTGCTGTGGAAAACGGTCAAATAAAATTCGCCATTATAATGGAACTCAGGTACGGACGATTGAATGCTTTTTTTACATATGAAATGACCGTTTTCGCTGCAAGCAAGCTAAATATTTACTAGGTAAATATATCACGCAGAAAGTCAATAATGGCATCCAAATTACGGCAAGGAACACACGTGATGCTGAAACGGTTTGTTTTGGAAAAAAATGTTGTTTTACAGAGTGGCTACTCCTTCACAGATTTAAATACCCTTTCAACTTCAATACTTATTTGTCTGCAGTTATTTTATTCTACGATAAAGATATTTTTTCTCTTCAGTTCGACAATGCCAACTCGCTGATGGACAAAGTGAGAAGTTTGCGCAAAAAAATCGATGGCAACGAAAGTGAGAACGAAGATGCAGTCGATGGGTGGACTTTGATCTGTTTCCGCTTAGATATGATCCTTTTGGTTGGCTTTGAGATTGCTAACATTGTTTTGTCGCTCAATTTCATGCGTCGCCCTAACGAATAATCCTATGCCTTTAGGTTTTTAACAGGTGCCATACGTTTTTTTGCCTAACCCTGTGTTTTGCGACGAATTTATACTGAACACTATTTTATTCTTGACATGCATGATTTGTGCATTTACCATATTTGATTGTTTCGTAATATTTATGTAGGTACTAAAATATTATTACTACGGAATTTATTCACATATATTTATGCACGTCAGCTCGCGTAAATGGGTACAAACACCACCATTTTGTCAGATTTAATCGATCTTTCACTACTGGTTGCGTGGAAACATGACAGATGCTACTTACACTTTATCAAGATGTTTGAATACCCAAGTGGTGTGAAAACTACTTGATAAGTCAGCAGATAAAGTTGTATTTACATAGGTAGCTGCGTGGGTAATTTTTTGCAGCTATTTTATAATGTATTTACATTGGAGTTCCTCGAATGCTTATTGCTTATCCTACTGAAACTTGCATTTTGAAAAAAATTCAAGACATCGCTAGAAAATGCAGATATGGATGATGCTATTGACGCTTTGTTCATATGGCTTTTAAACATGTACATATAGTAAATTTTACACAGAAAAACTTTCGTTTGAGCGCTACTATAATACCATATGCAAGTTGCTCTGATGACAGATGAACAGTGCCAGAATTCAGAACGACATACAAAACATTAAAAATCCACTAGTTAATAGAAAAAGGCACACATAATAACAAAGTAGTTATTACTTTTCATCGCATATTGGGTTGGGAACATGTTTGCATTACTGTAGATGTTTGCATTATTTGCAGTGAGCGTCAAATTCCCGCTAAGCAACTAGACAAAACAAAGCACTGTTTTGACTCAGAAGTCCGCACATGTCCATAATTTCACCTGCACTGCATGCCTTGCATCTGTGCTAAATTGTGTCTAACATAGAGCCGAGTCGTAGGCTAATATTCCTTTCTATATTTTATTTCACACAGCCCAGTAGTAGCTTTATTTGGTGTGTCTGACTTCGTTGATTGTTTTTTAATCAACCAAACATCTTTCCACGTATTACAGAGGGGAGGAGTTATTCAGATGGGGTGAGTTATTCACTCAATCGTTATTGTTATTTTTCAGGAGTTTTTTTTCTCTCTATCGATTAACAGAGGGAGTTATTCAAGGGGGATCTTATTGAAGCATATACGGTACTCACAGTTACACATCAGAAAAAGTAAAAAATATACTTAACATTTTTTGTACTCGGGTGATGTGTAAAAAATAAATACTTTACATTTACCGTATTTCTTCTAATAGAAGGGCAGGTCTCCAATAGAAGGGTGTCTACAATAGAAGGTACACTTTTTCGACTTGATTTGCGCCACGAGATAAATAGAAGGATAGTCTCCAATAGAAGGTACACAAAGTGCTGGAGTTGTGCCAAATGTATAAAAAAGAACAAAATATCAACGGACGCCGTACATGAGTGGCTTTGATCCATTAATTTTGTGATATTTTAATATCAAATGTCGAATGAACTCTATGTCTATGAACTGTCTGTGACGTGACACTTTGAAAAACCTTGGCAGAACTTGAAAAAGATTGGTTGAAAAGTTGACGAAAAAATAGGAGGGCGTCCCCAATAGAAAGGCAAGTAAAAAAGTTGACGAAAAAATAGAAGGGCGCCCTTCTATTGGAACAAATACGGTATGTATACTTGTATATGTGTATATTGTACTTGAATGTATGTAGAAATACCGAAACATCAGCTTAATATTAAGATAGACACCGGAGTTATTAAAGGTACTGAACCTTTTTCAGTTATGTATGTAGGTAAATATTATACACACATAGGTACGTACATAAAATTTTTTACTAAATACATATTTATTATAAGTGTAAAAATTTTCCACACAGTAAATACCGTATTTCCTCGAATTTTTCAGGGTGGAAATTTTGAGGGGGAAGCGGGGGGGTTAAACGAGGAGGGTGTTTCGAGGGGGTTGATTATTCCGCCAGAATTTTTTTGAAATCCCAGTACTGAATCGCTGTTTGTAACGTACACAGACGTCGAAAAATGCAACAAAAACCGCCAACTGCCACGGTATAAACCCTGTCTGACATTACACATTCATTGTTTTTCACGTGTGTTCTGCGTTTCCCGGAGCTATTGTCATCTACGTTCTCTATACACTGAAATTGGGGGGGGGGGGGGTATTTCGAAGGTGGTATTTCGAGGAAATATGGTAAGTTCAATTAGATAGACCAAAAATATTTGAAAAAACATGCACACATGTTAAACCAGCTATTCAAATTTAGCTTGACACGCCACTTTATTCCTTCATTTGATTCTATACCGCATTACATAATTTGATGGATTTGCTTTTGCGGTATGTTAAGTACCATGGTAAATAAAACCGGAGTGATTTGAAAACGGGTATTCTTGGAAATACATTAACACCATTTCCAAATTTTTATTACTATTACCAAAATATAAAATATTTTCAAAATACCTTGGCTGGGATTTATCATTTTCAAGCAGAAGCAAATCTAAACTCACTTTTCAATAGTGTTGAGTATATTACCTATATACGGTATATACAAATATACAAATACCGTATTACCTCGAAATACCTCCATGGGGGTTTATTATTTCGCCAGCAAAATTTGAGGGGGGGTTAATTCGAGGGGGGGGGGGTTTATTCGAGGGGGGGTTTATTATTTCGTCAGAAATTTTCGTAAGGATCGTAGTAAATAAAGCCAACAAAAAGTGGACGCTGCAGCCAAACATCTGTATGCTTTTGAATGCACAAAAGTGATATATCATATACCATGCCATTTTCTAATTGAGCTATCAAAAGATGTATATCAAGGGAAATGTATACAAATCTAATAATATAGGCTATCAACACAGCAAACTGCATCACAAGAAACAGTTTCACCAAACCTTTGCATGGCAGTGTGAGCTGTGTCAAAGTGCTGCAAACATTAAAGACACGAAAAGCTCACGCTGCCATGCAAAAGTTTGGTGAAACTGTTTCTTGGGATGCAGTTTGCTGTGTTGATAGCCTATATTATTAGATTTGTATACATTTCCCTTGATATACATCTTTTGATAGCTCAATTAGAAAATGGCATGGTATATGATATATCACTTTTGTGCATTCAAAAGCATAAAGATGTTTGGCTGCAGCGTCCACTTTTTGTTGGCTTTAGCCATTTTTTATTGGATGTACTTCTTTTCGGGGGCCACAGGCCCAAAAAATTTATAAGTTATTGCAAATCAAGCAAATGCCAAATTTGGCACCGAGAAAGACAATCTATAGTCAAGAAGAAGCCAAATACTAATATTCAAAATATTTTCAACTTGAATGTCACAAATTTCTGGTTTGTATTAGTATAATTACTTGATTTTTATCTGAAATTGTTCACCTGAAAGCTGCCACTTGACATTTGAACTGACATTAAGAACTTGACATTTAGAACCTAAAAGTTATCACTTGACATTTCTGACTTGACATTACCCACTTGACAATGACTTGACATGAACCACCTGCCATATTTTCACCTGATAGTTTTCACTTGACATTTATGACTTGACACCTGACAATTATCACCTGAAAATTATCAGTTGACACCAAAAACTTGACATTTGAATTGAACTATCACTTGACACCAAAAATGACTTTTACTTGTCATTTGACTGGAATTTCACTTGAATGTTGGTATCTCCACTTCATCTCCACTATCACAATCTCCCTGTTAATAGTGCTTTTTTATGCTGTTTTTATCGAGTGGCACCATGGAGTCCAATATGGCACCATTTTTATGGAGTGGTGCCATAGACTCCAAAGTGGCGCCATCTTATGTATATTTTTATTTTTTATTTCAAAATAATTTTTCAAATTTTTTTATTTTATTTTTTAATTATTTTTTTTCAAGTTTTTTTCTTCAAATGTTTCATTCAAATTTATTCAAAGTTTTTTTTAATAAATAATTTATAATTTTTTTAATTTTTTTTTATTAATTTAAAAAAAGTAAAAATAAAAAAAATTAAAAAATATAAAAATAAAAAAAAACTTCAAAAAAACTTTAAAAAAATTTGTTTAATTTAAAAAAATTGAAAAAAAATTGAAAAAAAATACATAAAAAATAAATAAAAATTTAATAAATTTTTTGAAAAAATTGAACAAATTTGAAAAAATAGATGCTAGAATTAGATGCCTCAATTCAGAACTAGGTGCCTCAATTGCCTCAATTTTTTTAAACTAAAAAAAAAATTTAATCAATTTTTTTTTATTTGTAACAAAAAAAATAAAATAAAAAATAAATAAATTTAAAAAAAAACTTTTAAAAAACTTAAAAAAAATTTTAATTTTAATTTAAAAAATGTAATTTTTTTTTGAAAAAATTGAAAAAAATTTTTTAAATTTAATAAAAAATTTTAAAAAATTGAACAAATTTGAAAAAATAGATGCTAGAACTAGATGCCTCAATTCGGAACGAAATAGGCGCCTCAATCGCCATTTCTGACTTTGTATTACTGCTTGTCATTTATGAGTTGACAGACAACTTGACATTTGACTTGATTTTTCACTTGACATTCGACTTGACATTAACCACTACAACTTTATGACTGAAAGTAATCACTGACTCCAAGGTCACATGCTCAATATCACATCAAGCAGTACTTCAGGCATGTGTGCGCATTTTACACAAAACAAGCAAACTTGAATAACTTTCGTAAAGCTCAACCAAAATCGCCAAAAATTGGCTCATTTGAAAGCTCTAGTCATGGCACACATCAACAAATTTTTTTTATTGCCGCATTTGTATTCAAATTTTAAATTTATTGAGGTTTGAAAATTTCAAACAGATACCATCCCAAAGTGGGCGGAGCCTGTGAAAAAAATTTCCGAAAATAAGAAATGGCATCATATGCTCTTTCATATGAGCCATCAACCATGAAAATCGGTCGTGTTTCAAGGAAGTTATTGCAGTTTGAAGATTGTCAGGAGAACAAGAAGAACAACAAGAACAAGAACAACGACAACAACACTGTCTAGAAAAGAAAATGTGCAATAACTTCCTCCCAACTCGACCATTTGATCTGAAAATTTGCATGGGGGTACTTTTCGACACGGGCTATTCAATGGTATAATTTGTTTTGCCGTAGCTTGTCGCGCTCTGAAGTTATTGCGATTTCAATTTTGCGATTTCCGCATTTTGGTGTGTCGGACCATATTATGGGTGGGTCGCTTGCGCCCTCCCTCGGCAGCGAGGGATGGCGCTGGCGCGCCCACCCGACATATTTACGATCATTAAGCCCGATCCCGAAATCTGCAAATCCCGGTCCCAACCCCGAAAATCTCTGGCATTCAAGTGACGTTTTTTAGACTTTAGAAAATAGAGATGGCTTTTAGACCATAGAGATACCGCAATACCAGATAAACTACGCTTATCCCGACCCCGAAAACACAAAGACGGTCCAAAACGATCCCTTTAATACTCAAAAAATTCTAAATACCGATCTCGATCCCGAAAAGTCAATCCTGTTTTGGTGCTTTTGCCACCCAACTAATTCCACGACAAAAATCGCAGTTACATCAACCAAAGAAGTTGCATCATTCGCCCAAGTCACGAATGGGGCAGCGGGCAAGAAAATCGTGTCCCAGAAATCGATAGACACCGCTGCACCGGTCCCTGCTGTGAACCAAGTCGCCAAACAGCCTCAGAATTCCGCACAAATTCGTTTGTTCTCTCTCACTGTTTTGTTATCAATGGATTATTTTTTCGTGGAACCAAGTTCGAAAATGGGTCTGCTCTCTGCTTGTCAGGTATAAAGAAAAACGACGCTCCGAGTGCCAAGACTGAGCAGAAGAGCGGCTCGAGTAATGGGAAATGTAAGTTTTTACTACTCCTTTTTTGTACAATTTTGCTTGTCAGTTTTGATGAACTGTTGTTGTAGCACTTAGTGACCCGAAGTCTGGACATTTGAGGAGTATGGTTCCGCATCTCCATCATTTTAGGCCCTTTCAAAAATTTCAAAAATATTTATGACATTCAGAATAAATGTCCTGTTACTGGAGATCCGATATTTCAGTTAAAGTGCCCGTCAAGATAACAAAATTCTGATCAAATGTTTTTGTCCAAAAACTGGCACCTCACTGTCTCTAATGGAAAGATTGGAGTAATTTTTTCTTATTTGTACAAAGATGCACTCTTATATCACTATGATCTACTATTTGTTGTCATTTGGGTCTCAACTGAGTACTGACATACGGAAATAGATTTGTCCTGAGTGTCATTTGTCCTTTGAAGTTTTGGCTCCCGTAAAAGTCCCTGTCAAAGACTTATAATTTCAAACCTGATCACATTTGCAATCGGTGTCCAGTGCCCCTGTACCACCCAGGCAGCAGCAACGAGGTGAGCTCCAGCACCGAGTCCAGTGTCAAGTCGCTGCACCAACGTTTCTCACGTGGGTTCCGTTGCTGTGTTGCTAGTATACATCGAATAAACATAGACCTGTTATACCCCGTGAAGTGTCACAAGTAGGGTGTCAAAAAAAATTTTTTACGGAAAACGGAAAGGTAAAAATTTTTCACTTTACGGAAAACGGAAAGGTAAAAAAAAAATTTATGCCGGAAAACGGAAAACGGAAAGGTAAAAAAATTTCACTCAGCGGAAAACGGAAAACGGAAAGGTAAAAAAAAATTGTCAGCCGGAAAACGGAAATATGAAATGCCGGAAAACGGAAAACGGAAACCAAAATTTTCACGGAAACGGAAAAAAATAAAGTGAAATTAGCATGATAATAGACAAATTTGCAGAAGGAAAACCTGCATGCAGGTTTGCCTGTTTGGCTTTGATTGTGGTAGCTGTACATTCTGCAACTATGGATCATGCCTGTAACTTCACTTGTAGTTCAAGCTTAACTGAACCAACAAAAAATCATCAAAAAGTAGCCATAGTGACCATAGGAAAGGAAACACTACGACAATTTCACAGTCTAGAAGCTGTGGGAATCACTGATGTCCCCTATGCAATTGATGACAAAATTGCAGAAGAGATGATAATAAATAGAATAAAATTCAACAACAACAACAAACGATACTATATTGACTGGCCGTATAAAGAGAGTATCAGTGACCTGCCCATGGGAAAAGTAGAAGCCTTGGTGCAGTTTTAATCACTGATAAGAAGATTCAACAAAGATCCAAACTTATTTGAACTATACCAGAAAGTTTTGGACGACCAACTAGAAAAGGGAATAATTGAGATCTGTGACGACAAAACAGACAACAAGGGGATTCATTACCTGCCACACCAGCCAGTAATCACGCCGGGCAAATCGACATCATTCAGAATCATGTACGATGGGTCAGCAGGTAAGCCCAGTTTCAACGAGTGCCTTTTTAGAGGACCAATTACAACACCATTAGCACTGGGCCTACTCCTGAGGTTCAGGGCAGGCAATCTAGCATTAATTGCCGATATTGAAAAGGCATTTTTGCAAATAGGATTGCATGACCAAGCTAGAGACTACACACAATTTTTCTGGCTGAAAGATGCCTCAAAACCAGTAACTGAAAATAACTTAATAGTACTTCGTTTTAAACGCGTACTGTTTGGACTTGTCTGCAGCCCAGCAATTTTGGGAGCAGTCATAAATACCATTTAAATGTGACAATAAACAACATGAATGAATATGAAGAAAATGAAGGGGAACGAAACCAGTTGGCGATGATAATAAACAACATTTACGTCGATAACTTCATCATGAGTGTCACAAATGAAGTTGAAGCTTTAGAACTATATTACAAAGTCAAAGCTTTATTTGACCAATGTTCTATGAACATGAGGGAATGGCTGTCAAACTCCAGATCAGTCATGAATGAAATAGCAGAAAACGACAGTAGTCCAAAGGTGAATAAAATTGTTGCAGTAATGGGCATGAAATAAAATCACCGAACAGACATGCTGGCAATATCAACACCAAAATTGCAAATTGACAGCATCACAACACCAACCAGACAAAACTTGAATAAATAATTGGTGTCAGCATATAACCCAATTGGGTTCACAGCACCTGTTTCACTGACCCTGAAATCCCAGTTGTCAATGCTGCTCCAAGAGACAAAAACAACACAATGGGATGAGCCAATTGAAGATAAATACAGATTGGAAAAACAATGGAAAAATGCCAGAAAACTGAAAATCGAGCCAGAAAATGGAAAAATGGCCTGGTAAAACGGAAACGGAAAGGTAAAAATTTTTCAGCCGGAAAACGGAAAAATGGGCCGGAAAAACGGAAACGGAAAGGTGAAAATTTTTCAGCTGCCGGAAAATGGAAAACGGAAAGGTAAAAATTTTTCAGCTGCCGGAAAACGGAAAACGGAAAGGTAAAAAATTTTCGGCTGCCGGAAAACGGAAAACGGAAAGGTAAAAAATTTTCCTGCGGAAAGGCGGAAACGGAAAACGGAAACGGAAATTTGACACCCTAGTCACAAGTGTAGAATGTTAGACCAATTTTTATCGTAAAATACAAAGTGCTCGGTGCAATATTGGTGGCATTTTTTTCGGGCATTTCGCATGAAAAAATTTCCGTGTGCGGGACTGGCCCGTGGCTTCTACTTTTCCACATAATACCGTATGATCTTAGAATCCCCCACGCGGGTTTATTATTTCGCCAGCAAAATTTTAGGGGGGGCTTATTCGAGTGGGGTCTATTAGTTCGTCTGAAATTTGAACATCGAAACGTAGATAGTTACACAAACTAGTCTATGTGTAGCTGCAATGCAAATTAGCAGTAAAAAATACATCATGTACTAAGTAGATTGCATACATGATTAACATCATTCCGGAGGGTGGGGGCGGGTTTTTCGAGGGGGGTTTATTTTCCCCATCCCATTTTGAGGGGGGGGGGGGGGGTTAATTCGAGGAAGGGGGTAATTCAATGGGGGATAATTCGCGGTAATACGGTGATCTAAATAGCACTAGCAGTTATCCATTCACAGACCAAAAAGCACCAGCCGACAGCACGGCGGAGCAGACGCAGGTGGGCAGCACGTCGGGCGCCGGCGACAACTGCGCCACTTCGCTCGCGTCGCGGCTCGGCGCCAAGCCCACTACCGTGAAGCTGCCGTTGGCGCAGCGGTTGGGCAGGCGCATGGAGTCCCCGCCGGTCGATTGTGCGTTGGGTTGTTTTAGGGGGGAAATAGGGTTTTCGTGTTAATTGATTGTGGTGGATTTTGCAGGGTGTTAATTAGGTTTCAAAAGGGATTTTTTTCGGCATCAGGAATCCGGATTGTTTTTATGACGTTGGGATCGGGATATTAGAGTTCTGGTATTATGGTTTTCTCAAATTTTTCGATTTTTCTCAAAAAGTGTTTTCGATTCACGCAGCTAACCAGAATTCAGTACAAAGCAGACTGGGCAAGCGACATCACCAGCGTATTACCGCACCTGGCACCGTGCCAAAAATCCCGGAAAAAGCGAAAGTAAGCGTGTTTGATCGAATAAAAGTGATCAGAGATGATGTACCATAATGCGGCAGCGTGCTGAAGTGTCCTTTTGAGTTAATATTCCCTGTCAAGCATAGTTTCGCGTATTGCTGGTAAATGTTTAGCATATTATACCCGATTACATCTGCTAGTAGTGCAGGGACTAGGTGATAAATGCTAAGAAAAGTTGTACAGGGGCAATTAAGTGAGGTGACAAGTTCTAAGTAATCTTTCTGACATCGTCACTCGCTCACCAACCATCAGTCAAAATCTGCTTGCCACTAGGGATGGCAAGCGCTTTTTTCAAGCGCAAGGGTCCCAGCGCTTTTTTTTAAAAAAAGCGCTGGCAAAATTTTAAGTACTCTTAAGTACACTAGGTATTTTGCAAATTTTTTTGCGCGCAAGCGCATAATTTCACATGCAAATTGCCATTGGTGGTTGTTTTCATTGGTTTTGTAGCGTTATAGTGGCATTGCTTCTATTCCTGCATGGTATCATGTAACCATAAGTTGAGGAGATATGTCAGTGTAGTAAATAATATTCAGCAAATGTGCTTCCACTTTTCTACAGTGTGAAACATCACTGTCATGTATTAGCCATCTTTTATAGCTAAATTTAAGCACTATTCCATGCCCAACTTCACTTGCAGTCAAGAAACATTCAAAAACGGCGATATACATAATTAGTCAACATAAAATTGGAATTTTTTTGGCAGAAATCAGCACTTATAATTCCATCAGATGATTACATAGCCATTCTATGGTTATTTATCATCACAAGTACTGCGACTTGTCTGATATACCTGTATATATTGACTCAGGACCATATTTGGGAGCTTTTTAGGTAACGTCTTGACAATTTTTGAAAAAAAGCGGAAAAAGCGCGTTTTTTTAAAAAAATGCGCTTTTTTAAAAAAAAGCGGGGCCGTTAAAAATAAGCGCTTTTTTCCATCCCTACTTGCCACATCACTTTTTTTGTTGCTTGGCCACTTGTAACATTAAAGTGTTGATACAGGTGGCAGTTGGCAAAACTAGAGATTTTTTTTCTGGAATTTGAACGTTGATATCTGTTACAAAACCTTTTACTTTTCTTTATTCTGTTATTTTATTCTTTATTTCTGATGCGCACACCTTTAATCGGCTTTATTTTACTAGTAATACTTCGTGCCTCAAACACTCGATAAATTGTCTGCCACTTCGAACTAATATTATAGAATTTCAACCTATTTATCCCAACCCTCCCTCTTATCCCTACAACACCCATTCCAAAAAATTTCCAATTAGATATTGGTTGGGATTTTCTTAGTGTCGGGATGGATTTGTGTCGGGATTCAACTTTGTCCGGACGCGCTAGATACCATCTCACGCACTGTTTTCAGCGTATTTCCAACACTCAACTTCTGAGGTTCCTGGATTTTTTGTGTGCCTATATTTAGCACAGTTTAGGTCCCATTTGGTTGTGTTTTATTTTGTTGTTAACCTTAGTGCCTGTCGTGTATGCAAATATTTATATAAATGCATTTTATATTATGTGTATATATACATACCTACAGTGAGCGCAGAAATTCGCGTATTGGCACCGACCGATGTGCCACTGTTACTCCGCGCACTCGCGCCAGCCTACATCATTAAACCACACGTGAATTTGGTTTGGCCGCGCGCGACGATTTCACCCATACAAACTTGTGATTTTTACAAACTTTTTGAGGCCCATCACGCGCTTGAAAATGGGAATTGTGGGTCGAGCGCACGCACAGGGGGCTAAAATTGTGCGTTCTCTGTCAAATGTATAAAAATGTAGAAATTTAATTGTCATTATTGAGCCCACACACAAAAAAGGCGAGCCTGACGGAAAATTCGCATTTTTCGAGGGACGGCCCTCGCGGGCATTTACACGAAAGTGGGCGGAGTCTATTTAGAGTGGCGATGCGCATCAAAATATGTGCGCGCACTGTATATAAATTTATGTATTCGCGTTTTTGTCAGGGGGGTCTATGTTGAATGTGCCGCGTATATTCATTTTGTTTCATTTTGGTATTTATGTAAATATAAAATATTCAGTTCAGTCAAATCAGCGTTTACTTATTTTACTTTTTGCATTTCTGGTTGGAGTCTCATAATGAAGTTTCACGCACCGTGAGATACATAATGACGTCGGTTACATGAAATTTGGTTGAAAACGTTCATATATTTACGTCAGCAGCTGTTATTTATCATTTGCAATAGTTGACACATTAAATAGAATTGACGCGAATTCCACAAGTGACAAGAAAATTGCTAAGTGGTTGGTTTTTTTGGTTGCATTTTTTTTGGTCGCAGCTGAAATTTTCAGTACTGTTTCACTGGGTATTTTTTTTTTCCGGAATCTTTGTCACTTTTCCCCTTTCGCTATTTGCACCTACATAAATGTACTATTTATATATTTTTAGAAGTATTGGCGATGGCCCAGAAACCAGCACTACATGGCGATGGCAAGTTAAAAAACTTTTTTTGTGGTTTGAATACTCGATTTGGTTTGTCACGCTAAGTGGAAGATGTATTTATGGGTCACTGCTGATGCCAGCGTTTGCTGGCGTTTCCGCTTGTGTTTGGCGTATTCCATCTTGTCTGCTGCTTTACTTATACTTTTGTGATATTCAACAAATAACTGGGGTTTGTAAATATTTTTACATGGTATAGATTTTAAATTATTTATTTTTATATTATTAAATTTTAAATTATTTTATTTTGAAATAAGGGATTTTTGCATAATATGTATTTAAAGAAGTTATTAACCTATTCTAATTTTAGCGGCGGCGCAATGGGGAAAAACGCTCTCTGTTTCAACATCGGTGCAGAGTGGCGCCTGCAGGAAATGTGGCTACTCTGGTGCGTGTCTTGCGACAACAACCCACTTGTTTTGTAGATAACAATTATAATGCCAGCCTCGAAAAGTCGGTTCCGTTTGTACCCCGGGGGGTAGAAGTAGGGTTCAAACGGGATTGACTTTTCGGGATCGGGATCGGGATTGGTGTTTTGAAGTTTCGGGATCGGGATTGGCCTTTCGGGATCGGGATTGGCTTTTTGAGATTTCAGGATCGGGATCGTGATTGACCTTTCGGGATCGGGATTGGCGTTTTTTCGGGAGTGGTATTTAGGCCTAAAAATTGGTTTTCAGGGTTTTTTTCCCTGACATTTCACAAAATGACCCAAAACACCAAAAACAATGGATGCCAGAAACGTTGGATGAAATTGGCATTCAAAACAATGCTATAGATTCATGACGGCACTGGCAATGGGCTGCCTGGCATTGTCATTCACACCACTGTCTACCATATATGCATATGTATGAACCTAAAACTATGGTTATGGGCACTGTATCGAGTCTATTTGTAGTGGTGTCCATGCCCATGGAACAGAGATATAGAAGGAGGTGTGAAATGCGCGCTTGCGCGCGAAATTTTTGGAAACTGTATACAAAATGGTCCTTTAAAAGTGCCATTTCTGGCACCTTTTGTGGCTGTGAAATTTTCCGGGATCGGGATTTGGGGCATTTTTTTCGGGATCGGGATTGGGATTTTCAAAGTCTCGGGATCGGGATCGGGATTGGCTTTTTCAAATTTCGGGATCGGGATCGGGATTGAGGTTTCGGGATCGGGATCGGGACCACAAAATCCCGAAATTTCTCGGGATTCGGGATCGGGATCCCGTTTGAACCCTAGGTAAAAGCCAGAATTTTCGCCCCGGAATAGATACCTAGGTGTAATACCTGACACGTATCTGGATAGATCGTTGAACCGTTTGCAGCCAACCCTCCGTTTACTAGACCCCTGGAACCACCGGTACCATGCCCTGTAAGGTATTCGTTTAAACTTAAAATAATTGAAAAATAAAAAAATTAAATACTGTGTCAGAGCCGTACAAATATTTTCATACCCCTTTTGCATCACAAACAAATTTCCCAAAGATTTCAGACAAACAGTCATATTTATATCATTCTCGCAGGTCACCTAACATACCAGTGCTGGAACTTCGTGCCCATCTGCAAGCCAGGGGCGTCGCGGTCGCAGGCGGCCTGCCTGGACGTGTCCAGCACCAGCTCCGACTCGGACTCGGAGCTGGGGCCCGACGACGGCAGCGGAATGCACAGACCCTTGCAGCAGTGGGGTAAGTGCTGGGGGTTGAGACTGGGGCCGATCCCTGGCTTTGTAAATGTAAAGAGTCATGTAAAATGGCCTGGAAAGTAGCAAATGTTGCCATTTTACAGGCCATTCCACGTCACTTTTGATACTTTTCATGACATTTGACATCTAACAAGGTCTGGGAGTGCCACCTGGATATCCTGTCTTATATAAACTGAGTTTTGCACTGGGGTCACTCTGGGATCACACACTCCAGTTGAAATCAAAATTCTTGTCAACTAAATTCATAAGTTTTGGTCAATGCGATTTCAATCTGCCTATATGATAGCGCATAGTTGATTTTAAATCGTTACACTTAATTGTCATTGTTTCTGTCAAGTGCGTGATGCTTTAAAAGTTTTTGTGTTATCTAGTTGACATTCAGTTGACACGAATTTGCGATGTCAACTAGTGCGTGTGGGCCATTTATCACGTCGTCTAGTGCCGATTGCGGTAGTGGACAGATGACAGGGAAAATAACTTTTTTAATATTCACTTATCGTCTTGCAGCTGATGAAGATCGTGAAAAAGCCCGCCAACAACGCAGAAAACTGAAAAAATTACGCAAGGAAAAGAAGAAATTGAAGGAGGAAGCCGGGTGTGTTTTTTTCGGCAGAAAACTTTTGTTGTGTTCGTTTGATAAGACTCCACTAGACTCGATCGATTTACATTCTTTCTGGGATTTATTATCTCGGTTCAACGCAGGGTCTCCAGGATTTTGGCCCTCGCGGGGGCTGGATAGATAGCAAATCGCTCCTCCGGAGGGATAGATAGCTGAAAAATTTTCTGGGGGGGGGCTTGGGGGAGGGGCTGGCGGGGGCACAATATATAGGCTTTTTCAAGGTTAAGAAGGCAGAAAGAGGAAAAAATCGCTAAGAATCAGTTAAAAGTAACCAAAAGTGGGTATAAAATGGCTAAAAATAGGTCTATAACCATGTATATAGCCGGAAAGCACGATTTTGAAGGTGAAAAACTATAAAAAGGTGCAACAATTGGTGATTTTGAGCGAAAATTGGGGCAAAATTTCTCAAAAACCACTCCAGATAGATAGATAGCTGAGCGATTTGGGGGGGGGGGTCTTTGGGGGTAGTAGCCAAAATTTTTGCCTCGGGATAGATAGATAGCTGAGCGGCCTCCGGGATAGATAGATAGCTGGCCGATTTGGGGGGGGGCAGCCCCCCCAGCCCCCCCCCTAGGAGACCCCCTGGTTCAACGGTATATGGCAGATGCTCACTATACTCGTGAGATTGCAAAGTATGCGCCCAAAATTACTTATGTCTTAGTCGGTAACGCGCGAGTAGGATACTTATGTACGCACTTTCACAAAAATATTCTTAAAGGAGCGATTACAGCTCGGACGTAGAATTCCAGCGTAAAATTTCATCGCAAAATTGATTACATGAAAGTGGACGATGATTCAGGTCATGCGGTTCGCGAGTTATAAGCACGTGCCGGCAGGTTGACCCCCCCCCCTCAAAATGCTAACCCCAAAATCCCCTATGGATGGAGTGTGTCCTTCAGAAAAGCATAGCATGCATGAGTATACCAAAAAACTGTTCGATACCAACTGCTAAATTTAATCCGAACCCTACGCACGCAGAATTACCAAAACAAAGAAACACAAGAAAGATAAGAAACACAAAAAGTCTGACAAATCAACCAAACGGCACTCAAAATCGGACAAAAGGGACCGTCATCATTCGATTAGATCA
>OZ038451.1:14167201-14571088 GCA_964036195.1 Sphaerolaimus hirsutus
GCCAAAGTTTCATGATCATAACTTAAAGCAGCGTTGAGCTATAGCACCATTTGTACATCAGTACAAAATGACCGAAATTGAAACCCCCACAGTTCCGCAGTGGGTGGAGCTAGAGGGGCGAAATTTTGGGTGAAAACTCAAAACACCTGATATATTAACGTGTTAAAATTTTATAACCGTAGCTTACCCCTAGCGTACATGGCGAGCACTGCCCGGGGACTTTTCAGCCCGACCATGTATAAATATATCCTGTTTGGTCTCATTTATTACCAGTTTTTGGAATGTCTTGGCCTATCTTTACCATGTTCCGTCACGCAATTTTCTGACAAAATAATAAAAAACCCTTGAATAAGACCCCCTGGAATTAACCCCCCATCAAAATGTGCTGGCGAAATAATTTCGAGGGTATTTCCTGGGGGTATTTCGAGGTACCTAATACGGTATCCAACTTTCATTGCAGTCAGCACCGCACTTTTATGGTTGTGAATATAAAGCCAGTGGAGGGTACAATTCCGGCGGCCCCGGCTATATCATTTCCATGGAAAACATTCCAAAATTGGTTAAAAGTTTGGATGAAGTGGCGTGCTCCAAGTCGGAAGTTGGCTCGGAAGATTTAGAGATGTCGAAATGCCTCAAAGCGGTTGGTGTATTTATTATTTTTTTACACTGCGTGTCACGTTTCAGTTGTGGAGCACTAGTTTCAGTTTTTAAGCAACCATTTAAAAAGCACTTTAACAATAAGGTTATTCGGCGTTCATTCCACCATCGCACAAAACAGTGTAATTTGTGCTCATATAATCATGATGTGATGCAGGTTTTCAATTCTAAGAAAAGTCCAAAATTGACAAAAAAAACTTAGACCCACCGCCCAGGGACCCCAGTCCCACACCCTGTAAAAGACCCTGTAAAATGTCATGTGCCATGGGGTCATAGGTCATGCAAGGACACTGTAGCGTGTCAAATGTCATGCCAACTTTTTTTCAGGTCGGAATCCATCCAGCGGACACGCGCGATACCAAGGGTCGATTCCGATTTTCACCCTTCAACCCCGAAAATACAATCGACCACAGTACGCTTCACTCCAGATACAATTGGTTCTGGGGTTTTACGGCGCACAAATTACCCAATGTGAGCTTTTGTGTCATGTCCCCAACCTACAGAGAAAAACAGTGCTCGTGAAGTGCACTGAAGTGATCTAAGGCGCCCCTTGTGATCACACTTCGGTCCCTGATCACGCCTGATCACCGATGGAATACACTTCACCGACACTTCACGGATTTCTTTACTAAATCGTTTACGTTCAAAAAAAAATTGAAAATTCGTGAAGTGTGTTGAAGTGCCTGCGAGTGTCTGCGTGAAGCCACTTCACCGCAGATCACGGTAGATCACCAGCACTGTTTTTGATGATGTTTTTGATTTGAGTTTGCATATGTTTCTACGTAGGTAAATATTTTCAGGGACTTAACTGCTGTGCTGACGATTTCATTTCATTCCACTACATCAGTCCCTCCATGATGTACGTCCTGGAATATCTCATTTATTATGTCCACCCGTTCTCAAATCGTGATACTTGGAATGAGCGAATTTTTGGTGAATCTCAAGTGAAGCTTATCCGCAATGCCTCTGTTGCTCAGCCGTGATATTTTTTGATCAAATGTGTGACCACTTTTACTTGATACATATAGTAAAACTCCCAGACCCTGTAAAATACCAATGGAAATGTAAAATGTTACGCTAAGTGTAAAAGTCATGTAAAATGTTAAAGGACCAGTAAAAATTAAAGGAAGTTTGACATTTTACGTGACATTGGACACATTAAATGACATTGCACATTTTACAGGCATTTTACAGGGTGTTGTTTTTTCTCTCCCTTTTCCTCGATTAGTCCCATAAGTGACATTCGTTTTTGACAACCCGACATTCTGTTTGAAAATATTCAGGTAAAATACAGTATGCATTTACACACCATTCTTAACGATACTATTTATGTGATTCTCAATAAATTACGACTTCCTATGAATATATTTATTTGATCCTATTGAATGTTTATCTACCGTATTTCCTCGAAATACCCCCGGGGGGTTTATTGTTTCAGAGTGAGAATTTTGAGGGGGGGTTAAACGAGGGGGGGGTATTTCGAGGGGGGGTTTATTATTTCGCCAGAAATTTTTTGAAATCCCAGTACTAAAATGTAGTCTGAAACGTACGCAGACGTCGAAAAATGCAACAAAAATCGCCATTTATAAGACTCTAAAGACATTTATAAGTGTGTAGACGTACAAACACTGTTCTCACATAACAGAGTCATCGTTTTTAACGTGTATTCTGCATTGTCGGGATGACAAACCACAGCCTTTGTCATTTACGTTCCCTATACACTAAATTTGGGGGGGGGGTATTTCGAGGGGGGGTTTATAAGTTCATAGTGTCCATTTTGAGGGGGGGTATTTCGAGGGGGGGGGTATTTCGAGGGGGGGGGGGTATTTCGAGGAAATACGGTATTCAGTTTGGTCACTGCTAAAGCCATTGTTATTTTGTAATGGATTGTTATTTATAAATTTGACAAATTTGGATACCGTTAAGCCTATTTAATCGCAATAGACCCGATAATCGGCGCCATGCTTGACGTTTCTCCAAATAGATCGCCAATTTCGCGAAAATGGAGGCGATCATAAAGCGCGCCTACGCGACGATGGGTGAGTTCTCAAAATAAAAAAACACTTTCTGTATTTTGAGTTTTTCAAAAATGAATATCTGTGTTTTGAGTTTTCTTCACGAAAAAAACTTGAGTTTCTGTGTTTTTTGAAAAAACTTGAGTTTTTTTGTAAAAACTCAAGTTTTTTGATAAAAACTCAAGTTTTTTAGTAAAAACTCAAGTTTTTTCACGAAAACTCAAGTTTTTTCACGAAAACTCAAGTTTTTTTTGGTAAAAACTCAAGTTGTTTTACAAAAAGTTACATTTTACAGCATTTTACTGCTGAAACAGTGGTTTTCTTATCAAATATTAGCTTTGCATATGTTTTGTCATGTATTGGAAAATTTTCATTAGTTCACTGGAGGTAGTTCCAAATGGGTGACCAGACCACTACCTTTGACAGCTTGGGAGGTGAGGAGCGCTCAGCTCCATTGTGTGAGCTAGCAGACCCTGGTGGACACACCTCAACACTTTGATCACAGTCCCTAATATTGTCGAAACCACCAGGAAAACGCGGACACCATCATTTTTTTGGATACTTAATTGTTAAACTTGGATGCTATGTACATATTCACACACTATACATACATGCATACCTTATGTATGCACATACACACATTGTTCAGTTCAAATCTTGTGCCTTCAATTGCTTGGATAAAAAAAACTCAAAAAACATTTCTGTATTTTCTGTGTTTCCGTGTTTCCGTGTTCTCCAAAAAAGAACTCATTTGAGTTTCCGTGTTTCTGTGTTAAACAAAAAGACGGAAACTCAATGAGTTTCCGTATTTAATATGTGTGTTTTTGCCATCGTTGCGCCTACGGCACAGTCTCCTATCGCCACTGCCACCAAAATTTGAAATGTTTTAAATACGTGTCAAATTTGCATCGAACAGCCAATTATTAGCTGACCTGGACTGATTATAGCGGCCGAACAATCAGTTCTGATTTGTTTATGATCGGCCACTGTCGAAAAATGTAAAATCAAGCTAAACATTACATTTACCAAAGATGGCATGCTGCTGAAAAGTTTATCACAACACAGATACGTACACATTGGCAATAACCAAGCAAAGTGATGCAATAAATAATAATTCTTTTATCTCGTGATATGGGGTGACTCATGAAAGGATTAAAAAACCGCCGAAAATAACAAAAATACCGATCACGGGAGGTCAATTCTCATCAATGTCAGTCTCTATATAAAAATGGAATGCCATGTTTTTCGACTAAAAAAAATATGCGCGGGCTCTGCATAGGCCACCCTCCACGCCACCACACAGGACACAGGCACGAAAAAACATCAAATTACGAGCTGCAGAATAATATCCGTTTTGGGGCAAACATTTTTTGCTGCTCAAATTTTTCCATTAGCTCAATTAATTAGTTTTCCTCACAAACTGGGGGCTGGGGAATTGTGGATCACTGAACTGATTTATCAGGGTCTTGACTCTTTTTTTTCAATTTGAGGATGTTGATCGATAGAAAATGGTCTCTTTTCAAGGTGAGAAAGGTCTAAAAAGTGGCACGGAAAGGACACAATTTTTGCCAATTCGATCTAGGTATACCGGAAATATGCGGCACGGACAAACTTAAGGCTGCTCGACATGGATTTTTGTTCAGCGAATCGTATTGTATCTGAAGTAGATGCGGATAAGGCGGATACTGAACAGCCTGTCAATGACATGTTGACTTCCAAGTATTACTAAGAAGGACCACATTCAGATGAATCGTTCAGCGTTTACTTACCTACTGTAGTAGTTGATTGAACTTAGACAAGTTCAATCAACTACTACGCTACAGATACGATTAATTCGGCCGCAAAAAAAGAATGTCGAGATTATTAAATTTCGCACCATACTCGCATGTCATCTGGGAAATAGAAAAAAAACGTACATCAAACTGGAGTTCTTTTGATCACATTCACATGAGGAAGTGACAGGTTAACACATGAAAATGCTGAAGCTTTTGAAGGGTTTTTACAAAATCTGCCATCGAACCACCGAGAAAGCCTCTTCAAAAACTTCCCATTATTGGAACACATTCAGTGGGGCACGCGTTTTTTTCAAACTGCCAAAAGTTACGTCACAACGACGAACCTAAATCATCGATACTTATGTCTAAAAATATGAATATGATAAATTGTGTCTTTTTGGTTGTATATATACACTCAGCCGAATCTGATGAAGTCGTAGGCGCGCTTGTTTTCGTCGTTGCTGCGCCGTTTGCCGAAACGAATGAAATCGTAGCCGCGCTTGTGGTGCTCTGCGGAATTAAATGTCCGTTTTGATTGAACTTCAGGGGCCAGTCCCGCAAGTTGACAAGTGCTTTACTCTTGACTCTTGACTTTGCTCTTGACTTTTAACTTGATTCTTTACTTTGTCACTTGCGGAACCGGTAAGTGACAAAGTGAAGAGCCAAGTTAAAAGTCAAGAGCAAAGTCAAGAGTCAACTCGAGAGTCAAGAGTAATGAACCTCTCAACTTCCGCGACTCGCCCCAGTTTTATATGAGCCCGATGGTTTTTCTGGGGAACCCGATCAACTGCTCTTCACTATTGTTCAATTCGTTGTTGAAGTGGTATAAATCGAACTGGAGAAAGCCTTGTTCAAACCACCGAATATAATCTGCCCACACGTTTTTTTCAACGAAACAGTTCATCGGTTGGCACATGATGGTTTGGAATTTGACATGGCTTCTTCAGTATCCCATCAATGGATGGATTATCCCATCAATTAGTGCAAACAACGCTAAATCGAACAGTTTGGTCAAATCTTTTCGCAAGATTCGGGAAACCCGAAACAAAACTCGGGCATTTGGGATCGGGTTTCGATTTGGGTTCCGAACCGGGTCGGAATCGGGCCTAACCTGAGGCCTGGGCGTGCTCCAATTCGCTGCACATCTGCCGGATGCTGGGAAAAACGTGATTTTCTGCCGGCTGCCCGAGCAACTTGCGGCAGTCCGTCTGCAGGTCGCACTGACCCACGGCTGCGAGGCGATTTTGTCGTTTTTAGAAATTGAATTTGATTTAAATTCGAAAAAATGTACAAATCTTGCTAAACATACTTAGGAACGCGGCCAAAACGGCCAGTGCGAGGAGGGATGATTTGAGTGGCGACATTTTCGTGACTAAGTTTAGGCAGTAGCTAGGTCACTGCCTCTAATTAGTTTTGTCGGCCAAGGTATCTGCGATGGAGGTGTTAATTTTGCCATTATTTTTTTCCATGCAGAAAAGATTTTGTTAGAATCAATGGAGAAAAAGGATATGTGTGTGGTGTGTCCGGTACTGTGAAATGCCAATTAAAAAAATGCCCAGAAAAATGTGACATCAGTACTTGGAATGTGGGAGGCGCCATTGACGCTTGGCACAACTATGGCGCGTGAACTACACCATAGGCTTTTTCCATCACTAGACATTCATCATCAAATTTATGGCAGACTCCCGACAGGCCAATGGCACTGTCAAAGTGCAATAAAAGTGCCAATTATATTTCTGATCGGCACTAAATAAATAGT
Source organism: Sphaerolaimus hirsutus (assembly GCA_964036195.1). Taxonomy (NCBI): domain Eukaryota; kingdom Metazoa; phylum Nematoda; class Chromadorea; order Monhysterida; family Sphaerolaimidae; genus Sphaerolaimus; species Sphaerolaimus hirsutus. The sequence continues at coordinate 14,173,408 of OZ038451.1, forward strand.
ATTTACCTGCCGCCTGCCTACATTAGGAGCACGCAGTGTTTGCTCGAAAGTGTAATAAAATCGCGCCAGCGCAAGTGAATTAGCAATAATGGGATTTTCAGAGAACACATGATCTGTGCGACCTCAGCGACATTGTTGGACTCTCTAATTATTGAATGTAATTCGACACAAAATCGACCACGAAAGTATTTGTCCAAAGTAAACGTGGTATGGCCCGTGACGCCTGACAAACGGTCGCATGACGTCAAGCTAATATGGAGGTACCTAACCTACTTACCTATGTAGAAAGATAGCGCTAAATTGACTACCCAATGTGAGTGGAGCTGGGTGCACTCACAGACCCTGTAAAACGTCCTGCAAAATGGAAAACGAAGTTTGCTATTTTACATTACTTTTAACACTTGCAGCACATTGTAAATTTTACAGGGCATTTTACAGTGCCTGGGAGTGGTGTGCGCGTGGAGTCCTGGGATTCACAATAACGCCATGGCGCTAGCGCCAATTTATGGCAAAGAGAAAATAATGTTTTTGGCGCTTTTCCAACGCCATCAAAATGTAATGCTGATTGAAGACTCTATAAACAGTTAACGCAACTGAATAGTATATTGCGGAACTATGTGAAACGATCTAATTGCAAAGGTCTCATCATGAATAAATCAGGCATGCGGGACTCAGTGATAGATTGGCGGTATTGAAATGATAAATACACGCAGACAGAAAGCATTTCGCTTTGCTTTTTGTCTCAATTCTTTTGATGTCTTCTCGAGGTTTCATCAATCAAAATTCAAAGTTAAGCCACTCCCTTCGATCATACGAATTTTGTCCCGAAATATTGTTGTCGTAAAATTCATATTTGAGTGACCCTCATCCTACACCATATCCTGTTTCGGTCGGTCTAGAATAAAGAAAGTCTCAAAATGGAAATTTACAAATTCGCGAGAAAATGACGTGGTGATTCCACGCAAGCACCAGAGGACCGGTGTTTTTCACGATACACATTTTTGCAGTCAGTCTGGCGCAAAATGAGCTGGAAACACTAAAGGAGCCATTTTCTCATGTTTCAATGTTTTGTCGGGTCGTTCGAAAATTTTGTCAAAAGGCCTTAAAGGGATAAGATGGAAGTTTTACTGTCCGCAGTCCGCACGTTTTCCTCCAAAGCAAGATTGCCGTTTACCAGGCATTTCACATGACTTTTGACACTTTGCATGACATTTTAAATTTTACAGGGCATTTTACAGGGTCTGGAACTGGCACCATTTTGAATAAGAAGGAATCGGGCAGGCCCGATGTGGGGGGCAAGCGAAATCTCGTACCGCGCACAATGGCAAATTTCTAAGCTGCTTTAAAGTTGCACATCGCGGTTCCACACACCCGCATGCAGGTGATTATTGCATTAGAAGAGACCTTTCTAAATTTTTTATGGGAGTGAGTGGGACGGGAGTGCTTAAATATTACAAGGTGGCAGTAATAGAATTGCGCCACGGCGCTGGCGTAATTAAAGGGTGCCAACAAATGGCGCTGAAGTTTGCAACAATTCATTGCTGATACATGTCAGTTTTTTTCGACAGAAAAATGCAGACAGGCAGATTTATTCGGCAGGCGTTGCGGAAAATGGCTCCAAAAGTGCAGTTGGAAATTGCCGCTGGAACCAATGGTAATAAACTGCATCGCAACGTTAGAAGCGACACAAATGAACAAGGTCAAAATCTGCGGTTAGGACAGCATCTAAGACCGGGGGCTTTTCGCGGGGCGAGATCACAATACCGAATCATGAAAACGACGCACTGGGTGGCCATCGAATTAGCTGATTTATATTCCGATTGGGCTGTCTTGATTAGAAGTCTTGGAGCTCGGAATTGTTATCGAGTGGGGCCGACAATGAAAGTTGGCACCAGGAAGAAGCTCGAATTTGAAGACTTGCAAATTTTCTTGACTTTATCTTAACCCGAGAATTGAATTCACATTTATGGCCCCAGTATTTATAAATACACACTAGTTGACATCGACACCAAATGTCAACTGGTTCCGATCCCAATTCCAAGCTTTAGAACGTCGTTAGTTGGCTCGTCAGCAAGCTTGTAATTGGGATGAGAACCAGTTGACATTTGGTGTCCATGTCAATTAATGTGTGCGGGGCCAATTAAGTGATCTTTTTCGCAGTCTATAAATACACTACGGCGTATACAAATGACGATTCAAAACCTAAAAAAGTGCACTTAAAATCCACCACCAAAACCTCACAACCTTCCAAAATCACACCAACAAGTGCACCCGCCAGTGACGCACATCGACACCAATCAGAATTCAATCGACGACAACAACACCAGCGCAGAGCTAATCAACCATTTGGGCGCTAAGTAGGGGGCTTAGCATTGATACGCAATCAAATCGGCGCTACAGTAACCGGTGTGGAAGAAGTGATATCAATTTGTGCAGTTGTGCCGCCGGGCGGCATGAAACTTGGCGCGCGGGGGAGGTGACGTAAGAGAAGCGGTTAATAACATGAATTATAATACCGAGTTGATGCATTGCTTTTGGGATTATGACCTGGGGCTAGTCCCGCACCCGGTAAAATGTCAGATAAAATTTGTCAAGTGCCGTGTAAACCGCCAATTAGAATATAAAAATTAACTAGATACTTTACATTTTACACGACGCATCCACATACACACATCATACAGTTTGTGGGAATTGCCGCCGCCACATTCTTGGCTTCTGAGCTCGCTGCCAATTGTCATATTGAAGGCAGTAATTTCGAGCAGCGCGTGATTTCAGACATGACACAATGCATCGGGAATGTACACCAGCCCGTCGAAATTGACGTACGCCAAAAAGGTTCCCTCCATTGTTCGATCACACGAGCAGCTAATCAGCCACTTGCAAGACAATTCAAAGCTGCTCCAATGTGCAACGTGGACTCCATTTCCGCAAGCGCTACCAACTCAGGCACAAGGTCAGGGCACAGGGCAAAGTTAAAAGTAGAGTGAAGCAGAGTAAAGTTGAAAATAAAGTAAAATAATAAACGGAAAGTAAAGGGTAATCTTATATTAACTCTACTCTTAAATTTAAAGTACTTTGCCAGCTGCGGCGACCGCGCTTACCCCTGATGCGGCACCAGCATCACACCACTCTGTTCAGTAGCTACCACATTACACTAATTGAAATTTTCCGGGTTAATTACATCAGCGCTTGTGCCCAATTTTGACGACAATTGTTGCGCTAAAAATTTCACACATGAAAAACTTTTCATTCATTTTCATGTAGACTTTTCGCCAATACAACGTACATAACAAAATGTGAAAATGATTATCTCACGGACAATTTGCTAATAACATTACCGATACAACATGGATAGAACCTAAATACCTAATGGGATGGAAACTGCCTAAATTATTTTTACGTGTGAACGAATACTCTTGTCACATTACATTTCACATTGGTACTCACACACCTTTTATGAACAGACGCAGAAAGAATTTAAAAAGCAGCAATCTTAAAAAAATAGTTGGATCGTCCTCAATCATGTAGATTATCAATATTGAATCTGACAAAAGTACAAAAGGTATTTTTCCCACCGAATGGGAATAACAACATGATAAACTTTCACGATGGATGCTTCATTCAAGAGAACGACAAAACACAATTGATTTTTAAAATATAACTTTTTTGAATGAGGCATCCACGATCACGAAAACAACACAGAAATCTTGGTCGCCAACTCAAAAAAGTATCATACTCAAATCGTCCCAATGCCAGCCACCAATACTCGTCATGTATTTTTAGCATCCACCTATCAAAATGACCAGAAAATCTGCCATCCGAGTCAAAACTCCGCCCACTGGCCGGCGAAAACGCACACAAAAATTGAACTGAACAACAACGACAAACCAACACCGCAGGACAATTTTGCTTGTCCAAACAGCGAAATGCGAAAAGTGAGGTGTATGATATTTTTGGGACCGAAATGAAAATTGTGTCTTCGTTGATAAATGGCGGCTCCAGAAATAATCACACGCGTACGAAATCGCAGGCAGCGCAGATGGGACTTTGAATGATAAATGATAAACTGGGGGCAGTCCCACACCCTGTAAAATGTCAAATGTCATGCACAGTGTCAAAAGTCATGTAAAATGCCCTGGAAAATGGCAAATCGGTTGCCATTTTTCAGGGCTTTTTACATGACTTTTGACACTTTGCTTGACATTTGAAATTTTAAAGGGCATTTTACAGGCTCTGGGATTGGCACCAGGATTAATAAAAAAAGGATCAAACTGGTAAAATATGGTTCTCAGCCGCACTGCATGCAATGAGTCCTTTGACAGGGCCGTATCCAGGGGGGGCTGCAGCCCCCCCCCCCCTTCCCGGGGCGAGACCAGAAAGTGACCGGAAAATGCGACTTTTACAACATCAGCGTAAAAAAATTTGCGCGCAAGCGCGCATTCTTCACCACACATAAGGTATTATCATCAGAGTTGCTCATGTGGCCGCAGGGCCGTATCCAGGGGGGGGGGGGCGGGGGGGGGGGGCTGCAGCCCCCCCCTCCCGGGGTGAGACCTAAAAAGTTCCGGACAATGCAATTTTTCCCTATACATTTTTCGAGGTTTCTTAAAAATTTTGCGCGCAAGCGCGCAATTTCTTCCCCATACATTGTATTTTGAGCGGATCGGTCCCCGTAAACAAATATCCTTGAAAATGAACACATTTTAGCGACTTTCGCTGCATATGTATGCATATTTACATCTATATAAACCGGTTCCTGGCGCTGGCGCCAACGCCAATAGCGCCATGGCGTGGCGCCTTGGTATAGCGCTAGCGCCAAAACACCTTTCCGTCCTTATATAAGGAAAAAATTTAGGGGGGGGGGCTGAGCCCCCCCACCCGCTCGCCGGCCCCCGTAAACAAGCAGCCCCCCCCGCTCAAAAATCCTGGATACGTCCCTGTGTGGCCGCAAATCGTGATAAATACACCCAATGTTGTGCTTTTTGCTGTTTTGTATGTACAGGGTGGCCCACGTCAGCCGCACGGTTTCAATTGGCTCCCAACGCGTCTATTTTGGATGGAAATGGCTGAAATTTGGTATGATAGTAGATAAATGTACCCCATTTGTTATGTTAAGTGCACAGTTTCATATCACAAGATTTCGTGTTGAACGTGAAGCACAGCAACATATTCACATGTTGAAAACAGTCCCAATTTAGGTGGTCCTGTGGAGTCACGTTTTTTGCATATGATGTGATAAATGTGACAAATCTGGTGATATGAATGTGTGCGCTTAACATACTAAATAGGGAACATTTATCTATTGCCATGCCAAATTTGGGCTATTTTTATGAAGAGTTGGTGATTTGGTAGACAATTGAAGCTCTTTCGACAGTTCAAACACGTACAAAACTGTGTTTCACGTTCCGACATGAATTTTTGTTATGTGTAACCGTGCACTTAACACAACAAATGGGGTACATTTTTCTACCGACATACAAAATTTGAGCAGTTTCCATTCAAAATTGACGTGTTGGGAGCCAATTGAAACCGTGCGCCTGACGTGGGCCACCCGATATATTTACATACATATACAGCATTCCATGGCGCTGGCGCCAAAGCCAATGGCGCCATGGCGTGGCACCTTCTAATGGCGTCAGCGCCATGGCGCCATTCCGCCACTATGTAGCTAACATTTTAGGGGGGGGGGGGGGCTGAGCCCCCCCCCCCCTCGCCGGCCTCCGTAAACAAGCAGCCCCCCCCGCTCAAAAATCCTGGATACGTCCCTGTCCTTTGAGATATTCTTAAAACAATGCAACTTTGAAAAATCAAACATTATCAATTGTCGATATTCAGATAAACAAAATGAATCTTGGATTTGGGCTAACAGTTTCGAGATGTACAGAGTGACCGATCCTAAATCTTTGATCGCGAATGGTCCAGAATTATCTTGATAAATTTCTGCCAAGCCAGAAATATAATATTTAGACGTGGACCAATTGAAGAAGTTGAGGAAATATGTACATATGAATTTATGTACAGGCTAACAAATCCGAAAACTTGGATAAGCCGTAACTTACGTCAGATGTTTCAGATTCATGCGACAAAAAAGTCTATGTGAAATGTGTTCTGCCATTTCAAATTTCAGCCATTATTCATCAGTCAAAGTTAATAAATTCAGAATTTTGCAAAATCTTAGAAAATTTTGTTTGACAGAATTTAGTTAAGGACCAGGTCACCCTGCACATTTCTATTTGCAGAAAATAAACCACGAAGAAAAATCAACTTTAAAAAATGAAAAGAACATTCTGGGATGAAATTTATTCTGCCCAACAGAATTTTTTTCTGGCAGCACGTAACTGTGCTGCACAACTGAGTGTGGATTTGACTGGCATCCCAGCAGGCAATTAAATAGAAGAAAAATGTGGCTACAAAAAAGCCCATTGGGTAGCTTACACGGAGTTGCGTATCCTAGTTGCGCAAAAGTTGGATAAATGCCAACGTCCAAATCTGAAACAAAAACTGATTTTAGAATTCAAAATGTATTTTTGGGTCTTGCTAAAGGTAGCGGACATCGGATACGGAAGCAAAAATATAACAACACCGAAAAATGAATTCTAGTTGAAGGTCCCGGAATTTTTTTAGGACAGTGCGTTTTCAGCAGAAAACAACCAATAATTTGCAGAGGGCTGCAGCGATTTTAGAACTAACGCAACGTGTAAAATTTTTATTGCCGTTCCCGCAACCATTTGAACTAAAAAACAAGTCCCCAATAATTCCGGAACACACCCTAGAAAAATATATACAAAACAGTAATACAGATCTCAAACGAACACATCCAGCAGGGTCATTTTCCAACAGTAAAAACACATCTCAACATTTTTTTTGTTGAAAAAATGACCCAGCAAACTTCCCTGAATATCAAGGCGCTCAGAAGGACCTGTTAGACCACGTACAGGTGCAGAATAGATCTGTGCAGCTACCGAAAAAGACGCAAAAATGCGGTCAAATGAAAACAAGGAAGAAAATAGACGGTAATTTGATGGAATGCGGATGGTTTTACAACTTTGATAATTAACTCCTTGTAGTGTAATATTCAGACAATTTTTGGCATTATAGAAAAGTAGGTAAAGCTCTTTTGCTTTTGTCGGGGGAATGACAGTGCAGGTAAATATTCTAGTGGTGTGAAATTACCGAGGCCTTTTAAACCAGAGACATAGACAGATATCAACAGAAACAAAAATGACCTGACCGGAACTTGAATGCCTTCAACTTTTTTTAACCTTACTTTTAAACCATCTCTGAAACCGCTTTTTACAACCAGGTGTGGAAAAAAAGATACTCAAATTTTCCAAGAAAACCACCCACATTCCATCAGTAACAAGCCACTTCTATATAGCGAGAATCCTTATGAAACTTTCCGTTATCCAGTGTACACCCAAAAATCAACAGAAATAATGTTTGGTGCCAATTACACACAACGAGAACGGTGAATGACAAATTTCGTATAAAAATTTTCAGCGGTCGTTATCGTTATAGACATAAATAGTTTTAAATTTCATACCAAATACAGCTAAAATATTTATGCATTAGTAGTGCCCATAAAAATTTCCGGAATTTAAAGAAAATTGTCACTTCACCTTGGCGTGGCGCGGAATTGACACTGGAAAGGAAAAAATAGAGAAACAAGCCCTATGTAATGTATGCATGGCATAAATCTTAACAGACTAAGTATAAAAAATCCAGAAAAAATCTAAAAATGATCGTTTCAATGCATGACTTCTGACATTTTCCAAAAAAAATTAAGGCAGCGGTCGAAACGATCACTAATAGTAAATATGAAGACTAATGTTTTTGATTTTCTCGAGTGTTTTTTTCATAAAATAAAAACAACAACGTGGTTTTTCCACAAGCGTTTCAAGGGTATGATTATGAGGATAAAAAATATGTTGCCCACGTTACTTGCGAATAATGTATAATTACTTGGCAGCTAATAAGTCAAACGAAATAAATGAAAATACGCTTCCACTCCACCTCACATTGCAATATTATTCAATTCGTGCAAAACTGCGAAAATTCAACTCAAAAATAGCCTCGTTACTAACTAAATAGAAAGCAACAAACATCGATAATGTATATGTAAAAATCTTTTGGGACTCTCTTTGAATTCCATGACCACTTCGTGAAAAAGATACATAAGTATTTATGTCAATGAATATTATTTAATTTTTATGGGAATGGAAAAACGATTCTTTTAAGCCACCCTCGATTATACTATGTAAAATCTACATATTTATTTCCAAATTGTACAGTTTTCTTACAGCAATACATCACATTTACAGGCAGAAAGTTTAGCTACTCCACCAAGGTTATTCTAAATGTCTGATTGCGAAACTGCGCGCTGGCGCTTAAGTACACAAAAATTTTGCTAATTTTTTGGAAGACCGTAGCTTAAGAAAATCGCGTGCCATCCCCAGTTGTAAATATTCATCATAACGTGATCAGAACAACAAAGCACATTGGGCAATTACGAGGTTTAACTTACGTATTTCTTATACCGCAACATTTCTGGTGACCACTTCTATTCCTTTGCACTGTTTTCATTTTCCCTGTGTGAGAAAAATAACTTAGAAGGAGGATAAAAACTGGAACAAGCCACAAGGTGCGTTTAAAGATGTTGTCACATTGGCCCCACGCACACTAGTTGACATCAGACCAAATGTCAACTGGTTCCGTTTCTAATTCCAAAAGGCATTTGAACGTCGTTCGTTGGCTCGTCAGCAAGCTTTCAATTTGATCGGAACCAGTTGACATTTGGTGCCGATGTCAACTAGCGTGTGTGGGCCCTATGCGGCACCGCACACCGCAATTTTGGGGCATCCGTTCGAACGATTGTTAAAAAAAGTGCGAAAATTGTGTGTGGGCCCATTAAGTATTTATTATCATTCAAATGCGGGTTTGCATGGTTTGGCTTGTCCACTCAAAAAGTTATGCCAAAAAGTCAACTCAAAACAAACGAACGTGTGTTGCTGTCGATTGATTTTCGCGTGTTCCACGCCGCGCGACGACGGCCCCATGGAGGAGAACTGGCGCACCAGCGAACGGATGTGTAGCTGCGCCGCCTGCGACAGCAAACAGACAATGGCTGGGGTTTGCCTTATGGGTGGGCATAAGTGCCTGGTAAATGACAGATTTCAGGCAAAAATTGAACCTGTCAGGTTTGTAAGGTGAAAACTTACATAGGTTTTTAATGTTATTTTGACGAAAGTGGTAGTGAAAATAATGCTGAGCTGAGAAGAGTTTACCTGGGGCCAGTCCAGCAAGTTGACAAGTGCTTTACTCAAGTCAAGAGTCAAGCACTTGTCAACTTGCGGGACTGCATTCAAAGTTTCCGTCCGAAATTCGGCATATTTACTTGAGAAAATCACTCTGCAGCGTGCGGGATAACACATTAAAAATACCACAAAACCAAAACCTAAGCGACCCAACTCAAACTAAACGAACCCAGGAATTGGACATGTGCCCAGTAATCCAAACAGCAGTAGTCGGGCCCGCCTCGTCCTGGTTCGGGCCCCTGGCGGGCGCGTTGCCCTTTGCCTGGTGCGCCTGGCGCTGCTGATCGGCGTCGGGCACGCGCACCTGGAGGCAGTCCCGGACCCTGTCAAATGCCCTGTAAAATGTCAAATGTCACGCAAAGTGTCAAAAGTCGAGTAAAATGCCCTGCGAAATGGCAACTCGGTTGCCATTTTTCAGGGCATTTTACGTGACTTTTGACACGTTGCGTGACATTTTACATTCAAAAGGGTCCTTCAAAAGGGTCCGGGACTGGCACCTGCGCGCCGGTGCTCCGCTGGATCTCGCGCACGGTCATGCCCGCCTTGCCGATGATGCGGCCGATGAGCGTGGCGGGCACGTAAATCTCGGTCTTGAGCGGCGCCAGACTGGGGCCGCCGCCGCCGCCGCCCGGCACGTTGGGAAGGATGCTCGGCGCCTCGCTGGTGTAGCGCCAGTGCACCCAGCCTTGAGCCTGTGTGCGTGCGCCAGATAAGGGCGGGCGCCAATTCGGTTCGGACAAGAGAAGGCTGGCCAGGCATGTACACGTTACGGTTGCCAGAAAGTGTTAAATGTTCGTAAAAGAGAAATATCATTCCAACTGGCTAGTCTAAAGCCTCCACTTAACCCATCCTGTTTCTGAATGCATGTAACACCTACCGAGCTAGAAGCCCTCGTTTATACTCGACTTAAAGATTGATTACGTTTTCTATTGAGATATCTGTCCCGAAATTCACAAAACCACCGACCTTGTACTGTTGCATTTCGTTGCCCGTGATGATAACGCGACGTTCGTCCGGCTCGATCGACTCCGCCCTTTGGTTGTCCCCACCGTCGGATTCTGCGACGTAAAATTGATTTAATATATTTAGTATTTAAAAAAATATGTAGTATTTTTATCATGTAAAAAATTCAATGTCTACCTTTGCGCGACGATTCTGGCGGCTCTTGCCCGTTCACCGATGGTTCCTTTTCCGCATCGCCGCCAGCTAAAAATAAGTCATTATTGATCGAATGATTTCAAATACCTTGGAATGAACAAATTCTCGAAGTCGGTCATCGGTAGGGTGTCAAAAAAATTTTTTTACGGAAAACGGAAACGGAAAATTTTTTTCAGCGGCCGGAAAACGGAACGGAAAACGGAAAAATATTTGCACTTGGCGGAAAACGGAAACAGAAAAAAAATTTCAGCGGCCGGAAAATGGAAAAAGAGGCCGGAAAAACGGAAACAGAAAAATCAAATTTTCATGGAAATGGAAAAACTTGCTGAAATTTTGCCGGAAAATGGATAAAATTTGCTGAAAGTGGAAAAAATTGCAGTAATTTTGCTGGAAACAGAAATTTTTTTACATCATTGACAATCTGCATGAATTTTTACCAGTTTGGCTGATCAGAAAACAGAAAGTTGAGCCAGAAAAAGGTAAAATGAGGCGGAAAAATGGAAAATTGAGGTGGAAAATGGAAAAAAGCGGAAAAACTGGAAATTTAACTGGAAAACGGAAAATGACCCGGAAAAACGGAAACGGAAAAAAAGTTGCCGGGAAACGGAACGGAAAACGGAAAAAAAATTCAGCAGCCGGAAAACGGAACGGAAAACGGAAAAAATTTACCCACGGAAAACGGAAATTTGACACCCTAGTCATCGGATACATATTTAAACAAATGATATTCTTTGTATATTTTTTATTATTTTTATTGACAGGAAAAAAACGAGAGTAATATCGACTAGGCCAATAAAAAAAAACCAACAACAAAAAAAGCTCTGCCCACTCTGTTCAAAGCCCAAAAACCAACCATCACCAGATTCCTTCTTTTCCTCTTTATCCACAACTTTGTTCATTCTTCCCGGCGGCGGCGCCGTATCAACACGCAAAAACGCGCCCGTCTGCTGGATGGCTGAGCGAATGTGCAGCCCCTTGGCGCCTATGATCGCGCCCACTATGACGCTGGGCACGAACACGGCAGTCTGGGGGCAGTCCCGGACCCTGTCAAGTGCCCTGCAAAATGTAAAATGTCATGCAAAGTGTCAAAAGTCATGTAATTACGTTTGCCATTTTGCAGGGCATTTTACATGACTTTTGACACTTTGCATGACATTTTACATTTTACAAAGCAGTTTCCAGGGTCCGGGATTGGCACCTGGTAGCGATCCATGGAGCCGGGCTGGTGCTGCGGCCCGGCGCCAGGGCGGACGCCAACGTGCGGTTGGTGCATGGCGCCGCCCCATGGCGCCACGGCGGCCGCCATTGGCGTGCCGTAGGGACCCATGCCCGGCCCTCCGTTGGGAACCATGCCGCCCCCTGTATGTGGAATGAAAGTCAATGGTCAGGTTTGAAAATAGCACCCTGGAAATTAACCGTATACTGGCATGTCGTTCATGAAGCCAGGCCCTCCGCCTCCAACCATCGATTGCGGCTGAAAACATTGTCAGGGAATTATATTTGTACATTCAAATTGTTCAAAATTTGGAATTTCAGGTAAAATTCAATGGAAATGGACAGCTGAGTTCGTTCGTAGCCAGGGGTATCTTGAATTTTGACCCTCCGAGTGGTTGGATAGATAGCAAATCGCTCCTCCGGAGGGATAGATAGCTGAAAAATTTTCTGGGGGGGGGGTTGGGGGGGGGGTTGTGGTGGTTCGATATATAGGCTTTTTCGGGGCATAGAAGGAAGAAAAGGGAGAAAAATCGCTAAAAGTAGGTGTAAAATAGCTCAAAATGGGTATACAAGAGCATGTAGTACTTAAAATAGCTGAAAATAGGCAGTTAGACGCATGAACCAGTGATTTTGGAGGTGAAAATCTATATATAGGTATGAAAAATAGCGATTTTGAGCGAAAATTGGGGGATAGTTTCTGAAAAATCGCTCCAGATATGGTAGATAGCTGAGCGATTTGGGGGGGGGGGTTTAGGGGGTAGTAGCCCAAAATTTTGCCTCCGGGATAGATAGATAGCTGAGCGGCCTCCGGGATAGATAGATAGCTGGGCGGTTTGGGGGGGGGGGGTAACCCCCCCCCCAACCCCCCCCATTCGAGACCCCTGTTCGTAGCAGAGGTTGCAAGGAGTTTAACCACATGGGTTAGTGTAATAGTAATCGCACCTAAAGGGGGATAAATGAATAGCCGAACAATATTTTGCAAAGTCAAATCAAGTGACAAAAGTTACAAGCAAAGGAATCTACAATAAACTCGGTGCGGTTTAAACGGTCATTGGAAACTTTCCTTGTCACTTAGGAAGATCCCAATTAACCCTTCTCATCTAAAAAATTACAAGTGATAAACGAACATCCTTTTCCCAATACTGTCGGAACTTGGCGCTTATAATGTTTTCAGCCTTGCTGAGTGCCTCCAAATTTGGCCCGCGAATAGTGATGCTGCGCTCAACATCGTAAGCGCCGGGGGCACTGCGGTTTTGACAATTCAGGTTTTGAAAATACTAGAAAACACAAAAAAAAAACGGAACAAGTGTTCATTTCGTCGCGCTATAGTTTTCTAGTGAGAAAATATTTGGGTAGAAATTCGAAACCAGGCTTGATAAGAATAAACGTGAAGAACAGCCACGCTAAAATCCAAATAAATAAATGGAAAACAAATTTTTAGCGTATTAAACAAAACAAAACTGCTCAAATTTCGCCATAATAGTCGAATTATCATTAAATGTAGAAAGTCAATATCCACTTGACAAAAATGACAGCACAACCCCCGCCCCCAACAACAGCAACAACAAACTGACTTGGCTACGACGATGGTCGTCCCAGTGTCCTCCATAATCTTCTTAATGCTAGCGCCCGCCTTGCCGATCAACCGGGCAACCCAACTGTTGTGCGCGCGCAGCACCAATTCCTTCGGCTCGTTCTCAGACCTGCAAAATCAGACAATTACGTTTTACGAATAGGGATGGCCGGTTTTTTCCAAAAAATTTTTAACTCCAAAAATCCCCAGGCATCGAAACGGTTGTTTTACAAAAAAAATCAGCCAGTACTAGGGTTGGCCGATGTTTTTTTTAAACGTTTTTTTTATAAAAAAACATGACGTCCGAAATATTTTTTTTTTTAAAAAACATCGGCCGAAATTTTTAGTACTAAGCACTAGGTATTTTGCAAAATTTTTGCGCGCAAGCGCGCAATTTCACACACAAATTGACATTGGTGGTTGTTTTCATTGGTTTTGTGGCATTTTTAGTATCAAAATATCCATTTCTATGTGCTACCATTGGTTAATAAGCCGTCATATGTTGCTGTAGTATATAATATTGAGGTAATGTGCTTCCATGTACCTCCACAGTGTGTAACTTCACTCCCAAAGTAACAACCTCCTTTTATAACCTTGTTTGATCACTATTCCGTGCCAAACTTTACCTGAAGTCACGAACATTCGACTATAATGTGATGTACGAACGATATGTCGACGAAAAATGGATATTTTTGACACAAATCACCACTTATAATGCTATCCCATGGCTCCACTAACATTATATGGTCATATATAACATCACAGAGTATTGCCACTGTCTGATTTACCTATATATGTTGACACAAGGTCATATCTGGGAGCTTTTTATAAAAAAACGTTTAAAAAAAAACAAAAACATCGAGTTAAAAACGTTTTTTTTCCAACCCTAGCCAGTACCAGGTATTTTGCAATTTTAAAAAAATGTGATAACGTTTTTAACGACCATTTTTGAATAATAGTAATTTTTAAAACCAGCGTCGATGAAAAAAACACGTTTTCGCCCATCCCGACTCATGATCAAAAATGGGACACAAAATCAAAACCGCGAACCTCTGCTGAGACTCTTCACCCTTCTCGCTGCCATCCCTATCTTTCTCCCTGTAAACCACCTTCAAGATAGCTAGCACCGCCTTGGTGCAGGCTTCGGGCGTGCCCCACATGGATATTATCTTCTCGGATATGGGCTGCACGCCGCCGGGGCCCGTCTGCTGGCCGAATTGTTGCTGCGGCGGTTTGGGCGCGGGCACTTCGCGGGTTACCCGACGCGCGTCCACGCTGAACGGAAGGGGTAACGTGAAGTTTTAAGCGGTTCTATTTGACAGACTCAAGATTCAAAGAGATACAAGCGCAAAGCGACCTTCATTGCTCAGAAGTGATGTTTCCAGCAAAATTTCTGCAATTTTTTTTCCCCGGTTATTTTGCTTTCTGTTATTTGTTTCTTACCAGCAATTTTCCCGTTTCCGTGAAAATTTTGCTTTCAGTTTTCTGGCATTTCATTTTTACGTCTTTCGGCAAGCGAAATTTTTTTTCCTTTTCCGCTTTCCGGCAAGTGCAAAATTATCCGTTCCAGTTTTCCGCCAAAAAATGTTTTTGACATCCAATCCACCCCACCCAACAAACACGCATCTGGCCTTTGAGTGGCTGCTGATCTCCCTGATGGTGGCGCCCTTGGAGCCGATGATGGCGCCGACCAGCTTGGCGTCGACGCACATGCGCACCGCGTAATCGTCGGGCGACGCGAAGTGGCCGCCGCCGGCGCCGAAACCTGCCGCGCCGCCGCCCGCCGCCGCGCCGGGCGGCCAGCCTTGCTCGCACGCCGCGTCCAGAGCCACGTTCTGCGCATTTTTGGAAGGATTTTGAGAGTCAGGGGGGGGGGGGTAGATGGATGGTGTTCAAAAAATTATGAGAGATTTATTTATTTTTTATAATATGAAGCTCTTATATTTATTCGTATTTTCTACAGGTTTTTCTCATATAGATTTTATTGTATTTTTTATGAGAAGAAAACACAGAAAAATCTCATTTATATTTTATTTTCGAGAGATTTAACCAGATTATGATTAATTACATTTCCTGAAAATACCCCATGTTTGGAACATTAATAGCAAATCGCACTTACGGGGGGTAGAAAAGAAACTGAAAAAAATTCGAATGGGGTATTGGGGGGTTGCATCAAATTTTTCGCCCCCCCCCCTCCTTAGACCAAATGGCTGACACAATCAATATCAAAAAGCTCACCTGCGGCGCCAACTGCATCCTGGCCATGGCCAACTGAGCGCCGGGCACGCCCTGGCCCTGCATCCTGGGCGCGCCGTAGGTGTGCACGTGCTGCTGCGCGGCGACCCCCTGCTGCTGGGGAATCTGGTGCGCGTAGGGGCCGGTCGGCTGCAGCGGCACCGCCACGCCCATCGGCTGGTTCACGTTGACTGGAAAGAGTAGGTTCGTTAGTGGCAGAGATCAGAAAGAATTTTTTTCAAATGAAATGTGACTTTTCATCGACAATTTTTCAATATCGAACATTGAATATCGAATATCGAAAATTTTGGAAAAATATCAAATGTTCACCAATTGTTGTTTGCCCGATACAATTCTATTTTCTCCCATTTTGACTGTTGTAAACCTTGTTAAAAACACTTCTAGCATTCATATTTCAGCAAAGAGATTACCAACCGTGTTCGCAACCACATGAAAATACAATATGCCACTTGAAATATGCCTTGCTATAACAAAAACAAAATATCGATTATCGAAAATATTGCTATCGAATATCAGTTTCAGAAAAAGATATCGATATCGCGGGTAGGGTTGGCCGATGTTTTTTTAACGTTTTAAAAAAACAACGTTTTTTTATTTAAAAACATGACGTCCGAAATGTCGAAACGTCCGTTTTAAAACATCGGCCATAATTTTTAGTACTAAGCACAAGGTATTTTTCAAAATTTTTGCACGCAAGCGCGCAATTTCACACACAAATGGACATTGGTGGTTGTTTTCATTGGTTTTGTGGCATTTTTAGTATCAGAGCATCCATTTCTATGTGCTACCATGGGTTAATAAGCCGTCATATGTTGCTGTAGTATATAATATTGAGGTAATGTGCTTCCGATGTACCTCCACAGTGTGTAACTTGACTCCCAAAGTAACAACCTCCTTTTATAAACTTGTTTGATCACTTTTCCATGCCAAACTTCGACTTGAAGTCACGAACATTCGACTATAAGCAACGATGGGTAAGTTCTCCAAAAAAAACACTTTCTGTGTTTTGAGTTTTTCAAACATGAATACGTGTGTTTGAGTTTTTTCTCGAAAAAAACTTGAGTAACTCTGTTTTTATTACTGTGTTTTTTTTGTGTTCTCTGTGTTTTCCAAAAAAAATTGAGTTTTCCCCCAAAAATTTCGATTTACAGCATTTCGATCGGGAAACAGTGGTTTTCTTATAAAATATTTGTTTTACACATGTTTTAACCCCACATAACATTTGTGTATTCATTCAAGTGTCAAAAAAGTCCATAAAAATGTCCACAATGAGGACATCAACATCATAACACCAGCAACAAAATGCCCAGAAACAACAATTTACGCAGTACTCCAAATTCTTCAATGGATGTGCACTGTATGGAACACTACGGAATTGATTTGAACTACAATTACCATTTACCTCAAAATACCCCCATGGGGGTTTATTATTTCATCAGAAAGTTTTGTAAGGATCATAGAAAATAGTAGGCATTTACGTACCATAAACAGGTTATAAATGCGTACAAACAGGATATATTTGAAATAAACATGTAGATAGCTACACAACCTAGTACAGTCTATGTGTAGCTGCGATGCAAATTAGCAGTAATAAATACATCATGTACATTGGATACATGATGTACATCATCCCAGAGGGAGCTATTTCTAGGGGGGGCTTATTATTTCACCATTCCATTTTGAGGGGGGTTAATTCAAGGGGGGTTAATTCGAGGTAATAAGGTATACTTAAATGTCGAAACTTAAATTGTCAAATCCACCATGAGATGTGCAAGCCATCTTGAATTTCTTTTTTGTACCATTATAAAATATGAATACATTATGTACATATTTACATACTATACATGCTTATCTTATCTTGTTTAGTTTAACTGAATTAATGTGCATTCAACCGCTTCGCTGAAAAACCACACAAAAACTCAAAAAAACTTTTCTGTGTTTCCGTGTTTCTGTGTTCTCAAAAAAAACTCATTTGAGTTTTGAGTTTTTCAAAATTTATGAGTTCCCGTGTTTCTGTGTCAAACTAAAACACATAAACTCATTGAGTTTCTGTGTTCAATTTCTGTGTTTTTTCCATCGTTGACTATAAGGCGATATACGAACATGTCGACAAAAAAGTGGATATTTTTGACACAAATCACCACTTATAATGCTATCCCATGGCTCTACAGCCATTGGATGGTCATACACAACATCACAGAGTATTGCCACTGTCTCATATACCTATATATGTTGACACAACGTCATATCTGGGTACTTTCAAAAAAAACGTTGTTTTTTAAAAAAAAACATCGAGTTAAAATACACGTTTTTTCAACCCTAATCGCGGGTCAATATCGTATCGATATCGAGTTCCAGTAAAAAATATCGAATACAGAATATCGATATCGAAAAGTCATATAGTTTGAACCCTATATATAAATGTCAACTCACTCGGCGCCGCGGGCATGTGCGGGTACTGCTGCACGGCCGAGTACTGCATGTGTTGCTGGTGCGGCTGCTCGGAGCCCTTTGCGCCGCGCACGCCGCCCACGCGACCGGACGACTGCGGGGAAATCGTGAAGATGATATTTAGACGTATTTATGGTGTATCAAAAAATGTCCTACTTACTAGTTTCATCGTCACTATATCGCTGTACTTTTGCTACCCCTGTACTTAGGGTTGGCCGATGTTTTTTTTAAACGTTTTTTTTTATTAAAAAAACGTTTTTTAAATAAAAAAAACATGACGTCCGAAATGTTTTTTTTTTTAAAAAACATCGGCCGAAATTTTTAGTACTAAGCACTAGGTATTTTGCAAAATTTTTGCGCGCAAGCGCGCAATTTCACACACAAATTGACATTGGTGGTTGTTTTCATTGGTTTTGTTGCATTTGTAGTATCAAAACATCCATTTCTATGTGCTACCATGGGTGAATAAGCCGACATATGTTGCTGTAATATATAATATTGAGGTAATGTGCTTCCATGTACCTCCACAGTGTGTAACTTCACTCCCAAAGTAACAACCTCCTTTTATAACCTTGTTTGATCACCATTCCGTGCCAAACTTTACCTGAAGTCACGAACATTCGACTATAAGGCAATATACGAACGATATGTCGACGAAAAATGGATATTTTTGACACAAATCACCACTTATAATGCTATCCCATGGCTCCACAGCCATTATATGGTCATATTTAACATCACAGAGTATTGCCAGTGTCTGATATACCTATATATGTTGACACTAGGTCATATCTGGGAGCTTTAAAAAAAACGTTTTTTTTTTTTTTTAAAACATCGAGTTAAAAAAAACGTTTTTTTTCCAACCCTACCTGTACTATTGCCCAACTATGTGAAGCAAATTCTGAGCGGTAGACTAGGTAGAAAATTTTCATCCTCAAATTCTTATAATTTGTCTATTTTCGGCTATTACAACGAATAAATGTGTCCATTCCCTATTTTTTAGCTGTTTTTCACATAGTTTTATAGCTTTTTGCATTCTGCGCCTGTAGAAAAACCTACACATTGAAACCCCGCAAACTGCCCAGAAAATCATTCCACTATTCACCCCATCACGATCAATCGACTCTCCCCCCAACTCCCTCACCTGCTGTCCCTGCTGCACTCCATACCCCTGGTTGTGTTGCTGCTGCATGGCGCGGTGCTGCGGCTGTTGCTGCGACTGCATCACCTGGCCGCGCCCGGCCGCCGGCTGCTGGTGCGGCCGTTGTTGCTGTTGCTGGTAGTGAAGCTGGCCGTGTTGCTGCTGCTGCTGCTGCATGTGCGACGTGCCGCCGCGTTGCGTCGATGAAGCCTGAGAATAGTGTTGTGAGCGGGGGTTTACAACGGGGGTTGGGGGTTACCTATTTTAAGCTATTTCACACCTACTTTTAGTCCCCCACGTACTTCTCACCTCAGCGATTTTTTACCTACTTTTAGCGATTATTTTTATGTCTATATTTTCTAACCTTTTTAAATCTTTTTAAAAACCTTCTATGTTTATGAACCCCCGCAATTTTTATTCAGCTAACTATACCTTCAGCCAGGGGTATCTTGAATGTTGACCCTCCGAGTGGCTGGATAGATAGCAAATCGCTCCTCTGCAGGGATAGATAGCTGAAAAATTTTCTGGGGGGTTGGGGGGGGGTTGTGGTGGTTCGATATATAGGCTTTTTCGGGGCAAAGAAGGAAGAAAAGGGAGAAAAATCGCTAAAAGTAGGTGTAAAATGGCTCAAAATGGGTATACAAGAGCATATAGTGCTAAATATAGCTGAAAATAGGCAAATAGGAACCAGAAGAATGATTTTGGAAGTGAAAATCTATAAAAAGCTATGAAAAAAGCGATTTTGAGCGAAAATTGGGGTATAGTTTCGCAAAAATCGCTCCAGATAGGTAGATAGCTGGGCGATTTTGGGAGGGGGGTTTAGGTTGTAGTAGCCCAAAATTTTGCCTCCGGGATAGATAGATAGCTGAGCGGCCTCCAGGATAGATAGATAGCTGGGCAGTTTGGGGGGGGGTAACCCCCCCATTCGAGACCCCTGCCTTCAGCGATATCCCATCCTTCCAACCTCCGGAGTGTCAAAATCTAGGCTACCCCAGGTTCTAAGCTTTTGGGAAAGCGCCAACAAAGAAACTGGACAAATCGACTCACCATTTCAATGTATACAAAACCCCTGGAGCTTTGGATTCAAGTAGCAAGTTTTACCCTACTGCAGTTACGCAAAACGCTATCTTGGCAGAAGAATGATACTCCGGGTCGCTTATTTCGGCTGTTTGGGGATCCTTTTCCTAGTTTCAGTTGACAAGCGTGAATCGACCGTTCCTGGTTGCCTGCGTTCGAGAAATTAGTGTATAAACCTGGGCATATTGACGCTGCGTTCACTGAAGCCAGCAGCTACCCTAGTGATAAAGGGGTCGAAAAATTACGTAGCACCCTTCCCGCAGAGAAAAGCGTCCTCTTAAAGATATATCGCATTATCAATCGTTAAAGGTCTCCTTAAGGGGCGAGTTTCTCTAAGTTAAACCGAAAATAGTTTTGCGATATAAATAATTGCGTGTCCGAACAGACATCAAAAGCACCGCTACTCCAAAACCCAAATCCGATTCATTGGCACGAAGCCAAAACAGTTGAAAAACGTAGCGCAACACCACCGTGAACGGGAGAACGCTAGACGGTTCAAAACACAGTAAAAACTCACTATAGAAAGGAAATAGCAGTTTTGTTATTTGCAAAATGTTGCCGAGTTGCCGAAATTCCGAGTGTTCGGTTTCTACTTGATTTTCGGGATTACTTCCTGGTTTCTGATAGGGAATTACACACCAAGCTGGGAAAAATCCTGCGAGAAGTGAGATAACATTTTTATGGCGGAGTAAAATGTGAACGTAATTGTTTTGGATAAGTGAACAGAATATCTTACACGGTTAATACCACAGTATAACGGACAAAAGCGACCTAAATTTTCTAAGTTTATTTCTTATTTTCTAACGGCCTACATACGTTTTCATTATTTCAGAACTCAAACAAGGCAATTTGTTCAAAAGCGTAAATAATACCCCAAAACCGAACAAAAAGTCGGAATTCTATTTGACGACCTTCGTTTTATAATATGAAATAAGACTGCTAATGATGGACAGTGGCTGAAGCGAAGCTACAGATACAGTAGAACATAAGTACGCGGATGTAACTTTCGTCTCTCGAGAATTTCAGGACGTCAACCTTTGCAATCAGGGTAGAGCTAAAGGCTGGATTAGAAACAAGCACACTACAATAACGACACAGCGGCGACATTCATCTGCCTTAAACTTTTTAATTTTGGAGTTTTTCGGATCGAAAAAGCCGTGCGAATGCAAAAATAGGCCGCCCAACCAAACGCAATTGGAGAGAACAGAATTGAATTTCTAAATTGAAATTCATTCCAAAACAGCACATGTGAATAAGCGTGAATTTGAACGACATCGCCACGTTTGGACGACAATGTGTTAGCATTTTTTATTGTTAGCAGTAAAGCAGCTGAGCATATAAAGCAAACAAGTCAATATTTATGTCATAAATATTTTTGATTGTTCAAAATATTCTGTTGGAGAATCTACCTATAATTTTATTCCGCGCCTTGAAAAAAAAGTTGAGACAATGTTTGAATTTTTGAAATAAAAAAAATGAAATGGCAGCCACATGTTTGGTCAACACCCAAATAGGCCGTCAAAAATAAGCTGCAAAAAAATTGGCCATGTGCCATACTTTCTGCGGATAATTTGGCCGATAAAGTGTTGCCTGGAAGTGTCCACCCAATCGTGGGTTGGTGGAGTAACAGCTAAAGCGGCGTTTACACGGTTTCGTGTGCCGACAAAAAAAACGATTGAAAAAGTTCCATAATTTCGGAATAAAGTTTCATATCTGCAAGACAAAGCAGTGAAGTATACTCACTAGTTTAGTGTACACACATGCCAATTTGCAGATAATTTGCAAGACTTGAAAGCAAATTACACTTGTCGATTCGGTTTCAAAACGAAAACCGAACCGACAACTGTAATTTGTTTTTAACTCGTGAACGACCTGCCCGAATTATCTGCAAATTGGCATGTGTGTACACTCAACTAGTGAGTATACTTCACTGCTTTGTATTGCAGATATGGAACTTTATTGTGGAATTATGAAACTTTTTGTCTTCTTTTTTTCTGTCGGCACAAAATGCAGTGTAAACGCCGCTTAAATAAATACAATGTGACAATTTATGAAAAATCGAAAGGAACAGATGCAATTGTGCACACAGCGCACATTAGGGGGCAATCCCAGATCTTGTAAAGTAAAGCGTCAAACCTCGTGTAAAATGTCAATCAAAACAAACAAAAAAGTTTTTATTACTGAACTTTGCATGACAATTGACACCTTACTTTACATTTGTCATGACAATTGACACTTTGCATGACATTGTACATGACATTAGACACTTTAGTTTGTGTCTCCAGGGCTTGGGATTGGCACCAGAGTGGGTACATATAAAACTAAATAACCAACATGGGAGATGATTATTGGTCTGTGCATTCATTATGATTTGAATTTTTAAGGTAGAGTAAGAAGTCAAAAAAAATTCCTTTTTTTCTTTACATATTTTCTTCCTATAAAAATCGATTCGGAGTGCTACAATGGATAATTTATTCCCGTGTATTTATAAAATGGCCGTAAAGATCAAATCCAGATGACAAGATTTTTCTGGAAATGATGCAGATGCACTTTTAAAACGAAACAATAAAGTATACACTACGACATAAGAAAATAAAAAATAATATTATTTATAAGAAAATAAATAAATAATATTATTTACAATAAACAAATGGCTTGCTTTTAAATATTGATGTTGATGGCAATATGATGATTTTTATTAGTAAAATAAGGTAAAATACTATAAATAATATTCTGCTGTAACGTTTTTCAGATGGTCAAATATTTAGGAAATACTAGCTTTTTCTACTAGTAAATACTAGGAGATGTTAAAATACTAGCTTTTTCCTGTAGAAATCTCTTTTAAATAACATTCTCTGCTATTTCTATCAAATAAAATAATTTACAGGCATACAATAAGGAGTAAATCACAAGTTTAGAAGTAAATTTGGAGTAAATATACCTACATAGAAATAAGCGAGGTGGGCTCAGACGGATAAAGTACATATGATCTGCTCACCTTAACAATGCTAACGAATATTCAAAAGCTAGCGTAAACAGAGATAAGTAAGTAACGCGAAGCATTTTTACTGAGTGTCTAAAAAGTCAAAAGGCACAAAAGAGTGAAGAAATAACCCCTAATCACTCCCAACCTCACTCATAATCACAAGCTTCACTTTTGCACACTAGAAGTGCCGCCATCCACACAAATGCACTGGCCGGTCACAAATCCGGCACGTTTTCGATCGGCCAGCCACAGCACAGCTTCGCCCATGTCCTTGGGTTGGCCCACGCGGCCGAGAACTGTTTCAGCTGCGAAAGCTGTCTGCGCGCGTTGATTTTGGCTTTTTTAGATGTGGTGTGAGGTAATTTGAGTGGTGAGCTTCCTCTTGGCAGCGCTACGCATGGTGGCAGTGCATGTGCCACTGATGTCCACTGAACGCATGCACATGTGCACTGAGAGCAGATGTCCAGTGGGCGCAAATTTCCTTTACCCAAATCCCAGTGAATATCTAAAATCTCGCGGTAATGTCTGACAAGAAATGTACCCACAAAGGGTCTATTCTAGAGTTACAGTAAATCTAAATTTCCCCGGTACATTGCTACGTGGAACATCCAAATGACCAAAACCTTTCAAACGGCGCAGCGCACCTCCATATATTGATCTATTTTAGCGCGCTCCTCTGAGGTGTACTCTTCCTTGAGCTTTTCCTGTCCCGTCAGGCAGTGCGCAGCGTGCAGCCAAAGTAGGGGCGTTTCGGTGCCGCCTAAAAATTGCACGAACTTCGGTGGGAAATCTCGTGTTGATTGGCTCACAAATATAAATTGACAAATGCCAGTTCACATGTGCCTCATTCAAAACGATGTTTATCTTTGGCAGTGAGCGCTATGGCACTAGCGCCACCCTGGTGCCAGTCCCAGACCCAATGTGTATGAAATCTTATTGTCTCGTATCCATATCTATATGTCGATATTTGACACTTTACAGGGTCTTTTACACTACACTTGACATTTTACAGGGTCTTTCGCACTTTCCAGGGTCCGGGACTGCCCCCTGCTTTCCCATCACATGCAGCAGCCAACCTGGCAGCACAGCGTTCACCCGGATGCCGTAATCGGGTCCCAATTCATTAGCCAACGACCTAACCAGCGAATCGATGCCTCCCTTGCTCGAATTGTAAGCTGACGCATTTTTCGGCGCGCGAACGGCATTACGCGACCCGATCATAATAACCGCCGCGCCGCGTGGCGCCGCTTTCAACAACGGCAGCAGGTACTGCAGTTTTGGGTTGATATCAGGGGTAGGAAAGGGGGGGTTGGAGGGGGGGGGGTAACCCGGACTATCTATCCCGCACGCCGCTCAGCTGTCAATCTATCACGGAGGCAATTTGTTTGGCTACTACCCCCCCCCCCCGCCCAACCGCCCATTCCCGTTCCAACCTAGTTCATGTGTTTTATTGCTATTTCAGCTATTTCTTGCACTATATGTGCTTATTTGTACCTGATTTGAGCTATGCTCCACCTACTCTTAGCGATTTTTCTCACTTGTCTGCCTACTATACCTAGAAAATGCCTAGGAGTATTGAACCCCCGCAAACACCCCAATAAACAAAATTTTCAGCTATATATCCCTCCGGAGAAGCGATTCACTACCCATCCAACCCTACCGGAGGGTCAAAATCTCGCGAACCCTATTGAAATAAAGGATGTAAAAATACGAAAAATGATCATAAATTACCTGCGTGAGCAAAAATGGCGCGCGCAAATTGATAGCGATCACTTTATCGAAGTAGTCCACGCTGGTGTCCTCGAATTTGGACGGCGGCCAGTGCAGTGCGGCGTTGTTGACCAGCGCGTCTAGGCTTTTGCACCTGGTCGATATCGACGCGGACAGCTGCGCCAAGGGAATGACATAGTCGTGCAGCGGGGCGCGTCACAGAAACTCATAACCGTGCTACCGGTTGCCAAAAGTTTGGAGCGAGGATATTCACAGTTTCAAATTACAATGTAGAACACAGACACTTGAAAAGCGAAAATACTTTAGTCAACGTAGACAATTTCGAAAAAATATATATATATCGAACAGTGCCTTTAGTTCACACACTACCAAGAATTCGAACAAAAACTGATGCAACGATCATCATCGAATACAGAATACCAAAGTTCGCCTCGAAATAATCAGTCCCAGTTTTGAAGAATAGCGTACAGTACAGCAAACTGCAACTCAAAAAAAGCCACAGCTCACACCCACAAATCTCAAAGCAATTTCGCGGCGGAAAACCGAACCTGTTTCAACCCATCCGCATCAGCCAGATCAGCCTGGAAGAACTCATCAACAGGGCAATCCTCAGAGGGCTTCTTCACATCGACGCCGAGCACCCGCCAGCCGTTCTCCTTGAGCACCTGGACGATGCCCAGCCCGATGCCCGACGCGCAGCCCGTCACCACCGCCGTTTGCGCCATGCTCGGTGCCCGGTTCGAGGTTGGATGGAGATGACTTCGGTTTGCGTGCGAAATTGTGAGTGAGTGAAGGGAAGACTAAATGGCGCTGCACACACTAGTTTAGTGTCAGTGAACTCAAAAATCAGTTTTGAATAGGGTTCAAACGATATATCGTATCGAATATCGAATATCGACCATTTTTTATATCGAATATCGAATATCGATATCGAAAATTTTGAAAAAATATCGAATATCGATATCGAAAATTTAAAAAAAATATCGAATATCGATATCGAATATCGACCATTTTTTCGATATATCGAACCTGTATTGTGTCCCCAAATTTACTTTTCATTTTCATTTTGAGATGTTTATGGTTGATCTGATGTGCTTATAGTATTGTATTTGATGAGTAAAAGTACAGTATTTATAATGTCATTGTTGTTGGAGTGCTAAATTTGAAGCCAGAAAACGCTGATATAATTTTTTTTGCAACATGCCCTTAAGCAATTAGGTGAGGATGAACTGTAATATCTACCAATTGTTATTTGTCTGATACACTTTGATTCATCATGTTTTTCTTCTATTTTCTACCATTGAGTGATGTAAAGCTTGTTAAAATCACTTGTACCATTCAAATTTCAGTAAAGAGATGATTAAACATGTGTGCAACCACATGAAAATACAATATGCCACTTGAAATATGCCTTGCTATACCAAAAGCATATCGCAATATCGAATATCGAAAATATCGAAATATCGAATATCGACCATTTTTCAATATAGAATATCGAATATCGATATCGAGGTTCCATATCGTATCGATATCGAATATCGATCTTCAAAAAAAAATATCGAATATCGAATATCGATATCGAAAATTTTGAAAAAATATCGAATATCGATATCGAAAAGTCATATCGTTTGAACCCTAGTTTGAACGTATTCGAGTTTACCAGAATGAGCATGTCAACTACAGTTGGCAAACTCAATTTAAAATAACACACGTTGTTAAACTCAAATACGTTCAAAATTGATTTATGAGCACCCAATTTGAGTTTACTTCTGTTAGTAAACTAGTATGCGGCAACAATGGGCGAATGAGTGAACGCCGCTATTGTTTTTTAATTTAAAGTGAAGGTGAGGTCAAAATCACACGATGAAAAAAGTAAAATCACGTGATGTGGGCAGGCAGATATGATTTTGCACAACTGGCGGAGAAGTGAAATGGCAAGTAAAATGTAAAAAGCGAAGTGGAATGAGAGTGAAAAGTTCAGATCAAAGGCCTTTTAGTTCTTATTTAAAATTACTCTGCTTTTAACTGTTTACTTCTCAGTTGACTGCTCACTTAATCACTTATAATTTTACTTTGCTTCTGCCTTTCACTTTACATTTCACTTCTCACTTCTCAAATGTTGTTTTTTTCTACTCCACTTGCGGAATTGACCTCTAGCAACGAAATGCCAAAACGGTGTGGACAGGGTTGGCAAAATCTTAGAAAAAAATAAAAATAAAATAAAAATAAAATGGAATATTCAATAATAAAATAAAATAAAATGGAAAATTTAAGAATAAAAATAAAAATTGTATAAAAATTCGAATTTTTGTAAAATTTTTGTAAAATTGTATAAAAATTCGTATTTTTGTAAAATTGTATAAAAATTCATATTTTTTGTAAAATTTTGTCTCATTGCTTGAGTCTCTACCTGTTTATTCATGGATCTGGGGGCAGTCCCAAGCATTGTAAAGTGTCAAATGTCATGTAAAATGTCATGCAAAGTGTCAATTGTCATGACAAATGAAAAGTAAAGTGTAAATTGTCATGACATGTAAAAATTAAAGTATAAATTGTCAAGCAAATTGTGTTCATATCTCATGTTTTATTTCGAAATCTTATGTTTTGTATCCAAATTGGATCCAAATCTACAAAAACACAAGATTTGGATACACAATTTACACTTTGCATGACATTTGTCATGACAATTGCCACTTTGCTTGAAATTTTACATGACACTTGACATTTTGCATGACAATTGATACTTTACTTTACATTTGTCAGACAATTGACACTTTGCATGACATTTTACAAATGTGCCCAGCACACTCCAGTAGTCCTTCTACTGAAAATGCAAATCATTCTTATCTATAATTGTAACTTTACACTTGCAGCTAGCTAACAATACATATTGCATGCAACTTTTGAAATGTAAGGGAAAAATTTGTCACAGTTTTTTCATGTATAGGTCTAATTAGAACATTTTTCTGGCCTTCAATGCATGTTGCTGATTTTTTGTAAAATTTTTGTACAATTTTTGTAAAAATTTTGTAAAATGTGTCATTTTATTTTATTGATGACTTTTGGGAAAAAAATAAAATAAAATGAAACAAGAATAAAATAAAAATAAAATAAAATTTTTATACAATTTTACTAAATGAATTTTTATAAAACCAACCCTGGGTGTGGATAAAGACAGATTTGCCTCTGTGGCTTTTTATACGGCAAATTGTTGTAATATAATGACAAAACTATCAGTGTTATCAGTGTTACGTAGAGTGACCACCGAGTCAAGATTTTTTATTGCACACAGAATGATAATTAAATGGAGATGTTCTGGTCCCAACACACACCAGTTTTCTGACGAAATTTGAATAATTTGGAGCACTCAACCACTGTTGACATAAAAAATGCGTTCTTCAAATTGTTCGAAATTTGGGTGGAAAACTGTTGGGTGTAGGCACGTTTCAAAGCTCAAAGCTCGAACAAGTAGACACATACATAAACACGTTGTAAAAGCCTGAACATCAGCGGAAACGCGTAATTTTGGAAAGCCCTACGGGTCATGTACGCGTAATATTTTTATCGGAAATTCCATGTGAAATAGGGTTCAAACGGGACCACGGTCCCAGAAAATGGTCCGGCAAATTGCCGGGACTGGGGTGGTCCCGGTCCCAACGCCCCAGTCCACACCGGGCCCATAAAACTGGTCCCGTTTGCATCCTAATGTGAAGTCAGGCCAAAAAATTCAAGCTGTAAAAACTAAGAAAACTCGGTATTACCGTATTTCCTCTAATAGAAAGGGGGGTTTCTAAGAGAAGGTACACTTTTTCGACATAATTTGAGCCACGAAATAAATAGAAAGGTGGTCTCCAATAGAAGGTACACAAAGAGCTGGAATTGAGTCACATGCATAAAAAATATCAGCGGATGCTATGATTTAGTGGCTTTGGTCCATTGATTTTATGCTATTTTAACATCAAATGTTCAATGAACTCTATGTATCGTCATTCTATGAAGCTGTCTGTGACGTAGTACTTTGAAAAACCTTGGTAGAACATGATGACTGACTGAAAATGACTGAAAAGTCGACGAAAAAAATAGAAGGGTGTTCTCCAATAGAAGGGCGGGTTAAAAAGTTAACGTAGAAGGGCGCCCTCGTATTAGAACAAATACGGTAAGAGAAAATGCGACTAGCCACCAGATGAATGACTTCGAGAGCAAAAAAACAACAAATAATCAAATCACTTGACATTTTGGCCCCACACACGTTAATTTGCATTTTAAAAAATTTCAGTTTTCACACGAAGTCACGGTGAAAACTAGTGTGTGTAGGCACAATATATCAAATATATCAAAGCAATATAGCAATCAAAAAACCACCAATGTGGAAAATCATAATACATAAATATATTTAGCAGCACGAAATTCACCGCGGCAATCAGGGTCAGACGATATTCAGACTTCCTTGATGTTCATAGATCGATATAAATCAAATACTTTGACTTTCGACCTGAATGTAACCACTTACAGTAGCAATATTTACTCGTTCAAACACTTCGCATAATTAAAAAAGTCATCTAAGGTGGAGTTGGTGCAGGATCACCACACCTGTTCAATAACATTTTTTCATAAGTATTGTTTAAACGGAAAACAAAATTTTCAGCGTGCGCGGCAACAAATACCGTCCGAACCTCCGTGACACGGGTATAAATATAATCACAGAAATCAGGTCACAGACACCAAACACCTCAATACTCCCCTTCGTCGCCCACATCAGCGCTCCGATCCAAACTTATCAAATCAGAATCATCAGCTTGCACTTCTGAAGCCTCCTTCTCCCCAATTTTCACATCTTCACACTGACTTTCCGCCTCGGGAACCACTTCACCGCTACCAAACTCCGCCTTTTCCAAGTCGCGCAGTATGGATTCAACGGTGAACGGATCGATGGGGTGCGCCCTGTCGAACGCCCGAATTTCTTCCAACACGCTGTCGGTCTCGCTGAAAAAAGTAGGATTTGAAAGAAATTTTTTTTAAAGTGTAGAAATGAATTTGAAATAATTTTTCACCGCTTTGTTCTCGCCGCGAATTGATCCATTCGTAGGCGGAGTTGCTCGCGGCGCTGATCCATTCGTAGGCGGAGTTGCTCGCGGCGCTTTTCGAGCTCTTCCAAATCCTGCATGCTTTTTTCCATCGCTTTCAACGCCTGAAACAAAAACAACGTAAATTGCAGTCGCCAGTATAAGTTCAAGAATGTAAAAATCCATTTTTGGGTAAAAAAGTTCTATTACATGGAACAATGGCAATTTACGGGCAAATGAGACCAAATGTACATATACCGGCATCTATCCCCATCCACGGTTCTTGAAATTTCATCCCCAATTCAATCAAACTTACACGCCCAATTACCAATCAGTCAACGTAACTATCGTATTTCTTCTATAGAAGAGCGCCGTTCTATTTTTCTCGTCAACTTTTTACCTGCCGTTCTATTTTTCACCAACATTTTTCAGATTTTTCATTTGAACATGGTGTTTTTGATGAAACATGAACAACATTTTAACATCAGAGCATCAATTCAAACAAAACAAAACAAAATGTGTAAACCACCCTTGTATGTACCTTGGATGTTCTCACCACACATTTATCCAATATTTGTGTTTTGGCACCCTTCCAACGTAATTTCTACCTGCCGATCTATTGGAGGCTGCCGTTCTATTGTTTTCATGAGTGCAAAAATGTGCCAATACCTGCCGTTCTATTGGAGGTATGTCGTTCTATTAGAAGAAATACGGTATGCTATACTCACCTGATGTACGACGCAACCTCGTTCAGTGATCGGCGGCGCCGCACTGCCGCACGTGTAAGCTTCAAACTCATCTCTGGCCATTTTCAGACTGTCCGCGTTGAGATTTTGCACAAACTTCAATGCACAACATAAATTGGTGTAGTAATAACCGGCGATACCTAAAATGAATTGATTTTGAACACATGTGGACACTGAAAATGTTTTGCAGAGATTGGAACAAACCTGAATCCAACTTGGACGGGAGACCAAATCTGCCGATAAATTTGACATTTGAAAGCAGCAACGGCGGATTCGATTTGATGATAACATATATCAAAACCGGCAAAAACTCGTCCGCGCTGGCTGGTGCGCCTGGAAAATAGACACGTGGGAAAAATGTAAGTACTTAATTCGTACGCACAAATTAAGAGGGACAACAAAACATACTATAACCTTATAACATCCAGCCTAAAAATTTATAAATACACCCGTTTTTCACGCAAATCAACAAGTTTTCGTTTGGGTATATTTCACATCTTACAATTTTAACCAACTGAATAATCAGCAATTTTTCGAGGCATTGACTACTTCTACACCAAAACCCCCCAAAAATCTCCCTCCCAAACACCAACCATCTGTACTCAATCTAAGCGCGTCGAAAATGAAGCCACAACAGCGCTCCAACCCCTCCAGTTTCTGTTTGACCCCCCGAGGTCGATTAATATCGACCATTTCGACAATCGCACAATCGAGTGCCTCCCTGGCTGGATGTCTGGCAAAATCGATAGCAGTTTCCAGGTATCCAGAAGTGACCCAGTGTAGGGAGCGAATGCGCTCCTGGAGGGAAACGTCTGCAACTTCTTCATCGGTGCTGAAAGTGTAGTTGGGAATAGGGATGGCTTGCACTTTTTTTAAGAGATGATTAAACATGTGTGCAACCACATGAAAATACAATATGCCACTTGAAATATGCCTTGCTATACCAAAAGCAGATCGCAATATCGAATATCGAAAATATCGAAATATCGAATATCGACCATTTTTCAATATCGAATATCGAATATCGATATCGAAAATTTGAAAAAATATCGAATATCGATATCGAAAAGTCATATCGTTTGAACCCTAATGTTAACGATCTATCGTGTCGAATATTTTTAGACCATATTTTCATATCGATCATGGACCCATATCGTTTCTGAAAAAATATCGATATCGAAAAGTCATATCGTCCCAACCCTAGTTAAACTGTTTAAAGGTTAAAATGGCCAAAAAATCACGAGAAATTTTCGATTGGCAATGCTGCTGTGACGTGGGGTGGGTCTTTAGTGTGAAATGGCCAACCTCAGAAATGTCTGGGCATTTAAAAAAGCAAAAATTCGCTTTTGCGTTTTATTAAAAAAACGATTTCAAAAAAGCGATTATCCCTTACTTACTTGGTGATGTTGTTTTGGTATACGCGGCGAACATCACACCTAGTATGAAAACCTACTATAACCCATCTGAATAATGAACCAAAAATTGTACAGTTTTTCATCATAATATTTCGTTTTTATCATGGAATAATTAATTACGAAATTTATCACAAGATTTTATTCATTAAATTATGGTAGGTTTTCCTACTAGGTGTGCTGTCCGCCGAGTATATCTGGGGGGGATTCTATAAACTGAAGGTGAGCGGAGAACTTTATATCCCATTCGCATTGAGTTTAAATTTGTATTTATTACCCCAGCAAGACACGATACACATGCAGGTATGTACACAATCAGAGAACACCCAAAGAACAAATTCCTACAGGAACTCCTCACTCCCTCGATGTGGAGAGCCAGCAAAACCCACCTGGGGCAGAAAAGCGAGTCGTACGCAGTTGTGCACACAAAATCCTCCAATTGCTCGAGCATTTCATCGAAAGACGGTCTGAGCAGAATACGATAAGAAAAGTTAATAGATCGTTGTATTTAACATGCAAGTACATGTAAGCAGATGAAAGCTGTACAACCGGTTTTCAGGTATAAAAAGACTGTTAGATAGCACGTGGCTTTAGGCTCATTTTACACCTTTTTTTCTGTGACGACCAACATGAAAAAGTTCAATAATTCAAGTAAAAAGTTCCATAATCATTAGATAAAATGGCCAAGTATACTCGGATGACATTACACCGTACATTTTTCGGAGGAAACACTCCACCATCACGTGGACGTCACCACTTTTATCAATCCTGGCATTATTTCTGTTTCTTTTTGCGAAATGTTGATTCATAAGTTTTCAATTGGCCGTCTGCCAGCCGAAGACATTAATCATATCTATTTGTAGAGTATCATGTCTGCCGAGTATATACATACAACCTAGGCATGCCAAATCGCAGATAAATCATGCTTGTCGTTCAAGAGTTTGAAATTTTTTTGCTATTGTCGCCATCTGTCGGGCTCCGACAATGGCACATTTTTCAAACGTCTTTAACTCTTGAACGACAGCACGATTCATCTGCAATTTGACATGCATATACGCCTAGGTGGTATGTATACTTGGCCATTTTATCTAATGAATATGGAACATTTCACTTGACTTATTTAACTTTTTCATGTTGTCGGAGTCGTCACAGAAAAAAGTGTGTAAAAGGGTTCTTAGAAATATCAAGACACATTAGGATTTTTTAGGTTTCAAAATAGGCATTCAAAATAGGCGCTCACAAATTCTCCTCAGAAGTATCTTTGGCAGCCTTCTCCGCCAATCCTCGTAATTTTTCACCCACATGAAGATAAAGTTCTTGGACCATTTCGCTCAAATCGTCGCCGCTAGCTAACGTCGCGTGGGCGGAAAGTCGATCGACGGCGTGCCGCGCGGATGCGGATAGCTCGTGAGCCATTGGCCGCGGCAGCGTCTGGGGGGGATTAATCGGGTTGTGAAAAGGGTTAGCGCTGGTGTGCTCAGGGTTAGGAAAGGGGGGTAAGGGGGTAACCCAACCCCCCAAAACCGCCCAGCCATTAATCCCATCCTTCATTTTCTTTCAAAATATCTAATTTTCATACTTTTCATACACAAAACCTTGAAAAAGCCTATATATTAAACCGCCGCGGAACCACCCCCCCCCCAAAAAAACAAAATCCAGCTATCTTCTATTTGATTTGTTATCTATCCAACACTCCGGAGGCTCAAAATCCAGAATACACCTGGGTGCGCTGGCATTTTTGGTGGCGCTGTTTGATGATGAACATTTAAGAATGACATTCGCTAAGGTGTTTTTCGATCATTTTGATAGTATTTAAAGATCAATTATATTTAGATTGCTCGAAATATTCGGTAAGGGTTTCTCAGTGGTTTTCGAGCAGTCAAATTCTAATGTATCAGAATGCCGCAAAGCATTTAGAATAAGAATAAACCAAACCTGCAAGAATTGCAGAAATTTGTCTCTGACGGCAACACTTTCCGGGCTGGCCGGTCGGTTGCCGGGGCTGACCGCAGAAGCGCTCGACTGTTTTTCTGTTCTGCTGAGAGATCGCGCTGATGACGCGGGGCTTGGTGAATCTGAGTGTATTTTATTGGATGAATAAACACGCCAACAACTAGAATCGTGCCATGAACGTCCCCAAGATTTTTGAGCGGGGGGGGGGGGGCGAATTGTATACGAAAATCGGTGCCACAAAAACAATGTCTGTGTGCTGATAGAATATAGCCAGGCGCCACGTCATGGCGCCATTGGCATTGGCGCCAGGGAACGGTGCCCATGCGTGTGTTTGCACACACATGACGTCGGGCACCTAATTTGGTGTTAAATAGCAGGATACGATGCTGCTGTGTGCCAGCGATAAAAAATATATTCAGAGGTGTGAAGATTGAAAATTTTGTACGCAAATTTTGGACAATTACCTTTTGATCTCCTTACACGGAATACACATTTTTACGACTCACCCAGGGGGGGGGGGGGGGCTAAGTACGCCCAATAACTACTACTCACCAAAAGCGCCCAACGGTCCAGTTTTCAAAATCGTCTTCAACGCAGATGTTTTCTTCTCGGCAGTCATCTGCGATTTCCGCTTCTCGCCATAGCGATCGAAGCTGAGCAGCGAACTGGAAGATAGAACCACAAATATTTTACCGCATTAGATGATAGTATTTTTGGAACTCAGCCAAAAACGTCGAATACCGACGAACGGGACCACTGGTACGTAACTGTACGCACTGGCATTCTTTTGTCGTGGAATGTCGTGTAAGCAAAACTACACAATAGCCCCACGATAAAAAAATCTAATTACAAACCGATTCTTGTCAAAATCGTGCTGTCGCTTCATCGCGGTCTGATAGTCTCTGTAGCACTTTGAGCAGTAGCCATCCCACTGCGGGTTGCCATAGAACTCGCCGCATTTATTTCTGCATAGAAGTTCCTTTCTGTCGACGCGCACCTCCCAGTGCGCCCCGGAGGTCGACATGATTACAATATACAGATGACCGGTGATGAAAGTCACACGTTGTGTACTCACTCGTACGTCAATGGCCGGAGAATGACGGGATGATAACGGCGCGAATAACTCGACAGTGAACAGAATGAAAAAATGCATAATTTCAGGCTTATTATTCAGATGGGTTACTATGGGTTTCCATACTAAGTGTGATACCCAACAGGCACTACAAAAGCCACACACGAGTGAAAAAATTTCAAACCCCAAAAGATAACTCACAAATATCAGTTGCAATCCAGTGGGATGCAATCCAGCGTAAATACCTGCTTTAATATAAATACTACCATAATTTGCTTAAATCAGCGGTGTCCTGCATTTTGACCCAGCCGGGTAGCAAAATCGCTCCTCCGGAGAAACAGATAGCTGAAAAAGGTCTTGGGGGTTGGTGGTGGGGGGGGGGTGTCCTGAGGGTTCAATATATGGGAGTTTCATTCCAAAAACGCATATATCCACAATTTTCAATTTTTCAAAATCGCATTTTAAAGTTTGGCGATGGTCCGACAGCACTATGTTTGGGCGACAAAGCTTGCCTTGAACTTTTCAGATAGATCCGACATTTCTCTACAATTTTTGTAACCACAAATTTTGTTGGCCGGGAAATATTTAGGGATATTTATTTTTTGGATATGTGCATTTTCGATATGAAACTCTGGCGGTCTGAGGTGGATTAATGCATTTTCGATGTGAAAGTCCTGTTTTTCATAGGGGACTGGTCATGGATATGTGAACTTTCGATGTGAAAATTGAGATTTTTTTGAAAATTGTATCTCGGGAAGGAAATGGACTATAACGTTGATTTTTTTTCTAAAATGTGAAAAACTATATGTGGAGGTCAACTCTTAAAATCCACGCTAATCTCGATTTTTCTGGATTTGGCGCTTGTGAACTTTTGGAATGGAACTCCCCATATAGGCTTTTTCAAGGAGGTGAAAATCAAATGTATGAAAATTAGCAATTCTCAG
Source organism: Sphaerolaimus hirsutus (assembly GCA_964036195.1). Taxonomy (NCBI): domain Eukaryota; kingdom Metazoa; phylum Nematoda; class Chromadorea; order Monhysterida; family Sphaerolaimidae; genus Sphaerolaimus; species Sphaerolaimus hirsutus. Next base: position 14,209,500 of record OZ038451.1, read on the forward strand.
CAAAAATGTTGGTATTGTTTCTGAAAAATCGCTCCAGATGGCTGGCCGATTTAGGGGATGGTAGGCAAAATATTTTGACCCTGGGATAGATATAGATAGCTGGGCAGTTTGGGGGGGTCATTTTATCAACCTCTGGCAGAAATTGAACCCCACCCCCCGCAAAAACATCAGCATCTAACAGGACCAGTCCTGGTAGATGGTTCGGCAAAATGCCAGGACTGAGGCAGTATCATCCTGGCAAGGCCATGGGGGCAGGATGATACTGCCTCAGGGCTGCAGCATCCCCCCCCCATTCCTGGGTGAAACCATAAAAACTAGGTAAAAATGTCACATTTGGTACCAAATTTCAAGCTATTTTGAAAAAAATTCTGTGCAAGCATGCATTGTCCTTTCAAAGAGGGTTCTTTTTGTCAAATTGGCACCTGTACCCTCAATTATCTCGAAAATATGCAAATGGCATGCTTGCTGCCTTTTGTATGTATATTTACATACATATTAGCAGTATTTGGTGCCAGCGCCAATGCCAATGGCATGGCACCCAGAAATTTTTGGGGGGTCTTTGGGGAGCCCCCCCTCCCCATTCGTTGGCCTCTGTAAACAAGCAGCCCCCCCACTCAAAAATCCTGGATAAGTCCCTGCATCCTGGTGCCAACACACCAGCCCCAGTCCCAATAATAAAAAATGCCAGTCCTGGTACAATGCATCTGTCCCAGTCCTGGAATTTTTTAGTGGTCCCATTAAGCAGTGAAAAACCTTGTTTTTCAATGACATGTGTATGAAAAAACAACATTTTTTGATAATATTGTGGGTGTTTTCAGAGGCTCTATTATCTTTTCAAAGGCCTATTATTACATTTCAAAGGCCTATTATCATGGTCCCAATACCTCAGTCCCAGTCTGGTAGATGGTTCAACGAAATTTTGTTGAAACCATATTGCCTCAAAATACCCCCGAGGTGGTTGATTGAGTGAACACATTATTTACATATTTTCTCAAAATACCCCCCCAGCTGGTTTATTGAGTGAACACATTATTTTTTAGCTTATTTTGAGGGGGTTAGCTAATTTTGAGGGGGTTAATTTTAGGGTGGTCTATTTTTCCCTCAGCTCACTCAGACCTGTGTATATTTTGAGGGGGATCAAATTCAAGGGGTGAATAATTCAAGGAAATACAGTGTGTATACTTCCCCAATTGTTCTTGACTTAGTATACACACAAAGACATGCTGAAAAGTGTAGTAGTTGATTGAAAAGGTTAATCAACTACTGCAAAGGCATACATTTGCACCACCAAAGCTATCGAAAACAATTCTTGCTTAGCTTCTGCTTCCCTCAGTAAAAATACAGGTTTTTAGTTTTATGCAAAAGTAAAAATTTTCTGTAATGATGGCCAAGGTTTTTAAAGGGTTTTTTAATGGAAGCATCAGACAGGCTGTTAGTAAAAACCTCGGCTGAAATTTTTAGTGCTTAAAAATGTAAAATACCTAGTGCTTCAGCACAATTTCACATAACTCAAAACCAATGAAATCACCACCAATTAGGGTTGGCACTTTTCACAAATTCATTACAAAATACAGTTTTATAAAAATAAAATACAAAATACAGTTATATAAAAATACACATTACCATAGTGTTTTCATGGTTTTGGGGGCATTTTTAGTGTGAGCAGTGTGTGCATTTTTAGTGGCATGAGCTGTGATATGCTAGTGTAGTATATAATGGCGCAGGACCGGTGCACAAGTAAACCCGGTGCACAAGTAACAATGTCCGGTACCAATGTAGACCCGGTGCTTAGGTACGGCCCCCATACTTGAGCACTGGGTCTTCATGGGCATTGCAGGTGTTCAGTATGGGGGGTTGGAGGGGGTTGGGTTACCCCCCAAACGCTCCAGCTATCTACATATGTATCTAGCGATTTTTCTCCCTTTTTTCCTTCTAAAGCTTGAAAAACCCCATAATTTTGAACCCCTTCGACCCCCACCTCCAAATACAACAACTATACACATGATTGGTGATGGAATGGTGCCATTTGAGCGCGCCAAATTACGCCACACCATGGCGCCCTTATACTACTTTTGCTACTTGTGCACCGGGTTTACTTGTGCACCGACCCATGCCCGTATATAATATCCAGCCAATGTGCTCCCACATACTTCTACAGTGTGTAACATCACTGTCAATGTATTAGCCTTCTCTTACAACCTTATTTAAGCACTATTCCATGCTGAACTTCACTCAAAGTCACAAATGTTTGAGAAAAGGTGATGTACGTAGTAAGTCAAGGTAAAAATGGATATTTGTGAAAGAAATCACTGATTTAAATGCTATCCCATGACTCCAGTCATAATATGACCACAAAATACAACAATAAAATTTTGGACAATTTAAAACAATCTGATTATAATTTAAAAACATTGATTAAAAAAAACAACATTTTTTATTTGGTGTTACAAAAACTGATTTTTTCCCACCCTACCACCAATGAATGGTAACAATCTTTTGCACACAAGCACACAATTTCACAGAACAAATGTGTGTTATTGTGTGTGTAGTATATGTTACTGTGTGTGTAGTAACTTATAATATAATAACAGCCAATGTGTAGGATGAACGCACTTGTAGGATGAAACATCAATGCTAATGTATTACCCTCCTATTGTAACCCAATTAAAACACTATTTCATGCCAAAATTACTTGATATCATGAACATTCAGCAAAAAGCAATATCAATTTTATGTTGACTTGTTACATATTTATATTTTTGTCATAAGTCACCACTTAGAATTCCATCTGCATATGTTGACCCATGACCATATCTGGAATGTTTTGAAAAAACGGTTTTATTAATATAAAAAACGTTTTTTTAAATGGAGCCATGGAACGTTTTTTCTATCCCTAGGTAGATCATATTAAATATACTTTACATTTCCATTTTCTCTGAAAAAAGTTCAGTACTTTTAACAACTCTGCTGTGTACGTTGAAACATAATTATTTCTAAAAAACCATATATATATATATTTATATATATATATTTATATATATATATATGTATGTATAACTTTAACAAAAAGGTTTTCCACCCCTAGATCGTACAACATGTTCAAGTGGCAATCTCTGTCACTGCGTAAATTACAAGTAAAATTAAGTAAAATCCCAGTAAATTTATTGACCTGTCATTTGAAACTTGATTAAATGTAAATAAATATAACTATTACAGACACGCACTTGTACAGTGTGAAACAAGGTAAATAAAAGCACTGAATATGCACAAACAAATGAAATAAATACAATACACTAAATGAAAAAAATACAATACACTAAATGAAATAAATATAATGCACTATTTCAAAACACCTACACACCCCTTTAAAAGTTCGTGCATGACGACTTTTTTTGCCTTTTTAAAATCACGATTCATGATGACTACACGCTAGGAGGCTGAGATAGGTGTCAAAAAATAGCCAAGACATTTCTCTACCAACGTCTAAATTTTCAGCCCCATAGCTGTATCATGCCCCAGTTGAGAGCCCCTCAAAAAATAGTGTGCGGACAAAAGTTCATGTGCCAGGAACAAAAGTTCACTTCCTGGGAGTGGTTGTTGATGGCCATAGCGACTCAGCCACATGTGCCACCGTCAAGCCGAGCCAGTTTTTGAAAGAGCATGTACAGATCAAAATATTGTTGTAGGGGACAAGGATCTTACCCCAAAGTCCAATGCCATGGGTGTAAATCAGAGATACAACCGAAACGCAAAAATATCGTACTTTTTTCAACACAGGAAAATACATGTTCCAGTCAGTTTCAGGCCAGTCCGTCGTGAATTCCACATGCTCCCTGAACATGTGAACTGAATCGCAAACAATTTTATCAACTGAATCGCAAACAATTTTATCAGTTTTTACTGTGATGAAAAAAGTATGATATTTTTGCGTTTTGGTTGTATCTCTGATTTACACCCATGGCATTATGCCAAGATCCTTGTCCCCTACAACAATATTTTGATCTGTACATGCTCTTTCAAAAACTGGCTCGGCTTGACAATGGCACATGTGGCTGAGTCGCTATGGCCATCAACAACCACTCCCAGGAAAACAAACTTTTGTTCCTGGCGCATGAACTTTTGTCCGCACACCATTTCTTTGTCGGGCTCTCAACTGGGGCATGATACAGCTATGGGGCTGAAAATTTAGACTTTGGTAGACAAATGTCTGGGCTATCTTTTGACACCCATATCGGCCCCCTAGCATGTAGTCGTCGTGAATCGCCATCTGCAAATTGCAAAAAGTCGTTGCGCACGAACTTTTGAAGTGGGGTGTAGTCACAATTTTGACACTCTCGGCATTCACATTTATTGTTCAATAATTGAAGCTCTTGAGGTCGACAACTTTATGACGTTGAATTAACGCCCTAAATGATGCCCTAAATGTTCAGTATATGGGGGTGTCGAAAATAAAAAATCGCCCAATCACTGAGCAAATATCGACAGGGTGAGCAAATGTCAACTGGGAGCCAACTGACAACACTCCATTCCATCAGCACCAGGCACCAGAGCGGCGGGATAACCGCACCGGTGCAGCCATCACAGCACCAAGACACGGTACTGCAGTAAAGATCCCAGCCACCACAGCACCAAGACATGGTACTGAAGAGACAACCTCATTCGCGCTCTGCAAGGGGTCGAGGTTGGTGAACGTAAGTGGATTGGATTGGAAAATAAAAATTTCTTTCCGCACGCAAACACTAAACTAGTTACGAGAAAACACGGCAAATAACAAGTGGGAAATTTGAAGATCAAAAATCTTCAAAATATGCTAATCGATGCAAAAGCCAAAAGTCAGGCAATAAGCTGTAATCTTCGACCAAGATCAAACAGATGCTGCAGTGCAAATTCTGGAAACAAATATTTTTCACATTTTTATAAGGAACTATTTTTCATATTTTTATCGACGTATCTTTTTAAACAGTACAGGTAAAATGCTCAGTGCCAGAACAGCGACCAGTTTAACCACGCAGCAGGTAAATACAAAATAAATCCTCTAACCAATGCGGATGGGCAAGAAAATCCATCAAAATGCCGACAACCATCAAAGCAGCACCATGACGCTTCATCGCAGTAGAGACGGGTGCTTTACGGCTCCAGCCCAACATAACGGCCGCAGCGCCAGGACGCGGCACCACGACCAACCGCGGTCAGGAACTGAAATGGATGCAATCCAAATTTTTGAATGCACTTTTTAACGCACATGCAACAGCAGGCCAGGGTTCGATCCGGATTAGGGTGTCAACAAAATTTTTTTACGGAAAACGGAAACGGAAAAAAAATTTCAGCGGCCGGAAAACGGAACGGAAAAAAATTTGCACTTGGCGGAAAACGGAAACGGAAACGGAAAAAAAATTTCAGTGGCCGGAAAACGGAAACGGAAAAATGGAATTTGCATGGAAATGGAAAAATTTGCTGAAATTTTGCCTAAAAAACGATAAAATTCGCTGAAATTTTGCTGGAAACAGAATTTGTTTTACATAATTGACAATCTGCATGACTGTTTACCAGTTTGGCTGCAACAGAAAACAGAAAGTTGAGCCAGAAAAGGGTAAAATGAGGCGGAAAGCATGAAATTGAGGCGGAAAACGGAAAAAAAAGCGGAAAAACTGGAAATTGAGCCGGAAAACGGAAAAAAAGGCGGAAAAACTGAAAATTTCACCGGAAAACGGAAAATGAGACGGAAAAACGGAAACGGAAAAAAAGGTGGCCGGAAAACGGAACGGAAAACGGAAAAAAATCTCAGCGGCCGGAAAACGGAACGGAAAACGGAAAAAATTCGCCTGCGGAAAACGGAAACGGAAAACGGAAAACGGAAATTTGACACCCTAATCCGGATATGGGATTCGTATCGTTGCAAGTGGCCTTGAATCCCAGGGGGTTTGTTTTCACAGTGAACATTTTTCGAGGGTTTAGGTATTTCGAGGGTGAGGTATTTCGAGAAAATACGGTTGATGGAAGAGAAGCTCATCACCCCACCGCAAATACCAGAAAATGCCAGCGAATGAAAACGTTAAGGGCAAAAATCAGTCTGGCACTGTTCCACGCAACAAGACTTTTCCACGGTCCGCACCCGCTCCACCGCGGAAAGTCAACGTCAGCAAAACCAACACGAAGAACAGCACTCACGTAATGATGCACGCGGAGTCCAGAAGTAGAACACAGGACAGCGCCGAGAAACTGCAGAAGTAGAACGTGACACGGCGCCAAGACACATCGGCGCCAATCATCACTCAAGCTGAAAAGCGAACATCACAAAGGAGGCTCATCATAGCTGATATAACTTCACACAAATTTGAACCTACCACTACTTGAACAAACTCACCAATCGTGAATGCGGAGCACTGGCAAGATAACAGGGCGCAGACGAAAAGGAGTCACGGCTGGAACGATGCCAAAGCATAGTGCTGAACCACACACGCAACTGTAATACGAGAAGGTTTTATCAGCGAAGTGAAAAAGGGACCCACCAAAGCGGCAGAAGAAAAACTGAACAAACCTGCGCAAATCAGCGCGTCGAACGACGACAGGTTACAGGTAAGCGATCAGAATTCATCAAGAAGACGTTCTGCAAGGGAAAACAATACGTTGGACAATCTTTTGGCAGGCTGCCAGATTCTCGAGGAGGTATTTCACTAGGCAGATAGAAAAACGCAGCCTGATCAAACAGTGCATGTGGCTGACACCCAGAAAAGTATTCCAGTCTTCATCGGAACGCAAAGTTAATATGTTACGCTTCGGCCCGACACGGTTCGGTTCGACACAAGAGGGACCTACGCGGTTTAAAATTTTGCCGAAAGTTACCAAGATTCAAGTCAGTTCGGTCGGCGAATTAGACAGACGTTATAGGAATATCGCTCCGCTGCGCATCGGACCATTGCGAAATTGGACGTCATTAATTAGGTGAGAGGCGACGCGACACCAACCCCAGTTCACAACTTTTTTATTTTTTCTATTAGTTGAAAAAATGAATATCCTGGCACCGGGGTGTAGTGTCCACGAGTTTTCTGTCATTACGTAAACCTCCATATTATACTTTGTACAATTCAATCAATCCCGAAACCAATATTATCTTCTTACCAGTTACATAAATCTCAAACTCCATCGAGATGTTTATTACCCACGAAAAATGGCAAAAAAATTTTTTGGGTCAAACGCGACTTATTGCTCATTGGTCAATTTCGTGGTGTACTCATCCCCAATCGATAAAAAACTACCGTAATTTAAGTTTCAAATGACAGATTTATCACGGTTGAATTATCTGTTACGTGTAAAAAATGTTGCAGCGACAAATATAGTTTTAACTGCCGTTAAAACGTCATTTTTGTTTATTTTCCAACAGCAAAAATGATCAACAGATCAAGTGTTACCTTTTCAATCTACTCGTAAAAAATTTGAATGGTACCAAAGCAGATTATCTTTATAATCAGGGACGTTTCCAAATTATTTGGTACCGAGCAAGTTTCATTCGTTTTCATATTTTGTTTTGTTTGAATTGATGCACTGATATTGAAATGTTCCATTTATAAAAAAGCTTTGTTAAAAAAATGTGAGAAAAATCGATGTAAAAATAAAACGGCCGTTACCAATAAAATGGCACATCCAAACGGATGGCAGTTATTTTTTTATAGCTAAATAAACACCTTCCCGGTCAGGTCCGGCACCCTATTTTTTATTTCACTCCGGGTGCCCTAACTCTCGCTGCGGGCGGAGTATAAAGCTGGAAATGGGGGGGTATATACTTGCAACCCCCCTCTACGCTGCATCAATGGGGCAGGCCACGGCGACCCGCTACAGGGTGGGTCGCCATACACGCAAAGTTTTTTTTTGGCTTTTTGTGTGTCCCGCACAGGTCCGGCACCCACTTTATTTTGCGACACTTCGGATGCCGTACCTCCAGCTGTGGGGGTGATAAAGAGCTGCAATTTGGGGGTAGTATAGACAACACCCTCCCCTACTATACCCCCTCAGGGCGGCCTCCGGCGACTCACTAAATTCCTGGTTGCCGCGGTTCAATTTCATTTCATTGAAAAAATAAACTGTCCCATCGGGCCCGTCACTGGTTTCTCGTTCAAAAATGAACACAGTAGTGTAGAAAATGCGCGATTAATGTGAAATAAAGCGATGAAAGATGCAATTTGATACACATATCCAAATTGCAAAATGTACCATGCATATCCAAAACTAATTTTATTTTAAAAGGTAAAAATCACTCGCTTCGCAGGGTCTCTTTTCAAGCGATTTCGTCTCATCGAAAAAATCGACTGTCCCATTGACATGACATTAAAAAACATGACCACCCAATAGATGGATGACAAATAATTCACTTTTTGGAACTTGTTTATTTGACACTTGAAGAGCTGGTTTACGATACTTTAAAGGGAAGGGTTTGATGATTAAAGTTATGTAAAGAACCATACCTCTAAAATGCCTGCATTGAAAAATTTACTTGGGGGGAATTTTATGACACCATAATGACATCATTTCAGGAACAAAAATTCACAAAATTTACACTTTGAAATTCCCCCCAAGTAAATTTTGCAATGCAGGCGTTTTAGAGGTGTGGTTCTTTACATAACTTGAATCATCAACCCCTTCACTTTAAAGTATCGTAAACCAGCTTTTCAAGTGTCTAATAAAAAAGTTCCAAAAAGTGAATTATTTGTCATCCATCTATTGGGTGGTCATGTTTTTTTAGAGAATAAAAGAATATTTTACAAATTTTTCACATTAATCTCACATTTTTGAATAGTGTATAGTAGGGGAGGGGTGTTGGTAACACATCCCCAAAATTTTAGATTTACAGCCCTCCCACAGCTAAAAAATCAGTGGGTGCCGGACCTGTGAGGGACACCAGAAAAGCCAATAAAATTTTTGTACTTATGGCGACCCACCCTCTAAAGGGGTCGCCGCGACCCCCAAAATTCATGCGAAGTAGAGGGGGGTTCCGTCAATATTTCCCCCAAGTTTCAGCTTCTGGCGCACCATAGAACTGGAGATAGGATGTCACAAGTGTCATCAAAAATAGGGTGCCGGACGTGACCGGGAAGGTGTTAATAAATGAAAAATAGAACGGCGCTCTTCTATTAGCAGAAATACGGTGTTATATGTATACATATTAAAAAATAGCCATAGATTTTACAACTCACGTAAAATACTTACATGATTGCAGGGTATTGATTACTTTCTTGCATTCCTTGCAGGGTAAATATTACCTATATACTTACATACATTCCTGCGATGCGGTTATAAATGCTCAAATAGGTATAAATAAGTTTATATGGGGTTCTTTTTCCTCGCTCATTAGGGTATTGAAATATTTATCAATCACAATGAACGCAAGGCAATCAAAATGCAAAGGTCAATACGAAAGGCTAATAACGATTTTTTCATCAACCAAAGTATTGAAACGCATAATTGTACCATCTCTTTGCAATCCTCCCGTCGCAGGTTTTCTTCACAAACCTATCATTATATTTGTGGAAACATTTCGCAGCGACGATGTCACACAAACAGCTTTCCTGTGCACATGGGTCTATGTTTCTGTTGCATGTGGGCACGAATTTTGTGACCGGTCTCAACCCTGAAAAGGACAAGTATTTATATTGGCATATTTTGGCATAGTGACTGATAAAGGAATGGCGGCACACACGCTAGTTTTCAGGGTTCCATTTTGAAATTTTGTCGCCCGAAATTTTGTCGATCGCCTTAAACAGTAGTTCATGGAGATGGACTGATAATTTCTGTAAACTAAAAATTGCACCCTAATACTAGTGCGGTGAGTCTAAGTGGTCAGTTACGGGATGGTGGAAGCGTCAATCAGCATTTGCGTCGCCATTCAGTTTTTGAAGGAGTTTTCAAATTGGAACCATGAAAACTAGCTTGTGTGGCAGTGGCTACAATGGCGTCTAGGCACTGGCGCTATTCGAGGGCGCTGCGCACATGGCGCCGTTTTTCTATGTTACCATTGGTTCCTGGCGCGTAAAACATAACGTATATCTTCTGATAGAAAAGCGCCGTTCTATTTTTTTCGCCAACTTTTTAACCTGCCGTTCAATTAGAGGTGCTGTTCTATTGGACGCTGCCGTTCAATTTTTTCACCAATTTTTTTACACATTTCTCATTTGATCATAAATCTACCTATACATGAAGCGCCCTGCCGTTCTAATGCTTTCTATAAGAAGAAATACAGCATTCGCAAATGTGCCGCCCACACCTGGCCAAGCGTGGAGTTTTGTGCATTTCCAAGTGTAGCGGCGGGTTTTCGGCGAGCAGTCGTAAATCGCGGCCACTCTCGTATAACACTCATCGTGTAATCAGCGCGACATGATCGCTTTTGCCTCGGCTGGTAAATATAAAAACGGCCACACTCCAGCCAGAATCACTATGAATAGTCTGACGCTTTTTACGTCACGTCACACGTCACCAACTACCGTTAGTTCTGACCAGGAAAGAGTGTTCAAGGCGCATTTATCGAGGGGGCTACGTGAGTATTTAGGTATTTTACTCAAAATGATACGGATTTTGCTTCATTCCAAATGTTCAAAGTTTCCATTCTAGGTTCATTTAAGGACGTTCCCATTCACCAAGGCAATAGCATCGTCTCGCACTTGCAGCATTCGTCCATCTCATCCACGGGCGTTCCTGCGCAGCCGATAAAACCTCATATTGACTGACATAAATAGGTATAGAACATGGGGTAAATGAAGTAAATGTAAATATCTGTAAATACTCGTTTTCTGTACTCGCGTACTTTCAAAATGTACGCGAGTAACTGTGTACCGGTATTTTTTCGGGAGGAAACGTAAACGTATTTACGCAGCACTCGAGCATACGTATTTATCGAGTAAACGTAAATACGTTTGTACAACTAGGTATATGCATTACGGCCAGATTTACTTTACGGCCGGGTTTACTTTACGGCCGAGATCTCGCCATAGAAAATAACATTATTCACCGAAGCCCAGTTTTTCTGTTAGCGTTCACGAGATTTTTCGCGCCGCAGTTCACGCGGAATGTGAAACATAAAAAATTGAAAACTGAACTTGACTTGACAGGGATTGTTAACTAGAGGTAAAAGTAACATACTGCCATCAGCCACAGCGGCCTCATCAGCATTATTGTGGCCACACAAGCTGGTTTTCAATGTTCCTTTTTGAAAACTCTTCTGGGCGACGCGTCGTTGTACGCTATTCAAAAGTGTGCAATTTGCACTTTTATTTTTCAAAAAAGTGAAAATTGATTGAAAATTGGTTTCGGTAAGTCACAAAGTTCACATTTGGAGAACATTTTTGAAAACCGTACGGCGACGCGTCGCCCTGTAGCGGCGACGCGTCGCCAACATCGCTATACGCGTTGCCTAGTTTGTAACGTATGCAGACGTAGAAAAATGCAACAGTAGTCAACAAAATAATAAAAATAATAGTTTTGAGACTTATATAAGTATGTAGATGGTGTAAAAAGTTTTTAAATATTTCAACAAATGTGTAAACATTTTTGAAAAATGAACATGGACGGTGACGTAAAGCGACGTCGCCCTACGTCGCTGTACGTGCCAGTTTTCAAAACCATTTACACATTTGAAAGATGCGTCGCTGTACACACATAATGTACAGAAATCGTCGCCGAGCGTCGCTAGTTTTCAGAATTTCGCCAAACTACTCCAAAATCCTACAAAAACCACTGGATGGATGGTTTCATGTAAAATTCACACAGTATATGCAGTATTTTATGCTGCATCGAATGGTATGCTCTGTGAAAACTTGGAATGTCTGTAAAATGAACTAAATTTTTTTTTAAATTATGCCATTTCGGCGACGTTCAGGCGACGTCACTAGTTTCCACAACTTAATATCAATTTTGAAAAGTATGGTTGGGCTGAAAACTCCCCGGGCAGTGGTCGCCATTTGCGCTAGGGGTAAGCTACGGTCATAAAATTTTGACACGTTAACATATCAGGTGGTTTGAGTCTTCACCCAAAATTTCACCCCTCTAGCTTCACCCACTGCGTTACTGTGGGGGTTACAATTTCAGTAATTTTGTACTGATGTACAAATGGTGCTCTAGCTCAACGCTGCTTTAAGTTGTGATCATGAAGCTTTGGCTAGAGTAAGCCACCAGTGTTGGCAATGTGCTGATAGTATTCAACACTTTCATCAACATGATTGCTAATATGGCAAATTAATATGCAGATCAGGGTTATGTGCAAGAAACATGGTAACTGTGATGGATCTTTTTGGTGATCATCTGAGATCATGTTGTATTGCAGTGATTTTAATGTTGTTTTGAAATGTGCAGTAAATAATTATGTCAATTAAATTTCATTTGTGTTTCATTACTAATCTGTAGTGGACCCATTACCTGTGTTCAACAGCAGTGTGCATGCAAAATGCATCCTGTATTAACCTGTATTGACCAACCGTACAGACAGAATGATGAATTTGGGTGTGAGAGTAGTGACAGAATTGGTAATATGGACTAGGTGTATGATATCATAGCTAATGTTGTTTAGTGCTGGCACATTGCCAACACTGGTTGCTTACACTAGCCAAAGTTTCATGATCACAACTTAAATGAGTTTTTAAAAATGTTCACATATGTGTTAAATTTTGTGACAGATTAAAATATGAAATGAAAACATTTCTGAAAACAATACAATAAAAGGGTTTTTATTTTTTTGTGCTAGTGTATTGAATGTGAAATCATCGCAGTCAGTGTTCACTTGTAGTTCATTTTTTTGGCTTTCATTTACATACAAAATCAGCTGTTTGAATTGCACTTCTGATTTTTAAAAAAATTTTAAAGTAGATTGTATAAAAATATCGTTATTTGTTTTGCGGAAATGTTTTTGAATTCAGTTTTTTTTTGTTCGAAGTGCAAAAATAAGGGCTTTTTACTGTGATAATGCAATAATTACAGATACACAGATGTAATTTTAAAAAATTATTTAATGTTTTAAGCATAACCACAATTTCTTCATCATCTTTGAACTTCTATCGCAAAACATGGTATCAAATGAAAGAGAAAAAAAAACTGGATATATATCTGAGACGGATATCATATACAATGTAAAACTGAATTTTTAAAAATATTTGTAGTTAGAAAATGAATTAATTTTTAAAAATATGTATAACAGCGCTAAAAATATACAATACAGTCCCAAAAATCAAGCATAATTTTCTGCATCACATGCCACTTACAGCTTGTCCTACAAGTGCGTACTTATGTTGCAAAAAAATATTTTGTCTGCAGCATTTTACCATAGTTTTCAAATATGTGTTCTACCGGCGGAAAAAACAAAGATGGCGGCCGTTTTGCTGATAACACAGACTGTTTGAATGAATTTGAAAACAAAATAATGGGTTTTCACAGAGGGAACCTTGAAAACCAGCTTGTGTGGGGCCATTAACACAATCCCAACCCGTCCGACCAATAAATAGATTGCTGATGCACCGTTGCACCAGCCAAGTGGAAATTTTTCAAAAATAAAACGAACCCCTGCCACCCCAGCCACACCAGGTGGCAGTCCCAAGCCATGTAAAATGTAAAGTGAAGTGTCAAATGTCATGTAAAATGCCAATAAAAAGAAGATTTCATTACTGAACATTGCATGACAATTGACACTTTTCTTTACACTTGTCATAACAATTGACACTTTGCATGACATTTTACATGACATTTTACACTTTACTTTACACTTTACAGGGCTCGGGACTGCCCCCAGCAGCCGTGGCCAATCAATTTGGAACACATGCCATCCGTTGCACAGCGAACCGTTCCGCAAAATTGCTGGATACTTCCAGTGCACAAAAGTGGGGTCATTAACAGCACAACAATGGCGTTTAATAGAAATGAGTTCAAAATTGTGTAACCGCTCATTTTAAGATGTTTTATGCGCTTAATTCCTTTAGCTGTCCTTGAGTGTTCTGATGAGTAGGGTGTTTTTTTTTTTACACGGGTAGGCATCTGAGATTAAAATCACAGGCAAAAATATGTAAATAGAAACCACAACTTGATGTTTGAAAGTAGTCTATTCTTCACGGTATCTGTACATCACACATTGAAATTTTTCTTGCTTTCCAATGACAAAACCTTCTTCACATTTGAATGCCAGTAACACATGAATATTGGTCTGCCGGTAAAGTTGTTTTTCAATTCTGGATCGTCTTGCATTGGAGCGTCCTGGACGATCAGTGGGGTTTCAGCCGGGCTATATAAGCTGGAATTTATTCAATCAGAAAATTTTACTGTGAAATTGATTACGTAAAAGTGGCTGCAGTAATAATTTATCTCTCAAAAATGTCCAAAACTCAACATGCCCTGTCCACCGTTTCAAAAGTTTTCGATTTTTCAACGAAATTTCGATGTATAATCATTTGGAAACAGAATGTGGGCGAAATGTATTATCATCCACTTTTGTAGCATCAATTTTGCGGTAAACTTTCATTTTTAAATTTTTCATCAAGCTGTAATTCCAGCTTATATACCCCGACTGAAATCTCACGATGCAGGATGATCCAATGGGAGACAATGCGGAAACGGAAAAAAACTTTCCAGACATGCTAATAGGTATACATACCTAGGTATTTATGTATTTATAGCACATGTAAAAACAAACATTAGATGCGTTTTACGCCCAAGCGCGAATGGCAACTTCAAGCTGCTGCATCATTGGAACAGCGATGGTAAAAAGTATTTGAAGGGTGTGCTTCTAAAAGTACCGATCTACAAAAAATCGATTTTGAGATAATCGCGATTGAAAGTTTGGAGCATGCAATACCCATACATTGGGTATGGGAATTTTGGGTAAGGGTATTTCGGCCATATTGTTGGGTATCCACATGCATGGGTATAATCATTGATTATACACATAACACTAGCTATATAACATTTAGGGAATTGTATTTTTGTAGTACAGTACCCGTACAGTTTCATCTGAAAGACGGTACCCATGGCCATACTCACCTTTACGCATAGTTTTCAAAGTACTAGAGTACAGAAACGTATTTCAGACACGCTATTATAAGAAGGAATCAAAAAGCTAAATATATGTAAAAATAATCAAAATTAGGTATATATATATATAAAGTCAAGTATAGTCAAAAAGTTGAAAGTTTGCAAAAAGCAGATGAACTAGTGAATTTGAAGTTGAAAATGGGCAAAAAGGTATGAAAAAGGCCATTTTGAGCGAACGTTTTGGCAAAATTTCTCAAAAATAGTTGCTGACGTTTTCCCTGGAAAAAGAGTATTTTACTCATGAGTAAAAGTAAAAAATTTACTTAACGTTTTTTGTTCTCAGGGGTGAGTACTTTTCTCTTACATTTACTTTGAAGAAAGTTCAGTACTTTTAACAACTCTGCTCTGTGGGACTGTTGGCACCTGGTGGCACCCTTTTCCTATTTAGAATGGCAACGGTTTCCTGTCGGTTGCCTTGTCATTTGCTTTCTATGACACTGTTACAAAATACCACTAACATGTAGCTACCGTATTACCTCGAACTACCCCCATGGGGGTTCAATTTTTAGCCAGCAAAATTTGAGTGGGGGTTAATTCGAGGGGAGGGGCTTATTCGAGGGGGCTTATTATTTCGTCAGAAATTTTTGTAAGGATCGTTGTAAATAGTAGGCATTTGCGTACCCAAAACAGGTAATAAATGTGTCCAAACAGGATATATTTGGACATAAAAACGTAGATAGCTACACAAAACTAAGTAGGTATTTTATGTGTAGCTGCAATGCAAATTAGCAATAAAAAATGCATCAAGTACATTGCATACATGGGGGCAGTCCCATGCCCTGTAAAGTGTCAAATGTAAAGTCAAATGCAAATTAAACTGTCAATCAAAACAAAAATGAAAAGATTTTATTACTGAACTTTGCATGACATTTGACTCTTTACTTTGCATTTGACTTTACATTTGACACTTTACTTTACACTTTACAGGGCTTGGGACTGCCACCTGATGAACATCGTTCCACGGGGGGTATTTCGAGGGGGGTTATTGTTTCCCAAGCCCATTTTGAGGGGAGGGGGTTAATTCGAGGGGGGTTAATTCAAGGGGGATAATTCGAGGTAATACGGTAATTCTAATTTTCACACAATTTCACTTTGAATGACGCCATCGCGCTCTTTTTTTAGATATCGTCATGTCACTATTTTTCTGATATCATTCTTCCACATCCTTTCTCATTCAATGTCGAAATTCTCCCGAAATTATATAAAAAGATCTAAGAAATCGAAAGGTAAATATTGAGAACCCGCAATCAATATAAATATCTACTCAAGTATTTATTTTATTCCCACACGCAAGACCACTTTGGGGCAGATGCGCACGCGTGTGTTGTAATAAATAGACACAAAAACTGTACCTAATTTTAACTGTGATTGAGCAGTGAACGTGAATAGTGCTGGAATACGCAATGGCACTGGCAAACCCACACCACATCGAGGGAAACTAAACTTCAGTTCATAAATTTTCAACGTTTCAAAAGCCGCTAAATGACAAATCAAATTTTGCATCCACGCAGGCCAAGTCTGTGAAAATAAATTTTCCAGTTCCCGGACTTTTTTGCTCATCACTTGACGGGGAATCTGAAACCGTTTGAATTTGGCACTTGATCGAGTGCAGAATTGGCTCCGAATTTGTCTGGAGTCTGTTGAGACGTCACCATGGTACAGTTGGTGTCAGAGAAGACAGCTCATTGAAGACGATTTCCCATCACTAGCAGAGTGATTACTTGTAAAATACTTAATACAACGTAAAATACGAATGCAAATCGGCCCCAAACAGTTTTCAAAGACTCTATGCACAAAAAGTCGTAAAAAAGCAGACTAGCCAGAAACGCAACAGAAACAGGACCATGCTGAAAAAGTGAGACATCCATCGTAACTTTTTTTTAGAACAAGTGAAATAAAAGCTTTAGCACATACCCCGTTCACAGATTGACAGAAATGGCCGGGAAAAACCTGATAAAAAACAAGATAGAAGACATGCTACCTGATAGTCTCAAAGAAAAGTTTGATGATTATGGCTTTGATATCGGAGAAGTTTTGAATGGAGCTTTCAATTGATGATTTGTGCCTTTTGATGGCTAAATTTAGCGAATGGAGCAAATTTTGGCAATCTCTACCAACAAAGATATGTCGACTAGGTAATGAGGTGTTTCTACGTTTCTTTCCGCACTGTGAACACTTACATAAGATGGCTTGATGGATGAAATATGGAATGTCCATCTTCAATTTTCTACATGTAATTGCATAATGTACATTTGTATGGACTACCCTTAACCTGCCAATATTGAATTTTATATTGCACCAGTGTGAATGACCATAATCGCACGACCCATCCGTAGAAAAATGTTTATGAACTTCCTCACATAAATATATCACCCCATTTTTGAAGCAAATTAACACACTCAAATTTATTGAAACGAATTGGGAACACCACAACAGCGCAAATGTGATTCGTTTTCCTCCGCTTTTGACACCGGATCATATTCCCACAATAAAATAGTGTATTTCCTCGAATGTGATTGTTCCCATTGTTTGATTGTTTCCAAGTGAGAATTTTGAGGGGGGGTAAAACGAGGGGGTATTTTGAGGGGGGGGGGAGCTTATTATTTCGCCAGAAAATTTTTTAACTCCCAGTACTAATTAGTTATTTGTAACATACGCAGACGTCGAAAAACGCAACAATAAGCACAACGAGTCTATAGATTTACATGTATGTAGATGCGTTCCCGGAAACCTTCCCTCCGTGGACATCTTACCTTCTGAAGGTATGATGTCCAGGCGGACATCATATCTCCAGGCGGACATCTTACCTTCTCGGGAGACGGTCATCATCACTTCGCAATATAAAATTGATCAATTTATCATCAATCAATCACTCTTTGATCAATTTTCGCTGCTTAATCCATCCCAAAACTTGACCACAGCACCCCCCCCCCCACTTATGTAACATCAAAAGGCTGATCACCTTATGTCATAATGAAATGGCACACATGCCCCGATTTTTGTGCAAAACAAAGAATAATCCCCTGAGAAAATATTATTTTTTGGCCACAAACAGCATAATAGATCGGCACCTTTGAGCAAATCTCAAGTGCCGCGACCACCGCGGGCCAGTATAAATACTGGGCCCACTTTCAAAAGAAACATCAGTTGGGCATTCTGAAAGTTTTTCTTGGCAGAACCGCATTTTGGTGCGCCAAGCGAAATCATGATTGGTGCAGCAGAGCCGTATTTTGGCGCGCTGCCATGTGGGCAAAATTTTTGAGGTGGAGATATTTGTGGTTTAGTGGTGCCCAGTTATGTTGTGCATAAATAGATTTGTAAGGGCCATTTGAATTCCACTGGTAGATAATTGTCAATCAGAGAATCAGATCAATCAATAGAAGGTATATTTTACGATAATTACACTCTAATCACTCTGTACATGGGTGCGTTCTGTACATGGGTGCGTTCTGTACATGGGTGCATTTTGTACGTGGGTGTGTTATGTATGTGGGTGCGTTATCGTCAGAATTTGGGAAAACCCAGCGGTTGACAAGTGTTGACCCTTGTTCAGAATGCACCCATGTACAGAACGCACTCATGTACAAAACGCACCCATGTACAGAATGCACCCATGTACAGAACGCACCCATGTACAGAACACACCCATGTACAGAACGCACCCATGTACAGAGTGATTAGAGTGTAATTATCGTAAAATATACCTTCTATTGATTGATCTGATTCTCTAACTGATTCAGTTGACAAGAATTTGCAATGTCAACTAGCATGTGGGGGGATTGCAAAATTCAAGTGTAAATATTTTAGTGGAATATCAACTTGCGTTCCCGAGCTGTCTGCAATTTATGTGCTGCAATTACAAGTGGCCCAGAATGTCCCAGATATATGCATTTTACTAGTGTTTATACTGCAGACATTATACCTTCATATGTCGAAAATGTTGAAGGTATGATGACCGCGGAGATATGATGTCCCCGCGGACATCATATCTTCCGAAGGTAAGATGTCCATGGAGGGAAGAATACCTGGAATCATGTAGATGGTATAAAACAGGTGTCGACGTAACACAGTCATTGTTTTTAACGTCTGTTCTGCATTGCCCGGATCACAAACCGTAGCTTTTGTCGTTTACGTTCCCTTTACACTCAAAATGGGGGGGGGTATTTCGAGGAGGGGCTAATAAATTCATTTTGAGGGGGGGGGGATAGTTCGAGGGGGGTATTTCGAGGAATTACAGTACTAGCATAATCTCCGTCTAACCGTGAAGTTATTCTGCGTGCACGCAACTGTTTCGAATTATGCAGACATCTGTTGTCCCACACTGATTTCTAGGATTTGCGCAGGGGTAGGAAGGGGGGGGGGTGGGGAGGAGACCCCCCCAAATCGCCCAGCTATCTATCATCTATCTATCAGGAGCGATTTTTGAGAAATTTTACCCAAACGTTCACTCAAAATCGCTACCTTTTACTCACCGCTGAGTACAGAATACGTAAAGTATTTTTTTAAATACTTTTACACTGCGTAAAACGTGAGTAAAATACTTTTTTTCAGAGAAAACGTAAAAACGTGATTTTTTTCTGGAGAAAACGTAAAAACGGCTATTTTTTGACAGAAAACGTAAAAGTGAGTACTTTTCCTCACAAAAAAGTCAGCAAGTGAGTTCTTTCAATTTTTACTCTTGTAAACATCAAATATGTGTTTTTCTCACGTGATAATTATTTCTTAGGAAAATATGGTATGTTTGTCATTTTTCGTTTGGCAAAATGACATTTTCTGTCCCCTATAAATACGTTTTCTGTACTCACGTACTTTCAAAAAGTACGCGAGTAGGTGAGTATCGGTATTTTTTGGCGAGGAAACGTAAACGTATTACGCCGTACTCACGTATACGTATTTATACGTAAACGTAAATACGTTTGAACAACTAAATATGATTTTCAGCTGTTTCTTGTATTTTGTATCTACGGATGCTTTTTCAAGACATGAAAGAGAAAACTAGTCAAAAATGCTATATCAATAAGCAAATATAAGGCCAAAAAAGGGGGAAAAGCATGGATTGTGGTAGATTTGAAGGTGAAAATGAGCAAAAAGTATGAAAACTGAGACAAAATTTCTCAAAAAGGTGACTTTAGAGAGATTTTTTTATATTTTCTCCCACAGAAATAAAAAATACAATTAAATCTCTCTGAAAAATCTCGGAAAAAATAAAAATAAAATTAAATTGCCGTCGAGATAGTCGCTACGGAGTTTCTCCAGGAGGATTTTCTCGACAAGTTACGGTACACGCATAGCGCTACGAGCACCACAGCTTCTTCAAAAGAAAACCACGGTCCGTAACGATACGCTTGCATAGCGGGAGCAAACATAATGGTTCACATTGCAAACGACGCTAAAACGCGATAACCAAAGTGAAAACTTGCCCACGCTGAAAAAAGTAAAAAATCAGCCGTTTGAAATGCGCAGTGACAACCTGAACGCAGACAAAAATACCAAAAAACGTCATTTGTCATAGAGTAGTTGAACGTGGGCGCCTAGATCCGCAAACACAAAAGCGAAACTTTTGTCAAACGGAAGCGGTGATTCACTCAGCTGCTGTTTGTCGTCAACCAAATACAGGCGAAGTTTCTGTCAGCAAAAAAATAGCTGACTCATTTTGAGTGCAAAAAACCCGTCCAAAATACCAAAAAACGCACAAAGAAATTGATATTGTCAAAAAAATTCACGCATAAGCTCAATAAAGCATAAGCATAAAGTAGTGTCAATTGTCATGACAAACGTTCAATTTTCACGAAAATTTAATAAAAATATTTAAAGAAAGTCACGAGATAAGACTGAAATGGCCTCCGACATGGATACCCAATGTCGTGTCGAATGGCGATTGCGATGCTAGCGTTTAGGCTTATCGGCCACGGAAGAATTTTGGGGCGGAGAATGTAAAAACTTTATGGCGTGGCTCATTCGAGGCCTCGAGAGGGGTTGATTATTTCACCACAAATTTTCGTAAAAATTCATATTAAGTATACGCGTTTACTCAATCGCGACGGGGGCTATATCGAGGGGGGTTCATTTTTTCATCTCGCTCACACCCGGGGTGGGGGTGTTTTAAGGGGGTATTTTCTCCTCAGCTCGCTCAGACCTGGGATATATGAGAGGGGTTAATTCAAGGGGGTATTCCGAGGAAATATTTATATTCTTCGTCCCAAAGTCCTGCCGCGGCCGATAAGTCTAAACTCAAGGTTCGCCATCGCCATCCGACGCCATTGTATACGTGTCGGAGTCAATTTCGTGACTCTCCTTCTAATATTTTTTCCGTTTTTCGTGAATATTTATATTTGTCATGATCATTGACACTTTACTGCACATTTGTCATGACAATTGACACTTTACATGACACTTGACGTGACATTTGACACTTTACTTTACGCTTTACAGGGTCTGCTACTGCTCCCTGGGGGCATTTGGAGGACGTACAGTATGCATATTTGATGAGATACGATAGATTCTACCGTATTTCCTCGAAATACCCCCCGGGGGGTGATTGTTTCATAGTGGTCCCGAGAGGGGGGGGGGGTTAAACGAGGGGGGGGGGTATTTCGAGGGGGGGTTATTATTTCACAAGGAAATTTTTGAAAACCAAGTACGAAATTGTCGTCTGAAACGTACGCAGACGTCGAAAAATGCAACAAAAACCGCCATTTATAAGGTTCTGTAGACTAATATTAGTATGTAGATGGTATAAAAATATGTACACTGTTCTAACGTGACACCGACATTGTTTTTACGTGTGTTCTGCAGTACACAGAACACAAACTACAGTTATTGTCATGTACGTTCCCTTTACACTCAATTTTGGGGGGGGGGTATTTCGAGGGGGGGGTGATTGTTTCATAGTGGCCCCGAGAGGGGGGGGGGGTCAAACGAGGGGGGGGGTATTTCGAGGGGGGGGTATTTCGAGGAAATACGGTAGCTCATTTGATAGTCACTTCATACTAGGGTGTCCAAAAAATTTTTTTACGGAAAACGGAAAATAGAAAGGTAAAAAATTTTCATCTGGTGGTAAACGGAAAGGTAAAACATTTTCGTCTGCCGGAAAACGGAAGGTTAAAAATTTCAGCTGCTGGAAAACGGAAAGCGAAAAGGTAAAAAAATTCCCGCGGATAGACGGCAACAGAAAACGAAAACCGGAATGTTGGCACCCTACTTCATACAGAAAATTAAAAGTTATTCAATCATCACAAAAAAAGTCATATGAGCCAGTGGCAACAAAATGTGACATGTGCACTTATTGGACCGTCTCATTGGCACACACACACTAGTTAACTGGGTTCACATCAGGTGTCAACTGGGCCGACACTGTTTTCCGTTCAGATTTCAGTTGATGGATTAAGAATGATGTACAGATGCACATAAATACCTAACAATATTAATTATATTTCCACATTATTGCAGAGTCAGCAAAAGTACCAAACTTTTTTCAAAGTATGCATACCTATGCGTAAAGTATTTTTTACTCACCCCAGACAGCAGAAACCGTATAGTAAAAGAAATATGTGCGTTTAATCATGATGAGTAAATTAGAGTAGACTTTTCCCAGAAAGTGTAACTGCGAGTATTTGTTTTCTGGGAAAGCATAAAAGCGAGTAAAATTACTTCTTCTTACTAGAAAATGTAGAAGGGAATTATGAATTCTGGACTGTTTACTCTGGACAAAAAGGTGTTTTCTTTCTATTAATCAATATTCTTTATGAAAAGCAGGGGTCTCGAATAGGGAAGAATACACTTTCTGTACTCACAAAAATTACCCTAATGTACTCGGGTACTCTCAAAAAGTAAGAGTACAGGTGAGCACTGATACTTTTTTAAAGTATGTGTACGCATTAGCATTGAAAAAAATGTCCGATTTTGAGAAAATATAATCGGGTGGGCGCGCCAGCGCCATCCCTCGCTGCCGAGGGAGGGCGCAAGCGACCCACCCATAATATGGTCGGACACACCAAAATGCGGAAATCGCAAAATTAAAATCGCAATAACTTCGGAACGCGACAAGCTACTGCAAAACCCATTATACCATTGAATAGCCCGTGTCGAAAAGTACCCCTATGCAAATTTTCAGATCAAATGGTTGAGTTGGGAGGAAGTTATTACACATTTTCTTTTCTAGGCAGTGTTGTTGTTGTTGTTGTTGTTGTTCATCTTGTTCTCCCGACAATCTTCAAACTGCAATAACTTCCTTGAAACACGACCGATTTTCATGGTTGATGGCTCATATGAAAGAGCATATGATGCCATTTCTTATTTTCGGGAATATTTTTCACAGGCTCCGCCCACTTTGGGACGGTATCTGTTTGAAATTTTCAAACCTCAATAAATTTAAAATTTGAATACAAATGCGGCAATAAAAAAAATTTGTTGATGTGCGCCATGACTAGAGCTTTCAAATAAGCCAATTTTTGGCAATTTTGGTACAGATTTACAAAAGTTATTCAAGTTTGCTTATTTTGTGTAAAATGCGCAAACATGCCTGAACTACTGCTTGATGTGATACTGAGCATGTGACCTTGCATGGTGATTACTATCAGGTCATACATGTCTAGTGGTTAATGTCAAGTCAAATGTCAAGTTATAAATGTCAAGTCAAATGTCAAGTGATAAATGTCAAGCAATAAATGTCAGGCCAAATGTCAAGTGATAAATGTCAAGTGATAGATGTCAAGTGATAAAATATTAAGTGATAAAATATCAAGTCAAATATCAAGTGATAAATGTCAAGTGGTAGATTTCACGTGAAATGTCAAGTGATAAATGTGAAGTGATAGATGTCAAGTGATAGATGTCAAGTGATAAATGTCAAGCGATAAATTTCAAGTGAAATGTCAAGTCAAATGTCAAGTGACAAATTTCAAGTCAAATGTCAAGTGACTAATTTCAAGTGAAATGTCAAGTTTAATGTCAACTCATAAATGTCAAGTCAAATATCAAGTCATATGTCAAGTCAAATTTCAAGTGATAAATGTCAAGTCAAATTTCAAGTGAGAAATGTCAAGTCAAATGTAAAGTTTTATGTCAAGTGATCAAATATCAAGACAAATGTCAAGTTATAAATGTCAAGTCTAAAGTCAAGTCAAGTCAAATGTCAAGTGATAAATGTCAAGGTGAATATAAAGTGATAACTTTCAATTGAAATGTCAAGTCAAATGCCAAGTGATAAATTTCAAGTGAAATGTCAAGTAATAAATTTCAAGTGAAATGTCAAGTGAAATGTCAAGTTAAATGTCAAGCTTAATGTCAAGTGATAAATGTCATGTCAAATGTCAAGTTTAACGTCAAGTGATAAATTTCAAGTGAAATGTTAAGTTTAATGTCAAGTGATAAATGTCATGTCAAATGTCAAGTAATATGTCAAGTATCAATTTTCAGGTGATACCTGTCAAGTTGTTTATGTCAAGTGAAAACTATCAGGTGAAAAAATGGCAAGCAGTTCATGTCAAGTCATAAATATCAAGTGATGCCATTCAGTCATAAATGTCAAGTGGTATATGTCAAGTTATTGTCAAGTGGGTAATTTCATAAATCTCAAGTGATAACTTTCAGGTTCTAAATATCATGTTGAAAATCTTTTGAATCTTAGTTGAATCTTCTGAAGTTTGAATCTTGGCTTCTTCTTGACTATATATTGTATTGCTCAGTGCCACATTTGACATTTGCTTGATTTGCAATAACTTATAAAATTTGGGCCTGTGGCCCTCAAAAAGAAGTATATCCCATAAAAAATGGCTAAAGCCAACAAAAAGTGGACGCTGCACCTAAACATGTGTATGCTTTTGAATGCACAAAAGTAATATATCATATACCATGCCATTTTCTTATCGAGCTATCAAAAGATGTATATCAAGGGAAATGTATACAAATGCTAATAATATAGGCTATCAACACAGCAAACTGCATCACAAGAAACAATTTCACCAAACTTTTGCATGGCAGCGTGAGCTTTTTGTATCTTTAATGATTGCAGCACTTTGACACAGCTCACACTGCCATGCAAAAGTTTGGTGAAATTGTTTCTTGTGATGCAGTTTGCTGTGTTGATAGCCTATATTATTAGCATTTGTATACATTTCCCTTGATATACATCTTTTGATAGCTCGATAAGAAAATGGCATGGTATATGATATATTACTTTTGTGCATTCAAAAGCATACACATGTTTAGGTGCAGCGTCCACTTTTTGTTGGCTTTAGCCATTTTTTATGGTTAAATATTATCTCAGAAAATCTCTCAAGAAAAAAATATAATTAAATCTCTTGGGTCATTTTCGAAAATATAATTAAATCTCTGAGAAAATCTCTTGCCGTTCAAAAAATCTCAGAAAATCTCTCAACTTAAATTACCTATGATTTAATCGATAGGTATGTCAAGGTGTTTGAGCCAGAGGCGTTTGTTTGAGTAGATATTAAGCACCTTATGTGTTGTTTCAGTTTTTACTACCACATACTACCACCTAGTATCTAAATAATCAACAAAAATATAAATTAGGTACATTTTTCCTCAATAGAATACATTACTTTTACGTGTGAAGATTGGAAGTTGGAACAGCATTTATCAGATCACTTTTTTCACCAAATTTTGGTAACTGTATTTACAAAGCATGCAGTCAACTGTATAGTTGTTAAAACATATTTACATTGAGTAATCCTCTGAAAAAGTACCAGTACTATTTTATGTATTCTTTTTGAAAGTACTTGAGTACAGCGAATGTATTTCAGATAGGTGGGTTCATTTTTTCATCTCGCTCACACCCGGGGTGGGGGTGTTTTAAGGGGGTATTTTCTCCTCAGCTCGCTCAGACCTGGGATATATGAGAGGGGTTAATTCAAGGGGGTATTCCGAGGAAATATTTATATTCTTCGTCCCAAAGTCCTGCCGCGGCCGATAAGTCTAAACTCAAGGTTCGCCATCGCCATCCGACGCCATTGTATACGTGTCGGAGTCAATTTCGTGACTCTCCTTCTAATATTTTTTCCGTTTTTCGTGAATATTTATATTTGTCATGATCATTGACACTTTACTGCACATTTGTCATGACAATTGACACTTTACATGACACTTGACGTGACATTTGACACTTTACTTTACGCTTTACAGGGTCTGCTACTGCTCCCTGGGGGCATTTGGAGGACGTACAGTATGCACATTTGATGAGATACGATAGATTCTACCGTATTTCCTCGAAATACCCCCCGGGGGGTGATTGTTTCATAGTGGTCCCGTGAGGGGGGGGGGGTTAAACGAGGGGGGGGGTATTTCGAGGGGGGGTTATTATTTCACAAGGAAATTTTTGAAAACCAAGTACGAAATTGTCGTCTGAAACGTACGCAGACGTCGAAAAATGCAACAAAAACCGCCATTTATAAGGTTCTGTAGACTAATATTAGTATGTAGATGGTATAAAAATATGTACACTGTTCTAACGTGACACCGACATTGTTTTTACGTGTGTTCTGCAGTACACAGAACACAAACTGCAGTTATTGTCATGTACGTTCCCTTTACACTCAATTTTGGGGGGGGGGTATTTCGAGGGGGGGGTGATTGTTTCATAGTGGCCCCGAGAGGGGGGGGGTCAAACGAGGGGGGGGTATTTCGAGGAAATACGGTAGCTCATTTGATAGTCACTTCATACTAGGGTGTCCAAAAAATTTTTTTACGGAAAACGGAAAATAGAAAGGTAAAAAATTTTCATCTGGTGGTAAACGGAAAGGTAAAACATTTTCGTCTGCCGGAAAACGGAAGGTTAAAAATTTCAGCTGCTGGAAAACGGAAAGCGAAAAGGTAAAAAAATTCCCGCGGATAGACGGCAACAGAAAACGAAAACCGGAATGTTGGCACCCTACTTCATACAGAAAATTAAAAGTTATTCAATCATCACAAAAAAAGTCATATGAGCCAGTGGCAACAAAATGTGACATGTGCACTTATTGGACCGTCTCATTGGCACACACACACTAGTTAACTGGGTTCACATCAGGTGTCAACTGGGCCGACACTGTTTTCCGTTCAGATTTCAGTTGATGGATTAAGAATGATGTACAGATGCACATAAATACCTAACAATATTAATTATATTTCCACATTATTGCAGAGTCAGCAAAAGTACCAAACTTTTTTCAAAGTATGCATACCTATGCGTAAAGTATTTTTTACTCACCCCAGACAGCAGAAACCGTATAGTAAAAGAAATATGTGCGTTTAATCATGATGAGTAAATTAGAGTAGACTTTTCCCAGAAAGTGTAACTGCGAGTATTTGTTTTCTGGGAAAGCATAAAAGCGAGTAAAATTACTTCTTCTTACTAGAAAATGTAGAAGGGAATTATGAATTCTGGACTGTTTACTCTGGACAAAAAGGTGTTTTCTTTCTATTAATCAATATTCTTTATGAAAAGCAGGGGTCTCGAATAGGGAAGAATACACTTTCTGTACTCACAAAAATTACCCTAATGTACTCGGGTACTCTCAAAAAGTAAGAGTACAGGTGAGCACAGATACTTTTTTAAAGTATGTGTACGCATTAGCATTGAAAAAAATGTCCGATTTTGAGAAAATATAATTAAATATTATCTCAGAAAATCTCTCAAGAAAAAAATATAATTAAATCTCTTGGGTCATTTTCGAAAATATAATTAAATCTCTGAGAAAATCTCTTGCCGTTCAAAAAATCTCAGAAAATCTCTCAACTTAAATTACCTATGATTTAATCGATAGGTATCTCAAGGTGTTTGAGCCAGAGGCGTTTGTTTGAGTAGATATTAAGCACCTTATGTGTTGTTTCAGTTTTTACTACCACATACTACCACCTAGTATCTAAATAATCAACAAAAATATAAATTAGGTACATTTTTCCTCAATAGAATACATTACTTTTACGTGTGAAGATTGGAAGTTGGAACAGCATTTATCAGATCACTTTTTTCACCAAATTTTGGTAACTGTATTTACAAAGCATGCAGTCAACTGTATAGTTGTTAAAACATATTTACATTGAGTAATCCTCTGAAAAAGTACCAGTACTATTTTATGTAATCTTTTTGAAAGTACTTGAGTACAGCGAATGTATTTCAGATAGGTAGACTTTTTATAGGCTCTTTCATGTTATAGAACAGAAAAAAAAGAGAAAATAAACTTAAAATAGGTGCAAAAAAAGCCAAAAATGGGTTTATTAGAATATATATAGTTAAAAATAGCTGAAAATAAGCAAAAAAGGACATCAACTAGTGAATTTGAAGGTGAAAATGGACAACTATAGAGATTTTCTTGAGAGATTTTCTCATCAGGAGAAAATATAATTAAATCTCTCTGGAAAATCGTGGAAAAAATATAAATCTCAGAAAATCTTATATTTTCTGAGATTTTTCAATATAAATCTCCCAGAGATTTTTTCAATGCTAGTACGCATCTTTACTTGAGTATGCGTACTTTTTGAGCAAAAGTAAATACGCATAACCAACTGTGCATTGTTGCCCCACATGCACTTAAAAATTGTCCTGCAACCTAAAGTCTGAATTGACATGAAAACAGTAGTTGGAACGTAGTGTGTGTAGCGCCATTCCGGAGGATGGTATGGGCACATGTCACTTCAGCGAGTTTCAGCTGGTAATGAAGGCTCCATACATTTGCTAGGCAACTGAACTTTGAACCGAACAAAATCACTGTTTTGGTTACGATATTTTGGCGAACACCGAGTGCTCTGATCTCACATTCAGTCCTACTAATTCACCTAGATTGCTTAGGTATATAATATTTACAAACTGAGGAGCCCTTTATAATATTTATAACATTGAGCATCAAGAGCTGGGGGTTGGTGTTCGTATTTACCTAAGTATATTTTTCTTAGAAAAATAAAAATTGTGATACCGTATTTGCACAAATAATTCCCCTGGGGAATTATTATTTTGTCAGACAATTTTTGAGGGGGAACTATTCAAAGGGGACATTATTCAAATGGGGGACATTTTTAAGCATGTTTCGATCAACTCAGTTCATGAAACATGCTTTATCAACAAAATAACATGCCGTTCTTGTTTGGCAATAAGTTGAGTAAGACAAATCTATCATATACCTAAAGCTGGAAGTAATTTGAGGAGGGATTATTTGAGGGGGGGGGGTTTGTGAGGGAGCAGGGGTGGGGAAATTTTTTGAATGGGGGACTTTTCCTCGCTCGTTTTACACGGGAGAATTATTCAAGGGGTGTGATTTTAAATTTCAATCTACTTAAACATTTTCAAGGCTGTTCACAATGAGGCGTGAAGAGACGGGATGGAAAATTTCGCTAGTTTTTATCAACGCTCTATTGATCTGCCGTTCAAATGCAGGTACGTCAAAATTCACAAGAATGCAGATTTTCCACAATAATATGCTGTTTGAGTAAGTACACAGATAGGGCTTACTACCAATTTCCCCCCATGGACATCTTCTCCCCTGGGTAGAAATAGTCCGCGAGGACGATGTCCATGGGGGGAAATTAACACAGATAGGGTGTCAACTTTCCAATTCGAATTTTCCGCTTCCGTTTAGCACAGGCAAATTTTTTCCATTTCTGTTTGTAATTTTTGGCCGCTAATTTTTTGTCTTCATTCTGATTTATTTTCCACTTTCTGACAAATTTTCGGGGTTTTTCCGCCCCCTTTTCTATTTTCCACAGTTGTTAATGTGTATTTGCTTTTACTCAAAAAGTGCGTATACTCGAGTACCGACACCGAGTAAAAAAAATACTAACGGCAAACAAAAATTCGAAAATTCAAAAACAATTTGAAATTTTCTTTTTCTTTTGGAGTCTTCGAACTTTTACTTCACCGCTAGAAAAAAACACTTAAAAATCGATTTTTTTTCCTAGAAAAATCCGAACATTTGAAAATGTTTTTGAATTTTCGCATTTTTTCACTATTTTTGGCGGAAAATACATATGAAATACAGAAACAATATTCAAAACATCAACTTCACATGAATTTATGAGTTTTTGAATTTTTTCAAATCTTTGAATATTTTATGGAAAAAATTGGATTTAAAGCTTTAAATGCAGTATTTGGGTATTGTAGTCGTCATGTTCGTATAACTTTTTAAACGTTTTTTCACAGTTGCCTAGCATTGACATTAATCAAAGCACTCATGTGGACCAGTTTATGATATCTTTGTATCATTCACTCATCGTTACAAAAACGGGGAATGGCAACGAAACAAAACGTTTTCAAAATCAATGCCAATACACGCAAATCATCTTCAGTTACTGCACACACTTTACAATTCTCTCAGACCATATCCTCTTTTCTAGAGAACTCGGAACTCGACGTGTTTATGTTTTTATTACAGCCCAGACACATCGCAAGTCAATTGTCAATTGATTTAGAACGTTGAACTTAATACATAAAGTCGGCGGACATTTCACCCTACAAAATCGGAGAGTTAGAATTCGCTCGTGAATAGAGCGAACAACGAAACTTGTGTCCCACGCGGACGCTAGAAATTGAAAAAGAAAATCATATTAAAAGAGAAATGGACGTTTCGCTGCACCCGTGCGTGCCACGCCCTAGTTATCTACATTTTCAACGTTGCTCGTAAAGAATTTGACCGTTCAAACTACCGTTTTACCGTTCAAACTACCGTTTTTGTTTTTATTTTATTTTTCATTCGTTGGCTCCATTCCAACAGAAGAGAACTTGGCAGCCGGCCAAATTTTCGAAATCCGCTATTAATATGAATAAAATAGGTTCACAATAGCTATATAACCATGTATATAAACAAAAATAGCGATTATGGAGGTGGAAATTGGCAAAGCGAACCAAATTTTAACGATTTTTAGCTGACTTTCAGTTTTCACTCTCATTTGTATAATACGCAACTGGTAACTGGGATAAGGGCCAAGCTTTCATACGTGACCCGATCTATTCCAATCGTTAAAATATTGCGTCACAACTCACAATACCTAATGCCGTCATGCACTCTCCACTGGAGAGATTGACGCAAATGTTTGTAGGGCGATACGTCTGCCGACTTTACATATCAATGCCTTGAATTCGCTAAAGAAATCGAAAAGTTTTTTCGAATCTTTAAAAAAAATCGATTTTTATGTATTTTTTACACCACGTGCTCAAAAATTTTAAAAGTCTAAAAAAAGTTTTCTACGCCATCGTTAGCCGTGACCAGGGTTGGCAAAATCCCAGAAAAAAATAAAAATACAATAAAAATAAAACGGAAAATTGAAGAATAAAATAAAATAAAATAAAATGGAAAATAAATAAAATAAAAATACAATTTTACTAAAATTCGAATTTTTGTAAAATTTTTGTAAAATTGTACAAAAATTGGAATTTTTGTACAATTTTAGTAAAATTTTACAAAAACTCGTGTCTGTAAAATTCTAAAAAAGTTTTCTATCCTCTTGCTTTAGATTCTAGCTGCCAATTTGCAGAACTGGTGCCTTGTTGTGGCTTTCATTGTTGTAATTGAAAAATATTTTTGCTCAAAATTGCAAATTTTTACATCTTTTGATATATTTTCACCTTAAAAATCACTAATTTATGTGATTTTCTTCCCATTTTCTTTGTTCCATACCTTTAAAAGGCCTATGTATTGAACCCAGCAAGTCCCCACCCCCCAAAAAACAAGCAAACAAATTTTTAGCAATCTTTCCCTTGGGAGGAGCAATTAGCTACATATCTATCCGGCCCCTGTGAGGGTCAAAATTCAAGATATTATACCTATGTCGCAACCCATGTCACAAGTCTACATTAAAATTTTTTGTATTCATCTGCATGCTTCTAGTGTGGACATCGTTTTATGGCCTTGCATCCAAGTTTCCAATTTTTTGTAAAATTTTTGTAAAATGGTTTTATTTTATTTTATAAATGACATTTCAGAATAAAATAAAATAAAATGAAACATTAAATAAATTAAAATAAATACAATTTAAATAAAAATTAAATACAATTTTAGTAAAAAGAATTTTACTAAAACCAACCATGGCCGTGACTGAGCAGAAGGCTGTAAAAATGGAAGTGTGTTCAAACTAGGGTGTCAAATTTCCGTTTCGGCATTCCGCAGGCAATTTTTTTCCACTCTCCATTCCGTTTTCCGGCAAGTGAAAAAATTTTTCCGTTTCCGTTTCCATTTTCCGGCAAGTGCAAATTTTTTGCCGTTTCCGCAGGCAAAATTCTTTCCGTTTTCCGCTTTCGGCAAATTTTTTTTCCATTTTCCGGCAAGTGCAAATATTTTTCTGTTTCCGTTTCCGTTTTCCGGCAAGTGCAAAAATTTACCATTTCCGTTTCCGTTTTCCGTAAAGAAAATTTGTTGACACCCTAGTTCAAACACATTTGCATTAACCTAAATGAATCATTTTACCTTATCAACAGCAGTTTACTGATTCCTCATTACAGTAAACTCAAATGCTTCCATTCTGGACCATCAGTTTGCAAATGTCAGGTGTCAACCAAATAGTGTGTTTGAGGCCAATATTTTTTACAATGCACAAAAACGCAGATTACGACTACGAGTACAACTGCACGCATATCTACTCCAATTATCCCGACGTTCATGCTGTTGCCTACGTGGGCGACTCGTGTTTAGCGTGGCTTAAAGATTTCGGGTCATTTAATGATGGCAAAATGAAGGAGAAAGGATTTTAATTTTTCCGATTTTTTTGGATTTACCAACTGAATGAAACCAGTGTATCTTCTAGGTTTTCCAAATATTTCACAAAAAAAAAACTTGAAAGTTCAAGTGTCTTAATATTTTAAGCGTTAATTCGGGGGGGGGGGGGTTAATTCAAGGGGGATAATTCGAGGTAATACGGTGTGACGTTTAGCGTACATTCATATTGTTGCGCGCACGGTAGTAGAGCAAATAGGCAGTCTGCCACCGGCATGCAAATGTCAATGTGTGAACCAGCCTGTGGACCTTAACGAGCAAGTGTCAAGTCCACAAGGTGCTGGGCAACCGAGAAGAACAAGTGAACGTTCGAGTTGGATGTGTTTCGCTTTTATGTGACCACCGTCGCCCTGCGACATGGATCTCAAAGTGTTAACATCTCAGATTCATTAATGGGCCACCCTGTAGGGCAAATGAATTGAGGTAAAAACATCCACTGACCTAAACACCCAAGTAGGCAATACTTGATGTTGGTTGAAACATAAAAGTTAACGGTTCAGCACAATTACTCAAACCTGCTGAACTGGAGAATACAAATGTAAATAGAACTGTAAATCTAAGTAGAATGTAGGATAGCTACAACAGTCCCCCCCAAGTTCACCCTATGGGGGAACTGAAAAAATATGACAAACTGGTAAAAATCAAAATGCCTGAAAAACCAAATGTATTGTAACCAAGACAATTTTTCACCAAATATTCAAAAGTTCACAAATCATAATGCGCCATCAATCACTTTCTGTCCTTTGATGGGAAAGTTTGGTGCCCAGGCTGGTGAAATTGGCTGGTGCCATTCTGTACTGTCTGGTTCCAGAAAATGCGGGAGGAGTAATTTCTGGGCTGTGGATGGGTGTGTCCGGTGATGGCCCCATAGTCGATGTTGATTTGGTTCATTCGCTGCCAGGATGTGTGCATACCATTGGGCTGATGCACATCGTTGTTATCTTTTGGCTTTGCGGTATGGACATAATGTAGTGGGTTGGGGGCCAGCCTGTCCACAGTTTGTGTGTGCGCATTTGTGTGGGTGATTGGTTGCACCATTTTTGTCTGCACAGCTGGCATGGGTGTGTCTGGCACTGTTGGGCTTACTTTCATCACTGGAGCTGGGTGCATGATTGCTTGTGTGTGCCGTATGGAATGCACCTGTTCCATGTGTGCTCCTTTTGGGCCTGACTTCTGCCCCAGTCTGCTGCCAGTCCTCTGCTTATTTCCACTTGTCGACATGCATTTGCCAAATTTTTGGGACAGTCGCTCTAGCTCACTGTGCATTGTTTGCACAATATGCAGCTTGCCCCAAATTGCAGCTCTGCCAATAAGGAGTGGGTCAGCTGGCGGCAAGAATTTGCACAGTTTTATTATTGCTGGCAATGTGTCTTCTTGCGTGACTCCATCAGGTGTTATGTGCGTTGCTGTGATGTCATAAATTCGCAACCAGTCACCTTTTATAATGTTCCCCGCTGTGCGGATATGACTACCCGTGTATGGGCGAAATTTCCTTCGCTCGCTGCTTGGGTTTATGCCCGCTTTTGCCCATATTGCTTCCAATGTGGTGTCCTCGATGAACAGACCAATGTTGCATCCTGTGTCAATGTGCCCTGTCACTGGGATTCCATGTATAGTGATGGTAGCCATCGGGTCTGGGTTGGTTGTCAATTTGCTGTATTCTGCCTCTTCCACTTTTGTGCTTGCAATTCCGGGTACCCAATCTTCTATGTCCCCCCAGTCTTCATCGCTCTCGATGTCGGACAGTTTCTCATCTCCCGTTTCCATCGTGTATCGACTCACTACCTCAGGTTCTTCGTTCATGGAAATTCCGAGTTCTGCGCATTTGCGAGCCATAATCTGTTTGGCTTTTTTGTCGGTTTTCCCTTGTCTCTCGTTGTTTTGCCTGATGGTTCGTGCGTGA
This sequence comes from Sphaerolaimus hirsutus, assembly GCA_964036195.1. NCBI lineage: Eukaryota > Metazoa > Nematoda > Chromadorea > Monhysterida > Sphaerolaimidae > Sphaerolaimus > Sphaerolaimus hirsutus. The sequence goes on from OZ038451.1 coordinate 14,244,153, forward strand.
TCTGGTTTGAATTCTGGTGATGCTGGGTTGATAAAGCATTTACTGGGGTGGTGCATCATTGGGTTCCTGTGCAGGTAGTATGTGCACCATGCGCCCTTGTAATCTTTTGGATCCATCGTAGCGCGCACTGCGTTTTGGGTTTCCTTTTCTGTGGATTTGTAGACTTTTTGCTCTTGTTGCCACTTCTGGTCTGTGTTGCGCTGCTCTCCTTGCCAGTTTCTGTTCCAGCCATATCTTTGTCGGCCTTTCTGGTCTTGCTCCTCTTTGCGTTGCGTGCGCACTCTTTCCACCTCGACGCGCGCTGCGTCCATTTGTGTTATGGCCCTGTTCAGTGTGCACGCTTTGTCCATCCAGCGGGTGCGCCACATGTACCAACATGAGGAGGGCACTAGTTTTGGGACTTCTGAAAATAGTTTGTCCCCGATCATTTGTTCACGGTCTTTGTCGGACATAGTCTCACTGATGTGGTAAAACTCCGCGCTCAGCCGGGTGTGCAGGGACGATACTGATTCCCCGGGTGTGGCTTTCAAATTGTACCAGTCCGCCACTGAGTAGACCTGGTGCTCCTGTCTGTAGGCTTCGGTTAGTTTATCAACCACGTACAGGATGTCGTGGCGCCTGGAAATGCGGATTGCCAAGTATTTCTCTCTGGCCTTTCCGGTTAGGCATTGCATGAACACGTTGTTCCAGAACAGTTGTTGCATGCCCTCTGGGACGCCCATCGATTGCTGCATTACCATGTGTAACCAGAACTTGAATGGGCCAGTGCTGCCCTTTTGGTCGCCGTCGAATTCGATTTGTTTCTTTGTGGCTGACGCGACATGTCCTACACTCATTTTGTCTTGTGGGATTTTGAGTGAGCTAAGCCGTGTCAGTCCGTCGCCTGGCGATAGTGCATATAGCTCCATGTATGCAATCATTTGTTCCAAGATGGAGCCCGGTGGTAATGTTTCCAAACGCTCGTCTGCTTCCCACGACCATGGGTCGGTCTGGTGGTTTGACTTGGTGGCTGCGCTGCTTGTCGGCGGGTCTGCGCTCTGTTGCTGCTTCTGGTTGGCCAAATGGTCCATTCGTTGCTCAAGATGCATGAATTGTTGTTGCATCTGTTGCTGCAGCATGTCCATCATCGCTGCAAAATCGGGTGTTTGTTTTTGCGTTTTGACTTCCCGCCTAGGGGTCGGTACGTACTGTGTCTGTGGTATTTTGCTTGGGCGAATTAGTGGCGTAGTGCTGATGCTTGCGTCATCTGGTTCATCTTCGGGGTCCTCCATTGTGATATGGCTGTCTTTGGTCGCTCCGAAGTACCTTTCCGCCATTTTCAGCACTTTTTTCGCCATTGTCTCTGTCCCGTCTTTCCAGGGTGTGTTGAATTTTGGCCATTTTTTCTTGGCCTCGGTAATCGTGTCGTCCCGAAATTGGTTGAGGATGTTTCCCGTGTTCAATAGTGCCCACCTGTTTTCGGTTGTGCACCATTCATTAATTTTTTCTGTGAGCTCGCGCTCTGTGTATGTTATTTGTTTGGCCGTTGAAGGGTCTGCTGTTTTTGAGCCCGCAGGGGGCAATTCGTCTGCATTGGGCATGTTAAGTTTGCCCTGCGCTCATGTGGCGCGCCACACTAATCGTGTTAACGGTGTGGTGAGAGTGTTTGCCGGTGCGCAGTCGGCTGGTTTTATCGCGCGTGCGGGAATCGCTGCTTGATGCCCGGGTTGACTTTTTTTTGGGTTCGTTTAGTTCGACTGTACGGTCACCATGTTGCGCGCACGGTAGTAGAGCAAATAGGCAGTCTGCCACCGGCATGCAAATGTCAATGTGTGAACCAGCCTGTGGACCTTAACGAGCAAGTGTCAAGTCCACAAGGTGCTGGGCAACCGAGAAGAACAAGTGAACGTTCGAGTTGGATGTGTTTCGCTTTTATGTGACCACCGTCGCCCTGCGACATGGATCTCAAAGTGTTAACATCTCAGATTCATTAATGGGCCACCCTGTAGGGCAAATGAATTGAGGTAAAAACATCCACTGACCTAAACACCCAAGTAGGCAATACTTGATGTTGGTTGAAACATAAAAGTTAACGGTTCAGCACAATTACTCAAACCTGCTGAACTGGAGAATACAAATGTAAATAGAACTGTAAATCTAAGTAGAATGTAGGATAGCTACAACAATATAAACATCATATCATTAGTGCATGCAATTTTGAGTTTAAATTATAGTGTCATCATTAAGGGTCGCAGGAACAGTTCTACAAATATATATGCAGGGAACGTTTTGATGGCATCGGCAGATTGGCAATAATGCCCCACTATCGCGCAACCAACGCTATGAAAAAGGTTATTTTTATTTTTATTTAAAATTTAAAGTGCTGGCGCAGGTGACATTTGGTGAACATTCATTGTCAGACAAAATTTCCAGCTGATGAATAAGTTAAATTTAATATTACTGAATGGAATAAGGAGTCCATCGACTACTCAGGATGGAGATCAACAATAATCGTTTCTGCTAAACTGAAATGTGTTTAAAACGGATTTGTCAGCATTGGAAATTTTGCCTGGGAATAGTGATTTAAGCGCCTGGCAACTGTGTATGAACAGTAGGGTAGGGAACCCAAACCCACCTGTCCCAGCCTTAACCTGATACCCACACATTTTTGAACCGAAACCAGACACTCGAATACTACCTGAACGCAAACCCACACCCGAACCCAATACCCGCTTATTTGTATGGCTCCCCGCATTCGGTCTACACTAGTAATGAAAAAGCGCCAGGAAAAATGGCGCCAGGCGCCAGAGAAAATGGCGCCATGGCGCCATTCGAAATAATGGCGCCGGGCGCCAGATGGCGCCACAGAAAAGGGCGCCAAGCTCCAATGGCGCCATGGCGCTGGCGCCCTTTGGCGCCATTAAAGGGCGCCAGCGCGATGGCGCCATTCCATCACTAGTCTACACACACATTAGACGAGATGAGCCAACGAATGACATTCGTGTCGATTCGATGTCAACAAATGTGTGTGGGGTCAACATTGGGTGAAATTGTGAGAAACAGTGCCATGTGTGAAGTATTTAAATTCGCCATATGATCAGTTTCCCTGCATCTTTGGGTTATCGGGTGGGATTTTTGAACAAACTGTTTTTTTCATAAAGAAAAATTATTAAAAAACAGGTTATTTTGCTTTGTACAAAACTACTGACAAATCCCATCACGTGCTAGGGTTCAAACGGGATCCCGATCCCGATCCCGGATCCCGTGAAATTCCGGGATTTACCAGTCCCGATCCCGATCCCGATCCCGAAACCCCAATCCCGATCCCGATCCCGATCCCGAAAGTTTTCAAATCCCGATCCCGATCCCGAGAAACTCCCAAGTCCGGGATCCCGATCCCGGAAAAATTAGTGGAAATTATAAAAAGTGAAATAATGACGTTTTTGCATGCAAAAAGTGGATGCAAACCCCCAGCGTCAATTTTATGCCACTTTTCTGGCATCCAACAGTGTTTTGAGACCTTTATGAACAACTGTGAATGCCAGAAAAATGGCCAAAATCTCTTTCCCTAGAACCCAATCCCGATCCCGGAAAAATGCCTATCCCAATCCCGATCCCGATCCCGTGACCCAAATCCCGGCCAATCCCGATCCCGATCCCGAAATCTCAAAAAACCAATCCCGATCCCGATCCCGAAACCCTAATCCCGATCCCGAAATCTCAAAAAGTGAATCCCGATCCCGATCCCGATCCCGAAAAGTCAATCCCGTTTGAACCCTATCACGTGCCAGCCCGCAGAATTCCTTTAGCACACATCGTGTGATTTTCGAGAAAAAAAAATCGCGTGTTATTTTTTGAGTGCTAACTTCGCAGGGATACCGTGATTTTCATGCAAAAGTGGCGCTGCAGCGCGACGGCGCTATAACTGATGTGCGGCAGGGCTGGCACTGGTTGGACGAGTCGGGCACCAAGCACCCCGTTCCGCCCCTGTCCGGCAACTCAGCATGGGAAACTCGCTGGAAAAAGGGTTCCAATTTTTAAGTATTTTTTTCTAAAATGAACTTTCGAATCTCAAATGTTTTCCTGAAAATAATTGTAAAATTTGGCAAAATTTTTTTTTGGATTTATCCGCTGAATGTTCACTTTTTCTGGTGTACTTTGAACATATCTTAATCAATGTTTTGTAGGATTCAAAGGGTCAGACCACCTCACATCCTAGCTACTTTACATTCTGTCCAAAAGCTCTAGTTTACATCCTGTACTGCTTCACTTTACATTCCACAGTGCATTAGTTTACATTCTGTGGAGAAATCTGACATCCCCTACTTTCGGCAGATTCCTGATGGGAATCTGCGCATAGGGAATCTGTACAGTAGGGAACCCAATAAGGATTCCCATCTGTACATGATAGATTCCCTACAGGTAAAGTATCAATTACTGTTAAAAAGCTTGCCACGTTAGGTATCCTGGAACACACACCCAACACTTGATTGATTGATTGATCTCTATTTACTTACACACAACTGCATGTAAGTAAATAGAGATCAATTACGTGTCTATTTCACTATGTCACTGCGTCTGTTACACTGCACCAAAAAAATGTCCATCAATGGCAAAATACTAGTACACAAATGGAATGCACACGTAACAGGTGCTGGATTAAAGCATACACTGTGATCAAAGCCATGAAGTTTTGTCAAAGGTGAGCATCGGTCACCTTAGGCAATTGATTTTTTTATGATGTGTGTTTTACGAGTAATAAATACATTTTTTGATCCAACCAGATCATATAAAAAATGACAGATTTTGGCCCAGCCATTGTAGGGCTGTCTAAAATGGGGTGGAATCCGATCTATAGATACCAGTAGCAGCTGCACCCAGGCCACATTAGTAAAATGTCATGCAAAGTGTTAATTGTCATGACAAATGTAAAGTAAAGTGTTAATACATCTCAAATGTCAAGCGAAGTGTCAATTGTCATGACAAATATCATGCAAAGTATAAATTGTGTATCCAAAAATTATGTTTTGGCATCCAAACCTTACATTTTTGTATCCGAATGTTTGTGTAAGGTTTGGATACAAAAACGACAATAAGATTTGGATACAAAAATAATATGAATAATATGAATATTATAATATGAATGATGTATGAATAATATAATATGAATGATTGGCTAGTATCGATTACACCTAAACAGCTGCGTGAACTTTAACCCCCTATTATTTATATAGCTCCTATTTCCGGTTGTTTACACATTGGGGTAGGATACCCACCCATACATTGAAGATTCCCATAGGTACATTGAAAGTTTAGGGTATCCTGCATAGTGGGATGCCCATAGGTACATAGATGAGGATGCCCATTGCGGGGATACCCAACAGTATCCTCCCCTACTTTCTGCACACTTTACATTCCACCGCGGTGCTTTAGTTTACATCCTGCTGTCTGCCACACATTTTGTAACTTAAGATGCTATAGTTTACATTATATTTGTACTTCAAAAAATACAACAGATCAAATTTTTTGTATGTATTTACAAGTGCGAATTTTGTTGGTTTATTTACCTATTCTATCGTATACTCAGCGGACATCACACTTAGTATGGAAAGCTACCATCACCTATCTGAATAATGAACCAAAAGTTATCCGATTTTTTCATCATAATATTTAGTTTTTACTGTGGAATAATCAAGTATGAAATTTATCACAAAATATTATTTATCAAATTATGGTAGGATTCTGTACATACTTTGCGGTCCGCCGAGTATACAACATTTGTAAGGTATAAATATTGATAAATACAAAAAGGTATTTGAAAGTGTAAAGTAGGCATGTGAGTAAGCCATGCGGTGCTTCATATTCATCCATGATGGATGACACAGTGAAGTGAACTGCAATCCAATTTTTTCATCGCATCTATTGTGTAACACTTGAGATATCTTGTTACACTCATCAAAGTTTGTATGTTTGACAACAGGTATATGTTCACATTTGATTGACATTTCCTCAAAGTTCCTCATTTGAAATGTCAATCAAATGTGAGCATAGCAAGATGCACTGTTACACATAGCTTTGACCCCTATATTGTTCATGTCATTGCTATTTTTCTAGAATGTAAAGTATAGCTTCTATGTGGAATGTAAAGTGTGCAGAAAATGCGGGATGCGACATTTTTTGGTAGAATAAAAACTGAAGCGGCATAGGTAGCACTGTGGAATGTAAAGTGAGCAAATACGAAGAATGTAAACTGACTAGAATGTAAACTGATGCACCCTCTCAAGCTATTGCTGCAGAGACACATTTACACATTTTTGTTCTTCCACCACCAAGAAATGTGAACTTCAAGCTTTATATTGTTTTTTGTTGTTGCATTTTTACATGCATTTTCAACCAAAATACCAAAAAATCATAAATACTTTTATCACTTTCAATTTTTTCAAGAAATAAAATTTTCGTATTTTTTTAAAGAAAAGCGTTTTTCTCATAGTGGAATAAAGATTCAGAATAAAATTCGAAAATTAAAAATAATTTTTGAATTTTTGTTTGCCATCGCTACCGGTAACAGTGCCGACAACTACCTGCCCTGGTGCCAGTCCCAGACCCTGTAAAATGTCATTTTGTCATGTAAAAGACTCTGTAAGTGCCATGTGTATCCAAAGCTTATTTTTTGTTAGTATACAAATCTTGTGTTTTTGTATCCAAATCTTATGTTTGGACACAAGATTTGGATACTATAGAATAAGATTTGGATACACATGACTAGTGATGTAAAGGAGCCATGGCGCTAGCGCCAAAGCAAAAAGCGCCATGGCGCTTATGGCGCTATTTTGCTGTGACGCCATCGGCGCTTGACGCCATGGCCATGAAAAGCGCCAAGGCGCTTAGCGCTTTTTTTGATTTGCGCCAGGAACAAAATTCCCGGCGCTGGCGCTTGGCTCTAGCGCTAAAGCAAAAAGCGCCATTTTGCTCTGGCGCCAATGGCGCTTGGCGCTAGGGGTCGGAAAAGCGCCACGGCGCTTATCACATCACTACACATGACACTTTACAGGGGGTTTTACATGACATTTTGCAGGGTCTGGGACTGCCCCCTGGAGAAGTGGCCATCCGAATTCGGAGACGATTTTGTGCGCGGTCCTCGATGGAGTGGGCACGTTTTATCCGCGCAGTTGCACCGAAGCGTTCAATCCCATCTGTCAAATTGGTTAGTTCAAATTATGCAAATTAGTCGACTCAAATGATTTTACACGCACACTACGTCGTACACTACCGTATTTCCTCGAAATATCCCCCGCCCCCTAAAATGGGCACTATGAACTTATAAACCCCCCCCCCCTCGAAATACCCCCCCCCCAATTTACTGTAGAGAACGTAGTGCGGTTTGTGATCCGGGAAACGCTTAACATATGTTCAAAACAATGACTGTGTTATGTTAGAACCGCTTATATACGGGCAAATACCTATTTGTTAAAACGCACATTTGCTTTGCTAATTAATTTGTTAATTTGACGGCGCATTTGTCATACCAATTAATTTGCCAGTCAGGCGGAAGTTTCGTCATACACAACGGAATATTTGACATAAAGGGGGGTATATATTTGTCATAACGCAAAGTATAGCGCAGCTGTTTATGTCAAATACAGACCTAAGATTTATCATATTGCAACTAAGCCGGCCAGGAACAATACGTCTGTGTTCACCTAAATAAATAACCCAAGATAGGATAATCTTAAAACGCTTATTGAACAGCCAATATTTTGGCACATAGGTATACACAATAACGTGATAACAGAGATTGACGCCGATTACTAAGCTGCATGCAAAAACTATTATGCATGCACGTCTGATGACATTTTGGCGCTCCAGTGCAGTTGGCTGGCAGCAGCGCGCAGCACGTCAGTGGCGCACCTGTGGAGTTGGCCGGCGGCGTGCGCACGCCGGTGCGCCTGTTGCGCCGCGGCGCACGTTGAGCTAGACTGTTTAAAGTTGAATACCGCTAATGCTTTTTGTGCACTGGTTTCCCCGTTATGTGTATTTGTTTATATGTATATAATATGCACACATCAAATGCTATGTTTTGCACTACTTACTATATAAATACTACCGTATTTCCTCGAAATACCCCCGGGGGGTTTATTGTTTCAGAGTGAGAATTTTGAGGGGGGGTTAAACGAGGGGGGGGTATTTCGAGGGGGGTTTATTATTTCGCCAGAAATTTTTTGAGTAGACGTATAATCACTGTTCTCACATAACAGAGTCATCGTTTTTAACGTGTGTTTTGCATTCCCCAGATGACAAACCGCAGCCTTTGTCATTTACGTTCTCTGTACACTAAATTGGGGGGGGGGGTATTTCGAGGGGGGGGGGTTTATAAGTTCATAGTGTCCATTTTGAGTGGGGGTATTTCGAGGGGGGGGTATTTTGAGGAAATACGGTATGTCCGTATGCGCACAGTTCACACAGATTTCACACATATACTTCCTTTGAATTATCCACTGTGTACCTTCCATTATGAAAAATAGTTACATTGTCACAAATTTCCCTTTGATGAAAGTGCCATACCTTCTGTTATGATAAATATTCTTTCTGTATGACGAATTGCCCGCACTTGAAAATTAATCCTATGATAAACTGCCCTCACCAACTGGCAAATTGCCCGCGTGTATGACGAATATTCGGTTTGACAAATAGGCGAAAAAAGATGCAAAACTTATTCCTATGACAAAAATGCGTTTTGATAGAAACACAGGGAGTCTTATATACTGCCTACGTCCATAGAGTGTTATAAATGGCGGTTTTTGTTGCATTTTTCGACGTTTGTGTACGTTTCAAACAACAATTTAGTACTGGGATTTAGAAAAAATTCTGACGTAATAATAACCCCCCCCCTCAAAATTTTCACTCTAAAAAAATAAAGCCCCGGGGGTAATTCGAGGAAATACGGTATTTAAGTTTGGGAAGCTCATAAAAAGATCTGCTTTGATCACATTCGAGTTTACCATTGAATGATGTACATATGATCTACATCAACAGTAGTTGACAAACTCTTCATTGTGGTGAACTAAAGTGTCTGTACTGATTTATGAGTATCCCAAATTTCGGTGGCATAAATACGTATCTACATTAGCTAATACATTCCTATGAGCCTTTTTAAGCCAAGCGTTAAACTTTCATATCCTTAATCCGCATTCTTTTATTTACTGCAATGGCCCTGCGCACACTAGTTTTCACACGAAATTTCTAAAACTCATAAATGAGCTTTGAACGTGTTTGAGTTTTCCACAATGAGTTATTTTAAATCTCCGTAATTGTAGTTGACGGCCACCTCATTGTAGAAAAGTTAAATGCGTTCTAAGCGGATTTATGAGTTTTCAAATTTTCGTGTGAAAACTAGTGTGTGCAGGCACAATAGTGTAAAAACGCACAGTGGACAGCGACGTGCTCGCGGGCACGCGCGTGGACGAGTTCAACGCCGTGCTGGTGCCAATTCTTCAAGCAGACAAGTGACAAGACAAGTGTTTGATGTCAAGTCAAAGTGGTTAGTTAAGAGATACCTAAACTCAAAATTTAGAAGTAGATTTCTCAATTAGAAAAACTTTTGATTTGGACTTATCACTAGTGATGTAAAAAACTGTGACCGCTTACGCAGAGTCTTACGCTGAAAAATTGTACATGAAAAATTGGAGACCCGCGCCATCCATCGATCCACTTTCATGTTATAAATTTTGCGGTGAAATTTTACGTTTGAATTTATGCCAATCCATAACTGCAGCTATACAAGTTTGCACACAGTGTAAAAACTCATTGAAAATGAATTCATCCTAAAAATATACTTGTGCTGAACGAAAAGCAGAGGGATTATTGTTGTCTTGATTTTGCCGATCACTCGGACTCGGGTAACATAGTGACTGCCAAAAATGGATAAATCCACTGGCAGAACATCCAATGGGCAACAAAACTTCAAGCAAGCTTCAGTGTTCTGTCACCCGCAATATTGTGCCTACACGCACTAGTTTTCACCGTGACTTCGTGTGAAAACTGAAAAATTTTCAAATGCAAATTAATGGACACAGTTGAATGATTTACCGTATTTGCTTGAATAGTACCCCCCCCTTGAATAATCCCCCCCTGTAAGACGAGTGAGGAAATAATAATTCCCCCCCTCGAATAATCCCCCCCTTAAAGAATTTGCTCAATTTATTGTGCCCAATTCAAACAAAAATGGCACGTTTTTGTGTGAATAAAGCAGATTTCATCAAATGGGTTGATAGAAACATGGCTGAAAATGTTGACGAAATAATAATTCCCCCCTCAAATAATTCCCCCCCTCGATTAGTTCCCCCCTCAAAATAGTCTGACGAAATAATAATCCCCCAGGGGGATTATTCAAGCAAATACGGTAATTTGAATTAAATTTGAATTTAAACTAATAAAAGTTAACATTTGAAAATTTGAAAACTAAAACACATATAGAATACAATAACGGTAAGCTGAATGTCGCCATGTCGCCATTTTAGTTTTCACACATGTCACGGTGAAAACTAGTGTGTGTAGGGCCATTATCACTAAACTCACATAACAATTGTAGAAAGTGTAATGAAGGTAACTTCCCTCACCATCACAGAGAACTTTTGCAAATTTGGCTAGCTCTACACTTAAATTTTACATCGAGCTCTAAAAATCCAACCACACACTTGACTAGCCCCCTCACACTTAGATACTTGTCACTTGTCCGCTTGTGGAATTGCCCCCAGGAGAACAGTATGGCCTCGCCGGCGCTGCAGCTGGCACAGACAACTGCGACAACGGCGCTCATGTGCCAGGTGAAGTGCACCAAGCATGTAACATGCCGCTCTGTCAGGTTGGTGATTTAGTATTTATGTACCCCCTTGAAAGGGGGTGCGAACTCACGGGCCAGGCCTATTTCGCACATACGCTTGTTGCGCACATGGATGAAACCCGGACCGCACATAGGCCCGTTTCGCACATAACTGGTGCGATGTGCGAAACGGGCCTATGCGCTTGCCGGGCAGGGGATTAGGGGGGGATGTGTGCACAGCACTGGGTGTGGCAAACAGAGTACCACTAATGTGATACCAACAGTATACAATTTTTGCTTTACATTATGTTTTTTCAGATGCACCGCATATCAACTGTCAATTAATTTCGCATATTAAGCTTAAGAAAATGTAGTGTGTCCATGAATACACCTGAAAAATTCGAAAAGTATTTGTGAACTTTTGACTTTTCAAATCTTTTGAAAAAAATCTATTTTTTGTGTTTTTCCAGAGGTGTTTTTCCATAGCATCAGTTATGTCCGGTTCGGGTTTCATTCATGTGCAAAATGGGCGTATGTGCGAAACAAGTTTATGTGCGGAACAGTGCACCCACCGAACTCACGACCGAACTTGACCCAATGTAGCTACAGTCGCGCCGGCGGCCAGTGCATTCTGCAGTTTGCCGAGTCTATAAACCCAAATGTGACGCCGCTCGCTGAACTGGGCTACACCTGGTTCGACAGGGTCGTGTAGCCAGGCAACTGACAGAGACATGGATTTATGCGTGACAGTTTGTCTATCTGACAGCATCTTTATCTTAATTTTATTGGATTGATATTTGCCCAAGGGGGGCATTTGAGGAAAATACATGCAATAATGCATGGAATTTAATTGCATCTAGTATACTCGGCGGACCGCAAAGTATGCGCCCAAAATTATTTATGTCTTGGTCGATAACGCGCGAGCTGGATACTTATGTATGCACTTTCACAACATAAAAATATTTAAAAACAGAAAAAGGCGGAGTCGCGTACAAACGGGGAATGTTTTTTCCCGTCATGTTTTTCTTTTTTTTGCTGGGATTATTTTTATTTTATTAATGATTACGTCATGATGGAGTGTTTCCTTCAGAAAAATGCATAGCATGCGGTCCGCCGAGTATAACTAACGTGGTTTATGTAATGGGTCAGGGGCATAGCTGAAATCGGGGGTAGCATTTTAGGGGGGGGGGTCTAACCTGCCGGCACGTGTTTATATCTCGGGAACCGCTGGGCGAAAATTGTTGATATTTGAGTATAAAAAGGTTTCAGGTTGGGGCTAACATGAAAATCGAAGGCGTCTTCCTACGACCCCCCTGACCGGAGATAAGGTGGGTCTGAAAAAAAGTAAATTTTTTGATTTTTTTTGGGCGCCCAGAACACGTAAACTTTGCACGTCAGTAATTCGATTATTTGTGAAGCGATTTTAGTCATTTAAATTTTAAAATGATCACAAATGACTGGAGAGTTCATTTCTTGGGTCAAATCGGTGATATACATTTGTGTATATACCGATTTGGCCCGATTTCTAAATGCTAAATTTCCGAAAAAAATTTTATTTTGAACATGCTATCTTATACTCCTGATCGAGAGAAACACCATACCGAAAGAATGAGATCGATATCTCTCTCCGATCAAAAGTTATAGCACTTCAAACTTTCGCCTCCCATCCACGTAAATAACCACATGAAGTCCATGCGTTCAAATTCAAAACTCCTTATCTCGATCATTTCTCAGCCGATTTTTACCAATGAATACTTTAAATGATCAGAATAACCTGAAGAGTCCAGTTGTATGTTCAAATTGTCAATATGCTCTTTCAAAATGATAATTTCATACAAGAGTTTGCATTATTTTCTTCTGTGGGAAATTCAAGTTAGGATACAGATAAGCTAAGCATACAAATGGTATCTTCAGGTTATTCTGATCATTTTAAGTGTTCATTGATAAAAATCGGCTGAGAAATGGTCGAGATATGGAGTTTTGAATTTCAACGCATTGACCTCCATGCGGTTATTTACGTGGATGGGAAGCGAAAGTTTGAAGTGCTATAACTTTTGATCGGAGAGAGATATCGATCTCATTCTTTCGGTATGGTGTTTCTCTCGATCAGGAGTATAAGATAGCACGTTCAAAAAAATAAATTTTATGTAAATTTTGCATTTCGAAATCCGGCCAAATCGATATATACACAATTTGGTATCGCCTATTTGACCTCAGAAATGAACTCTCCAGTCATTTGTGATCATTTTAAAAGTTAAATGACTAAAATCGCTTCACAAACAGTCAAATTATTGACGTGCAAAGTTTACGTGTTCTGCACCCAAAAAATCAAAAAATTTACTTTTTTCAGACCCACCTTATCTCCGGTCAGGGGGGTCGTAGGAAAACGCCTTTGATTTTCATGTTAGCCCCGACCTGAAACCTTATTATACTCAAATATCAACAATTTTCGCCCAGCGGTTCCCGAGATATAAACACGTGCCGGCAGGTTAGACCCCCCCCCTAAAATGCTACCCCCGATTTCAGCTATGGTCAGGGGGCAATCCCAAGCCCTGTAAAGTGTGAAGTAAAGTGTCAAATGTAAAGTCAAATGCAAAGTAAAGAGTCAATCAAAATAAAAAATAAAAAAATTATTACTGAACTTTGCATGACAATTGACACTTTACTTTGCATTTGACTTTACATTTGACACTTTACTTTGCATTTGATTTCACATTTGACACTTTACTTTACACTTTACAGGGCTTGGGATTGCCACCTGGTTGGGTAAGGGGTGATCACATGTGTAAAATGTGGTGGAAAAATGTGCAGTAGAATATATTTATTTGATCACTTTTCCTTAAGTATCAATGGTCCAGATGTGTCCAAATTTTTAGTAAGCTGACTCAAAGTAGTTATGTTAAAAAAAGATAGGTAAATGTGCAAATCCCAACTGCTTAATGCTTCACACCTATTTTTTGAGGGTTGATAAGTGATGACCACAAAAATCCGAATAGTATTCTTGAAACTGTACAATATTGTTTAATATGCAACTGATTAATTTATGAAATTTTTTATTATCGTTTTTTTAATGAAATTTCTTGTAAATTGAATTTAAAGAGCCATTCCTCTTATATTTATGACGTCTTTATTCATAAATTCATTTTCTTACTGTATTTTCTGCTTCAAATCAGTGATTCTGTTTTTCCAAAACAGAGCACCAAATCCGAAAAATTGCCCACGCTGAAAACAGTAAAAAATTCAGTAGCTTGAAATGCACAGTGACAACCTCGACGCGGACAAAAGTACCAAAAATGGCGCAAAACAATTGATATTGTAAAAAAATCAGCTATGTTAGCAGTGATAAAAAGTCACTTGTCATACTGTAGTTGAACTCGGGCACCTAGATCCGTAAACAAAGAAGCGACACTTTTGTCAAACGGAAGCGGTGATTCACTCAGCTGCTGTTTCTCGTCAACAAAATAAAGGCGAAGTTTCTGTCAAGGAAAAGTAGTTGACTCGTTTTAAGTGAAAAATGCACAAAAATGTTTTACCTTAGCATTTGTCTGTGAGTTGTTATTCTCCAATGATAAAATTCTAGCCATGCTGTCCACGCAACGGCCGATCGCCCACCGCTGAAATAACGAAATGGAACAAATTCGGAATGGCGATGTTGCATTGTCACAGATTTCAATTAATTTATTAAAGCTTTTACTTATTATATAATGATGGAATGGCGCCATGACGCTGGTCCCTTTTGATGGCACCAAAGGGTGCCGGCGCCATTTTTCGTGGCGCTTTTCCATCACTACTTATCGACCCACCTTCGACACTACAAACGGTATATCCTGCGCATTTTGCGAGATCTTGTCATGTCGTACTCGCAAATAAAATTTTTCTTCGTCGGGTATACTACCCCGTTCTCCTTTAGCGGCAGACTTCAGTTTCATCAACAACACTCTGTCGTATTTTGCACGACTTTTGCTACCTTCGGGCGGGGGCACCTTGAAACCTGCAATTTTGAACAGTGAAAAATTGCAGTGGGAATTAAAAGCTGATAGAAAAAACGAACCTTGCACAACGGCACTCTGACCACTGGTCTCTGGCTGCGGCTGTGAATTCAAACTGGACTGCACTTTTTCCAGCTCATGTGCCACAAACGACGCGTGCGTTGCAGCCGCTTGCTGGGCGACCAGAGATTGTTGCTGCAGCGCGGCACACTCGTGATCGCAGGGGTGCCGGTGCCTGCAATATTTACGATTGAGGCAACTACCTTATTCAAAAAGTCGATAAGTCCAAAATTGGAAAATTAAGTTTGGATTGAAAATTTTATTCCAGGTGCCAGTTCCGTAAAATGAGAAGTAAAATGGCAAAGGCGAAGTGAAATGGCAAAGGCGAAGTGAAATGGCAAGTTAATTGGCAAGTGAAATGGCGAAAGCGAAGATAAATCACTATTTTTATACTTCGCTTTTGCCAATTCACTTGCCGTTTCACTTCGCCTTTGCGCTTTTACTTCGCCTTTGCCATTTCACTTCTCATTTTGCGAACTGGCCCCAGGAATCCCGCTCAATTTTTCATAAATTTTACAACTTCGCCTCCACTTTTTTCAAGTGTGAAATGTGAAAGACCATGTTGGACACTTAATTCTAAAAGGCATTTTTTTCCCCAGACTGGGAACAATTTGTGGATGAGAAGAAGTCACAATCCCAGCAATTTTTCGTGTGGAAAAATGCGTTTTGTGTAAAGCCACTGCTATTAAATATATTTAAATCGGAGGCGGAAAATTTGACACTGATCAACATTTGGACCTGATATCCGCAATAAACCCATTGGACATACAGCAAATAGTCATAAAAATGGAAGTCCAAAACAGCACCAACGGCATGCAAAAATCCTTCAAACACTCCACACAGGTGACTTTGGCGACCATTCTATTCTTACAGTCGCCAAACGAACACCTCTCCCTACACTGCGCAGCACCAAGGTCAACCTCAGCGACAGCATCAGGCACATTGGCACACTCATGCACAACTGCATTTGCATGCGCTTCGCAAAACGTCAAGCCGCAGTGGTCGCAGTTGACGGGTAGATAGCTGAGCGTATTGCAACTGGACACGCTGCAGTGGGCGCCCAGACTGGGGAACTCGGCCATCTGGGAGAGTGAAGGTTGGGGATTTGAAAAATCTGTCTGATTAACACTTTTTTTGCTAATACTATTTTTATTTATTATCTTATAATTGCACGCACAAATACAAACTACCGTATTTGCTTGAATAATCCCCCCCTGTAAAATGAGTGAGGAAAAAATAATTCCCCCCCCCCCTCGAATAATCCCCCCCTCAAGGCATACGATCAATTTTTTATGTCTTATTTGAACAAGAATGGCATATTATTGTGTAAATAAAGCATGTTTTGTCGAATGAGTTGATGGAAACATGCTTGAGAATTCTGACGAAATAATAACTCCTCCCCTTGAATAATCCCCCCCGTCAAAAAAGTCTGACGAAATAATAATCCCCCAGGGGGATTATTCAAGCAAATACGGTAGTTGTTGAAGATCCTAATCTGGGTGATATCGTGTTCGCAGAAATGTAGCGCATCAAATGGTTGACGCGGGGATCTTTTTACATTTTTTTCTTCCGTGCTCAATGGCGCCACGCTCATCAGTACACCACCTAAATTTGGGAAACTCGTAAATTGGCTTTGAACACATTTGAGTTTACCACAATGAGGAGTATGTCAACTGTTGTTGATGGCGATCAATAATCATTCATTCCGGTGAACTTAAATGTGTTCAAAACAGATTTATAAGTTTCCCAAATTTAAATGGTGTACTACCGTGCGTGGCCACAATACGTGACTATTCAATGAAAGTGAAATTTACTTGGTAATCACTAGCGATACTAGAGGCACCCGTGAATAATCGATACATTCATCTCAACAAAAAAAAATCAATTTAAAGTAACATAACTGGTAAATATGAGCATTCATAGGAACGGCACTCATAAATCAGACCAATTCAATTCAAAATACGTTTACAACACACTGAGCAAAAAATCGACCCGCGCGTCTTAGTCAAATCGATTAACCCAAAATAATAAGGGAGATCGGAACTATAAAAAAATCGCAATGCGAACTGAAGTGATAGTAAAACCGAATACTGAGGAAAGAGAAGAATGCCTGGCAAAACATTAACATGGCGTCAAATTTAACCAGCCCGGCATAAGTCAGTTTGAGTGCATCTGGAATTATACGCTACCCGACAAACGATGTTATGAGTATGATTCGCAGCCGAGTTGAACGTAATTATGTCAAGGACAACCAGGAAATTATGTAATTGTTTCCACGATAAAAGCATTGTAACCAGCATCAACATTCACAAATTGTGACCTCACCATTAAAACTGCCATACGCGGCACAGCTGCCCCTCAGAAAGACAGCGTATAATTTCAGGAAAAAAAGAAATCCGAAATAAAAAAAACCTACAGAATTTTTTATTTTTTTATTTTCCCTCTAAGGACACAATCTTCAAACCACAAAACAGTTCAAATGTACGGCGCCCAGCCAGCAAACATGTGGCTAAGAAACACTTCATCACTGGCAATTTTAATGAGAACGTCGACCTGTCCCTCGACGCTCATGCGGTGATGATGATTGGAGTGGAATCTCGGAGTGCATATGGCCCCTTTGAGGCGTTTCTCGATCAATCCTTTGATTGTGTCCTTTGCATACAATTTCAGCAGCGCATCCGGGGGCAGAGCCTGTGATTTGCTTAATAGTATCACTGTACTCCGTAGACGGCACAGTTTACATGCGCACATACATACTTATGTTTTGCGTAAACGTAACGCCAACGCGACACTGTAGTACCCACTTCCACAAAAATTACCGCATATCCTTGAATAAAATCCCATGAATAATTCCCCCTGGTATTTGGTTTGTATCCACAATGTGTATTTGAATGGTTCCAAGTCAAGTTAAAATGGCCGATTCAGACTATATTATCTTATTATCTATATCTTATTTAGGGTTCAAACGGGACCGCGGTCCCGGTACATGGTTCGGCAAAAAGTCGGGACTGGGGCGGTCCCGGTCCCGACACCCCAGTCCCGGTCCCGGTCCCGACAATTGAAAAAGGCCAGTCCCGGTCCCGGTCCCGGTCCCGACCACCCAGTCCCGGTCCCGGTCCCGGTCCCGGAATTTTTCAGCGGTCCCGATAAGAAAAATTTACCGGACTGGATCCAAATTTTGCTTTTTAAATACTTGTAAAATTCGAAAAAATTCGCGCCAGTCGGCGCATTCTCATTCCGTCGATGAATTTTTGACGTTTTTTTGGTGAGTTTCAAACATTCTCATTCATGTTCGACATCAGAGAAGGCTGAAAAA
Organism: Sphaerolaimus hirsutus; assembly: GCA_964036195.1. Classification (NCBI taxonomy): domain Eukaryota; kingdom Metazoa; phylum Nematoda; class Chromadorea; order Monhysterida; family Sphaerolaimidae; genus Sphaerolaimus; species Sphaerolaimus hirsutus. Next base: position 14,262,316 of record OZ038451.1, read on the forward strand.
TTTATTTTCCTTCAGAAAGCACTGCACCAGCTTATGTATCAATACTCACTGTCATAATTTTCGTGCATTATGTCTTTTTTGTGACTCAATTGAATTTTGTGACTTATATTATATTTTTGATGACAATTTTGATTGAATGAAGTGTGAAAATCGTATGAAACTTCTGAAAATATGCATTCAAATGGTTATCGGTCCCGATAGGGCTCAAAATAGGGCTATGGTCCTGGTACCTGGTTCGGCAAATCCTGGTCCCGGTCCGGATGCCCCAGTCCCGGTCCCGGTCCCGGTCCCGACAATTGAAAAATGCCAGTCCCGGTCCCGGTCCCGACCACCTAGTCCCGGTCCCGGTCCCAATAAGAAAAATTTCTGGTCCCGGTCCCGGTCCCGGTCCGAAAAACTGGTCCCGTTTGAACCCTAATCTTATTATCCAAGATCATATTATCTCAACTAAAAATTACAATCCCAAATGCCAAATTTTCCTAACCCTTCCAGTCCAGACTCCATTTTGAGAGCCCGCGGGGTGATTCTTACAGTACACCCCACAGATGTATTTGAGGAATTTGGCACAATTCCAAGAATAGTATTACGTAATAAATGTCAACGACAAAATCACCAAATGCAAAACACCCACCCCCAACCTGACTGAGGCCATCGGCAGCGGCGGCGGCCGCTTTGGGGTTGACATTCTTGGACCACTCAATCAGGGGGTCGTGCACGAACGTGCCAATGACGCTGAGCAGCAGCTCGGCCGACTGGCGCATCACCCGCAGCACCGCCTCGCTCGACTTGCGGAAGGCGCCGTCCACGGCGAGCGGGCCGAAACCGTCCACTATGTTCCGGGTTAGGCGGAAGGGCACCTGGGGGGCATTTATTGACTATGGGATGGCACTTGATTTTTTCAAAAGATTTTTTAAAACATAGAAGATAGATATTTTTAAAAATAAAATAAAAATTCAAAAGATATAAAATAAATAGAAATAGATAAAATAGAAATTACCACTTTTTATGCTTTCCTGTGATTACTCAGTCACAATATGACCACAATAGACATAACAATACATTTTGTGACACTTAACATAAATACCGTATTTCCTCGAAATATCCCCCTCAAAATGGGCACTATGAATTTGTGGTCCGGGAAATGCATAACAGACGTTCAAAACACTTACTGTGTTACGTTAGAACATCGTTTATACCATCTACATCCTTATATAAGGCTGTAAAAACATATAAATGGTGGTTATTGTTGCATTTTTCACGTTTTTCTCTCAAAATTTTGACTCTGAAAAACCCCCCTGGGGTAATTCGAGGAAATACGGTACACATATTGTGCTCCATATTTTGCCCAAGTTACAAAAATCTGATTCTATTTTAAAAAATCAAGGCGTTTGAATATATATTTAATTTTCCAACCCAACTAGTGACTTTACTACACTCACATAAACATCGCCGCTTATTACGGTAGTGTGCAAAAATGAAACGTTTGCCACTAAAAAGACAACAAAACCAATAAAAACAACCCCAATGTTCATATGTATGTGAATTTATGCACTTTTGCACAAAAAAGACTTGATTTTTTGAAAAATACGTTTAAAAAACAAGTGCCCTCAGCACTAACAACCGATAAAATTCTGCAAGTTGCGACTGCGAGAAATGTAACAAAATTATCGTCACACTTAAAACAACATTTGAACTGCAGTTGTCACCTCACAATCACTTACATCTTAGTTTCACCAAATGACAAATGAAAGAAATGAGTAAAACTTACCTTCTCCGGCACGGGCAATTCCTCCGCCCTATTGAAGAGTAGGTTGAAGTCCACGTGGAACACCTCACCGGACGTGCGGTCGATGAGAATGTTGTCCAGGTGCCGGTCGCCAAGCCCGATTATAAAGCCAATCATGCTGATTACAGCAGTACTGTGCGTGTAGTTCAGCCTGTGTTATGAATTTGAATGGTTTCACTCTGAAACACAGACAGAAGCATAGTTGCTAATACGTATTTACGTTGACTCAAAAAGTACGTATACTCGAGTACTGAGTAAATACGTTTACGCATACTTTGGAAAAAGTACCTGCACTCGCATTTACCCATAATTTTCAAAAGTAATCGAGTACAGAAACGTATTTCAGATAGGCTTTGTTATAGGCTTTGTCGAGGCATAAATGGGGAAAAAAGGAGAAAAAAGCGAAAGATAGTGAAAAAAATTGCTGAAAATAGGCACAAAACACACAAACTAATGAATTTGAAGGTAAAAATAGTCAAAAAAGTACGAAAATTAGTGATTTTGAGTGAAAATTGGGGCAAAATTTCGGAAAAATACCCACTTTTACATTTTCTAGGGGGAACAGTATTTTACTCATGTTTACTCAGGTAGGTAGATAATTAGAAGTCTGTCTTCTTGAAATGATTACAGAAATACCTAAATTTTATAGTTACACTCGGCGGACATCACACTTAGTATGGAAATCTACCATAACCAATCCGAATGATGAACTAAGAATCATACAGTTTTTCATCATATTTCGTTTTTACCGGGGGATAATTAATTCAGAAATTGATCGCGTATTTATTCATTTTATTCACATGATTATGGTAGGACCTTGCACATCCTTTGCGGTCCGCCGAGTAAAGTGATTTCCAAAATTCCTAACGAAATATGCGGAATCGAAACAGCGTGAAAATTTTCACATAAACAGCTCGATTCAAACCTAGAGGACCACCAGTGACAGGGCTCGCTGAACGATCGACGCAGCCAAATCGACATGACCGGCGGGTGACGCGGCAAAATCGTCTCCAAAAATCGCTGAAAAATTGCAAAAATTGGCTCGCGCGGCGCCATTTTCAAACGACGAAACAAGCACCTTTGTCAACAATTTCTTGTCGGTTTTGTGGGGATCGAGCAGTTGACGAATCTCGGTGTCCTTTATGGGCGGTCGAGCGAACTCGTCGATGAGCGGAATGAGCGCCCGCCGCATGGGCACCAGGGGGCAATTCCAAACCCTGTAAAATGCCCTGAAAAATGTCGAATGTCAACCAAAGTGTCAAAAGTCATGTAAAATGCCCTGGAAAATGGCAACTCGGTTGCCATTTTCCAGGGCATTTTACATGACTTTTGACAGTTTGCACGACATAACCCGACACTTTCCAGGGCATTTTTACAGGGTCTGGGACTGGCACCAGGTTGGGCACCCACTCGACCACGCCGCCGTAGTCGCCCAGCGGCAGGACGCCGTAAGTTCGCATGCGCAGCTGCCGCCGGCGCGACTCGGCGTCAGACGCCAGACGAGAGTTGACCACCTGCGTGTTTGTTGAGGAGGGATTCTGTTGGTGCATAGGTAAAATACGCAGTGAATTAGGTGGGTGATAAAAATTCGACCGGTAAAAAGTGATGTGTCTTTCTAAGTTACTGAAGGAAACAAACTCATGACTGGTCCATCATGACGTCATCGTTAATAAACACAAACTTGGTCAGTTTTTCACCTTCCATTTTCTGTTTCTCCGCCTCATACTCCCTTTTTCCGGCTTAACTGTCTGTTTTATGTTTCAGCAAAACTGGTAAACGTGCATGCAGGTTTTTAATTATGATAATTTTTTTTCCATTTTCCATCAAAATTTCATCAATTTTTACCATTTTCAGCAAATTTCAGTAAATTTTTTTTCCGTTTTCCGGTAAAATTTCAGAATTTTTTTTTCCGTTTCCATGCAAATTTCATTCTTCCATTTCCAGTTTTCCGGCTGCTGGAATTTTTTTCCGCCAAGTGCAAAATTTTTCCCGTTTCCGTTTTCCGGTGAGTGCAAATATTTACTGTTTCCGTTTCCGTAAAAATTTTTTTGACACCCTAGTTATAAGGAAACCTAGGAAGCTACCTTAGGAAAAACACACGCTTGCAAAACAATACCTGCGCAAATTCCATGAGTCGCTTGTCCTTGCGCAGGTCGTCGGAGGCCTTGCACATGATGTCGTAAGTCTTGCCGTCGGACGCGCGCACTCGCAGCTTGCGCGGCCGTTGCATCGACGCCAGCAACTGCGGACGAACGGACTGGTTAACGTACCGCAAGTGGAAGAGAGAAAGCATAAATGAGGGTGGGACATAAGGGGCCAGTTACGCAACCGGCAGGGGTTCAGTAGGGGGGGTTGGAGGGGGGGTTAACCCCCCCCCCCCAAATCCGCTAGCTATCTATCTATCCCGGAGGCAAAATTTTGGGCTACTATCCCCTAACCCCCCCCCCCCAAATCGGCTAGCTATCTACCTATCTGCAGCGATTTTTGAGAAACTATACCCCAATTTTCGCTCAAAATCGCTATTTACCATACCTTCATATAGATTTTAACCTCCAAAATCACTAGTTCATGCGTCTAGTCTAACTGCCTATTTTTAGCTATTTTTAGTACTATATGTCCTTATATACCCATTTTTAGCTATTTTTCACCTACTTTTAGCGATTTTTCTCCTTTTCCTCACTCCTATGCCTCTATTTTGAACCCCCGCGACCCCCCCCCCCAAATATTTTTCAGCTGTCTATCCCTCCGGAGGAGCGATTTGCTATCTATATGAACCCCCGCGGGGGTCCAAATCTACAAAACCCCTGGCAACCGGCAAATCCTTTTACCTATTTTTTCAACTTTACTCTTGAATTTTTACCTTTAATCTTTACTTATGAACTTAACACTAAAAATATACCAACTGCGGAGATAACTTGCAAATCTTAAATATGATGCATAAAACACACACGCAAACGCTCGCACTTGCAAGCACACTCACAAGACCCCAGAACTTACCGTAACCTCATCTTCAAATCCCTGAATAAAAACCATCCTACTCTTGTCGAACGTCTGCGAGGCGGACGCGGCCACGTGCTGCGGCTGGCTAATCACGGACATCTGGGCCAGCGGAGCCAGCGGCTTTGAGAATTCGAACATCGACTGCACTGGAAGCAAAATGGGCTTGCGCTGGCGGCCTTTACCAGCTGCAGACTTTGTGCAGCCGCGTGGCGCCGCGCCGGTCGACGGTGGCTTGTAGAAGTTGAACAGGTCGGGGTAAATGGCGCGCATGCTCAACCTCTCCTTGCTGCGATCGTCGTCGCGCTTTTCCGCCACCTGGAAGGCAGTTTTGTTGCATAAATTTGTGCAAAAATTACGGATAGCTGTAAATACGTATAAATATAAATTTGTACAAAAAATATAGATATAATAGCTGTCAATAGACTCGGCGGACCGCAAAATATGTGCAGAATCCTACAATAATTTGATGAATAAAATCTTGTGATAAATTTCGTAATTAATTATTCCATAGGAAAACCGAAATATAATGATGGAAAAACTGTATAATTTTTGGTTCATTATTCAAATGGGTCATGGGCTTTATTCAATGTTAAAAAGGGCCCGGGTATTTGACATCTGATACAGTACATCGCCTGAATTCGAGCAAATTCCCAGGATTGGGGTGTCAATGCGAATAGTAAATACAAAAGTTTTTGCTGCCTGAAAGCGGGGAGCGGCTTTCTGTGTGTCTGTACCTTCATGAGCTGCGCGGAAAGGGCGAGCATGTCTTCCATCAGCTCAAACGTGTCTCTGTCCATAGCGGCCGCAGACTTCAGTATTACATCGCACCTGGAAAAAATATTCATATGCTATGAAACTCCGCGATGTGAAAACGTAACGATAAAAGACCTATCGACAATTTTATAAACATTCAACCGTGTGGTACTCACCTCTGCTGTTTCTCACTGGTGTCATTGTTTTTGGACCGTGCCCCCTTGGGTTTGGCGACGACGATATGCGATTTCAGTCCAATAATCAGCCACAAACATTGCTCAGGAAATGCCACTATTAGCTCACAAATGATCATCTGTATGGTGTCACAAAATGAAGAACTAACGGAAAAGTTTGGGTCCAAAACTCCGCCCACCTTGAGAAGATTGAACACATCCTTGTCAGGATGGCAGATCCTCGATGTGAGTTGCGAAAAGGCGGAGTAAAAATGCGACTTCGGCAAACTGTCGAAGGCTTCCTTCATGCGCGCATTTGGCGTGTCAATCGAATTTACCTAAAATTTTGATACAAATGTAACGGTTTGAATTTGCTCAACAAGCTGACCGCTGATAATTATTGCTGAAAATTTTGGGTTATGCAATCAAAAAAGCAAATTTTGAAACGAATGTTAACCAATCCTGCATCTACATAAATTTGTGTAAACATGTGAAAAATTCAACACATTGTTTCAAAATTCCGGCAACGCCGCAGGAAAAAAAATGACTTGTCACTTGACGAGACAAGTTAATCTTCCACCACACCTAGAATGCTAAACTTGTCACTCAAAAGTCAAAACCACCCCTCAACCCTCACCTTAGCCACCTGCTGTTCAATCCTAGCACCCGACTTTCTCGACTTGCCCTTGGCCGGCTGCGCGGCCGCTTCCTGCGTCTCGTGCACGTGCGCCGTGTGGTCGAGCCACAGAGTGAGCAGTCGCGGGATGGCGTGCTGCTGCAGGTGCGCGCCCGCGTCGCCGCCGGCGGAGGAGAGGGTCTCCGTGTAGGCTTTCATTAGGTGCAGCACCTCGCCCGTGTTCAGGTGCTCCTGGGGGGTTTGATTTTTGGTCGGAAGTGGAGATTTTTTAACGGCAATAAAAAATTTGTACATATTTGTCGGTACTTTTCAAAAATTGTAGACATTTTCACCGAGACAGACAATAATTTAAGTGTGGACACTTATTTCAAAAAAGCAGTGAAGTGCGTCAACCGCCAATAACGAAATAATTTCAAAATGCAAAATACAACGTAGGTATGATAACCCCGGAAAACCCACCTTTTTCCCGGTGAAATAGGTATCCAAAAATACCGCATACTTATAGTGCAACATCTGGCAGTTCGTCAGTTGCTTGAACACATCGCGGAATTTATTGTACAAATCCAAAATGTCTTTTGGCTCGGACAGGGACGCCTTCTCTAAGTAATCGACCTGGGGCAGTCCCAGACCCTGTAAAATGCCCTGTGCAATGTCAAATGTCATGCAAAGTGTCAAAAGTCATGTAAAATGCGCTGCAAAATGGAAAATTTGCAGGGCATTTTACATGACTTTTGACACTTTGCATAACATTTGACATTGCACAGGGCATTTTACAGGGTCTGAGACTGGCACCTGCAGCGCGCACAAATTCAACAGAGCGACGCGATTTTCGGCAGTGGCGGCTTTTGCCCTGGCGCCCAAAGTGTTCAAAGAGCCCAGCGCCTGCTGGATGCACGTGGTAGCCTCTTGCTGCTCACCCTGAAAATTAGAGAGTAATAAGACAGGTTGGAAAACCGTTGTACAAGGAAGCGGCAATACACCAAAAAAAATTTGCTTTATCTTTATCTATCTAAAAATTTGCTAGGACGCTTTATCAGCGGCGGAAAATCGTTGGAAATAAGCCAATATTGGTTTGCAACGCTTCATGCGATGAAAAACATGCTTCAGAACTAAACCAATGCGAAAGACATCAGTTAGAAAGCCTTCCTCCTCCAAGCCACATAAAAAATGATAACCGACCTTAGCCCAATTGTACTTTGCTTCTTCTAGTGCCAAATCCAGACTCACGCCACCGCTGGCATCGCGTTCTTCCCGCGCCTGCACCAAAAAACCCCAACAGCTCTGGAGGTGACCTGAGAGCAGATGCAATTCATGGTAATATAAACGACTAGAGATAGCACTTGATGACGTTTTTAAAATTCGTTTTTTTTCAAAAAGGTGTCAATCAGATTTTTAAAATCAAACGACAATTTTTAGCAGCAATTCATTAGGTAATTAGCAACATTTTTTACACGCAGGCGTTTCACATACACATCAACAATAATTTCTTCATTCGTTGCGTCCTATTTTCAGTCTCAAACCAGCTAAAGTTTAAAAAAAGTTTTTAAAATCAAAAAGTTTAAATAAACGACCAGCATTCCTAGCGATCCTGGCGCTGTCCACCCAGTACTGGTGGGTGATCCTCTGGATGGCGGCGGCCCGCTGCGGCGAGTCGGCCGGCAGAGCGGACAGCACCTGGCGACGGCACTCCAGCAACGGCTGCACCGATGTTGACGTAGACTGCGCAAGGGAGAGCCGAGTTTTTCGGGGTTCGTCAATTTGGGCTTATGGCATTATTTGGAAGACATGGGACCCGTTATGGAAATAGGCACGTAGTTCGAATTTCGAAATAGGAAAAGTTCGAAAACCTTCAGATACGTTGGGACTAGGGGTGGCCAGAGCTTTTTTTTTTAGACGCCGCTTTTTTAATATAAAAGCGGAGCCGTTGAAAAAAAACACGCTTTTCCATCCCTAGCTGAGACTATGCAACACAGACCTGCACAGCGGCCCTCCTGGCTTCCCACTGGAGCATGATGCCGTTGAATGCGTCCACGTTCCAGCTGGAGACCGACTTGCTTTTGAAGCGGCCGCTCTGACCCACACCATCTTCGGGGCCGAGCAACAAACTGGATACCTGGTAAAATCGGTTGTTGGTGGACTCAGGGGGAATTGAAGTGTTTACCATACCGCTAATTAAGCTTTTGGAAAGATATGATTTGTGTACTTGGTTTGTATACTTCCTCACAATCTTATTGTTTACTTGAAAAGTTTCAATAAAGAACTGACGCATATTATTCACGCATACCTGTTGGACTTCTGCCAAAGCGTGTAGTCGTTTCACAATTCCGTAAGCCCTCTCATAAGCTGTGGATGTTGTGTCCAGTGTACATGCAATTAGAGCAGGCGCGCATGCAGTCTTGGCTTCCGCGAGACATTTCTCAAACGAATCATGCAGCTGAATTTGCGGAGAGTGAGTATATATTAACCATGAGAGTCGTGGAATTGTAGAGGGTCGTTTTTTAACAGTGAATGAATTCTGAAAGGACGGAAAGAATTTCCACATACCAAATCGAAAGATCAGAATTATTCACACGAAATGTTACACACAAAATTTACCAATAAATAGTAGCGTTGAATGAAAACTCTGACTTCGTTATTCAGACTCAAAAAGGTATTCAAATCTCACTATTACATGTGTGATATATACTCAAAACAAACCTCGCCAGCACTTTCACCACCGCCGTTCTCTCCTAGGCTCTTCAAGCTGAGTACCAAGCGGGCAAAATTAATTGTGAAACTATGCCTCGCCTGATCGATTGAATTGCCGCCACCGCCGGCGAGAATAACTGAAGTGTCGAGACTTTCGCGGGTATTTTCCGGGTCCGCCAGTTTCACACTTGAGTTGTGTAATTTCTGGCGGTTCTGCATAGCTTCCTGCGTTGTTGGAAAACTTGAAAAACCATTTCCAATCGAACTACTAAAGTTATAAATCGATCTAACTACAATAAAACTGTCGCCTCAAAAAGTATACAAAAAAAATTTACCTCGCGATTGAGCAACGCAGCCAAGCCATTCCAATCCCTAAGCTTCAGTGTGGTTTCCACCTGCACGTCGCGCAGGTTTGCCATTAACGCGGGGTCGGCACACTGGTCGCCGCTGTGAAAGAGAATATAAATGTGAGGGTTCGAATGTGATTAGACACGATTATATCTACGGGTGCTTTTTTGTTAGTTCCCTATCGGTTGAGTTGACAAACATGTCTGCTCTACAAAAAAGGGCGTGGTTTGAAAAAGCTCATGTTTTGATATACTCCGCGGACCGCATGCTATGAATTTTTCAAAACGAAACGCTCCATCATGACGACATCATTAATAAAATAAATTTTTTTCCAAAAAAAAAGAAAAAATGATTTCAGAACAGAAACATAATTTGGTTGTACTCGACTCCGCCTTTTTCTTTTTTAAATATTTCTTTGTGAAAGTGCGGGCATCAAGCATCGCGTTCGTGCGTAAGCCATAAGCATGCGCGGATGCATACTGCGCTGTCCACGGAGTATAGTAAAGTCTGAACAACAAGGCAATGGAACAAACAAGTTAGCGAGCACTCCATTCACGTAGTTGCCGGCCACGTGGGGCTGGTTGACTTTGAGCAAGCACTTGGCCAGCTGCACGTGCGCCCCGGCGCCGTCTCGCGGCAAGTCGCCCGTTTGCGTGCCGCCGCCCGCCAATTTCTGAGTTCACATTTCGCTGGTTGCCATTTTCTCGGATATTCCATTGCCGATAATCCATATGCCATATCCAGAGTGTATAAATACACGCAAAAACGCAAATGTCAGGGAAATTGAAAATTTTTAAGGGCAACTTAGGCCCGCACACCAGGCTGCACTGTGAAGGGCAGTGTGTTTGAGCGTGAAATGTGCAAATTTGGAAATGTCTGGACATATCTTGGAAAAAAGCAAGCGTTTCTAAAGCACCTTTTGTAAAAGCGGTAACGTTGAAAAAAAGCTTTTTCCGTCCCTATGCCAGGGCCCGCAAATTTTCTTGTTTAAGCGGTAACAGTCACCTAGTGCAGCGATAAATAAATTGCAAACCTGGTGCAGCGGCAGCGCGTCCGCATAATTTCCAAGCGCCTCGAGCGCGGCGATCCTTTCCTGCAGCGCGGGCGGCCGCAGGCGGCGGATGCAGCACAAGCTACCAGCCACGCCGTCAGCCTCCTCCAGCTGCACGTAGAGCCGTTGCATGGCGGCAAAGGCGCTCGCGTCTGCGGCGGTTGACGTCTGCACACTTGTTTCATGGTGGTATGATGACACCGTGCAGTACTTATTCTCCCTAATATACATGAGTGTCGGGTTTACATGACTAGCGGGTTTACATGACTAGTGAGCCTACTCCGACATGACGATACTTCGACAAATTGATAAAAAAATTATATTAATTAATCAAACAGCATTACCACAAATGTATCAAAAAGGTCACAACTGGACGTCACTCTACAGATATGCAAATCCGGTTTTGCACATAAATACTGTCTACACAACAGCTTGTCAAACTAGGGTTGGCCGATGTTTTTTTTAATACGTTTTTTATTTAAAAAAACGTTGTTGTTTTTTTAAAAACATGACGTCCGAAATGTTTTTTTTTTAAAAAAAACATCGACCGAAATTTTTAGTACTAAGCACTAGGTATTTTGCAAAATTTTTGCGCGCAAGCGCGCAATTTCACACACAAATTGACATTGGTGGTTGTTTTAATTGGTTTTGTGGCATTTTTAGTATCAAAGTATCCATTTCTATGTGCTACCATGGGTTAATAAGCCGTCATATGTTGCTGTAGTATATAATATTGAGGTAATGTGCTTCCATGTACCTCCACAGTGTGTAACTTCACTCCCAAAGTAACAACCTCGTTTTATAACCTTGTTTGATCACTATTCCGTGCCAAACTTTACCTGAAGTCACGAACATTCGACTATAAGGCGATATACGAACGATATGTCGACGAAAAATGGATATTTTTGACACAAATCACCACTTATAATGCTATCCCATGGCTCCACAGACATTATATGGTCATATATAACATCACAAAGTATTGCCACTGTCTGATATACCTATATATGTTGACACAAGGTCATATCTGGGAGCTTTTAAAAAAAACGTTGTTTTTTAAAAAAAACGTTGTTTTTTTTTTAAAAAACATCGAGTTAAAAAAAAACGTTTTTTTCCAACCCTATGTCAAACAACCAAAAATACCACCCAATGAACCTGGAGTGTCACTCAGCGCGCCCTCCATGTACATGAGCGCCCTGGCGTGCGAACCAGTTCTCTCTGCGGCGAGCGCCGCTAATCCTTGTCGCTCATTTTGGGTGCCACTCCCTTTGGGCCACTTCCACTCATTCACCTGCTTTAAAAGTGCATTTACTGAGCTCACTGCACGGCTACCCTTGTCGACACCTGTGTAAATGGAATATAGGTAAGTATAGGGTGGCCCACGTCAGGCGCACGGTTTCAATTGGCTCCCAACACGTCAATTTTGAATGAAAACTGCTCAAATTTGGTATGGAGGTAGATAAATGTACCCCATTTGTTGTGTTAAGTGCACGGTTCCACATCACGAAAATTCATGTCGGAAAATGAAGCAAAGTTCAATACGTGTTTGAGCGTGGCGCATGTCAGGCAATCGTCTACCAAAGCACCAATTATTCAGAAAAATAGTGCAATTTGGCATGACAGTAGATAAATGTACCCTATTTAGTATGTTAAGCACACACATAAATATCACTCAATTTTCACATTTATCACATCGTATGCAAAACAACGTCACTCCACAGGACCATCTACAATGGGACACATTCAAAAACGTAAATATGAAACCCTTTCACGTTCTGACACAAAATCTTGCTATATGAAACCGTGCACTTAACACAACAAATGGGGTACATTTATTTACCCCCATACCAAATTCGAGCGGTTTTCATTCAAAATTGATGTGTTGGGGGCCAATCAAAACCGTGCGCCTGACGTGGGCCACCCGGTAAATATATTGGGTATCAGGCGTTAGGTAGATTTTGGACCCCTGATCGACTAGATGAATAGGATAGCTGGAGGGCCTCCGAGGGGACTGATGATCGAAACAGCTTTTGTGGGGTATTAGTGCATGTTTGTACAGACATTTTTTACACTTTTCCGCATTCTACACCTCGAAAAAGACTATATATTGAACCCCCTCTAGAAATTTTTTCCAGTCACCTATCCCTCCGGAGGAGCAATTTACATACAAGGTCCCACAATACAAAAATTAATTAATTTTCACATTTAAGACGACACCTCACCGGAATTGCTGTTCAAATTGCTCCACACTGTAGCCAAATCGATGAATCTAAAAATCGTCTGCGCAGCCATGTGATGATAAGCGGCAGATTCAGGCGATTTTCTAGCGACACACTCATCTCTATTCGGCGCGGCATCGTTATGCGCACAGCATAATTCGAGCACGTGTTTGGTCTCGCATTGGATATTGTCGCAGGCGCTTTTCTGCCCCTCCAAAAATACCTGTAAGTTGCAGACAAACATTTCAAACTCAAAGATAAATAAAAACGGGACGCAAAGTACTATAGAAAACTATTAATAATTGTACCAACGCAAATTTTCCCTAGATGACGAAAAAGCAGTCAGGAGTTGACGGCTGAACAAAACGGGGCAGGCCTGATACGCACATCTGCCCGTTACGCACATTTGCCCGTTTTTTTCACTTGACACTTTTTCAAGTGATTTTCAGATATGAGTAAAGTGAAAAAAAGTTGCGCAATGACATTAGTGAACTTTTTTCACTTCACTCATATCTGAAAATCACTTGAAAATGTGTCAAGTGAAAAAAACAGTGAAAAATAGCCATTTTTCACTGTTTTTCACTTGACACATCTTCAAGTGATTTTCAGATATGAGTGAAGTGAAAAAAGTTCACTAATGTCATTGCGCAGCGTTTTTCACTTCACTCATATGTGAGAATCACTTGGAAAAGTGTCAAGTGAAAAAAACGGACAAATGTGCGTATCAGTGCACTCCCAACAAAACGTGTAAAATCGGGGTATGGAACCGCTAAATTGGGCCTAACCATGAGAAGGTGGTAAAACCATTTAAAAATAAGCTAAGGAAGGATAACGGTAAAAATGTAACGCATAATTATCTGGCACCAATTGAAATAATTCCCTCTGACAAATCTGTACGCATTGTGTAAAAATAGCAAATCACACCTGGAGCAACACGTGGGGCAGCAGATAGTGAGCAAACCCGCTGTCAGCCACCACTGCGTCCTCGGCCGAACGGAACAGCGCCAAAGCGTCCGCGTTTTGTAGCTGTGATGAATTTTAAATTGATGGCTTTCAGGCAGCCGGATTTAATTACTCTGAGATTTTATTCTCATTAAATGAAGTTTTCATTGGCAGCTTAACGTGGATAAACGTTGTTTTTTTTATAAATGTAATTGAGGCGTCTAATTCTAAAAGTCGACAAGTCCACAAAATGCGATTTTGAGTAAATCGCATTTTAAGTTTCAAACCCAATTCCAGGCCCTAGGTGCGTGTCCAATTTGGCTCTCTCATGCTTTCCATTAAGTTCCAGATGTTGACAATAGAGTGTCTAATTTTCAGCCCCTAATCTCAACCTATATGTAAAAATGAGGTGTCCATAAAATTCCATTCGGTCAGAGCAAAACTGTTTTGGGGAAGGAAATGGACTTGTCGCCTGCTTGCACGCGAGAATATTTTTGTTCCCGCCCGCGTTATGGGAAGTTTATGCACTTGTCGATCTTTAGAAATCGGTGCCCATGATGGACTTATCACATTTCTTGCGTTTTTCCCACACAAAAGGATGCGGAGAATGGACTTGTCGACTTCTTGCCCAAATTTTTTGCATTTTTCCCCAAAAATGTCAAATTTGGCACTATGCCATATGGGCATGTGAGGTCAAAAAATTTATGGAAAATGATAAAAAATGTGCGGAAGTAGCCCCGGATGACGTTTCCGGGCCTAACTCGAAATTTTCATATTTTGGACTTGTCGACTTTTAGAATGGGACGCCTCAATTTCAGATATAATAGTGATGGCTAAAACACGCCAGCTAAAATTACACCACGCAATTCAAACAGCTGGAAGGAAACAGACCTCAGTATACGCAGAACAGTAAAACGTGGACAGCCAGCCGCCGTACGATTTGACACCCTCGTGCACGATCAACGGCCGCGGCATTTTCTTGTAGTCAGTTTGATTCGAATCAGACTACAAAGGCGACGCCGCACCATAAATTTGCGATGCTATGCAATAATTCAATATGCACATGACTTACACAGACGTATTCCGTAGTTAACATTGGTTTCAGATGGGCCTGCTCGTTGGCGCCGAGCGAATTCCAAATTAGATTCAAACGGGAACCAGACTTGTCGATGGCCTTGCCGCGCTCCTCCGGCTTCACGTCCGGCATGAAACACCTGCGAGATTTCATTGAGCAAAATTGATATCCCCATAATCAATTGAAAAACATGGCAAATTACTCTTAAAACAGTGCCGCCCACTTGAAACAACACTAAATCTAACTGGAGTGAAAAAAAATAAAATATCGTTTGGTTTTGTAATTGGTAAATTACGCATAGAGTACTAAACAGGGCGGGAAACATTGTGGTATAAACTTTCAACCATAGGACCTACACCGAGCCCCGAGAGGACTGAGAGCTGGCGCGCCAGGGTGCCACTCCCAGACACAGTAAAATGCCAAATGTCATGCAAAGTGTCATGTAAAATAGCAACTAAGTTTGCCATGTTACATGATTTTTAACACTTTGCATGCCATTTGACATTTTACAGAGTTCGCTTGCAAGTTCGCCCAAGTAGGGTGTCCAAAATCAACAAAATCACAGGCACCTGAGCAGCTGTTGGGCGCTGTAGCTGGCGCAGTCGTGGTCGTGCACGTCGGTGGCGCTGGCGAGCACCCTGCACAGCCGCGTGAACAGGTGCACCGCGAACAACTGGTTGCACCCCCCAGCCCCGTGCCGCTCGCAGAACTCGGCGAACACCTGCGAAGTTGGTCGTGGGAAATGAGGTATACTTATTGGCCGCCCACACACTGGTTGACAAAAGTGTGTCAACTGGTCCTCAGATTTCGGTTTCACGTCTCGTAGAGCGATTTTTCAATGGATTTATGTGCCGCATGCCGTAATATTTATTTTTCAACATTGTCGCATGTCATTTGAAGCGACATGAACCCAAAATTTGAGTTGACATTGCGGGCGGGCCGCCATTAAAACAAAGTTGGTGCATGACACTTCGAAACTGCCATAAACTTCCAAGAAAGATATTTCACCAACCGGCGCCATTTCCGCGCCACTTTTTGCCAAGAAATTCTCGCCCAAAACTTCGTTCTCGTTCGAAGTAGAAGTTGCACGATTGTTCAGCTGCAGCGCCACGCGGCCAGGGTCGATAGCACCGAGCCTGTAGTACAGCGGATTAGTAGTTCAAAGTAGAAACTAAAAAAGCCTGTTCTCGAGAATGGTGATGCAATGGCCCTGAGAATGCCAATTTCAGCACGATTTCATGTGCATTCGGAATCGGCTGTTCAAAGAGTTACAGGTTACATGTTTACAGATCACACAATCAGGCAGTTTAGTAATGTTTACAGGCAGAATCACACAAAAAATCCATTCCTTTTTGATGGAGGAACAATTCGCTGGTTGCACACTTAAACACATTCAAACCAACCAACCACGCAAAGCACTCGACAGCCAAATTGACTAATCCAGGCCGATCGGCGCAATGACGAATCGAATTGACGAGCACCGAGAGCAAATCGACTATGAGCGCGTGAGTGTGGCCACCGTCGCTGGGCGCGGCCAGGGTGCACACCTGCGTGCATGATATGATATCAGAACGATATTTACCGTGTCATATGACTGCGGTAAAAAACGGTAGAATTTTCAGGGGACAACTGTAATTAAACTTGTCACTTGACAGAATGGGAGTCAGGGGTAGGCTAGATTTTGACCGTCCAGGGGGTTAGATAGATAGCAAATCGCTCCTCCGGAGGGAGATGTAGATAGCTGACAAAATTTGGAAAGGGGGGGGTTGTGGGAGGTATGAACATAAGTGATTTGGGTATAATTTCTCAAAAATCGCTTCAGATAGGAAGATAGCTGGCCGATTTGGGGGGGGGGGGTTCACAGGTTAGTAGCCAGAAAATTTTGCCTCCAGAATAGATGAGCGACCTGAGCGGCCTCCGGAATAAATAGATAGCTGGGCGGTTTGGGGGGTTACCCCACCCCAAGAAAAACAGCCAAGAACAACGTACAGCCAGCGCAACTCACGTCAGCCGACTTGATCCTGAGCAACTTGGCCAACTTTCTCAAGCTCAATTCCTTCAAATCGGTGCTATCCTTAGCCAATAGCTTAATGCAAGCCGTCAATTGCAACTCCAATTCATTTTGCCCGCCCTTGCCCGCCCTCCGCTCATTTGCCCGCATAAATGTGAACACTCGCTTGAGTTCGGGCAGCCCGTCCATGACGCACACGAGCGAATCCCAGTCTGGGCAGCGGGATAAAGCGTTCGATTGCTCGACGAACACGTAGTGAAGGACCTGCGTCGTGGTAGACTTGAAAAGTTTTTCTCAAGATTTAATGTCAAGGTCCACATAATGTCAAATAGGGCCAAACACGCTAGTTGACATCATAAATCAGTGTCAACTCAATGTCAACTAAATAACAAAAAAAAAATTTTAGCATCACACTTGCAGAAACAGTTAAAATTAAATATCATGATGTAAAATAAACTATGCTCTATCAGATAGTAAAGTTGAAATTGTCATGAATTTTCACCGGCTGCTTTTTACTCAACCAAATTCCACTATGGCAAACTGCCAAGTTTTACCGATCTCACACCTACTCGTTGGATGAGCGACAAAGTAAGGCAACGGAAAAGCGACTACCGATTGAATTCGCAACGACCAATGGTGAATTCACCGAAGTGAATATCACAGGTGTACGCTATGTCAATTAAGTTAGCTTTTTAGCGAATAGCGTTTTTATCAACACACTAGCAATTAGTTGAATGTCTAATTTACACCAAGGGGTCCGAAGTTTTTTTAGAAGAGATTTTATTTTTAGGCGATTTTTAGACTCAGAATTCACACATTCATATAGAACACAGGGAACACACTGAGAACGAGTTTCTAACCAGCGGCACAAAACCTTCAAAAACACTCCAAGAAATAAACCGAAGCAATTTCGACTGAATCGACCCCTACTCTAAATTACGGTACGCTTTTATACGCAACAACATAAGCCAAGTCCAGACAACACTTCCACATACCACGAGAAGCATGCTTACAAACGATTTAACGGACACACGGAATTTTAAAATGGGCATACCTAAAATTATTCACGGCGTCAGTTTACAGGATATGTCGATCAAAGTACACAAAAACACAAAGAATTCACGCGCAAAAACGGATGGGAACGGGAACGAGTACGAAAATAGAAAGTGAACGAATGCGAGAGAAATAAAAAGAACAGGAAAAACACAAGAGATACTGTAAAAACTTGTTTTAGCGCGAAAAAAAATGGTGGGCGATTCAAAAATTACTCAGCGAACTCTACCGAAAATCCAAAACCACCTCCACGAACGGGGAAACACACAGCAATAAGCGAAACAAATAAGCACGCAAACAATAATCCCATCAGCAAAAAGAGCGTATAGTAAACGAAGATAACATTGATATCCAGCGCATAAGACGCACACATATTATTAATGCACAACGAAAAAATGTCGTAAGTGGGATAATCCATGATGAGATTAGGATACCGGTAAGGCGAATGAATTTAACTTTCACACTGACTGTCAAGGAAAAAATGAATTACGGTACCATTTTAAAGACGCTTAGCGGAAATTCCACCAGAGTGATAAAATACGCACTCAAATCAGATCACCTTTACACTTATCAAAATATTCAGGGAAAAAACAGGAAAAACAAGCGGCTTATTATTTCATCTCTTTGTATAATAAAGATCAACCACGAAATTTGCATAAATTCCTAAATATCCAAATGTCAAGTTATCAGTTTTCTAGGGGAAAAGGAAATACTAAAAAAAAACGATCAATCTAGGATTAGGTAGATAAAAAATAGCGAAGTTGCAAAAGTGGAAATCACATAAAAATTAATCATACTCGAGTTTTACCTATTCCCTACCAAACCTAAAGTTAAAATGAATGTGAAATCGGTATAACACTTAATAAAAATACGAACGCAAATGATTGGCAACTGGAAAGCTGATAAATTTCAATCTTTTTAGCTCAAATGCATGTTTAAATTGCATAACTTTTTTAGAAGTTCGAAACTGAACAACCTCTAAGTGAATCCACTGCCACATGCCGAAACGCAACAGCCATTAACTACCGAAGACACTTATCTCCAGAAAATGACCACTCTCGCTGCTACACCACTCATTCTGCTACCAGAATATTAATTAGTTAGCCACGGCTTTTTGATCCCATACAAACTGTGCAAAAACCACACCCCGAAAATACCGAACTGCTCAATTCAATCAAAAATAAGTACACTTGTCACTGTATGGGTGCTTGTTTCGATGAGATCGGCGGACTGGGCTGTTCTCACAACAAGCCAAGGGAGTAGGCATTTAGACATGAGATCATGCCTGTCGAGTTAAACTCGATTCTTTTAATTACCTCTCATTTTCAACACCAATCATCACCGCACCTCTATAATCAGTGTACTTTTGTAAAATCGCTTTTAAATTAACTTTAGTTTCTTAATTCGGAAATGCAGAAATGCACAGTACATACTAGATCAATAGCCACGGCCCTCACTTTAAAAAAATGCAGCGAAAGTTAGTCAAAATTCAACCTATGTGTCCTCAGCCATCACTGACCATTCACGCACTACGTCATGTAACCGCAGCGTCACTCTGTTTACTTAGAAAAAATAAGTGAAACTTTGTTATGCAATCTAAACTGCTAGTAAAAATTAGAAAAAATACTTTTTAATCATCCTGTCACAAATAGAATTGTTGCCACCTCACTTGTCTCACTTTCTCTAAAAAACTACCTAATTAAATAAAAAATATTCTAAACAAGAAAAACAACTATTTACATCACAGCGTCAACTTTGTGTCAGATCCTCAATACCTCCAATCCTTTCCTTGGCCAAAAGGACACATAACACAATGGGGCACCGGAAAAACGGAAATGCACGTTGCCACGTTGCCAATGTAGCGCAGCGACGTAGCCAAAAACGTCAACGCCACGTTCGCCCACCGAATCGCCCAAAACCAACGTCGAAGTAGAAACTGAAATGTTTTAATTATTGTAAGCTCGGAAGTGTAAACAACCCTCTACATAAATTCATTAGGTGAACTGCACATACATTTACGTTTAACATTTTTGAAATTTTACAATTTTTGGACACCCACTTTTGCTCACAAACTCCACCAGCCATACATTTTACCTCCCGGCTAAAATCGAAACACAGCACTAATTAAGAACTAATTAAACCAACTTTAAATTTATCAACAAAAATTACGCACTTTTCCACACTTTGTTGAGAACACAAAAAAAACTTTTGAACCGGTAAAACTCAATGAAAATTCAATTTTCAATTCAACAAAAGCTCAATTCTACTGGTAAAACGTTCGCTCAACAAAAACGCCCAAAAAAAACAAAAACAAAACAAAAAAAATTCCTGTACACCTAAAAATTACCATTACTCCGCTTCCATCTCCTCCTCTGGCTCCAAACCTGCCAAAGTCGGAGTCACTGGCGGGGGCGGACTCTGTTCCTCTTGCGGTGGCGGCGGTGAGGCACCAACTACAACAACCCGAACAGGTTGCTGCGGCGGCTGTGCGACCACTTCCTCAGGCTGCTCCTGTTCCTGTTCATCTTCTTGCATGGGCTCAACTTCATTGGCCTCTTCCTGGATGGCGTCCATTTCTCTGAGCACCTGTCTGTCTGGATTCATGGACTGTTGCTGTCGCTCTGCGTCCAATTCGGTGTTCAACTCGCCTGCCATTTGAATCAACTCATCCAATTTCTCTCCAATGATTGCATTGTTGGCCTCTTCAGTTTCTGGCTCTGGTTCTTGCCGTTGGCCTTCCAACTCCTCTGGTTCCAACTGTTGGGCACTTTGTTCACTCTGCTCTTGTTCCACCTCCATCACTTCCACCTCCGGGTGCGGTTTCTGTTTATGTGCTGGCACGGGCGGCGCGCGTTCCGACTCCGAAGCCGAATCGGTTTCACTCGAACCCGACGAAGAACTAGAGGAAGAGGAAGAACTCGACGAGGGAGAACGACGGCGACCACGATAGCGACGCCGAGACCGAGAACAACCCGCCTTTTCCTCCGCGCGTGACTGCACTTTCTCTGGCTCCTCCTCTTTCTCTTCTGGCGGCAACATTTGCACGTCTGGGGAATCGGGAGCGGCGACGTCAGCGTCTGGCTGAGGGGACGCTCGCTGTTCGCTCACATCCACCTCCTGGACTCCTTCCGGCTGTGGAACCTCATTTTCTTCTTCTTGCACCGGCGGAGCGGGTTCTTGCAGATCGACCGGGGCACTTCTCCAGTGATTCAAAAACCTAGCCAACGGGTCACACTCCCACAATCGCCGCTCGTGGTACGCAAAAACGCGTCCCTTTCCTAATTCCACCGCCACAAAACGCCAGAAAAACTCAGAGTGCAGCACGGTAGCGGCGTTCATGATCACGACTCTGGCCGTTTTGGCTCGAGACGTGGCCACGTTGCACCGCTCCGGCATCGCCAAAAAGCCAATTCTGTCCATCACATCGCGCTCGCACTGCGACGGATGTCCAGTAGCGTCCACTCGCGGCACGCTGCCCCTCACACATGACACAATCACCACGTGCGCTTCACGAGCTTGCGCTCGGTCAGCAGTGATGACTTTTTTCCGCCAAAACGCTGGGGTCACCAAATAATCGGGGAACCCCTCACCCCCTAACAACTGCGCCCACCTCAATCGCACCAATTCGTCAATTACTTTTCTCTCCTGCGCTGAATAGAAACACACAACCAGCAGTGAATCGGCGCTTTCTAAATTACTCCACGGAACGACATTCTCGCCCTCGCTGTTCAGCGCCAAAATGACAAACTGCTGCACAACGCGCACCACAATGTCCACTTCCGCTAAATTCTTAACAGACACGCCCTCGCTCATTTCGAAACCCATGTGATCGATCACGGAAGACAAAGGCACCTGATCGGCACCGCAAGCCATGAGCGGCAAAGTATCTCGCCACTGACTGTATTCGTGGAACGCGCGCAATTGGCCATCGTACCCAGCGACAGAATTCGCTTGAATCAGAGCGTCGTGGCCGCGGAAAACAGTCTCGAGCTTCAAAATTGGACACAGCACACCTTCCACCAACCTGTTGATCAGCGATGGATCAGGTTTCAGGATCGGAGCGATCCATGAATGCGGCCTGACCATTCGGGTCAACTGCTTGCTATCGCCAAACAAAAGCACCAAGCCATTGTGGGGGAGTCGAGCGTTTGAAACAGCGCCAAAAATGGCAGTTTCATCCGCCAAAGACGCCTCGTCCACAAACACCGCGGCATATTTCAACACTTGCAGTCGCTTGTCGCGCGATGAATCCAAAGTCACATGAACTTGACCAGGCTGCAGCACATTCAACACCACCTTATGCAACCTAGTAGCCACCCTAACAAGGCGTCGCATTTCGCGCTTGTAAATTTTGCCCCACGTCTGGTTGTCATCGACGAAGCCAGCCGCGCCCCCCCACGCCTGCACGCCTTCCTCTTGACCATCGTCCAGTGGCACCAAATCATCCTCGTCGTCTTCGTCGATGGACAAACGAACCAAAGGCAACTGCGACCGAATGGCTTCGAAAATGTCGGCGGGATGCTGATTGTTCGCGATGATCTCGTTCAAAGTGTCACAAATATGGCGTTGAGCGGTAAAGCGTTCATAAGCAGTTAGCCAGTGGTCATTCAATCGAATCACATGCATGGGCATATTTTGCGCGATCAAATTCAGCAGCGGCAATTGCTGGAGCGTCATATCGACGTAACGATCGTCAACTTCCAACAATGGACTCAGCACGCGAATCGCGAAAGCAGCGCGCACCTGACAAAAACGCGCATAGCCAGGTGTTTCGAAATTCGGTTTGTTTTCCATCGCAGTCCACGTCTCCCTATTGCGCAGCAAAACTTCCACGACCCTTTCCAAAGTAGGCAGACCGATGTCCGCTAAACTTTGCAACGATCGTCTAGCAGACTCATCAGCGGCCGAATTCACACTGCAAGTAATCATTGTAGAGTGGTAAAGCGCATTTTGGTTTGCATCAGAGGGCAATTCCCTCTTCAGCGGGTTCGGCGGGCCATTTTTCTCAGTAAACTTAAACGCAACCGCGTATGCACACTGACTTTGCACAGTCGTTTTACCGGAACCGAACGGTGAATCACACATCAACAACAGCGGAGCAGTTTTTCGCACAGATTTGATAACTGACGCAATCACACGCCCCTGCCCCTCCTGCGGCCGAAAATCACCCTGGTGCGCTTGCAATAAATCTTCGCATGTGCCTCTGCGCACCTCAGCATACAACCCGTCAGACTCAATTTTTTCGAGCGTTCGCTGCCAATTAGTTTCAACTTGGGTCAGCTGTTTGTGCATCACTACCGCCATTTTGACCTGGTCTTCCACAGCGAGCATTCCGGTATCACTCTCAGTTGGCCGGTAGCCACTAGGCCCCATTATGCACAACCGTTCCAAAATTTCCATGCGTCCATTATAGCTAGGCGACAAAGCGGAACCACGCACCATGTAATCGCAATTGGGCATCAAATGCGGCGACAGCGCCTGCGGCACCAACACATCCGGCTTGGCGACCAACTGCACCGCATCGGCAGTGATGTCAGCGCTGACCGTGCGTAAACTTATTTGCGGGCGGCCAGTCAAAGCACGCTCTTCCCCCCGGGGATCAGCTTCGACGATTTGTATCGACGACATAGGCGAAGTGAAATTCAACATGTAGCCCTGCGCCTTATTCCTGTGCCACTTGGCCGTGTCGCGCATCGCAGCGGCTGGATTTAAATGCACGCGATCCCACCTAATTATCGCAATTAATCCCCGCGGGCCATTTTGCCAAGTCACCTGCGCACGCACCGCCTTCGCCCTAGTCGCAGTGTATCGCAAATGCGCTTCGTGACACACGTTAGCAGCGGCCAAAAAGATGGAACGAAGCTGCAGCTGAGAGGTAAGGTAATTTCTGTTCATTTCACCCTTCCACTCCATACCAGACTCAATTTCCCGCGCCGAAAAAATACGCACGCCATACGCATGACCCTTAGGCCCCGTTTACACGGATTTTTCGTGACGACAAAAAATTGGTGTCGTCACGGACCTTTTTGCGATGAAAATTGAAAATATCACGCATGTGACAACAAATCGGCCTTGTCGTGGCATGACACAAATCAGCCTCGTTGACGCCGACAAGCAATTTTTTTGTTATCATGTACACCAGATGCTTTTTTCATACTCTGATGTGGCTATGTCATTGATGGGGCCATGTCCACACAATTTTTTGTTTTATTGTGTGATGCATTAATGACATTTAGGTGATGGCACCTGAAGAATGTCGTCACAAGCAAAGCACGTTCACAGCTTGTGACGACGATTTGGAAACGCATTTGACCAATTTGTCGGAAAGTTGTCGGAAAGCCTCGCTACCAAGGCTGATTTACATGATTCCGACAAAATTTTCAATCGTCTTTATCTCAGATATTTCACAACCGATTTCGACATATCAACATTCAAAATGATCGGAACAACCTGTAGATTTCATTTTTGTGGTTGGATTAGTGATGTCTAAATTAGTTATGCCAATTTGACCCGACTTTGTCATACACCATAAAAAACATTTCGGCCATGCCCCCACATAGTTGAAACAAAAAGACTTCATATGCCAAAGAGTTTTTTTGAACATCCTTCTCTGATCAAAAGTTCTAGCAGTTCAAAGTTGCATTTTGCCAGAGTTGTGCAAATACTGGTATTTTTGGGAATCGTAAATGTAAATGTAAATACCTTTTCCAAATAAAAAGTATAAATACTAAAACGTAAGGTATTTTTAAAATACCAAGGAATATGTAAAATAAAATGTAAACATAAAAATTTTACGCACAGTATTTGCCATTGTGCTTCGGAAAATACCATTATTTTCACCTATATATTTATGGGTCAATCGCTCAATCTGCACCACTTTCTGTTATAAGTGTGGCCAAATACAACTATGCTGGTGATTCTGGGGGAGTCCCAGACATTGTAAAATGCCTTGTAAAATGTCAAATGGCATGTAAAGTGTCTAAAGTCATGCAAAATGCCCTGGAAGGTAGCAAATCTTAGCTATTTTGCTGGGCATTTTACATGAGTTTTGACATTTGCATGAAATTTACATTTTACAGGGCATCGTACTCAACCTAGGATTGGCACTAGAGCTTGCATTCGCCCTGCCAGTTTCAAAACATGTGCTACTCACAGTTGTTGCAAGTGCGTCATCGGAATTAGCATTGAAAAAAATGACCGATTTTGAGAAAATATAATTAAATATTATCTCAGAAAATCTCTCAAGAAAAAAATATAATTAAATCTCTCAGGTGATTTTTGAAAATATAATTAAATCTCTGAGAAAATCTCTTTCAGTTCAAAAAAATCTCAGAAAATCTCTCAACTTAAACCAAGTTATAATCATATTTCAAGGTGCTTGAACCATTAAGAGTAGATATTATGCAACATGTGTTGTTGAAGCGTTTCATTCACATTTTCAAATGCTAACAACTTCTACTGACATGACAGCACTCTTATAGAATACACCATGTTCACGTGCCCCACAGAATTTATCAGATGACTTTTGTCACCAAATTTTGGTAACTTTATCTGCAAAGCATGCAGTCCTACATAGTGGTTAAAAACTTTTACTTTAACTCCAAAAATATGTATACTTGAGTACTGACTATATATGTATATATTTGCTCTGAAAAAGTACCAGTACTGCATGTGTGTAGTTTTTGCACCATGAGATGTCAACATAAACCTCTAATGTCCAATTTATGCTTCTTTTCTGGTAATCTCATCCTGTTTGAACCCTACCAGTACTCATGCTTACATACACATTTTCAAAGTACTTGAGTACAGAAAATGTGTTTCAAATAGAACCTGATATTGATTTTTCAAGCCATAGAAGGGAAAACGGGGAGAGAAAACCATTAAAATAGCCAAAGGGAAATAGCCTAAATGGGCATAAAGGTACATAATAGTTAAAAATAGCTGATAATAGGCAAAAAGTACATGAAGTAGTGTATTTGAAGGTGTAAATGTGTTTAAGTTAGGAAATTGGTGATTTTGAGAAAAATTGTGGCAAAAGTTCTCAAAAATACTTACTTTTTAGAGAGATTTTCTCGGGAGATTTTCTCAATCAGAAAAAAATAAAATTAAATCTCTCTGGAAAATTGTGGAAAAAATATAAATCTCAGAAAATCTTATATTTTCTGAGATTTTCTGAGATTTTTTAAATATAAATCTCCCAGAGATTTTTTCAATGCTAATCGGAATTCATCACAAAAAAAATTAAAAACACAAGGCTCCACAAACAGACAAAAAGATTTCTGTGTTCAGCATTCAAACACATTTATGAATATTTATGTACCCAGTATTCCATGTGTAAGTGCAAGCGTGCAGTCACTTTTTTCATACACCGCTTTTCTGTAGGTATACATGTTACGTTTATGCAAAAACGTAAGAATATTGTTGGCTGCAGGTGGTGCGGCCCATTTGAACATGTGCACGTGTGAACGATCACAAGTTTTTTTTAAATGTTTTCCCTAGTACCCAGGTATTTTGGTCAGGAAAACGTAACAAAATGTAATGGTATTTTTGGAAAACGTAAACGTAAATGTAACTATAAATACTTGAATAACCAGGTATTTCGGGTAAACGTAAATACGTTTTTCCAACTCTGCATTTTGCACATAACTGCATGACAAGCAGGGCTTCAGAAGTGCAGGGTGTCAGTGGTTCCCAATGGGGCATGGGTTGGAGGTAGGGCAGGGGTCTCCAATGGGGGTAACTAGGGTTCAAACGGGATTGACTTTTCGGGATCGGGATCGGGATCGGGATTCACTTTTTGAGATTTCGGGATCGGGATCCGGATCGGGATTGGGGTTTCGGGATCAGGATTGGGATCGGGATTGGTATTTTGAGATTTCGGGATCGGGATCGGGATCGGGATTGGCCGGGATTGGGGTCACGGGATCGGGATCGGGATTGGCATTTTTTCGGGATCGGGATTGGGATCTAGGGATAGCGATTTTCGTCACTGTTCTGGCATTCACAGTTGTTCTTAAAGGTCTCAAAACACTGTTGGATGCCAGAAAAGTGACATAAAATGGACGCTGGGGGTTTGCGTTAACATTTATGCCTGCAAAAATGTCATTTTTTCACTTTTTATAATTTCCACCATTTTTTTCCGGGATCGGGATCCCGGACTTGGGAGATTCTCGGGATCGGGATCGGGATTCGAAAGTTTTCGGGATCGGGATTCGTATTTTTGGATTTCGGGATCGGGATCGGGATTGGGGTTTCGGGATCGGGATCGGGATCGGGACTGCTAAATCCCGGAATTTCACGGGATCCGGGATCGGGATCGGGATCCCGTTTGAACCCTAGGGGTAACCCCAATGGGATCTATTGTAACTAGGGTGTCAAAAAAAATTTTTTACGGAAAACGGAAACGGAAAAAAAATTCAGTGGCCGGAAAATGGAACGGAAAACGGAAAAAAATTTGCACTTGGCGGAAAACGGAAACGGAAACGGAAAAAAAATTTTCAGTGGCCGGAAAACGGAAAAAGGGGCCAGAAAAACGGAAACAGAAAAATGGAATTTGCATGGAAATGGAAAAATTTGCTGAAATTTTGCCAAAAAAAAACAATAAAATTCGCTGAAATTTTACTGGAAACGGAATTTTTTTTACATAATTGACAATCTGCATGACTGTTTACCAGTTTGGCTGGAACAGAAAACAGAAAGTTGAGCCAGAACAGGGTAAAATGAGGCGGAAAGCAGAAAATTGAGGCGGAAAATGGAAAAAAGGTGGAAAAACTGGAAATTGAGCCAGAAAACGGAAAAAAGGCGGAAAAACTGAAAATTTAACCGGAAAACGGAGAATGAGCCGGAAAAACGGAAACGGAAAGAAAGGTGGCCGGAAAACGGAACGGAAAACGGAAAAAAAATTTCAGCGGCCGGAAAACGGAACGGAAAACGGAAAAAATTTGCCTGCGGAAAACGGAAACGGAAAACGGAAAACGGAAATTTGACACCCTAATTGTAACTTAATTAAAACACTATGGCCAACTTCACTTGAAGTCATGAATGTTCAGCAAAACCGATATACTGTATTTCCTCGAAATACCCCCTCCCTTCAAAATACCCCCAGGTGTTTTTGAGCTGAGGAAAAAATAAACCCCCTCGAAATACCCCCGTCTGGAATGATGTACATCATGTATTCGATGTACATGATGTAATTATCGACGTGAGTTTGCATCGCTGGTTCACATTTTTTACTCTATGTTGTGTATAGATGTACGTTTATATGTCCCTATATATCCTATTTGGACACGTTTATTACCACCATTGTTGGGTAAGTAAAGCCGTATTCTACACTATGAATTTCACAAAATTTTCTGACAAAATAATAACCCCCCTCGAATAAGCCCCCCCCCCTCGAAAGACCCCACCTTAAAATTTCCACTCTGAAAAAAATATACCCCCTGGGGGTATTTCGAGTAAATACGGTAGGTAACAAGTCAACATAAAATGGATATTTTTGACAGAAATCACCACTTATAATGCTATCCCATGGCTCTACAGCCATTATATGGCTGTATATAACATCACAATATACTGTCACCTGTCTGATATACCTATATATTCTGACTCCTAACCATATCTGGGAGCTTTAAAAAAAATTCTATTTAAAAAAAATGTTCAAAAAAATGTTTTTAAAACAAACAAACAAGGTCTTGAAAAAAATATTTTTTTCCATCCCTAGTAGTAACAAAGATATATCAGCGTTTATAGACACATAAGTCATTATATTGATGCTTTAATACGTGTTCTAATGCAACTCATTCATTGTTTTTAACATATGTCCTGCTTCCAATGATGGGTAAGTTCTCCAAAAAACACTATGTGTTTTAAGTTTTTTTAAAATCAATACCTGTGTTTTGAGTTTTTTTCGCAAAAAAACTTAAGTAACTCTGTTCTCATTTCTGTGTTATTTGTAAAAACTCAAGTTTTTTTAGTTTTTCTCTATAAAAACTCCAGTTTTTCCGCAAAAATGATGATATACAGTACATACATGTTTTAACCCCACATAACATCTGTGTCTTATTCAAATGTCGAAAAAGTCCATAAAAATGTCTACAATGAGGACATCCACATCACAACATCAGCATCAACAAATTGCCCAGAAACAACAGTTTACACAGTACTCCAAAATTCTTCAATAGATGTGCACCGTATGGAAGACTACGGAATTGATTTGAACTACAACTATACTTAAACATGTTGAAACTTACATTGTCAAATCCACCGGGAGATGTGAATGTCATCTTTAATTTTTTTTTTTTGTTCCATCATAAAATATGGATACCTTATGTACATACATATTTACATACTATACATGCATATCTTACCGTAAATCCTTGAATAAGTCCCCGGGGGAGTTATTTTTTCCTCAGAATTTTTTGAGGGGGGACTTATTCGAGGGGGGAGTTATTCGAGGGGGGAGTTATTTTTTCGTTGGAATATTGAGTAAAAAGCATGATCAATATATTATCTAAATGGGGTTAAGTAGGTTGCATTAACGTCTAAGCCAGTATAGAAATCCTGTAATTCATGCAATGAAATCAATGTTAGTGTGCATCAATGCAAAATAATGCATAATTTTAATGAACGTATACATAAATACGTTTTTTATACATTGACTTCTTTTTCACCCATAAAAGAGGGGGGAGTTATTCGAGGGGGGGAGTTATTTTGTCCTCAGTCAGCTTACAGGGGGGAGTTATTCGAGGGGGGAGTTATTCGAGGGGGGACTTATTCAAGGATTTACGGTATCTTGTTATGTTTTATTGAATTCATGTGCATTCAACCACTTAGCTGAAAAAACTTTTCCGCGTTTCCGTGTTTCTGTGTCCTCCAAAAAAAACTCATTTGAGTTTTGAGTTTTTGAAAATTTGTGAGTTTCTGTGTTTGTGTGTAAAACAAAAACACAAAAACTCAATGAGTTTCTGTGTTCAATTTCTGTGTTTTTTCCATCGTTGGCTGCTCCACATGGATACCGAACTACAGTTTTGTTATGTATATTATCTTTACACTGATTTCGGGTGGGGTTATTTCGAGCGGGGGGTCAATTCAAGGGGAGGGGGGTAATTCAAGTAAAAACGGTATATAAGCTAGTGTTTAAACTAAGATTGCACCTATCAAAATATTTTGCTGAAGTGCTGTGCATGTTTTAGATTGAAGACACATTGTCGTCACTGAAAAAACACGTTCACAGCTTGTGACGACTATCAGCCACTTTTCTGTGTCACTGCGATATGAGCGTGACGATCACGATCATGAATTTGCTGGTCGTCACAGTCAAAATAAATTTTATTCAATTTGTCGGTGATCGTTGTCGGCTTCCGACAACGATAGCCGACAGCAAGAAAAATCAAACTTTTATAACTCTTTGGAGACCAAACCGATTGGACTTTAATTTGACAAATATATGCACCTAACTAATATATATCCTTGACCACTTTTTCTCATAAATATGGAACTTTTCACTCGACTTATGGAACTTTAGAAAGTACGATTTTTGTGGTTTGTCGTCACCCAAAAATCCGTGTAAACGCTGCCTTAGTAAAAGTTGTTAACTTTGCCGGCGTCGTCAAAAGCGTGATACTCTACATGCGCCACTCCTAATTGTCCAGCGTGCGGGTGTACGTCACTTTCCATGACGTTTTCGCTGTGCGCAAAAATCAACTTTTCAGGGCCCGGATCCCGCTCGTCGGCGCCTTTGAAGGGGGGTGCACTAATATACCGCGAAGGGGTGAACGCCGCCCTCAAACGCAGATACCTCCACTTGGCCGGATAAGCATGATACCCTTCGCGATTTTCCTGTCTTCTCTGTGAAATTTCCGACGCTGGTTCATCGACGGAGAGATCAACTTGTCCTTGCGAAACAATGACAACCGGGCGGCCCAAAAACAATGGCATTTGAGCGTCATTTTTCATAATAGTGACGCCTCGCAATTCCCAAAACTTTGGATCGGCGCTAACCCTACTGATGCCAGTCGCGACAAAATGCATGCCGTGGCGGACAAGCGGCAAAAACATGTCGTAAGCTTCGTTAGCCTTGCGATATTCCCTCAAAATTTTCTGCACCGACCGCTCACGAGCACGCTCCGCCTTGTTGACCGAATAGGTGAAAAATGGATAAGCCTTTTCCGCTTCCGACCACTCCGGATAACTTTCCAAAAGCGCCTGTGCATCGCCGTCGAAACGAATGTGGCATTGATAACTGGTAGGACGCTGTTCGTTACCGACGTGAACTCGATCCACCATTCCTGACAACTTTTGGTTGATGACAAATACAGGGCAAATCGATCGAGCGTTTCGAGGAGGATTGTAGGCCAGCGGCGGAATAGTGTCCCCGCCCTGTTTTCCATGGGAAGTCCACGATTTGAGCGGCGCCTTGGTTATGCGCCCGCCACGGTACGAACTAGAACTCGCTCCATACCCACCCATAGGTACGCCTCCCGAACTAGTCATCTTTCACGCTTCAAAGTAGAGCACCGGAAAACACAACTTATTGCTACTTAAAATGCGCCACCCAGAATGTCGGCACCGAAATGCACGAAGGTCTGAGCGACACCCTACTCTAAAAGTTGCGAATTATTTTCAACGCACTACGTTAAACGTATTGCGCCAAAAATAATTTTTATTTTGATGCGAAATGGGCGAAAAATGAGAACAAAATTAGAACGAAAAATAAATGCGATAGTATGAATAACTGGTGAATTAAAACTGCGACGACAATTAGGAACGAACAACGAATAGCACTTACAAAATTTTCGCGCTTTACCTTTACCTTTTACATAAAAGACAACTTTTTACTTCAACATTACCTCGCGCACAACCAAAAATACAAAAATTGTAACCCCGAACTCACCACGAATTGACGGTCAGAATTAAACGCGAATAATCCAAATAAAAATGAAAATTTAATTTTCGAACGGAATAATTGACTTGGAGCACTTTAGGTTGAAGAGCGGAAAATCTCAGGGTTTTTAACCGAATATCTGCGAATAGGTGGGATTAACTGGTTCATTTGTTAATTTAACGCGATCAGCATGAACGGTATAAGTTTTCTTAGACAACCTATTAAACACGGTCACGATGGGATGCACATAATCTAAGCATTCATACAAGCCAATATAATGATGCGTGAACTTCTTAACGCGGCCTAACTTTCGAAGAATTCGGGGCGAATAAACACGAACTGATTGACCGGGCTTCAAATTCAAGCGACGCGCACTGCGATTTGCATAATAACATTCTTTTTCTTGCGCGCGTTGTAAAGCCGAATGCGCGGCCGCGCGGACGTCCGAAAGTCGCGCGTCTAAATTTGACACAAAGGGACTGTACGCCGTCGGCTTATCGGTCTTATCGGTGCCATTTCCCGTCGGCTCAATCATACGCTCCCAAATTGACGGAGAATTTGATCCAAATAGCAGCGCATATGGCGTCACTTTCATAGAGGGGTGCTTAGACGTATTATACGCATAGACAGCGGCGCCTAAGTGTTTGTCCCAATCCGAATGCGAGCCATTCACATAATGCGAAATTATTTCCATTAAGACGCCATTCCTGCGCTCAACCAAACCATTTCCTTTTGGCGTATAGTTGAAACACTTATGCTGCACTGTGTTTAGATAACGCAGCAACTATGCAAAAATGCCGCCAATGAAGCTTGGTGCATTGTCGGATAAGATTACAGCGGGCACGCCGAAAATCGGTAACACATGTTGCAAGAACGCAATAGCCACAGTATCTTGTTTCAAATTGGGAACGGGCACTGCTAAACCAAAACGCGTACATTGATCCACAAATACCAATACATGCACATTTCGTTTTTCAGTAATTGGCAATGGCCCCACTGCATCAATCGCAATAAAATCACCGGGAAACTTAGCGATTTTCCGGCTCTGAATTTGAGTTTTCATCGAGCGCCGCAATCCTTTCTTCGCGTTGCACGAAGGGCAAGTAGAAACCCATCTAGCACATTCTGGACGCATATTTGTAAACCAAGCAAATTCGCGCAATCTTTCAAACGTTTTCATCACACCTAAATGTCCAGCAGTGGGGTGGTTATGCGCCAATTCTAACACAGTGACAACTAATGACTGGGGAATGCACGCAGGGTCGTATTTCCTTTCACCCACTAATATTGACGGATCCGCATCACGCCTAACCACATCAAATTGATCAATGAAAAACGGTGGGGCCCTACGTAAAGTAGATTCCTTGCACATGCGTCGAATTGTAATTATATACGGTTCTTCTTTTTGCAAACGCGACAACTCTTCAATTGGAGTGATGGGAGGAGGTAAAGCATCGAGTTTTTCCGGTTTCTTAATTACTTGAACGGGACGGCGGCCACCAGCCATTAATTTAGGCGCATCGTCACTTTTTGGCGGCGATTTCAAAGCACTTTCAGAATTGGACTCCGCCTTCGGTTTACTCCGCACACGCATAGTCATTGGATGTGGCGCCCGCACAGTAGCAACACTTGCCACTGGCGGTTCAGCAGCTACCGTAACTGACGGTTCCAAAGACTTCATTTTCGCATGGTTCAGCCAATTTTGAGCAGCAGCCAATCGCGCCATAGCTTTTGCTACTGCTTGACAAGCTAAATGTTCTTCAGATGTTAACAACGCCATTTCCTCAGTCAAAATTCTTGCCAATTCATCAACAGGTATATCAAATGCATATTCTTCAAAAGCTTCATCCAAATTAACACGCTCATCAAATTCAACAGGTGCATCACGCCGGCGCGACAAAGCATCAGCCAATTCGTTACTTTTCCCGCGCAAATGCTTAAAAGTAACTTGATATGATTGAATAGCAAGCGCAAATCGGTGCAAACCCGTATGGGGATGGGTTTCCAAATTGGGATTTTTTACCCATGAGATACTTTTCGCATCAGTCCACACTTCAAACGGCCGGCCCGCTAAATAACAATGCCAATTGCGTATGCTCTCAAAAATAGCACATGCTTCTTGCGTAATTGCAGGCCATCGAGATTGCGTTTCAGAAAGTTTTCGGCTATAAAATGAACACGCATGCAGAGCGGCGGCAGGTTCAGCGCGTTGTACTAAAATGCCAGCTAATGCAACTTTAGAAGCATCGGTAATAATTATGAACGGTTTACTGGGATCAGGATACTGTATACAGGGACTCTCAGCCACCATCACTTTCAACTTATTAAAAGCTTCCAAAGCGGCAGGATTCGCTTTTAAATCTACGGGAGTACTTCCACTATACTTTTCAGTTCCTAATTCAGTTTTTGTTCGGGTTAAATTAGACAAGGGAGCGGCATATTCAGCACACTTATGAATTAACCTTCGGAAAAACCCAACGGCACCTAAAAACGCTTTAACTTCACGCACACACACAGGTAGCGGCCAGTCACTCAAATACTTTCGCTTGTCATCTGGTATACAAATCCCTTCACGCCCTACCATATAACCCAGGAATTTAACAGCAGTTGTGCGTGCGAAAAAACACTTTTTTGGGTGTATTTTAAAACTGCTACTTATCAAACGCGACAAAACCTGACTTATATCACTCAAATGATCTTCCCATGACCTACTGTAAATGAGCAAATCATCTATATATACCAACACATTCCGGTGCAATAATCCAGCCATTGTAACTTCA
This sequence comes from Sphaerolaimus hirsutus, assembly GCA_964036195.1. Taxonomy (NCBI): domain Eukaryota; kingdom Metazoa; phylum Nematoda; class Chromadorea; order Monhysterida; family Sphaerolaimidae; genus Sphaerolaimus; species Sphaerolaimus hirsutus. The sequence continues at coordinate 14,296,714 of OZ038451.1, forward strand.
AAACAGCGCTGCGCTAAAGCCGGGGAACATTTTAATCCCATCGGCAAACGTTTCATCTGAAATTGACCAAAACAATTACGAAACGACGTAATATGTCTATCATCCGGATGCAGCGCAATGTTGTAAAACGCTTGATTGATATCGACACTGCTAAAAATACTTGCAACTGTGCAATGACTCTATTGTATCATCTAATCTGGGCAGCGGAAATTGGGGAGCGTGAACTACTGCATTTAATCGTCGATAATCTAAACACCTTCCCGGTCACGTCCGGCAGCTATTTTTTGATTTTACTTCTTATATCCTATCCCTAGTTCTAGGGCGCCCCCGAGGCTGAAACTTGGGGGAGATATTGTCGCAACCCCCCTCTACTTCGCATGAATTGGGGGGGTCGCGGCGACCCTCCCAATTCATGCGAAGTAGAGGGGGGTTGCGCCAATATCTCCCCCAAGTTTCAGCCTCGGGGGCGCCGTAGAACTGGGGATAGGATATAAGAAGTAAAATCAAAAAATGGCTGCCGGACGTGACCGGGAAGGTGTTTATCACCATGCGCTTGGCACCATCCGGCTTAGTAACAACTAATGTCGGCGCGCAGTACGGACTCGTACTATGTTCAATGACATCATGCTCAAGCAAACAACTCAAATGCTTTTCTAAATACTGCTGGTCATCCAAACTCAACCTATACATTCGACACGCCACCGGAATTTTGCTAGTCAATTGAAGTCGATAATCAACCAACTCACTATATCCCAAATCATACTTATCCCTGGCGAAAGCATCCTGATGAGTTAAAATCAACTCTTTTAATTGCTGGCGCTTAATTTCGTCCAATTCGACCGGTACCTCAAAATCCATTTCCCTCCCATCAGCACAAACCACTTTCATGGTTGTATTCGCTGCTTTAGAAGGTACCGTGCCCTCAGTCGGTACTTTTTCCTCACTAGTTTCAAATATAGTATCGGTAAAACTCATATCGCGCTCGCGACATTCTCGCACCCACTCAGCAGGCGGATCACCTCGGCGCACTTGTAAAACACACTCCACTGGTTCTACGATAGCAATTTTCTGGCCCGCTTGCAATTTTACCGGCACTTCAGTCACATTTACACACCTCACCGGAAACAATTCACTCGCACTTTCATAAACAGCATTAGCTGCAAACACACCCGTTTTCACATGGAATTCACTCAAAGGTTCAATCGCAAACGTCAATTCATCAATTGGTTCAGATAATTTTGCACTAATTATCGTTTCATGCCGCGGCTTAATTTCAGTCGGTTCAGTTACAACCACATAAACATGCCGTTCTTGCACCACAGGCGGCGGGTTGTCAAAAGGCACAGTCAACTTTTTACGCGCATCGCCACTCTCAATTCGCAACTCACGCGCAGGCATGTCAATGACCATATGCCTCAACACATCAGCGCCCAATAAAATGTCATCCGACAGACCGCTAATCACCTGAAACACAATAGAAAACGCTTTCCCGGTAATCATCACTTGAAGTTCCAGTTGACCCTCAATTTGCAATTTACATTGAGACGCGCTTTGCAATCCCCCCACAGGTGTGACATCATCAAACGCTATGCAATTATTTCGATGCCTAGCCAACACCAGCGGGCTGCACAATGACCTCATCGCACCTGTGTCCAACAGACACCTTTTGTATTCATTCCCCTCAATTTCTACCGTAATCGACGGACTGTAGTAAATTGGCACGAGTTCTTTACGCTTAGCCGTAATACTTTTGATATTCGCAATTTCTTCGCTAGTCAGCGTGACTACATTCACTTTTTCCATGACGGCAGTGTCTTTAGGAACGCGCAGCGGCGGCAAACGCTTAAATCTACTCACTGGCGTTTCTTCAATATCGGCGCCATACCCTGAACTGTCAGCGCTAGTCGGATTTAACTTTTGCGGCGGTGTCACGGGGGTCGCACCCCTTGCAGTATTGCGCCTATTTTCTATCGCTTGCATGCGATTTAATTGAAACCGCAACACTCTCAATTTTATCCAGTCACACACCACGCACACCAAATACAACACCAGTTCACACAAGGCGGGCAGAAAAAATCTCAGAAACACAAAAGTGCACATTCCAGCGATAAATCCCTCAAGGAAATTTTGCACGGTCAAAATCCACTCATCTGACACTCCTTTTTTCTTAGCAACGCCACCACCTGAAACACCCAGGGCATCAGCACTTGCAAAAAACGTAAATAGACAGCACAGGAAAAACACACGGTTCAACACACTGGGCAACATACTCGGTTCCGACCACGTTCGGTACAAAGTTGGCACGCTCGCTTCACAATAATCGGACAACACATACAACTCAGAATCAGATGACGTTCGCGACAAACTAATGTCCGGCGGTTCACACCTAAACGTATGCATAGTCAATTCTAACAGCGCTGCTAACTTAACATACGTCAACGTGTCCTCAGGGTCGTCATGCGGATGCTCATCAGCATGCTCACAAAACCCACTAATATTCAACCCCTGCAAACCCATGTGTTGCAATTGAGCCCACCACTTAGTTCGAAAAATCATGCTATCTAACGAACGCGCATAAACCCAAGGCATAATCCATGCCTCCCTTTCGAGCATGAATTGATGTTCTTGCGGCGTTATTTCAGGCGGATTGCATGGATCCTCTGCTTCCTCATCCGAACTTTCAAGACCTGGTAAAACCCTAATCATGCGCACATATTCCTTACTTTCTTGCACGCAGCGTGCATGATTCACTGAGTTCGCAGACACGCGCGTTGGATTTAACGCAGTCAATTCAGTTGACGGAGCGGCTGCAATGGCCATTTGCGATGATTGAACTTGTTGCACTGGAGACCAATTAGTGGTCGACATTTGCGCGGGAGGGGGATAATACAGGTAAGGCGCCGCTTGCATGGGATATACGGGTTGCTGTGCAGAGCGCATCATATTCGCTGGACCTCTAAAGTTATTCATTGGTCGCTGCGGCGGCCCGCGCCGAAAATTTCTAAAGCGCGCTCTTTCCTCTTCTGTCAACTTAGGACAATCAGAGCGAAAGTGGTCATCTGCCCCACATTCATAACAGCCCTCATCAAATTTACGCGGCCTAAATTTGGAAACTGATTTCGCAGCATTGTTACCTATCAATTGCTTTTCCAAGTCAACTAAACGCTTATCCTTATCCTCTAATTGCTTAGAAAGTTCTTCCAGTTTCACTCGCTGTTCCTCAAACTTTGGATTTTCCGCCGCCGACGAAGCGGGCGGAGAATTTCCAAAAGCTCCAGCACCTCCTAAAGCAAAAATTCGCTCGATTACCGAATTGGTGGCTTCTGAAACTAATTCAGCGTTGGATTTGGACTTTTTCTTACCACCCACTTTGTCCTTATCAATTTCCAGAAAACTTTCTTGCGTGCGCGCATTATTGACTACGTCTTGAAACTTAGCCCCAGCGGTAATGGATACATTCCTACGGATGTCAGGGTACAATCCACTAACAAATTTCGCCACTGCCATCTTTTCGCGTTCAATTTTTGAAAGTTTCGGAAAAGCGCGTTTTATAATTTTCTCCAGCCGCACTGACCAATTTAACACATCTTCATCTTCGCCCTGCTCACTACTAATTACTTCCCTTTGCGCATGATGCTCCGAAATGGGGTTAGTATAATAACGTTCCAAAGCGTCCATGAACTCCTCATAATCCAAATTAATCAATTCACTCTTATGCGACATGTAAATCGAACGCGCGCTGTCACGCAAATAAACCGGAAGCAGTGATTTTCGCTCGTCTGTCGGAATTTGTAACGCTTCACAAACTGCATCCCAATTTTTACGCCAATCAGCAAATTTATCATCAGCGCGCCCCTTAAATGGTACCACCTGTCCGGTAAGCGCAGTCATGGCAGCGGCATAACCCTCCCTACTGGTAGCAACCATACTCACGGCAGGTATAGGCGGTGTGGTAGCAGTAGAGCACCCTCCCGAATTAGAAACAGCGCTAATTACAGAATTAATCGCTTGCATGTCGGGCTTTTCTAAATGAATATACTCGGCAAATGCATTAATCGCGTCCGCAATTTGACTCACATCATTTCGCAAATTATGACAGTCAACACCTAATTTTACTAATGACACCAATTTTTCGTCATTATCACTCATGTTTCCATTTTCCAATGAACTCATGGGTCGCTGATTATACAAATAAGCGGCAATACTCACCGTTTGAGTCACAACCTGACTAAGGTTCCATTCTGACCCCTGAACCGAATTTCCCACTATCGACGAATTAATTTGATTCAAAGTCAAATTTTTCGCTTGAATCAACAATTGCACCACATCTGGACCCGTATTCACACCACTACCGCTCGCATGCGCCATACTCAAAGTAGGATACCGGAAAAACACACACTCACTTGACGACTGGGTACTCGCGCTTCGGTACCCGGCACTCGAGCTTCGGTGCCCTAACTTACTTTGCCCTACGGTCGGGAATGACACCTCCGCACCCGCACGTGGCTTGCCTTGCTCAAAGGTCGGGAATGGCTCCTCCGCACCTCTTTCAGGGACCGGTCCTTCCGCGTCCACCCAGCAGTTGACGTCAAAGTCGTTAGGTTCGTCACTCAACTCAGCGGTTCCTGTCTCAGAACAGTGCGCGTCCGTACTGAACTGAACCGATTTCGATTTTTTCTTACTTTTCCGCTTTTCCCTTTTTTGCCCACTAATAATTTCGTCAGTTTCACGTCCCAATACAAAAATATCCGTACTTATCGGTTGCGTCGATCGGGTAGCCTTCCGTTCCTCCAGCCGGGCGGTGGTTCGTTTGTTCTCACCAGCGATTGTCAAACGGTGATCAGGCGCCTGAACTCACTGGGAATATTAAACAAACCACTCGCTGCTACCAGTTGTCATGAATTTTCACCGGCTGCTTTTTACTCAACCAAATTCCACTATGGCAAACTGCCAAGTTTTACCGATCTCACACCTACTCGTTGGATGAGCGACAAAGTAAGGCAACGGAAAAGCGACTACCAATTGAATTCGCAATGCACAATGGTGAATTCACCGAAGTGAATATCACAGGTGTACGCTACGTCAATTAAGTTAGCTTTTTAGCGAATAGCGTTTTTATCAACGCACTAGCAATTAGTTGAATGTCTAATTTACACCAAGGGGTCCGAAGTTTTTTTAGAAGAGATTTTATTTTTAGGCGATTTTTAGACTCAGAATTCACACATTCATATAGAACACAGGGAACACACTGAGAACGAGTTTCTAACCAGCGGCACAAAACCTTCGAAAACACTCCAAGAAATAAACCGAAGCAATTTCGACTGAATCGACCCCTACTCTAAATTACGGTACGCTTTTATACGCAACAACATAAGCCAAGTCCAGACAACACTTCCACATACCACGAGAAGCATGCTTACAAACGATTTAACGGACACACGGAATTTTAAAATGGGCATACCTAAAATTATTCACGGCGTCAGTTTACAGGATATGTCGATCAAAGTACACAAAAACACAAAGAATTCACGCGCAAAAACGGATGGGAACGGGAACGAGTACGAAAATAGAAAGTGAACGAATGCGAGAGAAATAAAAAGAACAGGAAAAACACAAGAGATACTGTAAAAACTTGTTTTAGCGCGAAAAAAAATGGCGGGCGATTCAAAAATTACTCAGCGAACTCTACCGAAAATCCAAAACCACCTCCACGAACGGGGAAACACACAGCAATAAGCGAAACAAATAAGCACGCAAACAATAATCCCATCAGCAAAAAGAGCGTATAGTAAACGAAGATAACATTGATATCCAGAGCATAAGACGCACACATATTATTAATGCACAACGAAAAAATGTCGTAAGTGGGATAATCCATGATGAGATTAGGATACCGGTAAGGCGAATGAATTTAACTTTCACACTGACTGTCAAGGAAAAAATGAATTACGGTACCATTTTAAAGACGCTTAGCGGAAATTCCACCAGAGTGATAAAATACGCACTCAAATCAGATCACCTTTACACTTATCAAAATATTCAGGGAAAAAACAGGAAAAACAAGCGGCTTATTATTTCATCTCTTTGTATAATAAAGATCAACCACGAAATTTGCATAAATTCCTAAATATCCAAATGTCAAGTTATCAGTTTTCTAGGGGAAAAGGAAATACTAAAAAAAAACGATCAATCTAGGATTAGGTAGATAAAAAATAGCGAAGTTGCAAAAGTGGAAATCACATAAAAATTAATCATACTCGAGTTTTACCTATTCCCTACCAAACCTAAAGTTAAAATGAATGTGAAATCGGTATAACACTTAATAAAAATACGAACGCAAATGATTGGCAACTGGAAAGTTGATAAATTTCAATCTTTTTAGCTCAAATGCATGTTTAAATTGCATAACTTTTTTAGAAGTTCGAAACTGAACAACCTCTAAGTGAATCCACTGCCACATGCCGAAACGCAACAGCCATTAACTACCGAAGACACTTATCTCCAGAAAATGACCACTCTCGCTGCTACACCACTCATTCTGCTACCAGAATATTAATTAGTTAGCCACGGCTTTTTGATCCCATACGCACTGTGCAAAAACCACACCCCGAAAATACCGAACTGCTCAATTCAATCAAAAATAAGTACACTTGTCACTGTATGGGTGCTTGTTTCGATGAGATCGGCGGACTGGGCTGTTCTCACAACAAGCCAAGGGAGTAGGCATTTAGACATGAGATCATGCCTGTCGAGTTAAACTCGATTCTTTTAATTACCTCTCATTTTCAACACCAATCATCACCGCACCTCTATAATCAGTGTACTTTTGTAAAATCGCTTTTAAATTAACTTTAGTTTCTTAATTCGGAAATGCAGAAATGCACAGTACATACTAGATCAATAGCCACGGCCCTCACTTTAAAAAAATGCAGCGAAAGTTAGTCAAAATTCAACCTATGTGTCCTCAGCCATCACTGACCATTCACGCACTACGTCATGTAACCGCAGCGTCACTCTGTTTACTTAGAAAAAATAAGTGAAACTTTGTTATGCAATCTAAACTGCTAGTAAAAATTAGAAAAAATACTTTTTAATCATCCTGTCACAAATAGAATTGTTGCCACCTCACTTGTCTCACTTTCTCTAAAAAACTACCTAATTAAATAAAAAATATTCTAAACAAGAAAAACAACTATTTACATCACAGCGTCAACTTTGTGTCAGATCCTCAATACCTCCAATCCTTTCCTTGGCCAAAAGGACACATATAACACAATGGGGCACTGGAAAAACGGAAATGCACGTTGCCACGTTGCCAATGTAGCGCAGCGACGTAGCCAAAAACGTCAACGCCACGTTCGCCCACCGAATCGCCCAAAACCAACGTCGAAGTAGAAACTGAAATGTTTTAATTATTGTAAGCTCGGAAGTGTAAACAACCCTCTACATAAATTCATTAGGTGAACTGCACATACATTTACGTTTAACATTTTTGAAATTTTACAATTTTTGGACACCCACTTTTGCTCACAAAATTTCATAAATAATCCATAAAAATCAGATAGTAGAGTTGACACGAATTCAGTTGACATCCAGTCTGTGCGGCGCCATAAATACCTGATCATACGGCTTCAATCCCTTCTCAATGCACTCGAGCAGCGAAACCAAAATCTGGGGCACAATCTCGGCCAGTTTATTATGCGGCAGCGCCTTGGCATAGGCCAGCCACGCCCTGGCGTTGTATTCATTCAACTGGCACTCGCCCAACATGGTGGCCGCGCGCAGCACGTTCAACAGCTTCGTGTTGGCAGTGATCACCAGCTGGGTGCCGCGCAGGTGCTCCAGGAGGCGCTGCGAATGTTTCCGTGTATTTCTTTGAAAAAGAAAACGTGGAGCGGTCACAATAGGATCGGGATTCGGCGATGCTATTTTGATATCAAGGTAACCTGATATCAAACACCTGATTTGAACTGGAAAAACTACATATAGCCGATTCGGGATCGGGATCGGGCGGGACACCAAATGAAAGTGAAAGTGGCCCAAAGTAGACGGATGCACAAACCTCCAAACTTTGTATAGCGGTGATCTTGGCGCTGACCGGCTCCAGTGGGCTGGTAAACATCATCTTGAATCCCAGCATCAAACCGAAAAATGAAGGCTGCAAATAGGTGGCCAGGCTGAAAGTCGAGTCCCTGTCGGCGGTCAGAAACCACATTTCCCGCAGCGCGTTCACGGCGCACTTTTCATTTTCGTTCATTACCAACAACACCTGCTGCATGCATTCTTGAGAGTTTTGCACAATAATCTGCGTATCCTGTGTGAGCAATCATGATTGAGGTCATGCACACTATTTAGTTGGCAACTGAAATTTCCAACACTGATTAATCTGAGGTTTGACAGGTTTGTCAAACACATTTGAGGTTACCAGCGTGAGTTATTTTCGATCTCTATCAACAGTAGTTGACGGACTACTCATTCCGGTACACTCAAATGCGTTCATCAGATTAATCAGCTTTGAAAACTCAGACACAATATGACTCAATTGTTATCACACTGCCATATTACCCCATAGTAATAGAAAAGCAAAAAGGGCGCCAAACTCAAATGGCACTGCGCCTACAAATGGCGCCAGCGCCATGGCGCCATTCCATCACTATTCGCCCATCAATCCCCCAAAAGACCCACTGACGTTCCATTTTGCCCCCTCTTGTCCCGGTGGGCGGGTCTCATCTGCCACAAACTGCAATATATTGCACATGGGCGCCGCACTCGTTTTCCTGCACACGGTGGCGCCGACGAAAACGTGCGCGAAACACAAATCCACCAGCAGATGGTGCTTGGTGATTTTGAGAACTTCTACCAGCGCCCTGTGCAGTGGGATTGTAAAATGACAAATGAAATGGATCTAAGATGGAAAATTTGGAGGACACTAGGGACGGCCGGGTTTTTTTCAAGTTTTTTTTTAATTTGTTCCAAAATTTCATGTGTTAACGCTATTGTGTCATAATAAGCCGTGATATGTTAGTGTAGTATATAATATTCAGCCAATGTGCTCCCATATACTGTGTCTGTGTGAAACACCACTGCCAACGTATTAGCCTGCTCTTTTAACCTTACTTAAGCACTTTTCCATGCCTAACCTCGCTTGAAATCACAAACCATAACCATATCTGAGAGCTTTAAAAAAATGTTTTATTTGTAAAAAAGTTGTTGTTTTTTAAACATGGGTTGTTGAATAAACACGTTTTTTCCATCCCTAGAGAACACACTGTAGCAGGATGGACGCGCTTTTGTCCGCCTGCTGCGTTATAACGCGCACGATGTGGTGCTTGCACAAGCCGATCAGCTTCTCTGGCTTCCGAGGGTTCTCGTATTCGAACGCTTGAGCCACTCGCAGAAATCGCACCTGCAAAACCGTTGGCAAGGTCGGTGAATGTATTTAGCAGTGAGTTTTTTTAGAAACGATGCATTTTCTACAGAACTTTTTCTTAATTTTTCTTTTAAAAATACATTTCGAAATTATAGTTGATTTTTTTTAATTTTGTCGTGCAAATGAACGGTACAGTTTACTTGTAAATTTTTATCGCCTGTGTATATATAGGCTAAGCACACGTTTTGTGGCACTGAATAGCCCGAAAATGAGATTTTCAGTATTCATCTGTAAATATTTTATACAGTGAATGTTTTTTTGAATATTTTTTTTCTGGAAAAAAGTTTTCAATTTTCGTTTGTCATCGTTAAGCTGAAGCTGAAGCAACCTGAAGCTGACTACTGGCTATTTTCGTCAGTCTTTCCAAGTCATCTTTGTACTTGTCATACTGATCGGCGATGTAATCCAACAAATTGATTATCAGCCGGCAGCAGAACTCTGGCGCGTTTTCGATGAACACGCGAAATACGGATCGCATATCGTTCATGTGCGCATAACGGCGCACGTGGGGCGCGATGCATTGGGCTCCGCCTATTGTTAAAAAGGACCATTATGTGCCCGAAAATTAGCATAAATGTAAAAAGTCAAGATTGGACAAAATATACCCTTCCACATGGCTCCCAGAACTACAAGTTTGCTCAGCAAAGTTTGGCGCATGTTTGGTTCACTGCAACCTCTGAAAAACAATAACTTGACATAAATTATCATATGGCTTTTGTGTGGTGATTAGTGGTGTAAAAAGCGCCATACTTTTGGCGCCAAGCGCCAAAAGCGCCATGGCGCTTTTCCAGAACTAGCGCCAAGCGCCAATGGCGCCACAGCAAAATGGCGCCAAGCGCCAAAAGCGCCATGGCGCTTTTCTGGACCTTAGCGCCAAGCGCCAAAGGCGCCACGGGGCCATGGCGCCAAGCGTCAATGGCGCCAGCGCCAAAATGATATTGCCTTTAATGATACAGGTGAGACAAAGTACTATTTTCTTCACTTTCAATAACTTGAAGTGCCTCCAAAAAGACAAAAATGGTCAAATAATGGAAATCAATAAGTTTTCTTGCTCAACACACAAGTGTAACTAAGACTGGTTCAAATAGATAGCAAATTGCCTCTCTGAAGTGGTAGAAGCTGAACGATTGTCTGGGGGTTGGGGGTTGCAGCGTTTCATTCTATTGGATATTTCAAGATTTAAAGTGCAAACTGTGAGATAACAGGGTAAAAATAGCTAAATTACATACTGTATTTCCTCGAAATACCCCCCGGGGGGTGATTGTTTCAGAGTGAGAATTTTGAGGGGGGTTAAACGAGGGGGGGTATTTCGAGGGGGGCTTATTATTTCGCCAGAAATTTTTTGAAATTCCAGTACTAAATTGTCGTACGCAGACGTAGAAAAATACAACAATAACCGCCATATATAGGTAGGAGTCTATTGACTTATTTAAGTGTGTAACACTGCTATAACGTAACAATTCATTGTTTGAAACGTGTGTTTTGCATTGCCCGAATCACAAACTGAAGTTTTGTCATGTATGTTCTCTGTACACTCAATTTGGGGGGGGGTATTTCGAGGGGATGGGTAATTATTTCATAGTGTCCATTTTGAGGGGGGGGGGGGGTATTTCGAGGGGGGATTTCGAGGAAATACAGTATCTGAGTAAAATATCTATGTAAAATAATTACATACATGGCCAAAAATTGCTGAAAATAGGCAATAAGGCACATGAACACCGCGGCGCAATTATCATTCTCTGGCGCTTCTTTGGCGCTTTAAAAAATGGTAGCGCCAAGCGCCAATGGCGCCACTGGAATTAGCGCCAAGCGCCAAAAGCGCCATGGCGCTTTTCGGAAACACGGCGCCAAGCGCCAATGGCGCCAGAGCATTTTAGCGCCAAGCGCCAAAAGCACCATGGCGCTTTTCGGAAACACGGCGCCAAGCGCCAATGGCGCCAGAGCATTTTAGCGCCAAGCGCCAAAAGCGCCATGGCGCTTTTTGCTTTGGCGCTAGCGCCAGGCGCCAGCGCCATGGCGCTTTCACATCACTAGTGGTGACAAAAATTTCAAGTTTGCAACCTTTTTTGATTAAAATGCACATCACAAACAAACACACAACAAACATCGATATTCACGAAGCAAAATAGCACACTTCAGGCCAGAACCACGACAACAAGACAAAATGTGATATTGTGTCCATGATGTGTCATCTATAAATATTCATGTTGGTTATAAGCAACGAGATCAATCAATTCAAATATTCAATTTTCATCACAAAACAATGGTTGAAAACTCGAAATTTTAGTCGTCAAAAGCCGTGTAAACACGATCTAACCAACAAGAAACTCACTGCAAAAGGGCGCCCAAAAATCGAACGCAGGCAAACGCATTCTCTTTGTTCTGTTCCGCTTCAATCCTCAGCAAAGCAGTCTGAATCTCGTAAGAATATTGTTGGTCGCCGCAGACCGTCAGCAAATTTCGAGAGCACTGCCTGCAGACCAAAAAGCACCCAAATATTTACTAAATTCTAAATTTCGACAAAAAATCCGGGGTTGGCCCATACATGCCAGTTAACATCAAAATTCGTGCTAACCAAATTCAAGAAAATTTTGGTTAATTAGATATGTGATTTAAACATTCTGTGATAGGACATAGTTAATTCTATATCGTGACACTTACTTTTCATTGCTTCTGTGAAGTGTGAAGCTATTGACTTTTTTGTGTCATTTAGTTGACATTCAGTTGACACAAATTACGATGTCAACTAGTGTGTGCACGCCACTCTCACAATGCAGCGCTCACAAATAGGCGTCCCTGACAGTGGTGGAGGGGTCGGCGAACATGACGAAGGACCTGATGAGCACGTCGTCGCGCAGCAGCTGGGCGTCCTCTTTGGACAGCGAGCAGTGCTGCAGCACGGCGCCCAGAAGGTGGCAGACACCTGCAAATGAAACTGCAGTCACATGTGGGGATGAAAAAAACGAAGTTTTAATGCCCTTTTTAATTTAACTCTTCTTTTAAAACGTTTTTTTTTACAAAGATTAGATAACAAAAACAGCCGCCCACCGACCCTGTCTAATTCTTGGCTCATTTCCAAATGCGGGCATTTTAATTGCGTCGCGCAACAGGCCGCCGTAGCCAGCGGGCAACTCGTAACGTGCCACAGGTGCGCTATTCTCCATTTTGTTTGACTCGGCACACGGGTCGCCGCTGCACTGCTTGCAACGCACCCGGCCGCACTCGCTGTGTAGTGTGAAAGGGACATTTGTGTGATTTGTATTTTGTGTTTGTAATGTGTTGTAAATTTGTTTGTAATATGTTGTAAGTATGTTGTAAATACGTTGTTAAGAAATGTTGAGCACAGAGTTATTGAATAAAACGTCTTGCAATAAATGGATACATGCACTCATTTATTGCATATAAAAAGCATGGGATAGTTCCAGGTGTGCATCAAATAAATCCACATTTTTCAAGGTCGATTAGGAGTGCAAAACAGCTCGCTCGAACACAATTCTTCAACCAAAAGCTCGTGAGAGAATGGTAAATCTCAACACCCCACAAAAGTAAAGTCCAAAACACACAAAACACCGACCTATGAACCTCGCACTGGCCATCTATCACGCACAAAAACAGACCTGCGCTGTCCAAAAGCGCGTGAATACATTCAACCGAAATTGAACGCTCGTCGGGCGTCAACAAAGCGCTGTGGGTGAAACATATGTTTTAAATGGGACACCGTGTAGTTTCGAAGCTCGAATTATGGTTCCCTATGGTTCGATTTGAATCGCGCGCCATAATTTGATATTCGATTTCAAGAAAGAACGCGAGGGTATTTATGGGCGAAAAATTGGTGACGCGCTATCTTCCCGGTTAGCTCAGTCGGTAGAGCGTTGGACTCTTAATCCAACGGTCGTGGGTTCGAGCCCCACATCGGGAGTTAAAACTTTTTGCACTTTTTTGCCGGAACTAGAGAGAACGACCATAATAGTCCGCCAAGAAAAGACACGTAAATACAACCAACGAGCATTTACCGTAACCAACCGAATGTGTTCTTTCACGATACTGCTCGCAACAAGACGGGCATTAACCGGGTCCAAATGGGTCAGTAAAAGCGGGAGGTGGGCAGCGCTGCGTACGGTCTCCTCCCCTCCGCCCAGCTGCGCAGGCGAGAAATATTACGTATTTTATATTGATTTTTATGAATAATCTAAAATAAAAGTAGTCGACCCACTTGTATAATCCCACAGTCCAAGCAATTCCAAGAAATAAACAATACCCTACTATCGACCCCGATTTACCAAGGTATTTTTCCCCATAAAAGTACCCCTACCTACCAATCGAGTGCACTTAAAAATCGACCCCCTTAACAAACCGGGGAGGGCCTAAATAGCATGTAAACTGCTTGGCATCTGGACCCGGATGGCATGGATTTCTCACCGCTTGGCATCTATCCTATGCTAGATGCCAAGCGGACTGCGGCGTAGATGCCAAACGGGCAGGTAGGGCCAGATGCCAAGCGGGTGTCAGGTGTAGAGAAATTTATATTTTAATGCACGAAATATTTATGAAAATCGAAATTTGGATTTTTAATGCACAAAATAAAATATTTATGAAAATCTAACTTTCGATTTTAATGAACAAAATAAAATATTTTTGAAAATCAAAATTTCGATGTTTAATGCACAAAAAAAAATATTTATGATATTTATTTATGCAATTACATGCGCCCAGCCGAGACTGCATGGCATGTGCTGGCATGTTAGCCCGCTGGGCATATATGGCACGATAGATGCCATGCGGGTTTAGATGCCAAGCGGGCAGAAATCCATGCTATGCGGGTACACATGCCACGCGGGTTTAGATGCTGAGAGACACAGACCCAACAAACCAAAGCTTCCAGTAAAATGTTCTTTCTGACACTGGCCCAAGCGTCACATTGGCTGAGCGCGGCAAGCGGGCGGAGCACACTCGTTTTGTTGTGGTGCAGCGCCGACTTCAAAGCGTCGCCCGACACGCAGTCGCGTAAACTCGACACTTGAGTAGATAAGTGCTCGCAGCTGGACAGGTCCATCTGGTCCTGTTTGTGAGATTGATGAATGTGAAGTAATTTTAGTATCTATTGACGAGCGTTCGGCGGAATGGTGGTTACGGTACCCGGTTAAAATGATTAGGCAAAATACAGATAGGTTCAGTTTAGTGATTTAATTGCGCTGAGCGATGCCACTTCTCTGGCGCTGAGGCTCGTAAATTGGCACCAAAAATTCTCACACCGGTATAGTGCATTTAAAGGCGAAATTTGAGACGACAAAAAAATTTTACAGAGAAAGGCACCAGTCAATGACGGGTACCGCAACCGCACTTTGCCCATTAGCCCCCTCGTTAAACTAAAACATGAAACTTGAACCAAACCGACCGCATACGGAAGCGCCAGCATAGACACCAATTTCACGGCATCGCCTTCACGACCATGTTCCAACAAAATCGGCAGGAAATCAGCTGATATTTCTAACAAATCAGTGACCACATTTCCCACAGCAATAGCAGCCATACGTGGCGCAGATGCAGCTTTCAAAGCGAAATGGAGCAGACTTGGCTGATTGCCAATCGGTGTCAAAGTGCGCGCCAGCAACTTTTCCACGCAATCTCGTTTGAACGTATCTTTCAAGCCGTCCAAGTGCAAACAATATACAATAATGCATATCATTGAGATGTAATTGTGTAGTTTCTGCGTATGAAGAATGGTGAAAGGGTGAGATGCATATACTCGGCGGACCGCAAAGTATGCGCACAAAATTATTTATGTCATAGTCGATAACGCGCGAGTACGATACTTACACTCCGGGAAAAATGTCTTTATGTTCCTGGCCAGGAACAAAAAAAATCAATGTCTCCCCAATTAACGTGCGACCTGTGTTGGGATATACATGGGATGAATTCACGTAGACTAGGGTGCCTTTATGCCACATGTCGATTTTTAGCTTTCTAGGTGCTTTGCTGCTCGTTTGACGGCCATCCAAAGTTAAATTTCCGGTAGCAAAATGTCTTCACCGTTTTTGTGAAAACATTATAACAAAGAAAAACATATGTTTAAATGATGAATAAAACCTGCACGCAACTCTTATTCATTGTTTTAACATGTTTTTAGATTGTTATAATGTTTTCACAAAAACGGTGAAGACATTTTACTACCGGAAATTTAACTTTGGATGATCGTCAAACGAGCAGCAAGGCACCTAGCAAGCTAAAAATCGACATGCGGCATAAAGGCACCCAAATCTACGAGAATTAATGCAATTTATATCCCGACACAGGTCGCACGTTAATTGGGGAGACATTGATTTTCTTTGTTCCTGGCCAGGAACATAAAGACATTTTTCCCGGAGTGTATGTATGCCATTTCACAAAAAAAAGAAAAACATTTTAAAAAGAAAAAGGCGGAGTCACGTACAAGCGACGAATGTTTTTTTCTGGAATGGTTTTTTTTGCTGGAAAAATTCTTATTTTACTAACGATGACGTCATGTTGGAGTGTTTCCTTCAGAAAAATGCATAGTGCGCGGTCCGCCGAGTATACAAAGAAAGACCCGAAAAACAACGCAACTATAGGGTTCAAACGGGATTGACTTTTCGGAATCGGGATTGGCATTTTTAGATTTCGGGATCGGGATTGACTTTTCGGAATCGGAAACGGGACTTCAAAATCACGGAAAGTTTCGGAATTCGGGATCAGTTTGATATCAATTTTCGACTATTTTCGTCGAAGATATACTACTGTATGCACCGCCCCAAAAACAGAGGAAACTCACAAAGCCGTCTATCTCAAAGCTGTGCAAATCCATATTTAAAATAGCACCAAATTTTTGCAAGGTGAATCCCTCCTCGCAGCACAAAGCCACATACACCAAAGTGGATGAAATTGCCAAGCGCAAATCCTGCATGTATCACATTGAAATAAACACTCCAGCTAAATGACGAAACGCACTTAGATTTTAGACCCTGTAGCAATTGCAGATAATATACCTTTTTAGACCCTGTAGCAATTGCAGATAATATACCTTTGTCTTTCCAAGTAAAAAAACAACAGAAACGGACTAATTTCGAAGCAGAGTTTTAATATGCAACATATAATTTCACCTTGAATGCATAATCCAGAGTTGCGGTTGGTGAGAAAATGTCCATCACTTTTCTCGGCATCAAAATAAAATTTAAAAACAAACCAAATCTTTGAACTCGAATGCACAGTCTCCCAGCATCATATCAGTCAAAACTTGGTTATACCCACACACTGGTGAATCCAAATTGCGCTTTCTCTTCGACAAAACGACAAAATGGACGGCTGTGGAGCACAGACTGGTGGAAAATTGTAACAATCCGTTCATAACATCCTTGTGCAAGTAAATCGCATCGTGTGGACCCGTGACGCTCTTTAAGTTCTTCAAGCAGCTGTTTTAAAGAAAAGAAAATTGAAAAAGCTGTAGTGTAAATATGTTGGAATTTGTTGACTGTGAATATGTTGAACGTTGAATATGCTGAATATGTTGAAAATGACCACGCTCGAAAAAATCACTTAAATACCCCTCCATCTTACATAGATAAAAACCTTCGCAAAATTGGTTGACGAGAAGGTAAAAACCCAGATACTCAATTGGAATCAGTGTAACGCACTGTTATCTAATAACATGTACAGAATTTCTGCCGATAAAAAAGACAAACAGACCCGATTATGCCAGCGCATGTTTTTATCAAATCCGAGACATTCTGAGCGCTGAGCGCATTGCACAACTTCGACGATGTGCCAGAATGTGATGCCAATCTTTCCTGCAACTTGGTCGCTGCGGCTAACAAACATGAAGTTATGGCTTCGCCAGTTGCGCTGCATCAAAAAAGGAAAACTTTTAAAATTGCGGTGTCTACAAAACGTGAAATTTTTATACTGGCTAATGGCTGACAAATCTGACAAAACGTATGGAATACTTTCGATCGCACATGTGACGTATGCAGCGCAGGGGCGGGGGGTTGCAGCCCTCCCCCGTTCCCGGGGTGAGACTAGGGTGTCAACTTTCCGTTTCCGCTTTCCGCAGGCAAATTTTTTTCCGTTTCCATTTTCCGGCTGCTAATTTTTTTTCCGTTTCCGTTTTTCCGGCTCATTTTCCGTTTTCTGGCCAAAATTTCAGTTTTTCCGCCTTTTTCCGTTTTCCGGCTCAATTGTCTGTTTTTCCAACTTTTTTCCATTTTCTGACTCAATTCTCTGTTTTCTGTTTCAGCCAAACTGGTAAACATGCATGCAGGTTCTCAATCATGTGAATTGTTTCCATTTCTAGCAAAATTTCTGCAAATTTTTTGATTTCTGGATAAATTTCTGCAATTTTTTTCTCCGTTTCTGGCAAAATTTCAGCAAATTTTTTCCATTTCCGGCAAAATTTCAGCAAATTTTTCCGTTTCCGTTTGCCGGCCTTTCATTTTTCCGTTTTCTGGCAGGTGCAAATTTTTTTCCGTTTCCGTTTTCCGGCAAGTGTAAATTTTTTTCCGTTTCCGTTTTCCGCCAAAAAGTTTTTGTTGACACCCTAGGTGAGACAGACCTAAAACTCCCGTTTTCAAGGTATGTGCAAAAACTTTGCGCGCAAGCGCGCATTCCTTCCCTCGAACAGACAATTATCAGCGGATCGGTCCCCGTAGGCTTAAATACCTGAAATTGCTCTTGATCGTGTGCCCGCCGCTGTATATGTTCGTGTATTTACATACATATACAGTGGTTTCTGGCACTAGTGCCAACGCCAATGGGGCCATTCCGTCACTGTGTAACCAAAATTTCAGGGTGGGGGGCAAAGTCCGGGCTCGGTAAACAGATACCCCCCCACTCAAAAATCATGGATACATCCCTGTATGAGCAAACCGATACTTTTCGAATATCGACGAGCAAAAACCTGAACAATTAGTATATTCTGTTTCGTCATCGAAAAACCACACAACCCCAATACTAGCAGTGGTCCAGCAATTCTGACACACCTGACTCCCTCCATCTGCGGATCAGCGCCTGGCATCTTGCCAGCTGCCAAAAGCAACAACTCGAACACACTAAATGCCTTTTCAGGGGGAATCGCGTCGGCGCGCAACAGTGCACAAATCAGGTTGAGGGAGGCCTGTGGAAATTTGCATGTGCTAAACAAATTTGCACGTGTGAAACCAAATTTGCACAATCACAACAGCAAGATTGTGTTTGCAAACAAACGTGTGCAAGAAAATCACCGACCGCTTTGGATGCTGGCACATGAGTGGAACACAGATGGAGTTTCGCACACTCCACTAAAGTTGATCGAACGTCCGCGGGCATATTCTCGGCAATGAATGTTGCCGATGCTGCCAAGGCACCGCTGAAATAGTAATATTGAACTATTGATCTAAACGGTATTAAAAAAATGAACGCTGGAATAAAAATGTAAACAGCGCGAGTGATACAACGAAAATTCCGGAAGTGGCGCATTCTGGTGTCTTTTTTATATGGTGCTGTGTAAAAATTTTGCTTAACACAGCTCACCGCTCTCGGCAGCCTCAAATACTGCCCAAATGCACCTAATGTATCAACATTGCCGTATATGCATGTAAATACATACGCAGCGGTCTTTTGCGCCAATGCCAACGCCAATGGTGCCATGGCGTGGCGTCTACGAATGGCGCCATTCACTTACTACAGGGTTTCAATTTTAGGGGGGCCCTCGTTCACCGGGCTCCGTATACAATTGGCCCCCAGCTCAAAAATTCCACTGCATTCGGGCAAAATCACCTCACCTTTCAGCTAACAAACACAAGCTGAGATAAAAAATCGCGATGAAATGCGATAAAATGCACTCACTCGATAGCATCAACAACACGCTCCCACTGTCCAATATTCACTAGATCCACGTGAGTCGCATCGAAAGTGACATCTTTTATTTCGCACACGGCCAGGGGGCACTCCCAGACCCAGTAAAAAGCCCTGCAAAATAGCAAATGCCATGCAAAGTGTCAAAAGTCTCCGAGTTGCCATTTTGCAGAGCATTTTCTATGAATTTCGACACTTTGCATGACATTTGACATTTTGCAGGGCCTTTTACAGTGTCTGGGATTAGCACCAGGTGAGCATCGTGCGGCGCTTTGGGCAAAACTCCTTTCTCGCAGAAATCATTGAATGTCAGTGTTATACGACAATGGGCAGCCGAAGCAGCATCTTGTGAATTTGACTCGTTCTGACTGCGGTTTTCGAAATCATCGATGCAACGGTAGAATTGACGCCCCATGGCTGTGTTTTTGAGACGTTAAATGGTGAAATTAATTGGAAATTTCGTAGTGAAACAATTGCAGTTTTTTCGCTTTGTATGCCTCCAGATTTACTATCTGTATGGTGCTCTGACTAATGATGAAAAATGTTTTACGACCGGTTTTCCGGAAAAATCAACTGTTTTTTTCCAAAATGCACGCTTGCGCGCAAACATTTTCAAAATACCTAGTGAATCAGTACTGAAAATGATGGCTACCATTTAAAAAACGATGCTTTCGATGCTCGCGTATTTTATTTAAAAAAACGCCCTTTTAAAAAAAGCATTAAAAACTCCGGCATCTACTATCTAGAAAAAACTACCGACAACCATTGGATAAAATCTTCCAAAATCACCCCGGACTTTAGGGAGCGGTTAACTAACAAGCTAAATTGTTGATCATTTCCAATAGCACTCCGCGCCTGTGCTTTTCGGATTCTATGCATTTTGCGGTTATATTACGAACGGACGTTACGAGAGCAGAGCACACATTGTCCGCGAAATTGTGCTTCAGCAGGCTAAGGCATTTGGATACCAGCCACGGCACAGTCACTGAAAACAATAAAGTGAAAAATAGTTGTAGCTAACGTCTGCAACGATACTAAATATTTTCAAAACAATCGTGAATATCGACATTAAAT
This sequence comes from Sphaerolaimus hirsutus, assembly GCA_964036195.1. Classification (NCBI taxonomy): domain Eukaryota; kingdom Metazoa; phylum Nematoda; class Chromadorea; order Monhysterida; family Sphaerolaimidae; genus Sphaerolaimus; species Sphaerolaimus hirsutus. Next base: position 14,317,058 of record OZ038451.1, read on the forward strand.
ATCGTATTGAAATCCGATCCGACATATCGAACTTCTAAAACAAATATTTGAAATAAATAAATTTGAAAACGCCCCTCGCCACCACCGACGTGGGTTGACATTATACACGGCGCGATTATTTTCGATCAGCTCGTCCAAAAAGTCGAAAATGTTCAGAATTTTCGCGGCGACCTCGCATAGCGGCCTTTCGCGACACAGGTCATCGATTTCTTCAGCTAGACGGCAATGCAGCCAGACACAGCGCGCATCTTCTTCTCTGCGATAAAAATTAGCGATTTGGCACCGCGCCAGAATTACCTAATTTCATTTTTGGGATAAGTCCACGAACGAACCTTTTCTCGAAAATGTGAATCAGTGCCAGTGATATTTTTTCGACGTTTGTGTCATGCTGCCTGAGCATCGCCGCGGTTGGCGCGTCGTTTTCGTTAACTTCCATCGACAACGACGGGAGATTACGAAATTTGAAATTTTTCTTTTTTGGTGGCGGTAAAGAAAAGGTCAAGTTTATTGTACGTATCGGGCCACGTATGATAAGTTGGCCCCAGTTCAACTTACCGCTTGCGTATTATACGAATGGGAATGAAAGCGCCCAAAGTGACCGAAATCGCTAATATTAGCTTTATTTCGCCAATTTTAACCTTCATAATGGCTATTTTTGTCTCTATACTTGGTTATATTCTTACTTTGGCTATTTCTAGCCTATTATTATGATAGCGTTTACGAAATAATTTTTGGCCGTATGTCAACTTGTCATATGGGGTATCTCTGAAGTTTACTGGTTGTACACCTTACAGCAAAATCTATGCTAAAGAAGTCAACAGAAGTGTACCTATTGTAATTTTTCAGGCTATTTTTACGCTTTCTGGCTCAATGCCTGTATTTCGAAATGCGTTTTAGCCGCGCGTGTTAAGGATACGGTGAGCGTTGCATTGGACTTTCATTACGCGGAACAGAGTTACTGAACTTTTTCAAAGTATATGTATGTGTAAAATACTTTTTTACTCACCCCTGATTACAGAAAATGTAAAAAAAAATTTTTTCCGAACTCTTGAGTACATGTGAGTAAAATAATTTTTTTTCTTCAGAAAAGTAAAAAACGAGTACTTATTCCCTTTAAAAATGTAAACGCGAGTACTTTTCGTCATAATATATTACCTACTACAAAGTGGGTATTTTTTGACTCAGTGAGTAAATATGTACCATATTTCCTCGAAATACCCCCCCCCCTCAAAATACCCCCCCCCCTCAAAATACCCCCTCGAAATACCCACCTCAAAATGGACACTATGAACTTAGAAATCCCCCCCCCTCGAAATACCCCCCACCCTAAAAAAATATAGTGTATAGATGACGTAAATTACAAAAGCTACAGTTTGATCCGGGAAACGCAGAATACACGTTAAAAACAATGACCGCTATGTTAGAACAGGGTTTATAACGTCTAGGTACTTATATAAGTCTATAGAGTCTGATAGATGTCCGTTTTTGTTGCATGTTTCAACGTCTGGCACGTCACAAGCAACAATTTAGTACTGGGATTTCAAAAAATTTCTGGCGAAATAATAAACCCGCCCCTCGAATTACCCCCCCCCCCTCGAAATACCCCCTCAAAATTCTCACTCTGAAAAGATAAACCCGCTGGGGGTATTTCGAGGTAATACGGTATGTGTAACTCTGAATGCATTTAAATATTATTATAACACTACACAAATCTTGGTGTCTTGTTCTGCAAAACCCACTTGAGAAGTTCGGTTTGAAAAATAGTGTCTGGAATGGGAACTTTACTGGTCAATAGAGAGTAGGTACGTTCCCGAAATTTTTCCCGAATTTTGTCACTCATCAGCAATAAGTGGGATTGCCACCCGTGATTTCAACAAAACAATCAATGTATTTAGTCTCTACAGTCTCCACAACCTGCAGCATCTATGCTTAGCTGTCATATTAATACAAGAATAATCTGTAAAAATTCGAATATAATTATCACCACATCACAATTTCAGCTCGATTTTTTTAGGCTAGTTACAGTGAAGTCAACTGCGATACAACTGCTGAATCATTGCTGTGTCTCCCATCAGATTGAATGAGGTGCACATATACCCTGCCATTTTTCGCTCCCAGTACCTGAGCTCAGAAAAGTTTTGAAGTTTCCAGCAGATTTCAAGACAAAGTTTTCCTGTCTTTGTCATATAAATTTTCATATGGTTTGAAAAAATACGAAAACAAACCATTATTTGGCACATTTCATTGATCTTCTGTACTGAAATACTGCTGATGGCATATGGAAAGTGCTCATTTGCTATGGGCCTTTTCTGGTCACTCAAATTCCACACTTGCATTTTGGTGCCCCCTTCATCCACCTATACACAAAATGCACAGAAAATCTAATAAATATGAGATGTTGAACAGTGTCTCACTTGAATACTTGCCAAAATAAAAAATTTACTTACAGCTGCCATGAGTGCATAAAATCTATTGGGTACTGCAGGACACCATCTAACATGTGTTATTTGCAAACCATCAACTGAGCTACAGTTTAAAACAACAGCTGGTTCAGAATCTCTTCCAGATGCCATTGGGCTGCTTGATTCAATGAGCTGGTATATTCTCACCCTACCATCTGATGCACCAGACTGCAAAATTTTTGTGACATGATCCTTTTCAATATACCTACACATATTGGGTATTAAAAAATAACAAATTCACTCACAATCAGCACATTTTCGTCAAATGGTGACAGATCCATGGTGAGGATATCAGCTGGAGCATCTTTACGGTGAAATTGGTGCGAAATTTACATAATGAATTTGCTGCAGGAACACTAGAACTCACCAAGCTCATTCATATAATATGTTGTGTTCTGTCTCTTTCCAGTATTATTTTGCAATCCTGTGATACAAAGGATTTTTCCACAGTCAGTCCCAACACAGCACTGCCATTTGTGTTTTGCGACCAAGCAAAATGCATGCAAAGATTTGTTGCTGTTTGAATTCATCCTGCATTAGAATGTCAACTACATTTATTTACACATAAATACCGTAGTACCTCCAATATAAGGCATCCCTCTAATATAAGGTACCCTCTAATATAAGGTATAACTTTTGGCCATTTTGAACGCGACGAAATAAATATAAGCTACCCTCTAATATAGGGCATACCTCTTATAAGGCACAGCTGGCTGCGTGCCAAAACGCGCAAAATAAATAATACAAACGGTTGCTAAACATGGCGGAAAATGATGAAAACGGTGCCGAAGGGCACTGCGATAACTCTTCGTCGACTTCCGCCGCTGAAAAAAGTGTCAGAATACGGCGGCACTATTCACTTGAAGAGAAACTTTGAATTATTGACCAGACGAAAATCTGGCAAAAAAATTTGAAGGTACCCTCTAATATAAGGTATAACTTTTGGCTCTAAAAATCTGACGAAAACAATATAAGGTATACCTTATATTAGAGGTAATACGGTATATAACTACATACATGTATTTACACAAATATATACATGTATTTGTATATAAAAGGACAATCTGTTAGAGTGACATTCTGCAACACACCATAGATGTCTAGTGGGAAAATTTACTTTGGAGATGCCAGATGATCCAGGCAAAATACAGGTTGAGTGTATAAGGCGCCATTGCCTCATATTCCTGACTGTATGTGAATCATTCTGTTCAGTTGCTGTATCACTTGTTGTAACCTGCTGTGTCACTGTCCACAAGTGAATTGCACCAGACTGTTCCAGGGTGCACACTTCAAATGATGAATTAGACATGTTGTCTGAGGCTGTGAACAAAAAAATATTTAGATTTTTTGCCTGAAAATAAAGAAAGGTGTCTTTACATTGTGCATCACTCTGCCATGAAACCAAATCAACAAGTGGTGCAGCCATGTGCTTTTTGAACATTGATGTTGGCACACTAGACCCTGATGAGTTACCCCCCACTGTTTGTTGGTCCATAGGTCTGATCAATTCAAATTGCTTTGATGCACTCTGGCTGGATGTGGATGCATCTTCTGAGTTTTGAACATAGCATGTCACCACTGCATTGTGACTACTGTAGTGCTCCTGTGAGCTCCAAATTGACAGCACACCACTGTCCTGTTATGAGAAATAATTATGAAATGAATATTCCCACCTGCAATAATAACAATGTCATTGACTTACATTTACTCCAATCAAAATCCCTGCACTATAGTTTATGGAACATGCAGTTATGCACCCACATTGCGCATACAAGCTGAAAGGATTTCTAGCATATAATTATAATTTTCTGAGCTTATTGTGTCTGAATTCAATAAAAATTTTTACCTTTTTGTGTCTGAATTCAATAAAAATTTTACCTGAGTGGAAAACTGGGTTGATCAAGGGACCACACAGCTAGCAATGACTGCCCATCCAACTCTGGTCTGTCACTCTGAAACATGTGGCTTGGTTGAACAATAAAATATACTCCTTTCTGGAAATTATCGAGAAGCAACTTACTTTCTTTATGAAAGTTGATACAAGAAGTCTGTTCGGAATACTCTGGCTGGTGGCAACTGCTGTGACCTCACAGTCTGAATAGATTTTTGAACTCAACAACAACATGGAAAATGTATGTGATGCAACCATGATAGTAAGTAAATGTACCTTTAATTTTCAAAAGTTCATGTAAAGCTAATGTTGTGTAGCCAGAACTGAAATTTGTTGAGGTTCCATGCTGCATTTTTGGTGCATTACTGTTGTCCATGATTTCCTCCAAGAGAATATCATTAACAAGGTTACCAGAGGCCATCACAAAGGCCTCAAGCTTATGAGAATCTGGTCCAGAAAAATACACTGAGCTATGAAGTTTGCCTCCACTGAAATTTGTGTTACTGTCTGTAAAGTGCAAAACCAGTTTGGTAAACATTTATTTATGTCAAGTAGAAAGTGTCTATGGAAGGACTATAAAACAAAACATACTGTTTTCGTCTCGTCCACACGCGAGGGAAGCGGTAGGTGGATGCTGCACCCACAGTTCTGAAAGATCTATTTCATCTGTCTGGACATCTCTACTGAGACTATCATCCCCTGTCTGGGTGGATGTACCAGGCCTCAGAGAATTTGATGCAGTCTGCGAGTTTTAATTTTTACTTTGAAGTGTTTCACTTTGACTGCTAATGCAATTTTCAAACAATGCAAAAATAGGACCGTGAAGCGTGTGGAAGCGGCCTTTGTGAAGGCACTTCCATACGCTTCCACACGTTTCACGAGGTTTGAGGTGAAGTGGGATTTCACACTTCACCTAGCTTCATGGCGAACAAAATTCGTGAAGAACGCTTCACGAACCATCGCAGCATGTTTTGCATTGTGAAGCGTCTAGAGGCAAAGTGACGTGTCTTCACTATGACACTGCACGTCTGCGTGAAGACAGTTCACGCCACTTCACGCCACTTCACCGCATCACACACATTTTTTTGCACTGAAAGTATGAATTGACCTGTTCCACTCCAGAGCTTTGGAAATTTGTCAGTTGTACAGGAACATCATCAAGCTGCAGCATGTTGCCCAGTAATTCAGCTGCGCGCCCAGTGGCTTTTTGAATCGCTATCGGATCCAAAGTTCGGTAATTTTGACTCGAAATTGATGTGAAGTCGATGGTTGGATTGTATTTTCTTGTGGTTTTTCCATCACCAGTATCGTCGAGCATCGGCGGGCGGGCTGACCCTGCCTATGTATTGTGCGATTCGTGGTGATACAGACACAGTAACGATTTAAAATTTGTTAAAATTTTTAAAATTCGGGAAACTCATAGATCCGTTTTGAACACATTTAAGTTTAGCACTATGAATGATTTTTGATCGCCGTAAACATAAGTTGACAGAATCTCATTCTAGTAAACTCAAATGTGTTCAAAACATATGTACGAGTTCCCCAAATTTCGATGGTGTTAGTGTGCTCAGCGCAGCGCTATTGGAACAAACACGGTTATGAAGAGCTCAAGTGTGAGTGCGCCATGGCTGTGTCGGCTGTAGTGATGTAAAAGCGCCATGGCGCATGCGCCGAAGCAAACCGCGCCATGGCGCTTCTGGCGCTCGGCGCTATGGAACAAAATGCCTGACGCTGGCGCTTGGCGCTAGCGCCAACGCAAAAAGCGCCATGACGCTTGGCGCCATTTTGCTCTGGCACCATTGACGGTTGGCACTTTTGACGCTCGACGCCGAAGTCCTGGCGCTTTTTACATCACTACTCAGGTTCCAGAGATGATTGACACCGAATTTACAACATCTTTGCCAACACCAATGATACTATTTTTGCAACTTTTAGGAACGTTTTAAGAAATTTCGACATCGCCATGGTTGGTGCCCTTCTGGAAGCTAATCGAAGATTCCATACCATAGCTTCCATGCTGTCAGAGGCCTTCAGATTACTTTTGACAGATTCTTTCTTCTCGGAAATGCTAATATCTCTCTTCTCTGAAATTGGCTCAATCTTTTCCTCAGAATCAGATTCATCAGGAGATTCAAAGTCCTCTGAATATTCTTCAAAGTCATCCTGTGCAAGTGTAGTCGATTATTGAATATATTAAATAAATAGTCATTTACCTATGTACGTTATTAGACAAGTGTTTAAGCTTATCCACTTTGTATGCCACATGATGGCAAACTCTCAGGAAAGTATCAACTATTTATGTAAAGCACAGTCATTATTTTACTTACAATGCATGTAATGTGCTATGTAGTGCAATGTATAATTCGCCCAAAATTAAGATGTCAAATTTCTTTGAAATAGATGAACCATGAATAGATGATGTGTAGTGTAGTATTTGAGTGAATTACTACAATATAGGAAGCCATTTGAGCAAAAAGCTTATGATGTGTATGGATGTGGATCTTAAATCTTTTGGTCAGAAATTTTTGCCTAAATACTACCAAAATTGATTTATTTACCTCATAGTCATAATCGCCATACATGGCTGTGTCATTTGGCAACACATTTTCATCATTTCTGGCTGATGTCAGTTCACTCTCTTTCACTGATGCTATTGTTTGTTGCTGTGATAGATTTTGTTCTTCAGGTATTTGTGATTTGGTTGGTGATTTCGGACCGTTTTTCACAGAGCTTTTGTGTTGCTTTTTGTCTTTGCTCTTTGGTTCTTTGTTTTTCGTCTCTTTGGAAAGACCTATTTTGGTGCCACTCTGTTCTGTTTTAGGAGTTTTCCTTGCATCACTCGTTTTGGCCATGTGTTTTTCCTTGTCATCAGATTTTCCAGATTTTTCTTTACTTTTACTTCTTCCTGGGTCTTTATCTGTTTTACTTGTTTTTCTACTTTCATGTTTTTCAATTGTCTTTGACTTGTGTTCTTTTCTGGATACTTTTGGTGTTGCGCTTGAACTCTGTTTTGGTTGGCCATTAGTGACTGGGGTGCTGTATAGGTATTTTACAATCTATTTTGTGTACATCTTAGATATCAAGAATATAAAGCCCCTTGAGGAACTGCTTGGTAGGTAGTGATGGAAAAGCGCAAAAAAAGGGTGCCAAGCGCCGATTGCGCCATTCTGAAACAGGGCGCCACAAATGTGTGGCGCCAATCGGAAAGGTGGCGTCAGGCGCCACAGAGAAGGGGCGCCATGGCGCCGTTCCATCACTATTGGTAGGGTAACTGTGTGAAAAACACCACAACTCTTGAATAACTCCCCAGTCAACATTGAAGAAACTACAACCCCAGAGGATACCTAAATTCAGCAATAAGCCCCCTTCATAAATACATGATATATTTGCTATTATTTTTCAAATTGAATTTGAGTAAACTCACCGCTTTTGCTCCGGCACTCTGATCCCATTTTGTGTATTGCCTATCAATTTCTGCTTATCGGTGTTGCTCTTTCTCGCATCTCTTTCATTGCTAGGGCTCCTATGCTTTCGAACAGTTTTATCATTGTTCCCAGAGTCCTTGTTTTTGTGTCCTCTTGTAGTGGACATTTGGTTGTAAGTAGTTTGGTAGTTTTCGCTTTTATTCTTGTTCAGTTTTTTTAGCTTCACACTGATTACTCAATTTTGTATTACCGTTACCTTGGTTACGGTGCACGCGGGCGCGATTTGTTTTAATTTTTTTAAACCAGTGATGAAATTTGATTCACCCTGCATGCGTTTCATTGAGACTGGCAATTTGAACCACGGGCAACGGATAATTTCTGATAAAATTGATCGGGTACCCCCCCCCCAAAAAAAAAAAGAGGGGCGGGTTTGTTCGATGAGATTCAGTTGATTCCGGATTTTCAAGATGATTTTTCAAAAAAATTTCGGTTTTAATGTGCTGTGGAATTTTGGCATGCTGCCAAAATGTTGCCTCGTGTGCGCCTGTATTGGTCAGGTGTTTTCACAGACATTAATTTTATGGAGAACAGTAATTAAAAGCAAAAAATACATAATCAAAGTCTGTACGATGGTTCCACCTATTATATTTTGCGTGGTTCATTTTTATACCGTAAAAATTTAATGTAAAAACTGGGTTCCCTTCTTGCAGATTAGATACGAGCGTGTCATCCGAGCTGAAATAAAAAGAAATTGTTGCTCTCTGTGCGTAATTTGTTGTCCCAAAATATAGAAAATCGTGTTGAAAAATGGCTGTAGGCAAGAACAAGCGTCTGTCGAAGGGAGGGAAGAAAGGATCTAAGAAGAAGATGTATGTCGCACTCAAACGTTTCCATTTTACCGACGAAAAACGACTATTTTCCGATATTTTTCAGCATTGATCCGTTCACGCGCAAAGAATGGTATCACGTGAAGGCGCCTGCGAATTTTGCCAAACGCGATATGGGCATCACGCTAGTTAACAGAACCCAGGTTTGCTTTGAAAATTTAAAGTGAAGCCGGGGTTTAAGATTTTATATATTTTGCCTAGGTCTATGATTTCAAGCATAAGCTCAAAATATGTAGACCCGGGAAAATAACGCAAAGCGTTTGCAGCCTTATCAGGCAGTGACGTAGCCAGGGGGGGGCGGCCGCCCCCCCCCCCCTTCCCGGGTGAGACGTGACGAGAAAATGTCCGAAAGTGGCGGTTTAAGGTACAGTTTTCAAGGGCAGGGGTTTAGGGGGGGGGGATTACCCCCCCCCCCCCCCAAATCCGCCAGCTATCTATCCCGGAGGCCCGCTCAGCTATCTATCTATCCCGGAGGCAAATTTTTGGGCTACTATCCCCTAAACCCCCCCCCCCCCAATCGTCCAGCTATCTAACTATGTGGAGCTATTTTTGAAAATTTTTCGCCAATTTTCGCTCAAAATCGCTAATTTTCGTACCTTCTTATAGTTTTTCACCTCCAAAATCGCTAGTTTATGTTTATTATCGCCTATTTTGGCTATATATGTGCTTATATACTTATTTTTAGCCATTTTTCACCTACTTTTTAGCGATTTTTCCCCCTTTTCTTCCTTCTATACTTCGGAAAACCCTATATATTGAACCCCCGCGAACCGCCCTCCCCAAACCCCCCCAACCCGCCCCCCAATTTTTGTCTTCAGATATCTATCCCTCCGGAGAAGCGATTTGCTATCTAAACACCTTCCCGGTCAAGTAAGCCACCCATTTTTTTATTTCACTTCGGAAGCTATATCTCGGGCTATGGTGGGGTTATAGAGCTGAAACTTTGTGAATATATACTTGTAACATCGGTTGACACCCATGGTGGCCGCGACATTGTGGCCGCGGACGTTATGGCCGCGCCGTTCTGGCCGCGGGACACGAAGGCCGCGGACGTTGTGGCCGCAGGACACGAAGGCCGCGGCCACGGAGTCCGCGGACATGATGGCCGCGACCCCATTGTGGCCGCGGACGCAATGGCCGCGCGTACATAATTACAAAACAGACGCCACTGCACGCTTTTCATTGTTTGTTTTTGGCTAATTAAAGAGAAACAAAAATGGCATATGTGCAGGAGTGCCTGTAACAGGCGCGTGAAATTGCATTTTGCAGGTAGACGTACAGTGTGTATCAGTGATGTAACATCAAAGGCAATTGATGGCTGATCTGCATTTGAATGGAAGTACCCAGGATAAAACCCATGAATACCTTGTTGATGATTTATCACTTGATGACTTAATATTTCAAAAATATATTTTTACTGCAATTTAGATTGAGCAATTTGGCCATTTTATCCATGACAGTCTGCAATCACCAGTTATTATCCACTTTTTCACCTTTTCCCTCACTACTCTAGCATCAAATTACATTTTTAGTAAGTTTTGTGATAAAATTTTTTTTAAGTTGACCTAGTTAAAAATTGATGGTTGTCAAGTGAGCATGCGCATACAATCAGTACAAAAACCTGATGTCAACTCAAGCAAAAAATTTGGACAAACATGTTTTTCAAAACTTAATTATAATTTTTCATGCAAAAAGTTCTTCTATGAAAGATAAAGTAAATTCTTCTCTATCAGAGTCTCAAATTCCATACATTTTCAATTAAAAATGAATGAATAAAGGTACTTTTAAAAAGTCGGTGAGTGCTGTGTCAACTAGTGAAAAAACATACTTTTTCATACATTTTTGGGCAGTTGACAATGAAGAGTGACTACTTGTGTCAATTGAATTTCTGTAAAATGAAAATGTCAACTAAAAACGTACACTTACATGCACTACATACACATTTTTCACTAGTTGACATTTTCACTATAAAAATCAGTTATTTGTGTGCAGCAAAAATGTCAACTGAAATTGATTTTTGCCTAATAAAATCACCCAATTGACAAAGGTGATCATCAAGAAATGTCAACTGTATGACAAACGTACACTTTTTAGCGCATGCGTGTCATTTTAGTTGACTTGTCATTTTCTCAAAATTGTCAACTGTCCAAATTTTACAGTTGACACACAAAAAGTGTGCACGTTTTCAACTAAATAGGTTCCAGGGTCAACTAAAAAAAAACAGTTGACTCTGAGTTGACTCAATCGACTTCTAAAAAGTAGCGTCAACCACCGTGTGGAGCGCCAATGACATGTAAGTGACGTGACACCTCTTGAAGTGTACTTTATGTATTTATTTGAGCTACACATTGTATTTACATAAATATTTGTATTACTTTTTTAATTTGAAAAACTAAATTTTCGAATTTTAAAACTCAAAAACAAATTAGTGAACACATTTTTGCAGATTTAAATTTAGATTTTAACATCTAAATGAATGTCTTTGCAATTCAATCAAAATTGCAATTTGCAAAAGAATACAATTTTTTATTTTTAAGATTTAAAATTTTAAAAGTAATAAAAAAATTTTACTTTAAAAATTGAATTAAATTTAAAAATTCTAAAACCATTTTCAAAAATTTGTTGTATAGTCATTTTAGAAAAAACAAGTACAAATTTTAACAATTTTTCCAGAGAGTTTGCCATCGTTACCTGTTACACAATACAATTCTCATTACAATTATTTATGTAAATACAATGTGTAGCTCAAATAAATACATAAAGTACACTTCAAGAGGTGTCATGTCACTTACATGTCATTGACACTTACACATCATAAGTAGAAATTTACATGTCAAGAGTTCACACACTATGAACAAATAGCATAACAGATGTGGGGGTCACAGCATTACACATAGGGGTTTCAGTTGACATGTCACAATTTATTTACACCTGGAGATTGAAGTATCAATTTGAAAAAGCATATTCATTCATTGCAAAGGAATATTAATTTATTTCTGAAAATCGAAATTTTGATTTGTATAAAAATATGTATTGTATGAAAATAGAAATTCCATTTTTAGCTCAAAAAAATGTATCATCAATATTTTCTAATCTTTTTTATCATATAATCCCAGGATTAATTGTGCTCACTGTCATCAACAAGGTATTCATGGGTTTTATCCTGGGTACTTCCATTCAAATGCAGATCAGCCATCAATTGCCTTTGATCTTACATCACTGATACACACTGTACGTCTACCTGCATAATGCATTTTCACGCACCTGTTACAGGCACTCCTGCACATATGCCATTTTTGTTTCTCTTTAATTAGCCAAAAACAAACAATGAAAAGCGTGCAGTGGCGTCTGTTTTGTAATTATGTACGCGCTGCCATCGCGCCCGCGGCCACAATGGGGTCGCGGCCATCGTGTCCGCGGACTCCGTGGCCGCGGCCTTCGTGTCCTGCGGCCACAACGTCCGCGGCCTTCGTGTCCCGCGGCCAGAACGGCGCGGCCAGAACGTCCGCGGCCACAATGTCGCGGCCACAATGGGCTCATACCTGTGACATCCCTCTACTCTGCATCAATGGGGGGAGGCATGGCGACCAACTACAGGGTGGGTCGCCATGCCTCCCCCCACTGATGCAGAGTAGAGGGATGTTACAAGTATATATTCACAAAGTTTCAGCTCTATAACCCCACCATAGCCCGAGATACAGCTCCAGAAGTGAAAGAAAAAAATGGGTGGCTTACTTGACCGGGAAGGTGTTTATATGAACCCCCGCAGGGGTCCAAATCTACAAAACCCCTGTTCAAGGGTTCTGTCAAAATTTTGCGCAAGGTGTGCATTTGGCCTTCCCACTACAGGCATTTTAAGTCCACCTGTCTCTGAGGCCCAAAAATCCTGAGCAAGTACACTCAGGGTGTCCACTTCGCTGTAAAATACATACATACAAAGCGGTCTTTGGCGCCAATGCCAACGCCAATGGCGCCATGGCGTGGCGCCTACGAATGGCGCCGGCGCCAATGCCAACACCAATGGTGCCATGGCGTGGCGCCTACGAATGGCGCCGTCGCCATGGCGCCATTTTCTTACTGGCATTACTAGGGCTGGTCGATGTTTTTTTTGAACGTCTTTTTTTAAAAACATGAAGTCCGAAAGGTTTTTTTATTTATAAAAAAAACATCGGCCGAAATTTTTAGTACTAAGCACTAGGTATTTTGCAAAAATTTCGCGCGCAAGTGCGCAATTTCACACACACATTGACATTGTTGGTTGTTTTCATTGGTTTTGTGGCATTCTTAGTATCAAAGTATCCATTTCTATCTGCTACCATGGGTTAATAAGCCGTAATATGTTGCTGTAGTATATAATATTGAGGTCATGTGCTTTTATGTACCTCCACAGTGTGTAACTTAACTCCCAAAGTAACAACCTCCTTTTTAACCTTGTTTGATCACTATTCCGTGCCAAACTTTAAGTGAAGTCACGAATAGGGTGTCAAATTTCCGTTTCCGTTTTCCGTTTCCGCCTTTCCGCAGGAAAATTTTTTACCTTTCCGTTTTCCGTTTTCCGGCAGCCAAAAAAATTTTACCTTTCCGTTTTCCGGCAGCCGTTAAATTTTTACCTTTCCGTTTTCCGTTTTCCGGCAGCTGAAAATTTTTTACCTTTCCATTTCCGTTTTTCCGGCCCATTTTTCCGTTTTCCGGCTGAAAAATTTTTACCTTTCCGTTTTCGTTTTACCAGGCCATTTTTCCATTTTCTGGCTCAATTTTCAGTTTTCTGGCATTTTTTTATTGTTTTTCCAATCTGTATTTATCTTTAATTGGCTCATCCCATTGTGTTGTTTTTGTCTCTTGGAGCAGCATTGACAACTGGGATTTCAGGGTCAGTGAAACAGGTGCTGTGAACCCAATTGGGTCATATGCTGACACCAATAATTAATTCAAGTTTCGTCTGGTTGGTGTTGTGATGCTGTCAATTTGCAATTTTGGTGTTGATATTGCCAGCATGTCTGTTCGGTGATTTTATTTCATGCCCATTACTGCGACAATTTTATTCACCTTTGGACTCCTGTCGTTTTCTGCTATTTCATTCATGACTGATCTGGAGTTTGACAGCCATTCCCTCATGTTCATAGAACATTGGTTAAATAAAGCCTTGACTTTGTAATATAGTTCTAAAGCTTCAACTTCATTTGTGACACTCATGAATCTTTGTTGAATCTTCTTATCAGTAATTTAAAGTGCACCATAGCTTCTGCTTTTCCTGTGGGCAGGTCACTGATACTCTCTTTATACGGCCAGTCAATACAGTACTGTTTGTTGTTGTCGTTGAATTTGCCAAACAGGCAAACCTGCATGCAGGTTTTCCTTCTGCAAATTTGTCTATTACCGTGCTAATTTCACTTTATTTTTTTCCGTTTCCGTGAAAATTTTGCTTTCCGTTTTCCGTTTTCCGGCATTTCATTTTTCCGTTTTCCGTTTTCCGGCCGACAATTTTTTTTTACCTTTCCGTTTCCCGTTTTCCGCTGAGTGAAATTTTTTTACCTTTCCGTTTTCCGTTTTCCGGCAGAAATTTTTTTTTTACCTTTCCGTTTTCCGTTTTCCGTAAAGTGAAAAATTTTTACCTTTCCGTTTTCCGTTTTCCGTAAAAAAAAATTTTTGACACCCTAGTCACGAACATTTGACTATAAGGCGATATACAAACGATATGTCAATGAATAGTGGATATTTTTGACACAAATCACCACTTATAATGCTATCCCATGGCTCCACAGACATTATATGGTCATATATAACATCACAGAGTATTGCCACTGTCTGATATACCTATATATGTTGACACAAGGTCATATCTGGGAGCTTTAAAAAAAACGTTTTTTATAAAAAAAACGTTGTTTAAAAAAAATCGATTTAAAAAACGTTTTTTTTTTCATCCCTAGGCGTTACTTCATTTTCTTATTACAGAGGTAAAAATTTAGGGGGGGGGGGGCGCCCACCCCCGTTCGCCGGGCTCCGTATACTATCCGCACTCAAAATTTTTGGCTACGCCACTGTTGTCAGGTGACAAAATACAGACTTCAAAATATCCATGAACTGGGGCACCCAAGCAGGGGACCTAAACACTTTGTTATTGTTAATTACACTGTGCGCTTTGTAGGGTACGAAAATCGCGTCGGAGGGTCTGAAGGGCCGAGTGGTGGAGATGTCGCTGGGCGACTTGAGTGAGAATTCGGAAGGCGATTTCCGCAAATTCAACTTGATCATCGAAGACGTGCAAGGTTTGTGCTGCATTGAGTCGCTATTGCTTTTGGTTAAGGTCAAATTGGGAGAGAGCGCGAACATCAGCTCAATGTTTCAACGGCGCTTTTACACTGAAAATTAACTGTAAATATAGCACGTATCACTATTCTTCATTTCCCGGTAACTACTGATATGGTATTTTATATTTTAGCGAGCATTATATTTAGATATGATTCAAACAGAACCTCGGGTTCGGCAAAACGGCATCATTTTTCTGTCCCCATTTTGGCGCCGCAAAAAAACAACTCTTCATCACGAACGTGACACGAAAACGAGTTTATCAAAAGCGAAATCGCCACACTTCCCCCATTCACAGGCAGCAACTGCCTGACCAACTTCCACGGGATGCGCTTCACCCGCGACAAGGAGTGTCAAATGGTGAAAAAGTGGCACACGTTGATCGAGGCCAACTGCGCCGTGAAGACGGCCGACGGCTACTTGCTGCGCGTGTTCGCCATCGGCTTCACCAAGAGAAGCCCCACGCATCAGAAGAAGACCTGCTATGCGCAGAGTGCTAAGGTGCGATTGGTGAAGAGTGCTTTGTAATACCCAAAGACTGGGGTGTGAATCGGCAACATGTTTGATGGTTCAGCAAGGTTTTTAAGCATATTTTTAGACTTGACGTTTTGTCGAGTGTCGAAAGTCGTGTATTATGCCCTGTCAAGTGTAATGCAAGGTATCAAAAGTCTTAAAATTCCATGAAAAATGTCAGGCGACAAGTAAAAAAGAATGTTAAGTTTGCCATTTTGCAGGGCATTTTACACCACCCAAGACACTGCTTGAAATTTGACATTTTACAGGGTCTGGGAGTGGCACCTGGTGAGATGAGATTAAAGTAAATTTTGCAGTTGTGAACTTGTGACCGGCGTCTGCATCAACTTATCATTACCGATCACTCCACGAGGGTAAAAATCCTTGCAAGCCCTTAGGACATCGAAAACCGCAAATTTCAGGTGCGCGCCATCCGCGCCAAGATGAACGAGGTGATCGGCAAGGAGGTGGGCGGCAGCGAGCTCAAGGAGGTCGTCAACAAGCTCATCCCCGACTCGATCGCCAAGGAGATGGAACGCCAGTGCCAGAGCATCTACCCCCTGCAGGATGTCTTTGTGCGCAAAGTCAAAGTGCTTAGGAAGCCTAAGTTTGACTGTGAGTTTTTGTAGGCTAGTGTTTTCGTTTTTGGGTGATTGTTATGTTGGGTGGGTGTATGTTGGATTTTATTATACATATGAGAAAGAGTAGTGGGTTATAAGGGAGGCGAGAGGAAAGAAAGCGCAGTAAAGACGAACGTTGTAAATCATCAACATTCGTTGGTGTCACACAAAAATATCGATATCTGAAGTGACATTGTTGCAACCCAAATGCCGCCGACGCATCCTTGTCATTATTTCTTTCATTGAAACGTAAATTTGAAAGCGAAAAACCCTGACGGGCTACGATTCCATTATCCCCTATTTAAGTAACAGCGTTTTATGTATACCGTATATCCTCGTACATGCCCCCTCTCGAACAACTCCCCCCTCTTGAGTACGAGGAGAAAATACCCCACCCCCATTTTGATATTTACCAATCCCATCTCACCCCCTCCCTCCCAGTGGGCAAGCTGATGGACATGCACGGCGACGCGGGCAAGGGCGCCGTGGTGGCAGGCGCCGGCGACGAGACGGGCGCGCCCGTCGACAGGCCCGACGATTACGAGCCTCCAGTCGTCGATGAAGTGTGATTTTGGAATGACGAAAAGTTTGAATGTCGGCGACTTTGAACACACGTAGTTTGCCGCTGTCATAGTTTTTGAGAATTTTTGTGTTGATATTTTGCGCGTCGGTTCGTTGGTTCATTTTGTTGGCTTGTTAATTCTATGAATTTATTATTGTTGAGGTGAGAATGAAAATCAGTTTTAGAAAATTTTCTGAAGGATTTTACTGAAGTAACTGAAAAATTATACCGTATTTCCTCGAAATAACCCCCCTCAAAATGGGCACTGTGAATTTGCGATCCGGGAAATGCATGGCGGACATTCAAAACACTTACTGTGTTACGTTAGAACATCGTTTATACCTTATATAAGGCTGTAAAAACTTATAAATGGTGGTTATTGTTGCATTTTTCACGTTTTTCTCTCAAAATTTTCACTCTGAAAAAATAACCCCCCCGGGGGTAATTCGAGGAAATACGGTACACCATAAACGGAATAATACTGGCAATGAGACGGAAAGTTTCAGACTAGAGACACTGACAGCAGGTATTATGTCACCAATCACAAAGCATGAAAACATTCCAAACAACAAACAGTGAAATCTAGCTCGGAAGCAGACATTTATGATGGATAGATAGATGATAACCATAGGGTTAACGAGCACTAATTTGAAAAATATAGCACGGTAAATCTAACAAAATTAAATTAGTCTTGCGAGAACGCAAAAAAAACACATCTGGAACGGTCAAAATGGAACTAGTTCCAAACCGAATGGTCATTCCCTGTGGGTGTCGGCATCTTCAAAAGCCAGATCTAGTCGATCAGGATATGCTACCTTCAGTTGCCCATTTTCGTTGACCACTCGGATCTGCGCGAATGGAGACTGCGTTGTGATCACAAAATATATTTGGACTTTCTATTGAACTCGGCCACATACACCAAAACCATACTCGGCTACACTTGAAATATTTATCTATCTAGGGTGCTTAGGGTTGTCAGGAACTTGACAGTGGAAACGCTTTTATACATGTAGACTGTAAAGCGCAATTCCGGGAATGTATAAAACTAGCAGGATTCTCTCCGACCTTCGGTCGGGTTTTGTGGTTCTCTACAATTAATACCATTGGAGAAAATATGATACTTTAGTTAAGTTTGCTGTAAAATAATACGGAACTTGTTGAAGTGACTTGTGAACTGGCTCCTATTCCTAACCGAGGAAGAGGACAAATGTGAACGTATGAAAGTTGACGTGAAGCGTTGTCTCTTAGTTGACGTTCCGTTATTTTATCAGAATGTGATTAGTTAAGTTGAAGTGATCCGAGCGTTTCAGCTCGGCTTGGTAGACGTATGCCTGAAGTGATTCTAACACTTCCTCCGCCGCTTGTAAGTTTACAGCGGCGGGTTGTGACTCGTCTTTGACGATTTTAGGAATCGGTTTAGTTGTGAATCGTAACACGCCGGTGCGTACTCCAGTCAACACCCGGCTATGCTGAGTCAACGGATGAGTTGTGTCGGACTCATCTACGTTGCTCGGAGGCATAGCTGAAGCGGCGGTCGCACCTCGCAAAGCGCGTAGGCGTTCGTTGGCCATAGCAAAGTTCGATCGATTTATCGCTTATTAGCAAAGTGGTAGCTAGCTGTGAACGAAATAAAATAATAAATATAAATATTTTGTTACTTGTGACTTGTACTTGTAAAATCGTAAGTAAATATGCACGCGCTACTAACGATTTTGCGTCCAAAACCGTGTTACCGTAACCTCGTGCGTGTGACTCAGGCTGTGAAACTCAATTTCCAATGAAATTTTGCGCGAGACGACTTAATTAGAGTGACCAATTAGTTAATTAGTCACCCTGCTCGCTGCGCCATGTAAAATAATACGGAACTTGTTGAAGTGACTTGTGAACTGGCTCCTATTCCTAACCGAGGAAGAGGACAAATGTGAACGTATGAAAGTTGACGTGAAGCGTCGTCTCTTAGTTGACGTTCCGTTATTTTATCAGAATGTGATTAGTTAAGTTGAAGTGAATTGATGTGAGTTAGTGTGAAACAAATTTAGATTGATTACCAAAGGTTTTGACGAACGTTTTTATTTAGACAATTAAATACAAGGAAATAAGTGTAAATAAAATATATATAAAATTATACGTAAACAAAGGAATTAATTTACAACTAAATTAATTACTTAAATAAAACGTAAAATAAACTCTAATTACCGTAGAAATAAGGCAATTTAAAGAAGGCACTTAATTACGACAAAAGGCGACAATTAAGTGGCGCGGTTGTGAACAAAGCACCTCAAACAGCGCAGGTGTGAATAAAGCACTGAGGTGACTTAAAGCACCAAGAGTTAAACTTAGCACTAAAAACAAGCGACTTAATAAAGTGACAAACGGCGCTTATTTAGATCCTAGGAAGAGATTCGTGTGAAGTTGACGAGGTTGCAAACACTGCCGATTCTAGCTGTGAAATCGGCTTTTAAGGGCCAGACCGATGGCGATTGGTTTGGCGCCAATCGGTCGGCTCTAATCTCCGATTTTTACCCAACATTTCCAATTGTGAAAGTTCAATCCTTGCCCGCTCGCTTCTCTGATGAAAAGCGAGCTAAACTGACAAGATAGTGAAAATGTGAGACAAGCCAGACAGCATTTGAAATGGCGCGCGCGGGCCCGGCCCCCCGCTTGGGGCGAGCCCGCCGCTTAACATAAACATGACGGCGTATTTGCGTGCTGCTTGTCAAGGAAATGTGGCGGAATGTGAGCAATGACTAAGATCTAAATATGTGAGCGATGTAAAGCGCACGTTGTAAACAACGTCGCTTGAGATATTAAATGACGAATGTGAAGATGTTAAAAATGGAATGTGAATTAAAATAAAATCTTAATAAATTGAATTAATTAAATATAAAAGCGAACATGAAAACGTCAACTTAAATATTAAAGGTTTTACATTTTACGATAATGTTACACATTTGCCCACATGCTAGGCATGTGTTTTGAAATGCAGTATGTAATGTACCAACAATAACAAGACCAATACCAAAGATGCAATGTTTTGGAATGGATTTTTGTAAACTTGGTTGGTAAAATGTAAAACTGTTAACTGTAAAATGGTTGGGCATGAAACTCGGTAGTAAAATGTGGACAGTTTGCGATTTGGTATGATGGTGTGCAGTGTGCATTCTGTGTGGTATAGGTTTTGTGATATGATAGTGTGGTTTTTGCAAGGTGTCAAACTTTGTTGTAATCTTCAATTGGTTACATTTGTGCTTTGCTGTTCTTTTTGTGTTTGTAAATGATTGTGGTATTAATTGTAGAGAACCACAAAACCCAACTGAAGGTTGGAGAGAATCCTGCTATAGGTACCCACTACTCAGAGGCTTGCAAAAACTGACACCCCAATGGGGACCCCCCTCCAAATGGCACCCCCCGGGGAACCCCCCAAAAGTGGCACCCCCTGGGAACCACCCAAAAATGAGACCCCCTAGGGCCCCACAAATATGGCACCCCCTGAGGACCACCGAAAAATGGCACCCCTTAGGGACCCCCCAAAAATGGCACCCCCTTGGGACCCCCCAAAATAGCACCCCCTGGGGACCCCCCAAACATGGCACCCCCTAGGAACCCCCACAAAAATGGCACCCCCTGGGGACCCACCCAAAGTTGGCTCCCCCTGGGGACTCTCCAAAAATGGCACCCCCTGGGGACCACCCCAAAATGGCACCCCCTTAGGACCCCCCTGCAAAAAAAATATAGCACCCCCCTGAGGACCACCAAAAAATGGCACCCCTGGGGACCACCCAAAAAATGGCACCCTATGTGGACCCCCTTGAAATGGCACCCCCATATGTACCTCCAGAAAATGGCACCCCCTGGAGACCCCCCAAAAATGGCACCCCATGGGGACCCCCTCTAAATCCTGTAAACACAGCCCCTAGTTTGGAAACTCCTGTAAACTCAGCCCCTAATTTGGAAACTCCTATAAACTCAGCCCCTAACTTGCAAACTCTCGTAAACTCAGCCCCTAACTTGCAAACTCCCATAAACTCAGCCACTTATTTGTAAGCTCCCATAAACTCAGCCTCTAATTTGAAAACTCCCATAAACTCAGCCCCCAATTTTGGAAACTCCTGTAAACTCAACCCATAATTTGGAAACTGCTGTAAACTCAGCCCTAATTTGGATACTCCAATAAACTCAGCCCCTAATTTAGAAACTCCCATAAACTCAGCCCCTAATTTGGAAACTCCCTTAAAATCAGTCCCTAATTTGGAAACTCCCATAAACTCAGCCCCTAATTTGGAAACTCCCGTAAACTCATTTTCAGGTTTATGGTAATGTAGTGTGAAAATGGTATGAATATTTCAAAAAATCACTATCATCAATCCACAAATGCATCAATTCACAATTTTCAATTTTTTAGCCCCAAGGGTTAGACTTTAAAGGTTATGGTAATGTAGAGTAGAAATGGAGTGCACATCTCAAATCACTGCAATAAAAAACCCACAAACGCATCATTTCACAAATTGAAAGTTTTTGTGCCCAGCGGTTCATTATCAGGGTTTTAGTAATGTGGTGTCAAAATGGAGTGCATATTTGAAATCGCTACAATCAGAAACCCACAAACACATCATTTTATGATTTGAAAATTTTTGGCCCTGGGGGTTCATTTTCAGGGTTATGGTAATGTAGTGTCAAAATGAAGTGCATATTTCAAATCAAGGCAATCAAAAAGCCACAAATGCATCATTTCCCAATTTCTAATTTATTAGCCCCATGGGTTCAATTTAAGGTGTACAGTAATGTAGAGTTGAAAAATTGAGTCATTTCAAATCAGTGCAATAAGAAACCTGCAAAATGCATCATTTTACAATTAGAAATTTTTGGGTCTAGGGGTTCAATTTCAGAGTTTTAGTAATGTAGTGTCAAAATGGAGTGCATATTTGAAATCGCTACAATCAGAAACCCACAAACACATCATTTTATGATTTGAAAATTTTTGGCCCTGGGGGTTCATTTTCAGGGTTATGGTAATGTAGTGTCAAAATGAAGTGCATATTTCAAATCAAGGCAATCAAAAAGCCACAAATGCATCATTTCCCAATTTCTAATTTATTAGCCCCATGGGTTCAATTTAAGGTGTACAGTAATGTAGAGTTGAAATTGAGTCATTTCAAATCAGTGCAATAAGAAACCTGCAAAATGCATCATTTTACAATTAGAAATTTTTGGGTCTAGGGGTTCAATTTCAGAGTTTTAGTAATGTAGTGTCAAAATGGAGTGCATATTTGAAATCGCTACAATCAGAAACCCACAAACACATCATTTTATGATTTGAAAATTTTTGGCCCTGGGGGTTCATTTTCAGGGTTATGGTAATGTAGTGTCAAAATGAAGTGCATATTTCAAATCAAGGCAATCAAAAAGCCACAAATGCATCATTTCACAATTTCTAATTTATTAGCCCCATGGGTTCAATTTAAGGCGTACAGTAATATAGAGTTGAATGATCATTTGAATGTAGAATGCATCATTTTATGATTTGAAAGTTTTTGGCTTAGGGGGTTCATTTTTATGGTTATGGTCATGTAGTGTCAAAATGAAGTGCATATTTCAAATGAGTGCAATCAGAAACCTGAAAATGAATGATTTCACAAATTGAAAGTTTTTGGCTCCAGAGGTTCATTTTCAGGGTTATGGTTATGTAGTTTTCAGGGTTATGTAGTGTCAAAATGGATTGCATATTTCAAATCAGTGCAATTAGAAACCCACATCGAATCATTTCACAATTTCTAATTTTTTAAGCCCTGGGCATATTTGAAATAGCTACACTCTGAAACCCACAAATCCATCATTTTATGGTTTGAAAGTTTTTGGCCCAGGGGGTTCATTTTTATGGTTATGGTAATGTAGTGTCAAAATGAAGTGCATATTTCAAATGAGTGCTATCAGAAACCCGAAAATGCATCATTTCTCAAATTGAAAGTATTTGGCCCCATGGGTTCATTTTTAGGGTTATGGTAATGTAGTGTCAAAATGGAGTGCATATATCAAATTGGTGCAATCATAGACCCAAATTTGAAATCAGTGCAATCAGAAACCCAAAAATGAATGATTTCACAAATTGAAAGTTTTTGGCTCCAGAGGTTCATTTTCAGGGTTATGGTTATGTAGTTTTCAGGGTTATGTAGTGTCAAAATGGATTGCATATTTCAAATCAGTGCAATTAGAAACCCACATCGAATCATTTCACAATTTCTAATTTTTTAAGCCCTGGGCATATTTGAAATAGCTACACTCTGAAACCCACAAATCCATCATTTTATGGTTTGAAAGTTTTTGGCCCAGGGGGTTCATTTTTATGGTTATGGTAATGTAGTGTCAAAATGAAGTGCATATTTCAAATGAGTGCTATCAGAAACCCGAAAATGCATCATTTCTCAAATTGAAAGTATTTGGCCCCATGGGTTCATTTTTAGGGTTATGGTAATGTAGTGTCAAAATGGAGTGCATATATCAAATTGGTGCAATCATAGACCCAAATTTGAAATCAGTGCAATCAGAAACCCAAAAATGAATGATTTCACAAATTGAAAGTTTTTGGCTCCAGAGGTTCATTTTCAGGGTTATGGTTATGTAGTTTTCAGGGTTATGTAGTGTCAAAACGGAGTGCATATTTCAAATCAGTGCAATTAGAAA
This sequence comes from Sphaerolaimus hirsutus, assembly GCA_964036195.1. NCBI lineage: Eukaryota > Metazoa > Nematoda > Chromadorea > Monhysterida > Sphaerolaimidae > Sphaerolaimus > Sphaerolaimus hirsutus. The sequence continues at coordinate 14,340,402 of OZ038451.1, forward strand.
CCCACATTGAATCATTTCACAATTTCTAATTTTTTAAGCCCTGGGCATATTTGAAATCACTACACTCAGAAACTCACAAATCCATCATTTTATGATTTGAAAGTTTTTGGCCCAGGGGGTTCATTTTAGGGTTATGGTAATGTAGTGTCAAAATGAAGTGCATATTTCAGATGAGTGCAATCAGAAACCCGAAAATGCATCATTTCTTAAATTGGAAGTATTCAACCCCATGGGTCCATTTTGAGGGTTATGGTAATGTAGTGTCAAAATGGAGTGCATATATCAAATCAGTGCAATCAGAAACCCAAATTTGAAATCAGTGCAATCAGAAACCCAAAAATGCATCATTTCACAAATTGAAATTTTTTGACCCCAGTGGTTCATTTTCAGGGTTATGGTAATGTAGTGTCAAAATGAAGTGCATATTTCAAATGAGTGCAATCAGAAACCTGAAAATGCATCATTTCTCAAATTGAAAGTATTTGGCCCCATGGGTTCATTTTTCGGGTTATGGTAATGTAGTGTCAATGGAGTGCATATATCAAATCAGTGCAATCAGAAACCTAAATTTGAAATCAGTGCAACCAGAAACCCAAAAATGCATCATTTCACAAATTGAAAGTTTTTGGCCCCAGTGGTTCATTTTCAGGGTTATGGTAATGTAGTGTCAAAATGGAGTGCATTATATATCAAATCAGTGCAATTAGAAACCCACAATGCATCATTTCACAATTTGAAAATTTTGGCCCATTTTGGGTTCAATTTCAGGGTTATCGTAATGTACTGTCAGAATGGAGTGCATATTTCAAATCATTGTAATCAGTAACCCACAAATGCATTATATCACAATTTATATTTTTTAGCCCCGGGGGCCTCACTTAAGGATTATGGTAATGTTATTGTTAACTCCCATAAACTCAGCCCCTAATTTGGCAAACACCCATCAACTCAACTCCCATAAACTCAGCCTCTAATTTTTAAACTTGTGTCAACAGCCCCTTATCTTTAAACTTCTGTCAACTCAACCCTAATTTATCAACACCCATCAACTCAACCCTGAATTGTAAACTCAGCCCCTAAAAACTCAAGTCAACCCCCTATACATGTGCAATTGCATTCTTGGGAAGCAACTTTGCCATCTACTAACCCTGTTTGTCAAGATTGTGGATCGTGTTTGTAAAGGGCATTTGTACTAATAAATAGTGACTGCATTGTGTGCAAAAACACACACGAATCGGGCACAATGAGGCCTGTGATTGTGCCTCCTATCTTTTGCATTGAAGCATCCTTAGCGTGCAGTTCTCTCGAAATTGTATAGGTGGAGATAGGTTGCGTTTTTTAAATTGTGGGTCGGGTTGGCTGTATATGACATTGTCGGTGTATGGACACCTCGCTTGCCTTTGAAAGAGTAACCGGCGTTTTACTGGGAATTTGATCATTTGTAAAAACATTTCACTTGACTTGACAAGCTACCTGGTCAACATTAAGAAGATTTTCCTTTTCCTCCACGCTTCCAGAACTGTCATCCAAATTTTCCTTGCTGCTGTTTTCTGCGTTTGCATTTTCCGCCTCGCTCGCAGTTGGAACTTTGCCAAGTTCAAGCATCACCATTTCGTGGACGAGTTTGTCCATTACTCGTTTACATACTGCCAGAGATTCTGAACTGGACACCTGTGAAGGAAACGATTGATCACTGGTGATGAGAGGGTGAAGTTCACAAGCGGCGCTAGCGCTCGTGGCCATTTTCCAAGGTTAGGTAAAAAGCAAGAATCAAAGGTCCAACGGCGATCACTCCGTGCGCATGTAAACTCGGTGCCCATGTAGACCCGGTGCCCATCTAGCGCTAACCCGGTGCCCATGCAGACCCGGTGCGCATGTACGGTTGAACAACATGCGCACTGGGTCTACATGGGCACCGGGTAGAAATACATGAACACCGAGCTTACATGCACACCGAGTTTACATGCGCACCGGCACAGACCCGGTCCAACCTAGGGTTGGAAAAAAACGTTTTTTTTCAACAACATGTTTTTAATAAAAAAAAACGTTTTTTATTTAAAAAAAACGTTTTTTTTTTAAAAGCGCCCAGATATGGCTCTGGGCAGGGACGTATCCAGGATTTTTGAGCGGGGGGGCTGCTTGTTTACGGGGGCCGGCGAACGGGGGGGGGGGCTCAGCCCCGACCCCCCTAAATTTTTTCCCTATATAGGGACGGAAAGACGTTTTGGCGCCAGCACCATACAAAGGCGACACGCCATGGCGCTATTGGCGTTGGCGCCAGCGCCAGGAACCGCTTTATATGTATGTAAATATGCATACATATACAGCCAAAGTCGCAAAAATGTGTTCATTTCCAAAACTATTGGTTTACAGGGATTGATCCGCTGAAAATACAATGCATGGGGAAGAAATTGCGCGCTTGCGCGCAAAAATTTTAAGAAACATCGAAAAATATATACCGTATTTCCTCGAAATACCCCCCCCCTTTAAATACCCCCCCCCCTCGTTTGACCCCCCCCCCTCTCGAGACCACTATGCAACAATCACCCCCCCTCGAAATACCCCCCCCCAAATTGAGTGTAAAGAGAACGTACATGACAAATACGGCAGTTGATGTTCTGCGTAGTGCAGAACACACGTTAAAACAATATCGGAATCACGTTAGAACAGTGTTTATACCATCTACGTACTAATATTAGTCTACAGAACCTTATAAATGGCAGTTTTTGTTGCATTTTTCGACGTCTGCGTACGTTTCAGACGACAATTTCGTACTTGGTTTTCAAAAATTTTCTTGTGAAACAATAACCCCCCCTCGAAATACCCCCCCTCGTTTAACCCCCCCCCCCCCTCTCGGGACCACTATGAAACAATCACCCCCCGGGGGGTATTTCGAGGAAATACGGTAGAAAAGTCGCATTTTCCTGGACTTTTTAGGTCTCACCCCGGGAAGGGGGGGGGCTGCAGCCCCCCCCCCGCCCCCCCCCCCTGGATACGTCCTTGGCTCTGGGTCAACATATATAGTAGGTATATCAGACATGTGACAATACTCTGTGATGTTATATATGACCATATCATGGCTGTGGAGCCATGGGATAGCATTAGAGATGGTGATTTGTGTCAAAAATGTCCATTTTTTGTTGACATGTTCGTAAATCATCTTATAGTCGAATGTTTGTGACTTCAAGTGAAGTTTCGCACGTAATAGTGATCAAACAAGGTTATAAAAGGAGGTTGTTACTTTGGGAGTGATGTTACACACTGTGGAGGTACATGGACGCAAATTACCTGAATATTATATACTACAGCAACATTTGACGGCTTATTTACCCATGGTAGCACATAGAAATGGTTGCTTTGATATTTAAAATGCCACAAAACCAATGAAAACAACCACCAATGTCAAATTGTGTGTGAAATTGCGCGCTTGCGCGCAACAATTTTGCAAAATACCTTGTTCTTAGTACTAAAATTTTTGGCCGATGTTTAAAAAAAAACGTTTCGGACCTCGTGTTTTTTTATTAAAAAACAACGTTTTTTTAAATAAAACGTTTAAAAAAACATCGGCCAACCCTAGTCCAACCCCCTAAATTTGTAAAGTGACGATTGTGCCTACCGGATTTATTAAAAAGAAGAGTGCCGTTCTATTTTTTGTCAACTTGTTTACCTGCCGTTTAACTTGCGTTTCAGCACTTCCAATTAGAAATTCTACCTGCCGTTAAAAAGGAGGTACGCCATTCTATACTACAAGAAATATGGTACAGAGCAGGGGTTCAGTATGGGGGGTTACCCCTCCCAAATCCGCCAGCTATCTATCTATCCCGGAGGTCGCTCAGCTATCTATCTATCTATCCCGGAGGCAATTTTTTTGGCTATTATCCCCTAACCCCCCCCCCCCCAATCGTGCAGCTATCTATCTATCTGGAGCGATTTTTGAGAAATTTTACCCCGATATTCGCTCAAAATCGCCAATTTTCATACCGTTTTATAGTTTTTCACCTTAAAAACCGCTAGTTCATGTGTTTATTGCCTATTTTGTGCACTATATATGTTTATATACCTATTTTGAGCTGTTTTTCACCTACTTTTAGGGATTTTTCCCCTTTTCTTCTTAACGATCTATCTGAACCCCCGGAGGGGACCGAATTCACTAAACCGCTTGTACAGAGTACAGACATGGTAGTTTACGATCGAAATTTCGAAAGAATTCTCCATCAACTGCATTTGATGGCACCTGATTACAGTTGTAATCTGAAATACAATTCAAGCTGATTTCAGTTTTCAAAATTTCAGTTGCAAACTAGTGTGCGTAGAGCCGATGTGGCAAAAAGAAACTTACCTCAATGAACAAATTCTTGGTGTCCTTGTGCATTTTGCTGCATTGGCTGTTGGTGACAGGTGCAAAACTAATCACTGTGCCTTTCGAATCCACTGTAGCCGGATACAGCTGCATCGGCTTCACCAGATTCAAATATCTGCGCATCAGCTCAAAAATTATACTTTCTTTGTTTTTGTTTTCTCTTGTCACAGTACCTAGGGTTGGCAAAAATTTGTTTTCAAATCCGATAATCATTTTGTTTCGATAAATGGATGTAATGTTTCTACTAGGTAAATACAATAATTTTTGCAGTTGAAAAAACGATTCTTGACAAACCCCAGTCTCAGAATCTACTGCAAACAAAAATTACTTGTAAACACCGGAGTACTGGTTCCTTTTCTCCTTTTTGCGTATGGCATCCGCTTCGGAGACCAATCTGGCCACCAGCTCCATGCCCAGCTCCGTCTTGCCCGACGCGCTACCCAGCGGCACGATCTGAGTTATTTTAACCGTGTTATTGTTTCTTTTGGTGTGGAAAAACAGAGATTTGTCTTCATAGAGATGACTGTGAGCTTTTGTCATCATTCCAGACTAGTGATGAAAAAAACGTTGTTTTTTCAACAACCCGCTTTAAAAACGGTTTCGTACTTTTTTTATAAACGATGTTTTTTTAAAGAACCTTTGAAAAAACCCTCGGCCACCCCTAGTCCAGACTAGGGATGGCCGGTGTTTTTTTAACCATACTTTTTAATGTTTTTTTTAAAGAGGCACAGAAAACGTTTTTTTTAACATCAGCCAAAAATTTTGCAATTTTTTTGCAAGCCCAAAATCATTTCACATATACATTGCCATTGGTGGTTGTTTTCATTGGTTTCGAGGCATTTTTTAGTGTGAAAGCTTCCATTTGTTCACACTATTGTGTAATAATAAGCCGTGATAACTACGTTAGTGTGGTGTATAATATCTAGCCAATATGCACCACATACTTCTACAGTGTGAAACATCACTGTCAATGTATTAGCCTTGTCTTATAACCTTATTTAAGCACTATTCCATGCCAAACTTCCATGTCAAAAGTCACAAACATTCGACAAAAGGCGATATACGTAACAAGTTGACAAAAAACGGATAATTTTGACAGAAATCACCACTTACAATGCTATCCCATGGCTCCACAGCCCTTCTATGGCTATCTTTAGCATCACAAAGTACTGGCAATTGTCTGATATACCTGTATATGTTGACTTAAAATCATATTTTGGAGCTTTTAAAAACCCGCTTTAAATTTAAAAAGATGTTTTAAATAAAAAAATGTTGTTTAAAAAAGGGTCGTTAAAATTTTGTTTTGGCCCTCCCTCTCAAGACTAATAAATTCCAAAGCCGTTTTATTGGAGGTGCTCCTAAACCGAACGTAAATATATGTTATTTAAAACACCCCGAAACCCTAGACCGAATATAAATGTCATTGAATCACCTTCAGATCGTGGGGCGCGAGCGCAGTAAAAGTGAGCGGCAATTTGATTTTGTCCAGGTCGTGCGTGGCGATCGTCGCCGCCACCCGTCTCTTGCAGAAAGCGTCGCTCTCGTGCAGCTTCGTCTGTGGTTAGAAATCGATTATACTGAAATTAACAAATTTCAGGGGGATTAATCCCACACTCACTAGTTGAAATCCACATCAACTGTCAACTGATTCCCATCACAATGTTTGTGGCGCCTTTTTAGGGACATTTAGTCACTCGGATTACTTGTAATGTTTCGGATATCTGTTCCGTCAATTTTTAGATGCAAGTTTTACAGTGCAGACCCCCGTCTGTCGCTAGTGATGGCAAAGTGCCAGAACGCGGGGAATGAGTAGGCACCCTTCACACTTGCATGCACCCTGGACGGAACCAACACATTTCTAAAAAATAGAAGCTACCTGCACATTCAAAAACTTCTTGAATCTTCCATCGACATCCAAATGGATGTCCCTAACTATGCAGCACACGATATGCGGACGAATTTGATCGACCATTTCAGTTCGGGTAACTTGCGCCTGAAAAGTATCATTTATTATTTACTATTGTCGGATCAACGTTTTCAACAAAAACATCATAAAATTGCCCACCTGGGTTCCCCTGGCACTTGTTCGGACAATAATTTTCGGACGAGCTTCAAAATCTGGACCATTTTTCGCTTTTTCCACAAGAATTTGTTTTCTTTGAAGCCGCCGAGTGCGCGCCTCCGCCGCCCGAGACCGGCTCCGAGATCTATTAATTATATCACGCATAAATTTGTCGACTTTGCGAAAGAGCGCAGTGTGAAACGAAGGTGGCGCTGGGGTTCAAACGGTATCGCGATGCTGAATCCCGAAAAATTTCAGGAATTTGCAGTCCCGATTCGGGTTCAAACGGGACCGCAGTCCCGGTACATGGTTCGGCAAAAAGTCGGGACTGGGGCGGTCCCGGTCCCAACACCCCAGTCCCGGTCCCGACAATAAAAAAAGCCAGTCCCGGTCCCGACTATTGAAAAAGCCGGTCCCGGTCCCGACCCCCCAGCCGGTCCCGACATTAGGAAATTTCTGGTCCCCGTCCCGGTCCGAAAAACTGGTCCCGTTTGAACCCTAGTCCCAGTCTCAATCCCGGGAGATTGTAGTCGCGATACCGATCTCGAAATCAGAAAATCTAGATCCCGGTCCCGATCGCGAAAATTTTGCAAATCACGAGCCCGATCCCGGAAAATTAGTGGAAATGTGAAACAGTGAAAAATTTAGTTTTTGCACTGAGTGTACTTTTATGACACTTCTCTGGCATTCAATGTAATTTTAGATCTTTGTGAAAACTTAGAGAACACCCTTGAATGCCATAATTTTTGCCAAAATCACAATCCCGGAAAAATGCCAACCCCGAAACTCCAATCCCGAAATCTCAAAAAAAACAATTCCGATCCGAAATTTCAAAAAAAACAATCCCGACCCCGAAAAGTCACTCCCGTTTGAACCCTCAGCGGTGGCGCCCGAAACAACCGAATTTACAGTTGATTAAATGAAAAAATTCACCTGTGCGGGTTAGCCCTCGGCGCAGAAGCGGTCTGGGCACTATCACAATTGGTGCGAATGTAATCCAAAACAGCCGGCATTTTTACATGAGATCCAGACACCAGCTTCACCAGGCGACGGTCCTGAAAAGCTGGGCGAGCTAACTCACAAACTTGGGATCGATCACTGACAATTCCGGAACAACATCGCTGATTTTCAGACCGTTTTATAATTTTTCACCTTCAAAATCGCTACCGCAATTTTTCAGACTTCAGAATAGGCCTTGTTCATGTGAATTATTACTTAGTATTGCCTTATTTCAACTATTTTGGGTATATATGTGCTTACCGGATTTGCTCCTTCCTGCGGAATTATTAATTGCTCAGACTATTTTTGAGAAGGAAACAATTCGAGGGGGATTATTCAACAGGAGGGATTATTATTTCGTCAAAATTTTCAGGCATGTGTCTATCCACTCATTCCACACAATATGCTAAATTTACACAATAAAATGCTATTTTTGCCAAACTTCAACACAACAGATTGATTATATACCTTGAAGAAAAAAATATTCAAGTGGGGGGAGTTATTTTTTCCTCAGTCGTCTTACAGAGGGAACCATTCGAGGGAAAAAAAGTAAAAAAGTCACGTGAATCACTAAAAATTGCAAACCTTCAAATTGTTCCCTGCAACAAATATCTCTTTTATACGAGGACATTGCCCGCATTCGCGCGGAACCATAGACAGTTGATTATCTGACAAATTCAGCGATCTCAACACTTGCAGGTGCTTGATTTCTGCGGGAACTGAGGTAATTTCATTTTTCGACACATCCACATCAGCCAAAAGCGCAAATATGTCCGCATTTTCCTTCAAATCTGAACTTTGAATCGGGAACTGAGTCAACTTGTTTCGACCAGCGATGAAATGTGCCAGACTCAAACAGCGCGACAGATTTGGGATGGCCTGAAAAAGTGACATATTGATTTTGTGGGCTCTGGAACTAGGGGTGGCCCGAGTTTTTGAGTATTGTATAAAAAATTTATTGTATTTATCGTATATCCTCGAATAAGTCCCCCTCTTGTGAGCGCGAAGAATAAATAACCCCTCCTTCGAATAACTCCCCCTATTTTGATGGGTAGGATAGGAAACATTTCACAACATTTTACATTTACAAAAAACGTTTTATGTATTCTTTATGTAAATATATCTTGCAGCAAGCGTTCACTAACATTGATTTCACTGCTTGAATTGTGGATTTTGTATTCCTATAAATGATTCATGTTACCACATTTGCCCCATTTGTGCAGTAAATTTTTCATACATTTTACTGAAAAGTCTGATGAAAAAATAACTACAACCCCTCAAATAAGCCCCCATGGAAAAGTCCCCAGTCAAAAAATTCTGACAAAAAAACCCATGAGGGACTTATTCGACGATATTTGAGGATTTTTTGGCCAGAATCTTCAACCAGATTTCTATCAATACAGTGTATGAACAATGTTTTTTAGACAATAAAATCCGACGATTATCTACGAGTCGAATAACACATGGCATATGTACATGCGTTGTCGGTGGACGTATCGAAATGGATTATTCCATTCTGTTTCAACCGATCAAGAGGGGGGCTATTCAAGGTGGGAATTTTACCTCACTCAGCCGGCAGGGGGATCTATTCAAGCGAATTGGATAAATCGAAAATTACTTTCTATTCAGCTACCAGGTTAAGTGAAAAACTTGTCTAAACATTAGCCACAAATATAGGTGTCGTCGCTATCACTATTTATTTAGTCAACGTATTTTACCACTAGTGCTCACAGCTCATTGTCCAGCAATTAGGAATGGGGCAAAGTACATTGAGGAGTGAAATGCATGGAGTGTGATTATATTTTTAACCGACCGTAATTTGATTCCCTGCTAAATTGAGTGTAGTAATATTCTCAAGTGTACCGATTTCCTCAGGTAACGACTGCAAGTTGTTATCTGACACATCAAACAGCTGCAGCTGTTTCAATTCGCCAATTTCCGGCGGCAAAAGAGTCAAATGGTTGTGCCGCAGCACCAAATTGACAATTTTGTCAAGCTGGGCAACTTTGGGCGAGAGCAGCAAAAGTTCAGTGTGACTGATCTCCAGGAAATTCAACTCCGTGCAGGAAAACAGCTCATCCGGCACCTGCTTGCTGTCGCGTTTTGATTGTTTGCCGCTAGCCTGTTTTGAATGTTTTTGAATCAATCAAGAAATAATATATGGACTTATGAACACAACCCGGTTGTAAAAAAGTAAATAAACAAAAACAATTCTTTTCTGCACTAGTGCTTTTTTGTAGTGCCACTTTTTAGGGTTTTTTTTATTTATTTTAAAATGAGTTCTGTTCTATTTTTGATTGAAAATTGTTAGACAAGTGAAAGACAAAACTATGCCTTTGGCAAAACCTTGACTATGATTTTTTACGGCTATTTTTGTTGCTTGTTTTGTTATTGTTGAATACAGCATGAATGTGGAAATAAGTTCACTGTCTTTCAAAGATATAAAATGATTTCACATCGTTTTCTGTGGCACCAGGCACCATATTTCTCGGATGGCGCCATGGCGCTTTGCCACCACTACCCTGCACCCACACCCACATCGGAAGTTTGACTTGTGCACATCCCACCCAGATAAACATTTGAACCAACCTTATCAAAGGGACCGGCCAACACCAGTTCCTTTTTCGCTTGTCGCAGTGCCAGCTCGATCTCAGGCCAATCAGCCAGACCAGCCTGAAAGCGGTGAATATTTTCCGATTGAGACATAAAATGATATCGATCTGACAAACAAAGAATAAAGTGTGGGAGTACAAAAAAGCTAACCTGCGCCACGTGCATATAATAGGCCATATCCCTGCTCTTTGATCGTTCCCTAGCCGAATTCACTGCGCTGCTGGATGATTCGCTCGTTCGTTTAGTACGCGTCATTACGACAAAATCGTGCACAAGTTGGCAGTGCGCCAAGATTGTGAAATTTCACGATAGACTGTAAATTCCCGGGTCTGACGTTCTATGCGTTCGAGCTGGCCTGAGCAGTTGAAGCGGATGGGACAAAATTTATAGGCAATGGATCCTGAGGCAATATGGCTGATGAAAGGGATATACATCGAATACACGTTGCACGGATGATCTCGCATAAGGAGTGACTTATACTTTCGGGTCATACATGACAATTTGGCTCACGTCCAAGTTACCCGTTGCGTATTGTATTTTTAGCGATTTTCCCTCAATTTTTGCTCAAAATCGCTCAAATTTGCTCCATTTTGCTATTTTACCTTGATAATCGGTATTTTTGTCTATATACGTGGTTATATACTTATTCTACCGTATTTTACAATATTTATAGCTATTTCGGAATATTTGGCCGGCTGCCAACGCGTCAGAAGGGCTGTAGCCACTTTCACAGTTTTTCTTTTTTTATTTGGATACATGGTGTCATGTCGGAAGCGATTCGCCAGTGTGCATTTTGGTTACAGCGAATAGCCCACGATACACTGCCATGCGCTAACTCCGACAAGACTCTGAAACGCTGCGATCTAATCTTTCAAAACCTCATCTGTTAACAAATTTTGGAAAGAGTGACGTATCCAATACTAATTTCCACGTTCCAAATTCCCGAAAAGAAAAAGTCTGTGCACCTCCAGTTGAGGCGATGCATGGCCTCGGGAGACGAGAGCGATTCAGACTACGAAAACGTCGAGCTATACAACATTAAAAAGCCGGAAAATCGTCTCCTATTGGGTAAACCGCGCTATAAACGGTTAAAAATGATCGGCATGTCTGAAACGGGACACTCCCCCACCCCCACTGATGCTGAATCACCAACAGTGGAAGAAAAGTATATGGAAGACATTCGAACCAGCGCGCACACTGATATACGACATTTGCCTGATAGATCTCATGGTTTGTTTGGGATTGTCGCGTTCTCACGATTAGTGGCTTTCCTGGTTTTGGCACTTGTTCAAATGCAGTGGCCATCTTTACTGGCCTATTGAACTTGGACGAAGTAGGATTGATAATGGAAAGTAAAATAGTATTGCAGTTTTTCTTTCAGTTACTTTCACTCCAGTATCAGTCAAAGCTCTGTGGAAGTTCCTATATATCTCTCCTGTAGAAACGCCACGGAATTCGAACGCGCTATGAAAATTTTGTCCTGAACCACAGATACACAGCAGATTTTGTGGCTAAGACAAAGTGGCCACCGTGGGGAACGTTTTAAACTACCTTGTTAACTGCCAGATGTCATGCAAACTATCAAAATTCATGTAAAATGCCCTGTATAATTACATTTCACATTCACCCGACCTCACCCCCCCCCCCAGGAACCACAAACCTGTACGATCTCGAGAACGACGACCCACCCGCGCCGTACGACAACGTTTCCCGCTACGAGGACTTCCACACGATCGACTGGCAGCGGGACTTGGCTCGGGACCGACTCAGACACAAGTACGTGCTCAAGAGGGGCAGGGTGTCCGTGTGGGGCGGCTTGGCGGCGCTGTTCGACGCGGCCAGCGGATGGCTGTGCGTGCTCATGGTTGGAGTGGCTGCTGGTGGGTTGAGGGATGCACAAGGGGCCAGTCCCGCAAGTTGACAAGTACTTTACACTTGACTCTTTACTTTACTCTTGACTTTGCTCTGGACTTTTAACTTGACGTCTTACTTTGCCACATGCGTAACCAGCACCAGAGGCAAGTCGAGAGTCGAGACAGGAACAATATCAAGAGTAAAGTAAATAGTCAAGTACTTGTCAACTTTCGGTTTTGACACTGGCCCCTGAAAAGTAATATTGTTTTTAAAAGCTATTTTTGACCAACGCTAGTAATATGCCCCTTTTTATACATATCTAGATGAAATGTGTATCATGCCGTATCAATTGAAAAATGTCTGTAAATATGAAATTCACGTTCGAAAGTTTGCAGGGTTGCACGCGTTGTTGTTGTTTTTATTCGTTAATCTGAAACCGTTTTGACAAGCTGTAGGATATGACCAGGGATGTATCCAGGATGTTTGAGCGGGGGGGGCTGCTTGTTTACGGAGGCCCGCGAACGGGGGGGCTCAGCCCCCCCCCTAAAATTTTACCTACAGAGTGAAAAAATGGCGCTATGGCGCTGGCGCGATTAGTGGGCGCCACACCATGGAGCCATTGGCGTTGGCGCCAGCGCCATGGAACGCCGTATAAGTATGTAAATATACATACAAATACAGCAAAAAGTACACCACTGAGTGCATTTATAGCGATGTGCGGCCACAGGTAGCAAATCTGATGATGATATCTCATGTCTGGTGAAAAAATTTTTACGCTGACATAGAAAACGTCGAATTCCGGTCACTTTCTGGTCTCACCCCTGGAAGGGGGGGGCTGCAGCCCCCCCCCCGCCCCCCCTGGATACGACCCTGGATATGACATTGTCTGCACTTTCTTCAGTACGAATGTATTTTGTCAATAAACCAAAAAAATTTGTTGTCAGGATGGCTTATATAAAATTTACGCTGTTTGTAGTTTGTACACGTATCCACACATTGAACCGTGTCAAGGCGCCGTGGCGGGCGTGATCGACATCGGCACCAAGTGGATGTCGGACATGCGCAACGGCGTCTGCATCGACTCGTTTTGGTTGGACCGCTCCCAGTGCTGCTGGGCGTCCTCCGAAAGCAACTACGCCACCGACGATTGTCGCGAGGTAAGTAGCGCTTGAACGTATTTGCTTGTTGTAGTCACGTTGATATTAATAGTAATTATTAACTTTGAGGATATTTATATTTATTGAACGCTGGTGCTAAAGGAGATGTATTTTGGACATCTGTAATCATCTGTAAATCTGTAAATGTTCATGTGTAATCAACTGTCAATCTGTAAATGTTCATGATATCCTAATCAATATATTTACACTATCTCACATCAAACTTGTCGATAGTCGACATTGTCAAAAAATCCGCCCTACCCCCCCCCCTCCCCAATTTCACAGTGGGTGCCGTGGGCGAAGTTGTTCGGCGGCTACAGCGACGGCAACAACACAAACGCCCTTTTCGGATTTCTCGACTTTTTCTTCTACGTGGGCTGGTCGTGTCTGCTCGCTGTGCTGTGTGTCATGCTGGTCAAAGTTTTTGCACCTTATGCTTGTGGCTCTGGTATCCCTGAGGTTTGTTTTTATTGGGTTTTGCTTTTTGTATGGTTTTCCTCGGCTGACCGCAACGTATGCACCCGGAATTACTTATGTCTTATTCGATAACGCGCGAGCAGAATAGTTATGTCTATACGCACTAGACACCTTAAAAAAGAGCATAATATATACAAAAGACAAAAAGGCGGAGTCGCGTACAAGCGACGAAATTTTTTCCTGAAACGTTTTTTGGAAAAAAAATTATTTTATTTATGATGACGTCATGGTGGAGTGTTTACTTTAGAAAAATGCTCGATGAAAAATGTTTAAACCTGTTTCTGAATAGATTTTTGAGGTTGTGTTTGTCTTTTGCAGATAAAGTGCATTCTGAGCGGTTTCATCATTCGCGGTTATTTGGGAAAATGGACTTTTATTATTAAGAGTGTTGGTTTGATGCTGATAGCCGCTTCCGGATTGTCACTTGGCAAGGAAGGTAAGCCCAAATTGTTATTTTTAGCTTTTTGTGTTTTCCAATTATTTAAAAAACATTTGTTAAAGGTCCTATGGTGCATCTTGCTTGCTGTGTTGGCAACATCCTGTCATATCTTTTTCCTAAGTATGGCAAAAATGAAGCCAAAAAACGAGAGGTGAGCTCAATTTATCAAAAAGATATCTATTTTAAGCTTCATATTTTAACTTACCATTTAATAAAAAAATATTCACTTTCAGATTTTATCAGCCTCAGCCGCTGCAGGGGTATCAGTAGCTTTTGGAGCCCCCATTGGCGGGGTACTGTTTTCACTAGAAGAAGCCAGCTACTATTTCCCACTGAAAACCTTATGGCGCAGTTTTTTCTGCGCTTTGATAGCTGGCTTAATTTTGAAATTGGTGAACCCATTTGGAAGTTATCAGACTAGTCTTTTTCAAGTGGATTATGAGATGAGATGGAGTTTTCTTGAATTGATTCCATTCAGCTTGTTGGGTATCTTTGGGGTTAGTTCAGGGGGTTGGCATGGCATGATTTATCGAGTTGCTGATATCGAGTACTTTGTAAATATATTGAAAAGTATCGGATCTAAAGTACTGGATTGGAAAAATAGCGGTTACTGGCACCCGAGAGGTCATATTTATTGCTCTATGTCACACTGAAATTCTGTGAAACTTACATTTTTTTACATATTTCCAGGGCATATTGGGCGGTATTTTCATCTGGGCAAATATCAAGTGGTGCGCTTTTCGAAAATCATCACGCACACTTGGCGCACATCCAATAATTGAAGTGTGCATTGTGAGCATGCTCACAGCTGCTATCAGTTTCTGGAACCCTTTTACTCGGTAAATTTGTTTGCAGTATTTTCGATGTTGCTCTATTTTTAATGTTTTTGCTAATTATTTTGTTTTGCTTTTCAGCATGGCAGCGAGCGATCTGATTCGTGAATTATTTGACCGTTGCGGCGTGGAGGATCTTTCAGATTTATGGTGTGTATTTACGTTGGAAATGGTTCAGCAGTGCAAAATTTTACTTTAAAAATGTTTAAAAGCACCGCACTGCAATGTTCCCTGCACAATAATATTTTCTGTTTTGACAAAATGGTCGAGACTTTCATGTAGGTAAACTAGTGTGTGTGGAGTCATCGTCCATTTTAGTATGCCTGTTCTTTAGTTTAGAGCTGTAAAATGTGGTCTAGTTCGTTTCTTGTGTTTTTTTTTAAAGTACAGACGAATGCATCATCTGCTTGACACCGCCCACCGACGGCACCATATATTTCCGTTAAACAGTCAATCATTTTCACACTTCACAAACCTCTCTACCAATTTCACCATTCAATTCGCAGCGACTACACTAACCGCACTTTGGAAACAGCGAAAGATTCATCGATGCCTTTGGGCGTGATGGGCAGCGGCGTGCGCAACTCCATGGTGCACTTGGGGCTGGCGCTCCTGGCCAAGCTGTTGTTCACCATTTTCACGTTCGGCATGAAGGTGCCCGCCGGCCTGTTCGTGCCCAGCATGGCCATGGGCGCCATTGCTGGAAGATTGGTGGGCATTTTGATGGAGGCGCTCGCGTTGTTGGTTGTTTTATATTGAGATTTTTGTCTTGTATACTCTGCGAACATCACACTTAGTATTGGAACCTACCATAACCCGTCTGAATAATGGACCAAAAATTATACAGTTTTTTCATCATTATCTTTCGTTTTTACTATGGGATAATAAATTACGAAATTTATCAGAACATTTAATTCATTGAATTATGGTAGGATTCTGCACATACTTTACGGTCCGGAGTATAAAAATTTTTTGCTTTTTCCTCGCAGAAATTACAAATCAGTTTTCTCACATTGCCAAACTGGTCAAGAGTGCATAATGCCCGGATTGTATGCCATGGTGGGCGCGGCTGCGGCGCTTGGAGGTGTCACTAGGTATGATGGCATTTTTGATTTCTCACGTGAAAGAATCGTAAATCGAGCACTTTTCGATGTTGAACTGGTATAGATATACGAAATTACAAACATAAATAGCAACAGCCAATAGCGATGTTAAATAGAAGTCTGGGACACATCAAGTGTTTTTTTGAGAGTTTTAGTGTATTGGATTGGGTCCAGTATGTCCACGATTCATAAGACTTTCAACATCAACTCATCTTCCAATCAACATTCTCAGGATGACCGTGTCACTGGTGGTGATCATGTTCGAGCTGACCGGCAGTCTGCAGTTCATCGTGCCCACCATGGTGGCCGTGATGGCTGCCAAGTGGGTCGGCGACGCCATCGGCAAATTGGGCATCTATGACGCTCACATTCAGTTGAACGCCTACCCGTTCCTGGATAATAAGGAGGAGTTTAATTATAGCACTGTGGCCGCGGCTGTTATGAGACCCAGGTTTGAATTGGGACTGGGGTTAGGTGGATTTTAGGATTGTGTTGGTAGGTAGGATAGCTGGAGGGATGCGGCACTTCCACATTTTTAAGATAGCTAATGATATAATGTCTACAGTTTTTTAGAAATGTAAATAGGTAAAGTTGACCGGAAATTCAAAAAAGTTAATACTTTTTGCCAATTTTCACCGGAATTTTACAGGATTTTACACCAACCAATTATTGTTCACGTTTTTACTTCACTAAGCTCATTTATGTGAAGTCGCTCCAATCCCAGATCAAGTATTATTCATCCGAACGCGATTAATTATGCATAATGTTAAATGTCCAAATCTGCCCGAACCCCGAAGTATCCTAATTCATCGATCTCTGTTGTCATTATTCATATTATTATTTCCTCTGGCCATCCTAAACTTTTGCCCGCAGATCCGACTCCACTCTGCGTGTGCTCACGCAAGACACGATGACAGTTGGCGATGTGGAACAGCTTCTACATGACACCGATTACAATGGCTTTCCCGTTGTCGTCAGCACTGAGAGCCAATATTTGGTGGGCTTCGTGTCGCGGCGCGATCTCAAAATGGCGCTAGGTTGATTGGGTGGCTTTTGTTTCTTTTTTCATCTGCTAGGCTCACAGGGCCCATACACACTAACGTAGTTGACATCAAAATCAGTGTCAACTAAATAATGGTTAATTCTGTGATTTCAACTTTCCTATGTTCAAGGGCACAGTTCAATGTATATCGTGACACTCAATTTTCATTGTTTCTGTTAAGTGTGATGCTTTAAAATTTTCTTCGTGTTATTTAGTTGACATTCAGTTGACATTTATTTACGATGTCAACTAGTTTGTTTAGCTGAGATTCACCACTTTTAGTGAGATTCACCACTTCCGTGTGTTGCATTAGTTTTTTGTGCTAGTGCGGCAATGGTTTCCTCATATTATCTCACAAAGCTACATAATCAACCAAAAGCTATTAATTCTCACCCCAAACGTGCCCAATCCACCCGTTTCTCCGTTGACAATGCACAGGTCTTGGTTAACTGATTCAACACAGAAAATTTAAAATTGACACTCCAAAAAACCACCCCCCCCCAGGCCGAGCCCGCAAGCTGCAGGACAACATCGTGACCAACTCGATCGTGTACTTCACGTCGCGCGCGCCCGACATGCCGCTGGTGGTGGGCGGGCCGGCCCCGCTCAAACTCAGACAGTTGATGGATTTGGCTCCCGTTACTGTGACGGATCACACGCCTATGGAGACTGTGATGGACATGTTTAGGAAACTGGGGCTCAGACAGTGTTTGGTGACGCATAATGGGTTAGTGTGGGGGGGGGGTTGTGGTTGATGGTGTTTGCTTGGTGGATATTTTCAGTGGATGTCGATTTTGATGAAGGTTTTTACTTGAAAATGAGAGGGGATCAATTTTTCATAAAGCTATTTCCTGCAGAGGAAAATGATTACATGCAGTCAGGGACGTAGCCAGGATTTTTGAGCGGGGGGGGGCGGATTGTATACGGAGCTCGGCGAACGGGGGGGGGCGGCGCCCCCCCCCCCGTAAATTTGACCCCTGTGGTAGGGTTCAAACGGGATTGACTTTTCGGGATCGGGATCGGGATTCACTTTTTGAGATTTCGGGATCGGGATCGGGATTGGGGTTTCGGGATCGGGATCGGGATCGGGATTGGTTTTTTGAGATTTCGGGATCGGGATCGGGATCGGGATTGGCCGGGATTGGGGTCACGGGATCGGGATCGGGATTGGGATAGGCATTTTTCCGGGATCGGGATTGGGTTCTAGGGATAGAGATTTTGGCCATTTTTCTGGCATTCACAGTTGTTCATAAAGGTCTCAAAAGACTGTTGGATGCCAGAAAAGTGGCATAAAATTGACGCTGGGGGTTTGCATCCACTTTTTTGCATGCAAAAACGTCATTATTTCACTTCTTATAATTTCCACTAATTTTTCCGGGATCGGGATCCCGGACTTGGGAGTTTCTCGGGATCGGGATCGGGATTTGAAAATTTTCGGGATCGGGATCGGGATTGGTATTTTTGAGATTTCGGGATCGGGATCGGGATCGGGATTGGGGTTTCGGGATCGGGATCGGGATCGGGACTGGTAAATCCCGGAATTTCACGGGATCCGGGATCGGGATCGGGATCCCGTTTGAACCCTACCCTGTGGTAACGAAATGGCGCCAGTGCCATTCGTAGGCGCGACGCCATGGCGCCATTGGCGTTGGCATTGGCGCCAAATAGTGCTGTACTTGTATGTATTTTACATACATATACAGCGACGGGGGCGAATTTTCAGTGCTTTTTTGGTCCTAAACCACAGGTATAACTAAAACATACTGTGCGGCGCCGAAATGCGCGCAAGCGCGCATTTCGGCGCCGCACAGTATGTTTTCGTTATACCGCCCCCCCCCCCGCCCCCCCCCTGGCTACGTCCTTGCATGCAGTTATTATTTCATGAATCACTACTATTCCATTTTGACGGAGATCCTAATAGGTAAATATGTATGCATGTAAGATCGACTGATTACTCTCATGTTTATCTCATTAAATCGTCTCGGCATTTGAACCAACGTTTGTTCGTAAACGTTTTACGATTCACGGGTTTTTCAATTCTCAGTTGGTGGGTTTTTCAATTCTCAGTTGGTGCGTTCTTCAATAAGTTATTGAATTCGAATTGAATACGAAGTTATTATCTATTGAATTCGATCGTCACACCACCCCACTCTTTCAGACGTCTGCTGGGAATTATCACGAAAAAGGACGTTTTGAAGCACGTCCACGAAATGGAGTCGGGCTGAGAATGCGTCGCTACTTGTTTCATATCATTCAGCCACAATGACTCTGATTTTTCCTGACCAACTTTTTAAAAGAAGTACTTGTCACCTTTTGGTCGTCCTGTCAATAAAAAAATGTCGCTGTATTGATAAAATACACATAAATATTCTCAGAATAGCAGGGATCCCCCCCCCCCCAATTTTTCCAGCTAGGTATCTATCTATCCCGAAGGCCGCTCAGCTATCTATCCAACCACTCGGAGGGTCAAAATTCAAGATACCCCTGCAAATTAGTGTATTTTTGTCCTTCTTGACCAAGTTTGACTGGGCCGACATTTTTTTTTTGTTTGTTGAGCGGTTCGATTCATTGATAGAGTGAATCGTGCTGGCCAGAGACATTTTTATGGGTTTCGAGTAGTGATGTAAAAGCGCCATGGCGCTGGCGCTTGGCGCTAGCGCCAAAGCAAAAAGCGCCATGGCGCTTTTGGCGCTTGGCGCCATTTTGCTGTGGCTCCATTGGCGCTCGGCGCCGGACTTATGAAAAGCGTCATGGCGCCATTGGCGCTTGGCGCTAGTGTTTTGAAAAGCGCCAAAAAAGCGCCACATAGTTGAAAATCCACAGCATCAATTGCTGCAAAAAGATGTGTGTCAAATGTCATTTTGCAGAAAATTGCACTCTAAAATCGGCATTCTGCATTCTAGCTTAACACTTTTTATACTGATTGAAATTTTACTGATTGCTTTACTGAGAATATTACAACAAGGTGATGTGATAAAATGTAAAATTTCCATTTAGTTTTAAATGAGACCTACATTGGATATCACAATAAAGTGAGGAATAATCTCATAGGACTACTTTACGCAAGTGTCAAAAGTCATGTAATATTCCCTGCAAGATTTGGAATATCATGCAGGGTGTCAAAAGTCATGTAATATGCCCTGCAAAATGTGAAATGTCATGCAGTGTTAAAAATCATGTAAAATGCCCTGTAAAATGTTAAATGTCATGCATTGTGTCAAAAGTCATGTAATATGCCCTGCAAAATGTGAATGTCATGCAGTGTTAAAAATCATGTAAAATGCCCTGTAAAATGTTAATTGTCATGCAGGGTCCAAAAGTCATGTAATATGCCCTGCAAAATGTGAAATGTCATGCAGTGTAAAAATCATGTAAAATGCCCTGTAAAATGTTAAATGTCATGCAAAGTATTAAAAGTCATGTAAAATAACCAGAAAATGGCAAACGTACATTTGACATTTTAAGGGTCTTTTACATGACTTTTGGTACTTTGCATAAGATTTTACATCTTACAGGATCTGGGAATGTACCCTGAATGCCCCCCCCCCAAATTGTTTACCTATCTGATCTGATCTGATTAAACTTAAACTTTGCTCAGTGCTTGAAGGAGCTTTATCTCGCTGTTTATGAAAAAAATAAATAGAACTGGATCCAAAGCGTTTCATGTGCACTGTCGCATGTAGAAACAGAGAAGTTATTTTGGCGCTGGCGCTTGGCGCCACTGTCCTCTGGCGCCATTGGCGCTTGGCGCTGTGATCTGAAAAAGCGCCATGGCGCTTTTGGCGCTTGGCGCTATTTTCCCGTGGCGCTATTGGCGCTTGGCGCTCGACTTTGAAAACAGCCATTTGGCGCTTGGCGCTCAAGTCCTGGCGCTTTTTACATCACTAGTTTCGAGTTTCCCGCTGTGTTTAAAATTATATTTATTTAGCTAGTTTTTGCTACCTGAACTATTTCAAGGGCTATGATATTGCTTTGCGGCTGTTTGCTTTATCCATTTTTTTTGTCATGATGTCAGCGGTGAGTTTTCACAATGTTTTCTCGAATTATTCTCGCTTTTAGTATAAAAAATTATAATAGCAGAAGCTCGCCGCTAACTTTTCGATGACAGTCCGACCCATGTATGTACAATATTTATGCTGTGTGATACTTTCCCCCAGTTAGTACAGAGTTATGTGTGATACTTACCCCCAGTTAGTACAGAGTTATGATGTATACAGATACTGAAGCATTTTATATTTAATCAAAAGTACACAATTATGTACTTAACTTCGTGTTGAAGTAACAACCATGTGATAAACCCGTTCTTGGATTATTTATTAACCCCCTCCCAAATAAATTGATATGATATATATTTTGTTGATTTGGTGATGTTCCCAGCGTTTCGTCGCGCTAAACTCTCAGTTTTATATCGTTTTCAACGCTGCCAAAAAATCCCATTGTAAATTTTTGTTGTCTAAACATTTATTTAATTATTCCAAATTTATTTTTTTCCAAGCTGGAGACATGTCCGACGACAGCGACACCGAGTCGTTCCACAGCGCCGAGGGGAACGAATCGAAGTCTGCTGATGTACAGCCAGCTGTGGATGGTGGCACGGAGAAATGTGCTCAGGGTTGGTTCTGTGGGGTTTTTGTGGGTGTGAGGTTTTTGTTTTCTCTCTGGTTTGTTCGTTTTGTCCGTCTTTTGTTTTGACAGGACTGCTGTGGGATGTCGACAAACTATCGAAAGGTGTAGATAGAATGTCATGAGATCTCTAGCTCTGTAAAAAATATACCACGTGTATAACATCATTTGAAAAATGTTTGTGACGTTCCACTCGGTGCGGGACTAGGGATGGCCAAAAAAGGGTTTTTTTCAACGACGAGGTTTTTTTAAAAAACAACGTTTTTTGGGTTTTATTTTAAAATAAAACCGTTTTTTTTCAAAAGCTCCCAGATATGATACTGAGTCAACATATACAGGTAAATCAGACAGGTGACAGTACTTTGTGATGTTATATATAGCCATAGAATGGCTGTAGTGTCATGGGATAGCATTATAAGCGGTGATTTCTGTCCAAAATATCTGTTTTATGTCGACTTATTACGGATATCACCTTTTGTCGAACATTCATGACTTCAACTGAAGTTGGGTGTGGAAACGTGCTTAAATATAGATATAAGAGCAGGCTAACACATTGGCAGTTGTGTTTCACACTGCACAAGTATGTGGGGGCACATTGGCTGTATATTATATTCTACACTAGCACACCGTGGCTTATAATGACAAATAGCATAAACAAATGGAAGCTTTTACACTAAAAATGCTTCAAACCCAATGAAAACCACCACAAATGATAAAGTGCAGGTGAAATTGCGCACCTGCATGCAAAAAAATTGCAAAATACCTAGTGCTTAGTACAAAAAAATTTGGCCAAGGTTTAAAAAACGGTTTCGATGGTCGGATTTTTTTATATAAAAAAAACATTTTTTATTAAAAAACCTTTGAAAAAAACCCCTTAACCATCCCTATGCGGGACTTCGATTAATTACCTCGATTACGTCTATAAAAAACGAGATGAACACGATTAAAAAATAACTCTCCATGGGAGATATTCAAGATAATGCGGTGACTGTTTTCTCATCCAGCAAGTAAAGCCTACTAGGGTTGGGAATTTCAAAATATTCGGTTCCGGTTCTCGGTTCGGTTCTTGAGTTCAGTTCCGGTTCGGTTCTTTTGGTTTCAAATTGTCAAAAATTTCGGTTCCGGGTAATGAAAAAGTCGGGTATCGGGTAATGAAAAAATCGGGTAAAATGAGAAAATAATAAGCTGAACAAAGGAAAAACAACATAAAACAACCCCCCCTAAAATTTTGCCCCTGTAGTGGCGGAATGGTGTCATGGTGCTCGCGCCATTCATAGGCGCCACGCCATGATGCCATTGGTGTTGGCATAGGTGCCCCAGATGGCCAAAACTCGGTGCACATGTAAACCCAGTGCGCATGTAGACCCCTTGCTTCAGGGGCCATGTACATATCCAGGATTTTTGAGCATGGTGTCTGTTTGTTTACTTAACCCAGTGCGCATGTAGACCCCTTGCTTCAGGGGCCATGTACATATCCAGGATTTTTGAGCATGGTGTCTGTTTGTTTACTAAGCCCGGTGTACGGTAGGGGGATTCAGCCACCCGCCCTAAAAGTTTACCTACATAATGACGAAATGGCATCATGGCGCTGCCGCCATTGGCATTGGTGCCAAAAATCTCTGATATGTAGGTAAATACATGTACATATAGAGAGACTGGCACCCCACTCGCTGTATTTTATAGAGAATTAACAGTATGATTACCAATGTACTTCTAAAAAATCAGTGTGATGGAAACATGTGGGAAAATGGGCCTACATGCGCATCAGGTTTACATGCGCACTGGCACAGACCCCCACAGACTGCTGTTTATCTATTTTACATACATATACACATTTTAGCCGGGATCGTGAACACATTAGGCTGCGCGACCGGTGAGATGAAATCACTGGTCGCGTGAAGCAAGAATTGCGCGCTTGCGCGCAAAATTTTTACAAATCACCCTAAAGTTGATGCCGGAAGTTACATTTCCATGCATTTTCCTACTCTCACCCGGGAAGGGGGTGGGCGGCCACCGATTATTGTCTAAAATTTCGGTTCTTTAGTTCGGTTCCGGGTCTAAGTGCCGGTTCTCGGTTCCGGTTCGGGTATTTTTTTCGGTTCCGGTTCTCGGTTCCAAAATTGTGCTCGGTTCTCGGTTCGGTTCGGTTCGGTTCGGTTCCCCAACCCTAAAGCCTACCACATAATTCCCGATAACCTTATCAGACGCACCCGACGGGTCACCGGTGCCCGACAGCCCGAAACTCTCCCGTCCAGCTACCCTGCAAAAAGCCGAAGGTGTGAACAAATCATCACAAGAACAGCCAATGACATCACTCACCGAAACGACGAACGACCCAAGTGCATCGGACACCGCAGGCTGGGATGTGGATGGAGATTGGGGTGACATCACTGAAGCTGATATGGTCACGCCTAGGGAAGACCTGCCCGACATCAGCATGGCCCAGTTGGCAATCAGCCAAAGTGGCCCCGGCACGCCCCGCCCGACTGGCGCCCGCGCGGCTGTTGATGGTGGTGTGTTTTGGCGCGTTTTATGTACCTCCATTTATTTTTAGGGCTCTAATTCGCCCATCGCACCGGGGATAATTCAAAAGGACCTGGTTATTTTTCATCATTGCTGGTGAATTATTCACGTGGTGGTTTATTGATTCGATGGAAGAAATCAAATTTTATAAGGTGCAATGATCAACAAACAATGTCGTCAAATGGTTATGAAAATCACATAATCTCAACTTGGTATATAAACTGTCAACACAGCACAATTCCCATGCACAGGAGCACCCGCCCCATCAACCAGTCATCCCTCCAAAACCACCAGTTCACAAGCGCACTCACAATCTGACCCAAACTTAGAAGACTGGGCCTGGGGCTCGTTATTGCATTCGGGTCAAACGCTGCTCCAGGATGTTTTGGACACGGTTAACACCGGCCTAGGCGTGCCCACGCCGGAAAATTTGGCCAATTTGAGCGAAAGCGAAAAACAGGAATTGGCGAAAAAGTGCGACGAAATTAAGGAGCCGCCTGTGGAAGGGGATGATTGCGGCAGCGTCACTGAGGAGGCAACTAGTCGGTTTCGGGGGTTCCAATTTACCGGTAGTTTCCAGCTGTGTACGGTAATTGTTGAATCGGCTCGCACCCGGTAAACTGTACGGTGCTGTGAATTCGGTGACATTACTGTACGGTAAATTGCACCATTTGTCAGCTAGAATTGCAGTAACTTTTATCGACCTGCTGCTAGCACCCATCTGGTGCCGGTTCCGCAAGTGGAAAAGTTAAAGCGGCGTTTACACTGACACGTGTGACGACAAAAACTTTTTGGGCTTTCAACTTTCTTTATGTCACGAAAATTGAATAATTGTTGTGTCAGACACCTAGATCTCGATCACTCTTTCTGCCTAGGACAAACATAAATTTTTATATATGACGTTATCATACACAATAAAACGAAACAAAATTTTTGTCGTCACAGGTTGTCGGTTCGAGTTGTTCCCGGGAGCGGGAACAACTCGAACCGACAACTTGTGACGACAAATTTTCTTGTTTGTTTTATTGTGTATGATCACGTCATATATAAAAATTTATGTTTGTCCCAGGCAAAAAGAGTGATCGAGATCTAGATATCTATTGTATTGTTATTGTTGTCATGGTTATTAGGTGGTGATTTATGTTGGCAAGTGTCCAAGAAAGTTGTTGACGTGGGTTATGGTAATTATCAGCTGAGACTAAAATATGGGCGTGGCAAGTCATGTGTGGGCGTGTGGCCCGTATAAAAGGGAGCATCTGCCAGTCATTCGGGGTTCGGAACCGGAATAGTGAAAATATACCAAGCTAGCAAAGCTAAGCTGCAGCTGAAAATAGTAGCTGAAAGTCTAAGTGACTGGATTTGAGGAACCCGTATGCTTGGCAGGTGCTGTGGAAGTTCAGTGCCGTGTGATCCAAGTATCGTGAGTGTTCGATATATTTAAGTGTTGATTATCAATAAACTTGTGCCAAGGGGCAACGACCGGCTGCGTTTGGCTGATAAAGTAACTCAGCACACGACATCGAACCTGCATTTCATCACGAGCGCTCAACTAAATCACATCAATAAACCCACATGGATAACATCACATGTCATTGGTGAAGTCGCCGGGTATCTTTGTCATCCTCCTGAAGTTCGTCGTAGTCAGAGTGGACGTTGGAGCCTGCAAAGGTGTAGGTCCAACTTCACATAGAAAAGTGGTGATCGTCTGTGGCGCCACGCAACGGTACGACCCAGGTACGTTACAAATTTTGTTTTTTTTTTTGTGAAAGTTGAAATTTGTGTGAAATTTTGAAAATTTTTTGGGGGGAAGCCAATTCTGGCGACAGTAGCCACACCTGGCAAACAGCAGAAAGCGTCTGATGCTTTGAAACAGAAGATAGGCACCTGGTGCCTATATCCACACCGCAGTGCAGGTGCAATAGGTGCGAGGCACCCATTGCCACTTTGCAAGTCCACAAGTTGGAAGCCTTTTGAGTAAAAACACACAAGTGGAAGACTAAAGGGGCACTCACACTTGAAAAACTCACGATGGTGTTTGAGCTGCCGCCTCTGGTGCCCGAGTTTGACGCCGATGGCAAACTGATACTGCCCAGTCTGCCCGAGAACGTGGTTGAGGTGAAAACCATGGAGGAACTGGACGAGCAGATTGCCAATATCACTCGCCAGCAGCAAATTCTGCAAAGTAAAAATTACTCTTTTGAAGATCGCAGCCCGCGCACACAATGTCGCGCCTATTTAGCTAGACTAGACGGTTTACTAGCCCAATTGAAAGCAGTGAAAAAGACATTAGTCACAGAAGAGGCGCTGCGCCGCGCAAATGCACGCCGAAATGACCCGGGTGAAGTACAGGGGGGGTCAAAGGGGAACCCAAACGATCCCAACGCACCCAATGCAAACCCACCCGAAACAAACACCAACCCACCCAGTGTGCCTCCGGCGTCGGGCGATCCAAATGGAGGTCCGCCTACGGGGGGTACAACGGCGCCTGCGGCTGCAAACCCGCCACCAGGACGAGGTCTGCCTCGCACCCCACCACCAGGCACGGCCAGCACGTCACCAACAGCGAGCGCGGCACCGACCATCTCTGCACAAGGTTCGATGGGGATGGGTGCAAATCCCCGCACCACTGTGATGACAACGGCGCGCCGTCGCGCATTTAGTGGATCTTTTACAAGTAATATACATGGTACAACCATGGTCACAGCCCCTGGCTCGACCAACAATGGTATGACGTCACCAGGAGGGGTACCACTTTTACAAAGGGATCCATCAGGGGCCCAGAGTCCACATAATAGCGCGTCAACGCGTGCAATGTCATCACAGGGGGGCGGAGTTGGGGGAAATTTTCCAAACCAAGGGATACCCAACCGACCTGGTACCACCATTGATCTGGCAGGGGATGTGAAAGCGCCAATGACTGGGGGTACCGAATGGTACCAAAGGTATATGGATGACCGGGAACAGACGGTCGACTATTTGCGCAACGCCACAAACCAGCGCCTGCAAAATTTAGAACTTGAAATAGCTCATGCAAAGCGCGCCGCACTAAATGATAGCGTGAACCCCTATGAACTGGGGGGGGGTAAGGATTCTGTACTAACAGGACCCTACATCACCGCCCTGAGCCAAAAATGCTGCGAATATGGGGGGGAGCGTGCTGAGGGAGCTATAAATCCCTCAGTGTGGATCAAACAACTAGAGGTAGCACTATACTCACTTTGTATTCCAAAAAAGAAGTGGCCCTTGTGTCTGTCACTTCGCTTGAAAGGTGAACCCCTTAGGTGGTTGGCAGGGGTAGATGATGCAACTAGGGCTAATTATCAAGAGTTAAAAAGGCAATTTTTACTGACTTATGAAAACACAGAAGTGCAAATGCGGGCACGAGATGAACTTTCTCGTACAAAACAACTCAAAAGTCAATCTGTAAAGGAATTTTACCATATTTTAAGGGACATGCACGCATCTGCATTTGCACATCTGGATGAAATGACAAAAGAGCGTGATTATCGCATACTGTTTGCCAACAGTATATCCCCCCAATTGCAAATTTTCTATAGGACCTTATCGCCAGCTGAGCAAAACCAACCATTTCATACTCTGCTGGAGCGCTTATCCACATATGAAAGCCAAGTGACAGATACTCGTGCACCACTGTCATTTGAGGGTCGCCCTAGTGCACCGGGCGATCAAAATAGGCGGGGCGGTTTTGTGCCGCGCGGCCGGTTTGTGTTGAATAGGCGGCGGTTTGAAAGGCGCCCATATGGAGACCGCGACAATGCCCCCACAAATCAGGCAAATGACCCCCTTAGTCAGTTGGAACGCCCGGCAGAAGTGTTGCAATCTGCGCGTACGGTCCATAAAAATGATGAAAATGAATCTGTCCCCAGGGGTGTGGACATAGCCAAGAAATTGGATGAAATTTCTGGCGAAATAAAAAAAGGCACCGAAAGGGTTGATAAACTAGAAGCCCAGTTTCGGGATGATGCCTCGGAAATGAGGCGTGCTATCTTAGAAGTAGGCCGAAAAGCGGCGGAAAATTCCACGCAGGTGCGTGGGACAACCTTTCGAAGGGGGGGGGAGGAAATCCGAATTTTCCAGGAAGTTCCCCAAACCGTAATTTCCCAGGAAGCTCCCCAAATCGAAATTTTCAAAACATGAACCCAGGTGGTCAAAATCAAAATTTAAATTCGAGCTTTACTTCAGCCCCCCCCAGTTCACCAAATTATGCCCAACAAAACTACCAAAACCAACAAAGCATGCGCGGCACCGGGTGGAACGCGCCATATCGCTCACAGGGGCCAGGTCCAAATACGGGCCAGGGTGCAGGTCCACCGCGCACATGCTATCAATGCGGCCAAGTAGGTCACATTGCCCGTGCATGTACAGCCCCGCGCGCACAAAATAGGCAACCTGAGCGAGTGAATCATGTTTATCACTCACTATCAGCATTAGCCGCGGGGGTAACTTTTGAGGGTGATAAGGGTGAAGGAAATACAGTGGAACACTTGTTTTCTATTATTTCGGGGGTATGCAAAAATTCTACAAAAATAGCACATAGCACTAGATATGGTGCAAAGCGGCGCCAATGTTCTCATTTGGCCCCAAAGTCAAATGCAGTCGGGAAAAATGAGGGACAGGGACTAGAAAAAAATAAAAAAATAAAATTGTTCCCTTCGCCCTCCAACCCACAAAGTGTGGAGCGGCCGCAGAAGTCTGAAATAGGTGGCGCAATGCAAGTGGTCCCGTTGAAATTGGACCCACTGCAGTTGGGCCCAACACGCACAGCCCCAATGGAGCGTGCGGGTGCGCAGAAAGATGCCACCGCGGCGTCAGACGCGGCATGTGAAATTACCTGCGGCGGCAAAAACTATTGCGCACAGGAAAATGCGAAAATGAATAAAACTAATAAAGCAGGGATGGGTAAATTAGCATTAAACCTATCTCATTGGGTGAATTTGTCAACTAAAGTCCAAACAGAATGGGACAGTGATAAAATTAAAAAAATTATTCAAGTTGATAAAGATCAATGTTGTGTTGACAAACTCACGCAATCGATTGAAAGCGTAAAAAGGGACTGTGTCGTGCCCCCCAAAACTGGGAATATTTACGAAGTCCAAAATGAGAAAATGAATAAAAAAACAGCTAAAATAGGTGAAAAGTATGATACATTGATGGGGGGGGGGATACCGAGTATAGATAACTGCGCGAAAATAAGGAAATACCAGGTACATCATGGCGTTTGCGCCATGGGGAAGGGCCCACCCAAAGTAATGCTACCTGTGCGCACCGGTGATATGCGCACGCAAAAAATGCAGTCGCGGCACGGCGGCGGCGGCCGCGCGGCGCGTGAAATGAGGCGGCGGCCGGCTGCGCGGCAGCCTAAGCAACCGCAAATGAATGGATCCACACAGCCGCCAGCTAACTTGTGTCGGGCGCGCTGCGAATACAATGGGGGGTGGAATTGCAGACAGATCTTATCTGTATCATATACCAGGTATTCTGGGCAAAGAATACCTGTGTTTCCCGCGATTGCGCTCTTATATAGCGCGCTAAGCATCTTGACCTATCACTCATACTCAGGCTATCTTAAGAGGCAAGAAATTATAAAAAACATGGAACCCGGAAGGCCCGAGTCCCCGGACTTTTTCGAGCCGCGCCCTAATTCACCTGCAAATCCGATGTTGGATCAAATGATCCATGCAGTCGACCGTATGTCGACTGTTGATGAAATAGTGCAGTCGCTGGAAAATGCGCACCGCCCGCCACGCCTAGTGCCAGGTAAATATACTGCTGCGTGTGAATTAAGTGGGTTTCGGAGGCGCTTAGGTGGGGCGCTGGGCCGGAAAATGTGCGGCGGAAAAGGGGGTGTTGAAAAATTGAAGTCTTATGTTAGCAATCTGCTCGGAAAGGATAATGAAATAGATGCTAGTAGTCTAAAAGAAATAAATAAGTGTTACTTAAATGTAAAAGAAATAAATAAGTGTTACCTAAATGTAAGTGTTAAGGTTATACATGAGTTTCGGAGCGCACCTAAAAATGAGGGAAAACTCTGCGCAGGGTCCAGCGACATGGCTACGGCCAGGGACACCAGCGCGGCCGAAATACTGGCCAACCTGTTCGACGACGCCTCGCCCGAGGTGTTCGCCGAGTACCAGCGCGGGCGCGCGTTGGTCACGCCCGAGGCCGGCGTGTTGCAGCCCGAGCTCGGCATGCCCGAGCCCGACATGGACGCTGGCGGCGCCTGGAGCGGCATGTACGAACCCATGTCGCCCGACCAGCCGGACGAGGCGCGCGTGTCAGTCACGCACGTGCAGACGCCCGCGGCGTCAGAGATGGCTGTGCCGGTGACGGCGGAGTCAACCACAGGGGCAGGTGTGCATGTGCACATGCCACAGCAGCTGTATACGGGCGAGATGGGTAAGTACAGCGTAGCAAATAAAATTATACAGAAACTTTCGGGGGAAGGTGAGCATTGTGGTGAGAGCGAAAGTATGTTGAAAGACAAGAAAATACATGTAAAATCAAATCTTGACAAAAAATTGCATGAAAAATCAAATCTTGATAAAAAACTGCATGAAAAATCAAATTTTGATAAAAAACTGCACATGAAGGGAAAGTTTGGCAAAAAAATGCACTTTGAAAGAAATTTTGAAGTAAGAGTTGATTGTAAAAAGATGTCCCTCATACATGAACTGACGTTTACAGGGCCGGTGTCCAGCGACATGCCGATGCCCGGGCGCACGCTCGAAGGGTATCCCACCCAGGGTGCGTGCACTTCTTGTTGCAGCCCTAGCTTTACGCAAAATTCGGTTGCAAGATGTAGTGCACGTGTAGGTATTGACGTCGCGGGCACGTGCTACATCGTGGCGCCGGACGTGGGGCGACGCGTGGGGCAGCAAGCCGAGGGCGCCGCACCGGCACAGGCTGGAAGTGAGTTCCGAACGCTGCCTTATGAAAACCTTTGGCTTCATAAGGCACGTCTTGGACTCTCAGGCCCAGACAGCGGCGACGCGGCGCAGGCGGGGCTGGACGAGCCCGCCTCACTGGCGAAAAGGGTCAGATCGGCGCCGACGGACGCGGCGGGCATTCCCCGACTGCTTCCGGGCAGAAGGAAGAGCACCAGACCGAAGAGGGCGACCCGCCCGCCCTGCCAGTACATGTCCGCCGAGTCAGGCAGCGAGTCACACGCAGAGAAAATGCCGCACAAGGCCAAAAGTAAGCCATTTTGGACGTTTGCATTTATTTTGGACACATTTGAAAAGGTGAAATTGGTTATTGGGAAAGTAGGGTGTTTAAATAAGGTAATTTCGGAAATAATCTACTCTCAGAAGTTTACGGGGAAGATTTTCCGCCAGGAATGGCTTACTTTTGCGCCCATGCAAATTCTGGAAACGAGTGTTAAGGGGGCACAGATAAAGCGGCTAAATAATTACAAAAATGCCATGAATTTACGCCCCATTGACCACAATAGACGGGCCCACGTGAATAGGACACGTTTTACATTTCTTACCACAATCTTATCGGGGCAAATCTCCAGACGCGGCGTGGCGTGTTTTCACGGACACGTGAACGCTATTCATGGCGCGCAGACGCGGCGATCTGCGTGCAATAGAAAACTAATAAATAGATACCTAAGTGAAATGACTCATGAAATTTTATTGCACGCCGATCACCGGGAAATAGCGTTGGGCAAGCGCCAAAAACTAGTACGTATCCTAATACTGTCAAGTGAATGGTCTAAATACAATGAAATAGTGTTTACGGTGATTCATAAACGATGGAAAAGGGGGGCATGCCTAAGGGGGTGCAAAATTTGCAAAATGGAAAATGTACAGCCAGTAAATATTGCTAAGTTGTATCGTAGGGGCCCACTTAGTTATCTATGGCACCCCGTGCAAATAGGTTGCGCAAAAATGCCCTTAAAGGGAGTAGTAAAGACGTGTGAGAGAGAAAAATGCCTATACAAGTTTATACATGGCTCGTTAGGCGAAAGATGGCGCCGGTTTTACAGGAAATTTTGCAAAATAAACAGAAAATACAAATTATTCAGGGCGCAAAAGCATTGTTTAGCAAAGGCGAGTTTGTCAGGTGAAGTAAATAAATGCCGCGCTAAATGCCGCGCACATGTAAATTCGCTAAATGATGAAGAGAGCAAAATCGTAAAAGTAAAGTGTCATCTCTCCAGCTCGAAATGTAATAAAATGAAATGCAAGCGAAATGCTCAAAACCCAAAAGTCACCCCCAAAAACGCCAACTCAGAAGGTGCCTGGCTTTCCAGGCAAGCGCAAGAGCAGCGGGTCGTCGTCGACCGCCAGCAACAGCGGCATGCGCCCCGACATCAGCAAGAGCAGCGGCCCGTCCAAGCACCCGATCTCGGATGCGATAGCCGCCGGGCTTGGCGGAGAGCCAGAAGTAATGGCCCGACGCCTGCGCGCAGAAATGATTGCAACGGCCGCAGGTACAAGAGTCGTGATCGTCGACTATCGCGACGACTTGCGTGTGGTGTTGTCCTAAATGGGCACAGTGCCAAGCCGCCCCCCTTGATAAAAAAATTCATGGAAGGGAATCTGAATCGGGGAAAGGCATTTTGTCCTATGAAACGTGGGGGGAAGAATTTGAGAGTGATTCACGGGGAGGAAAACTCAAAATTTCTGATTGAGGAACAACTGAAAATTAATGGAGGAAAATCTTGGGTTGAGGTGAGATTTAGTGCGAAAATAAAGAATTCAATGGTGAAGAAAGGGGTTCTATTGGCTTGGCACACCCCATTTAGACAACAGCCACAGATAGCAACCCGTCGGGATAAAAATTTTAGTCTCATGTACACCACAGTAAAATTGTATCGCTTTGGGGATTTAATTGTGAAATCGTATCGCTCCGGGAGGGATTTTGCGAAGTCGCGTTACTCGGGGAATTTGATTGTGGAATTATATCGCTCGGGGAACGATGATAAAGTGCCTAGTTGGTATAAAAAAATTGCAAAAGGTGAATTAAGGGAACCGAGTGCCAACTTGGACCTCCCCAATGGCCTTCTACTAACAACCCCAAAATGTCCGTCCAAAACAAGCTCAAAAATCCCAAATCAGCACATTAACCCATACATGTGTTACAAAAACCAGCCTGATCCGAAAATGTGTCCCAAAAGAAACGAAGTCCACGAAACGGGGCGGTCGTCCAAAATCAGTCCTGAAGTAGGCAATCCAGCGGGGTTCGGGGCCGCGGCACACCGGTCAACCGAATATCTGAAAATTAATAATTATTTGGGCATGGTAGCGGTTTGTCCTAATACTTTTGGGACAGCGATTCCTGAAACTTTAAGCATCGAAGTAGAGTTTCAAGGGAAAGTGTCAACAATGCGACGGGACTGGCCCAAGCCAGGCCCAGGGCCGTGTTCTGCCCACCACCCACCTTTTTGTCATCATTTCCGAGTGGTCGGCACTGTCGGAAGTCGAAAGTCGACACGCGGTCGAAAGAGTCGCTGTTCCGCTTGTTCTTCGATGACGCAAGTCTCTGGTTTCAAGGCCGGAGACGATTATCGATTAGTTTTGGAGACTTGCCAAGACAGGGCAGAAGTAACACTTGTATCTGATGTCCGGGAAATGGCTGGCCATAGACTTGCGACGTCGGGAGAGATACGGGGCCATTGGGGCGCTGTAAACGAAATATTGGGAAAGGTCGAGAGAATTGTTTTCTTGGTAAATGTACCCCCTGAGTGTCCCTGTATCACCTTTTCAAACATCGAACAAGGAAGCAATTTTGGGTTAACTTTAGCGAATAAAAGCAGAGTCACACAGTCGTACCCGTATCAGGGCCGGCATACACACTTGTACGCGTTGCCGGAAAACGACCGGCACCGATTAGAATTCGAAGAAAGGGGTGTCCGAAGGGACTTCTTCAATGCGAAAATTGGGCATGTTGAAGGATTTATAAAGGTTGAACACGGTCTCACACTTTGGAACAGAATCAAAAATCTCGGGGAAAGTTTTGTACATTTGACATTCGATCCCATTAGACATCGGGAAACCCTCTGGACATCCCTTTCGCTAAAGTTGATTAGAACCTCTGGCAA
This sequence comes from Sphaerolaimus hirsutus, assembly GCA_964036195.1. Lineage (NCBI taxonomy): Eukaryota > Metazoa > Nematoda > Chromadorea > Monhysterida > Sphaerolaimidae > Sphaerolaimus > Sphaerolaimus hirsutus. The sequence continues at coordinate 14,374,556 of OZ038451.1, forward strand.
CGTGAAAGAAAATAAAGAAATAATTTCTGCACTTACAGGCGAGTCCGCCGAGCCATCTGAACCTGCCTCAAGCACTGGAGAAGTACAGCATGAGGAGCCCATTGCCGAAGAAACAGTTGACGCTCTGGACGTGGAGGTCCCGCCTACTGAAGAAGGGCCCAGGATCAAGATGCGAGACACGCCTGGGAGGCATCCAGCCGTCCCACGGCCAATGAGCATGGCGCCACAGCGGGTCGACTCAAGCAACGTCCCGTTCAATTTGAATTACGAGATGGAATACGGACACCACCATGGTGAGTACATGCAGGAAGTTGAGTCTAGGCCGGTAGAGATGTTGCCTGAGTGTAGGGGTTCAGTTAATGAGTTTATAAAATCACAATTGCTTGAAATACCTTTTGGGCCCAATTATGGTGTGGTTTTGAAGCAAAATTTAAGTAAAATTAGGGGTTTTTATGTAGCTAGAGGGGAAAGAAAGGGGAAGTTGCGCAAAGTTCATGTTTCATACGCAGCGGTGCGGGTCCCGCATCGACCGGTGCCGGTCACCAACTTGGTGTTCGACGCCCCGGTCCCGATTTTTCGCCATGTGGTAGGCCTCCCCCTGGAGTACTATCAAGCCACATACTTCCCATTGGCATGTATGCTAGGCGGGTGTGGCACCGACAGAATCACCCTAGCGGCGGGCGACATTGAGTTGACAGTTCCACATTTGCCAGAGGGGCCGCTACCTTTCAAGGATTTTTCTGTCAATTTTGTGAACTCAAAGCACCGGCTGTGCCACATTACCGGCGCCGATTGCTACTGGTGGGGAGTGAATTTGATGGTGGCCTCAGCCATGGGGAACGACCACCTGATTAGAGGTGAGCATAGGGCAGAAAAACATACTACCACTAAGTGTGAAAACTATGAGTTGACCGATTGTGAGGTTTTTCTATCTTTCGTCCCAGATCTGCTGCTGCGCCCACCGATGGTGCTAGGGCGCATTCCCATGGTGTGCACTGAGCACCAATACTTCTTCCTGGTGAGGCCGACAGACATCCTCAACAAGACGCCGGGGTCCGGCGTGATGTGCTTCACGTACTTGGACTGTGTGGAGCACCTAACCATGCGTCACACCCTGAAAATGACGCCCGTGACAGTCACAGCGGCCGTGGAGGCGCTGAACGGTGAGTATTCGAGTGTTGAGTTGTCCACTGACCTAGGTAGGGATATTGGCAATTTGCCAGATACTACTAGTGTTTTCCTTTCTCTTCCAGCTGTTCTGAAAAGTGAAATTGTACCCAAGAGCGTGTCTAAATTGGTGCTGAGGGACAACATTGAGAAGTGTGCCCACAACATGGCACTGGCATTGCGTTGGCGGGTGGCCCGCGCAATTTCCATTGCCATCTACAACAGGTATCCAGTCAGCACACACAGAATGACATTTGGGGTGAGCATTGAGCAACTAAAAGTCATTGCCACAGAGAATAAGGTGCTGAGGGTGGTCAATTTGCCAGACGGTGACAAATTTGCCCTGAAGTCCAGACAGATGGCATATGTGGACCCGCTTTTGTTTGACCCGCAGTTCAAACAAAGGGCGGCGGGCCAGGAAAATTTGGTTGGTTTGGCGTATGTTTTGCTTTTATTAGGTATGTGGAAGGTGAAAAGTAGGGCGATCTGGTTCGTGTTACTCTTGTCATTTGTGGAATGTGTAGGGGCTGAACCCCCCTTGCTGCAAGTTTGTCCCAAACCAACTGGGGCATGGTATCTAGATTTACCCGAAATACCCACGTGTAACTTGTATAGTTCCACGTTATTTGGCGAGTCACAGTTGTCTCCAGTATATGACGTGTCTGTGACAGTGTACGCACATAGACGTCGTCCAGTTTCCGCAAATGCTACCTTTTGTCAAGCTAGAAGGCACGAAGTAACTACGTGTACTAACGCTTTGTTCTCACATTACATCTACGAGTATCATGACAGTTATGTGCAAATGTCGATTGAGAACTGCGCTGAGATGTATCATGCAGTGTTGTCTGGTGACCTACTGTCACGAGGGATAAAACAAATAGAACCGATGGTGTGGTCAACTATGCATAGTATTGACTTGCAGTTCCCCACCTGGAATGATTGTTTCACTCAGCATGTCGACAATTTTGTCATGACTAAAGGAACAGTATCGACATTTGACAATCAACGGCTCATTACTGATTTAGACTCTGCGCCCACATGCAGCCCAGCTGCGGGGCGATGTACAAGTAGTAGGGGTGTATTATTTTGGGAACCGTCAACGCTGGCGCCTGCATCGTGTCCTTTTGAACTGGTAGGAAGTTTTCCGGGGAAAAGACAAAACGAAACAGTGATTTTAATTCATGAACAGAGCGCTTTCACAATTAAGGGAGGTCCCGTGCACATTCAGTGTTTGGACCCGGCGGTATATCTAACTGATCAAGGCCCTTTATTGGCAATTTTGCAAATAGATAACTCATCTACCGAGAGTATGTGTCAAATAATGTTCAAGAAGAAGTGCGCGTCAACCGTAAAAATGACTTTTGCCGAGTTTTGGAGTGGAAATTTAACACCGAATGCCGCTACGCAACATCAATTCATTTATCAGGTACTTACGCAACAAGCGCATCAGAATTTCGAAACATTACGTCACCAAATATGCGTATTGGCGCGAAGCAATGCCTTGATGGTCAGGGCATTAGCGCACATCTCACCAGTAGCCGCAGCACGTTTGTTATTAGCTGATGAAAACATTAATGCTGAATATACTGGTGATGTACTGTCTGTCACGGCTTGTCACCAGGTACAGCCTGACCGAATTTACATGTCACACAGGGTGAATGATACCTGTTATGACATGATGCCAGTCCGTGTGCATGGAAAATTGTTATTTAAGATACCAGGAACACTTGATTTAGTGGAACATGCAAACCAAATTCCTTGTTCTCAACTACAGTCGCCAGTGTTCAAGACAAACAATGGGACCTATTTAGCTTTAACAGATGGTAATATGGTTAAGGTTCGCATGCATCAAATACCAGCATTCGTAAACCCGAAATTTTTGACAGATGGAATTAGATTTAATAGGACACTCATTAGGCCAGGAATGGCAATGGAAAATGCGATGATTTATGCTAATGTGCGCAGTTTGCACATGCGCCAAGCCGAAGCTAGGGAGAAATTAGATAGACTGATTCATTACACCAGTCTGTTTTCAATTGATAGTGCGCATACAGCCAGCATGTTGCATGGACAGGGTCTAGAACACATGGTCACGCATGCTGGCGAGCTACTACTCAACGCATCAGGGCGTGTCATTGATCATGAGTTTGATTTGGTGCACATGATAACTACTAGTGCTGTGCCCAAAGCAATAAGGGGACCCATGCAACTGATTCTGAACATTTTGTGGATAATTTTTGTGACAGCCGTTTTGCTGGCAATCATTTATGCATGCATACGCTATGAGTGGTTTAGAGCAGCAGTTATTTCCGCGTGCAAGTGGCCCTTTGTGATGATTAAGTCCTTTGTGACATGGTGTATTCATCAATACAACATACATGTGAGGAATGCTAGGTGGAGAATGAGCCAACAAAATGATGAGAGCGCTGACAGGCCACAATTGGCGCGGCCAGATACTCTTGACTTGCCTCCAAGGCAGGCAGGAATTAGTGGAATTGCAGGAAATAGAATTCGTATACCTAGAATACGCTTAGGACCACAGTTGTTGCGCACGTTGCATGAGACACGCGCTGCGAATGACGCAGATGAGGCAGTAGACCCTCAAGTGCTCGGTTCTATGCGCACACGACTTTCTAGGCAGGTGTCGTTCTTAGTGTTGTTGACACTTTTGTCGTTAATCACGCCGGCACACTGCTTCCAGACGGAAGAGAGTGACTGGTTTGGATCATTAGCCAAATTTGCAGTAACGCATTGCTGGAAAATTGCAGCATTTGCATGCACAGTGCTTGTTGTGACGGTGAGTAGGGCGTTAGACAACAAGCCAGTTCTAGCTGGGAAAATCACGCCGCCAGTGTCCGAGTGGAGTCATTTCGAAGGCAGAATGAATACTACCCTGCGGAGGGCAAGTGACCAGTGGCCAGCGTCCTACAAGGGGAGTGACCAGTGGTCATTTTCAGAGAAAAAGAATGCCCAGTGGTCTTTCTCGAAGGAAGTGAGTGACCAGTGGTCTTTAGAGGAAGCTGGTGTAGGTGTGTTTGAACCACACCCAGAGTTTAGTTTGCGTTCCAAGGCAATAAAGTGTACGACGACGTTATTAAGTTATTTTTCCTTTGCTGAAACCACGGAACCGGTGTTGGAGCAAAACATGAATTCATGGGGAAAACTGGAGGGTGAGACATGGCTGCAGAAATTAGACAGGGTTCGGGGCCTGTTACTACAGAGAAAAGGGCGCAGGAATGTGAAGAAACATAGAGTTACCAAAGTCACAAGTACTATATGCTCTAGGGGGCGTGTCAATGAATGGCACTGGCGAATGCACATGATCTTCGCCACTACGTGCATTCATCAATTAAATTCCTTGCCAACAAGTTGTAGGCTGGCGTCTACTGGCACAGGGGTGGTGTTAGGTGCAAATGGCATGATAAAAGATGTCGAAGTGCATTGTATTATTGACACAGGAGCGTCCATGTCATGCCTAAATAAACGATTAATTGACAGGCTGAGAATCCCATACAAAAGCACACAGATAACCATCACGGTGGCAGACGGAGCTGACATGGTGCCATTGGGTACATGTGACATTCAGCTCGCTATAGACGGCACATTGTTTAATGTGCACGCACTAGTTTTGGAGGGAATCACCAGTGACATATATATTGGTTTCAAAACTTTGAAACAATGGGGCGACTTCCAAGTCACCTTCTACCGTAATAATGAGAATAAGAATTTGGACATGGGAGAAATTAAGTTTGTGACAGGAAAGAAAATTCGCTTCAATGTACCCAAAGAACGGGGAGTGAATCACATTTTGCTCATGCATACTAAAGACAGAGTAAAATTGAAACCGCTTGCTGTCACGTCAGTGACAGTATACGCGCCTGATGTCACACAGGAATTTTTGACTATGATTTTGAAGGATAGGAAATTAGAGAAGCATTATGTAGGAGCCCCGATTGATAGGATGATGAGAGTACACAGGATAAAAATTTACCCCACTTTGGTTGATTTAAGCAGACAATTTGACAGCGAGCGAAAGTGTTTTATGCTTTCATGCTCAATTCCAGTCTTCAACCCAAATAGAAGTGACATCACTGTGCCAAGTGATAGACCCTTGATTAAGGTTACTCAACTAGGCGGAGAATTGCATAGGGCACTTGGAGTGGTGCCGGAAAAGCAGATTTTGATTTCTGCACCTACCAAACCGAACAATTTAGGTGAGCAGTCCACTCCAGTGTATCTGACTGGTCACACTACACTGAATGGGACACAAGTCCCAGTAATACTGACGCCACAGTATGGAGAGAATTTTAGGAAACTAGTGATGACTGGACAAGAGTGCCAGCAACGAATAGGAGAGTGGTTAGACAGTTTGCAGACAATTCATCCCGAAGCAAAATTGTCAGCAATGATACTAAATGAAAACAGTGTGAAGCAAGTTTTCCCAGAGTCAATAGCCGCTATGACCGAGGACGCGGGAGAGAAAAGGGTTTCTGAGCTGAAAAAGGCCGCAGAGGCGGTCAGGAAGGATTCTCCGAATGCTGTGGCTACGGTGACAGTGCAGCCTGATCTCGAAGGAGAAAATAGACTAAACTTGCCAAATCTGGCGAAACCCATGGTACCACAACTCAGTGTGAAGGAAAGACATGAAATCATCAAACGTGACGCAAATTTTAGTGACACAGTTTTGAATGAGGAACAAAAGCAGGAGTTCTTAGAGATGTTGCTGCGTTATCATGACGTTTTCGTCTTAGAGTTGGCCAACCGCAGCTCATGTAGTGCCCTCGTGGCCGACATCCGGCTTAAGGATGAAAATCATCCTGGCTTTCAAAGTCGGCCTTATCCTATCAGTTTTTTTGAGGAAAAAATCCTAGATCATTGGCTAGTAAGGCAAATATCCTTAGGATTAGCTGAATTTGGACTCAGTCGCTTTTCGAGCCCGGTTTTCCTGGTTCGAAAGCCGACGGCAGAGCCGGAAAAGGTGCCAACAATTAAAAACTGGCGTACAGTGTTTGACCTCAGAAAAATTAATTCGCTGACCCGTTTAGAGCAAGGGAACGTAACACCCCTCAAGCAACTGTTAGAAAAACTCCTGTTAGGAGTGGTGTGGTCCACTTTTGACGGATTATCCGCCTATGATATGATCAAATTGTCAGAAAGTAGTAAGGATTTATTCGCAATTTCGACTGCGCGTGGTGTTTTAAAATTTAATTCTTTACCACAGGGGAGTAGCTTGAGCACATCAATATTTTCTCTCGCCATGACCGTGATCTTTTGGAACAGCCGAAAAACTCTAACGTACGTAGATGACGTGTGCACGGTGTCTGACAAGGTGGAGGACCATGTACATGACGTGGAAGATGCTTTGAAGCGTTTTGCCCGCTACAAATTCCGCATTTCGCTGAAAAAAACCGTTTTTGCGGCCAAACGCGTAAAAATGCTAGGGCAATACATCAGCAGAGAGGGTAGAGAGATGGACAAGGAAAAGGTGGAGGCAATCTGTAAATTGCCCCCACCAAAAGACAAAACTGGAGTGCGCAGTTTCCTAGGAATGGCAAACTGGCATCGAAGCTGGATCAAAGACTTTGCCATTCACACGAGGCATTTGAATAAGCTTTTGACAGGAAAAGATAATCAACCCTTTATATGGAACGTTGACGCGCAAGAAGAATGGCAGTGGCTGAAAGACCAGCTCATGAAAGCGCCAATTTTGGCCGCTCCAGATTACAGTAAAGGTTTTGAATTGCGTACAGACGGTTCAAAGAAGGGCATTTCTGGAATTTTGTCACAGAAGGCTGACGGAAACAGGCACAACGTCATTGGGTATTATTCTAGAGTGCTGTCCAAGCAGGAGCAGCGCATGGCTAGTTACGACTTCGAAATGCTCGCCATTGTGTCTTCCTTAATTCACTGGCGCAGCATTATTTTTTGTTACAAAGTGGAAGTGCACACTGATTGTGCGGCAGCATGTTATTTGTTGAGGGATAAACATGCACAGAATCCCAGAGTCGCTAGGTGGTCGCTGGCAATTAGTTCATTTCCTGGGGTCAACATAAAATACACCCCGGGGAAAACTAATCCCGCAGATGTGTTGTCCAGAGAGTTTTGCGCTGAAGATATTTCTAAACAGCCAGAAATGGTACCGGATCCATCGGAGGAAATATTGAATGACGACCGCATGGAGATTTGTGGAGAAGATTGCGGAGATTCTTGTGAGTTACAGCAGACTGTGAAAGACCACGTGCAAAAACACCTTTTGCAGGTGATGCAGACTAGGAGCAGGACGAAGGGTGTAACCAAAGATGCTAGTCAGGCGACTGCGGCGTCCGTGCCGACTCCAAATGTTCCAAACAGTGCTGGGGTACAGCAAGGAGCACCAGTACCGGCAGTGAATGTGCCTGTACCAAATGTAGTGGTGACAAATGACCAAGGCGTCAGCCATTCACTAGTCATCCCAAATGACTCAAATGCTGATCAGACGCCAGATCAAATTGCTAGAAGTCAATTGCCCAGTGCATCAGATTATGACAAAGAAAATTTTTCTGATTTTCTAGAAGAAGATGGTACAGTGCAAAAGTTCCGAGACGGACAGGCGGCAGATGAGTTTTGTGCCGCAATGAAAGAATTTTTAGTAGATGGAAACTTACCAGTGAGTTCTACCTTGGCCAGACGGGTGGTTCTGGCGGCACAACAGTACGTCATGGAAGATGACCTACTGTATTATTTTGATAAGCGTAAGCCAGGCTTGGAACCGGCCTTGTTATTGTACGTGCCCACCGACATGAGGCGGTCGGTGATGGCATTGCATCACGCATCTGGCTGGGGCTCACACCAAGGAGCGGCAAGAACGTATCAGAGGCTTTTACATTGTTTCTATTGGCATAATGCGTACAATGATGTGGTGGATTACATTCGAAAGTGTGCAAAGTGCTTTGCCCACAAGGGGCAGACTGGACAGGTGGTGTCACCAACAGGCCAGCTACCACAAGCTGACAGGCCTTTTGATGTGTTGTATTTTGACATTTCGAATGTAATGCATTACAGCGCCACATGCCAATACAAGGCTGTAGTTACAGCGATATGTCCGTTTTCAAGTTATCCGTTTGCTGCGCCGTTGTCAGACATGCGTACAATAACAATAGCGCAGGCACTTATGACACATGTGTTTGCATTTACAGGTTTTCCTAGGGTGTGTATTAGTGATCACGGTGCAAATTTAATGGCACTTCGGGAATGTTTCAAGTTTTTGCGTGTGGGCCACAGAAATGTATTGCTGGCCAACCCACAGGCGAATAAAGTAGAAAATTGGCATCGTTTCAAAACATCATTAGGTATTATGATTACGCAATACGCTAGGAGTCATGAGAATTGGGACGAAACGTTACCAATGTTGATGCTGGCCCTTAGAACCAGTCATTCTGCAAGCATCGGCATGAGTGCCTTTGAGGTGGTGTTTGGTCACAGACCAAATTTGTTTTTTCTTCCCGATGCCTTAAGTCGACCAAGTCTCGCTTTACGAACCAATGATTCCGCCATTGGGTTCGTCAGAGAATCAATTTATCAAGCGTGGAAAACTGCAATTAAAAATAAGTTAGAATATGAACAAACTACTGCAAAACAAGTTGAGTTGGAAAAAAATAAATTGCAAGTAGGCGATGCAGTTTATGTAAGACAAGTCTTTGTGCCAAAAGTAGGGCAGACCAGTAAATTTCTGCCTAAACTTTTGGGACCATTAGTGGTCCGCCGTGTCTTGAATAGTGCTGCATACGTAGGTGCGATAGGAGAACCAGATCGCCCTGCTCAGTTGATTCCGTTTAGGAGAATTTGTAAGGTGGTGGGTGATGCTGAGGCGAAGAAAAACAAGAAAACGGAGGTTTTGAATTGCATTATTCATTTTGACAATATCCCAAAATCTCTTGCAGCCATTCGCGGTGCTGGCAGTCACTCAGGCGGTGCCAATTCAGGTCACTCAGGATGGAGCCCTGGTGGGCATGGTGGAATGTCACCGGTGGCCTGCTCTGTCCAACGAAATGATAGAACTGCATCATTGTGTGCAGCAGTACGAAGTGCCGTATTTGAAGAGGCTGTGGGTCCGCGTGCGCGGGGGAGTGCGGCCATGGGCGATTGGAGTGCGCCCATTTCTGACGAGTTTTCATTCCCGCAGCACGCGCTGGCCAGTGGACAGCAAGGATGCATTTGGGGAATCAAATCTGTTATACAAGCTGCCCAGAATCAGTCTGGACCCCAGACAGACTCAGTTTGGTCAGGTGATGAACGTGGGCGCACCGGCGCCGGGAACCAGTTCTGGCAGGCAGGAGGTGCTGATGCACCCGTGGCCGGCAGATGGGCTAGCCAGTGATGAGGTGGACAGGGAGATTCCTCCCATTCGTCCACAGCCACTGGGAAGCACAGCAGTGGTGGGTTTTTATATGTACCTTGTAGCATTTTCTGGTTAGATAGTAAAAGGGATGTGTTTTGTGGGAAAAAATTTTTTTTCTCAATTTCCAAACGTGTTCATATTGATTCCTGAATAAGTCTCAAATTTTCAGACTCTCAAGCCGCCGAGGCCCATGGATAGTGACCGCAGGTATGTGAAGGCATTTTCATGCCATAGGTGTGGCCAAAGGGGTCATAAACAGCATGAATGTAGAAATAATAGGTATTGTCCTAAATGCAAGGTTAACACCCATAAGGCTGGAAATTGCATATTTGGTGCCACTGAAGATCGAGAAGCTCGCTATTCACGTAGTAAAAACAATATTCAACAATTAGCCCAGGAAATTAAGACTGAAGTGATGAGTGCGGTAATTTCTCAATTAGCCCCATCTAATCAGTCATTCCCACAGAATTCTAGAGGCCATGTGCAAGCGCGCGGCCGAAAACGTCGAGGCAATGTATAAGCTTGCCTTGGACCAGGGCAATTGGAAGTCCCATGAAGTGAGCGCATTGGTGACGGCGGGCAAAATCATCCCTGCAGACGAGTTGCATACCACTGACTTTATGTGTGTTCAGTGCAGTTTTGTTCAGTAGTGGTTGTGGTGGTGTTTTAGATGTAACCTTGTGTTTTGTTTGAAAGGAGCTGGAGCTGAGAAAATTTTATACCTTTTTTCATTAAAATTTTTCTCAGTTCGGCGATGGTTACAGGCACTATGTGTCTTTTTTTATTATTTTTTATTCCTTTCTCTTATACCCCTTTTACCTATTTTATACATTCCATTTTATTAAAATAAATTACTCAAAATTTAAACCCAAATCCAATTCCTTTTACACACAAAACAAACTTAAAAATCATTTTACTTTCAATTTTAATCATAATGTGGGGTACACATTAATACCAAAGTATATTGGAAGGTGTGTGTTTTATCTTTTGTTGTGTCAATAGTAAGTGGATGTATTTGTTAGGAAATTTTAAGTTTTCACTCTAGTCAGCTTACACTTATGTATCGTCTACCGCATGCCATCATTCATACCCACATAGTGTAAGGCGCCCTACCACAATAGACAATAGCTCCTGACCAATGTCCAGCTACAACACCAACACAACAACTACCATTTAGTTCCAGGAAAAGCTGTTTGCTGACATTCATTGTTGACTTTGTCGCAGCGAGGAGGCATCACTGACCACAGCACTGAAGCCAGAAGATCATCAGCCAGCTGTCGTGCGCACAAGCCTGTCAATGATTCCAGTGAGAGCGGTTGCCAGAGCTTATGCACAGAGTGTTCAGACGCCGCATTTACTAGCCACGGGCAACAGATTGCTGACAGCTGCCAGACAGACTTACATCCCGGTGCCAATGACGGAATCAGTGCCACCACCCTCAGCAATTTCCACCAGACATCCAGCAATCAAATTTAGAAGGAAAACCAACAGCAGTTTCTGGGCAGAGACCGAAGGAGAGTAGGTGGATAGGTTGGAGTGTATTGCGTGGGACAGGTGCATGGTGATTACTTATTTAGAAAATTTTGTTTGATTCATTTTTGTGTGCCTGCAGAGCTGGCAAAGGTTGTATTAGGGGGTGATCCCATTATCTCATTCAGCAGTAAGCTAAGTTGTTTCAGTAAGCTAAGTTGTTTAAATTAAAATTTTGTGTAAGCTTTCAGTTACTTGTGAGGCTAATTTTGTTTTTGGTTTTGTGTAGGAAGTTTAAGGACCAAGTTTGTGTCAATTTTGAAGGCCAAATTTTGCTCTAAGGTGTCTCAAATTGTCTTTCTTGTGTACAGTCACAAAAATTCAAAATCTCCAAAAAAATATTGAAATCTCATTTTGTTTTGTCTTTGCTCATTACTTGAACATTTTGCTCAGTTCACAATTTTAATCATTCCAAATTGTTTGAAGCAGTGGTATGCTTACTCACTGTGGCTTATTTAGGAATTCTAAATGTGTTGTATACGTGGCTAAGTAAGTGGTTGTGTAGTTTAGGTGTAGTATAAGCCCTTGGTACCCATTTCTTGTGTTTAGGAGTAAATTTCCCTTCTGTGTGGAACCAGAAGTTCTATTAGGGGGTGATCTATTGTATTGTTATTGTTGTCATGGTTATTAGGTGGTGATTTATGTTGGCAAGTGTCCAAGAAAGTTGTTGACGTGGGTTATGGTAATTATCAGCTGAGACTAAAATATGGGCGTGGCAAGTCATGTGTGGGCGTGTGGCCCGTATAAAAGGGAGCATCTGCCAGTCATTCGGGGTTCGGAACCGGAATAGTGAAAATATACCAAGCTAGCAAAGCTAAGCTGCAGCTGAAAATAGTAGCTGAAAGTCTAAGTGACTGGATTTGAGGAACCCGTATGCTTGGCAGGTGCTGTGGAAGTTCAGTGCCGTGTGATCCAAGTATCGTGAGTGTTCGATATATTTAAGTGTTGATTATCAATAAACTTGTGCCAAGGGGCAACGACCGGCTGCGTTTGGCTGATAAAGTAACTCAGCACACGACATCGAACCTGCATTTCATCACGAGCGCTCAACTAAATCACATCAATAAACCCACATGGATAACATCACATGTCATTGGTGAAGTCGCCGGGTATATTTGTCATCCTCCTGAAGTTCGTCGTAGTCAGAGTGGACGTTGGAGCCTGCAAAGGTGTAGGTCCAACTTCACATAGAAAATATCTGACACAACAAATATTCAATTTTCGTCACATAACGAAAGTTGAAAGCCAAAAAAAATTTTGTCGTCACACGTGCCAGTGTAAACGCAGCTTAAGAGTAAATTTAAGAGTTGATTAAAATGATAAATGATAAGTTTCTCGGGATTGGGATTTTCAAACTCTCGGGATCGGCTTTTTCAAATTTCGGGATCGGGATCGGGATTGATGTTTCGGGATCGGGATCGGGATTGATGTTTCGGGATCGGGATCGGGACCACAAAATCCCGAAATTTATCGGGATTCGGGATCGGGATCCCGTTTGAACCCTAGCCCCTGGTCGGTTCAATGTCATTTATTCGTTGTGTTTGGCGTTATGGTATTATGCGTTTTTTCTTTTGCATCTGGGTAGATACCGTTTTTTCTCGAAATACCTCGAAATTACTTTTTCGCCAGCAAATTTTCAGGGGGGTATTTCGAGGGTGGGGGTCTATTATTTCGCCAGAAATTATGTGAAATTCCACATACTCAGACGTAGAAAAATCAATTAATTACATAGACGTATTTGTGTTTATAGACGTATCATTATGACTGTATTTTACGCATAAACCATGCCGTGACGTCACTCAGTCATTCCTTTCAACGTGTGTTCTGCATCATACACATCACAAACTGCGATATTTTCTTTACACTCAATTTGAGGGGGGCTATTTCGAGGGGGGTTTATTATTTCCTGAGTTGATTTTTTTTTTTTTTTTGGGGGGGGGGGTTTAATCCGGTAATTCAAGGGGGGTTTATTTGAGGTAATTCGGTATGTAATTTTTGGAGCATAGCCGGAATCCACTCAGCCTCATAGGTAGATTGCCAGCAGAATGCTAGGCTAATTAGGTAAAAAATTTACTGCGCAAAAATTGTCAAAATTCAGGCGACTCCGGTGCTAGCGGCGAAAATATCGAAATGCGACCCGAACAGGCAGCTGATCTACACGGGTTGATGCCGTCGCTGAATGTATCCAACTTCCTGTCGGGCTTCACAAAAACTGTTAGTTTGTTGCTTCAAAAAAGTGCAAAAAGAACTTCGAGCGCGGCAGGACTCGAACCTGCAATCTTCGGATCCGAAGTCCGACGCCTTATCCATTAGGCCACGCGCCCTTGATGAACGTGTCGGTCAAAACAGCGATTATATTCCACTTCCGCAATGAGTGTTGATAAAGCGATAACAGTAATGTGAACCGCGTTATAAAATCGATAGCAATTTTTCAATCGCGCAGTTTGCGTGAGTAATTTTTTACCGACAATTCGTTTGTTTGTATTAAAATGATCGGAAACTGAGTGGTGCCGTGCTGACGGGTAATTTGACATCTCCAATCGACGTGGGATTGACATTTCCGAATGTTTCTGTGACTTTGTTTGAAGCCTTGAGTACACCCCCCCCCATCTAATGTACCGTATTTCCTCGAAATACCCCCCCCTCGAAATACCCCCCCCCCTCGAAATACCCCCCCTCAAAATGGACACTATGAACTTATAAACCCCCCCCTCGAAATACCCCCCCCAAATTTAGTGTATAGAGAACGTAAATGACAAAGGCTGCGGTTTGTCATCCCGACAATGCAGAACACACGTTAAAAACGATGACTCTGTTATGTGAGAACAGTGTTTGTACGTCTACACACTTATAAATGTCTTTAGAGTCTTATAAATGGCGATTTTTGTTGCATTTTTCGACGTCTGCGTACGTTTCAGACGACATTTTAGTACTGGGATTTCAAAAAATTTCTGGCGAAATAATAAACCCCCCCCTCGAAATACCCCCCCCCTCGTTTAACCCCCCCTCAAAATTCTCACTCTGAAACAATAAACCCCCCGGGGGTATTTCGAGGAAATACGGTAAGTCGAAAAGCTGACAGAATGAAACGTTCAGAGCACAACGTTGGTTTCCGGCTCACTGGACGTTTTGGAAACGTTGGGCAAGAAAACGTTCGACGCGCTCACCGTGCCGCACAGTGACGATACCAAAAGTAGGAGGCTAATATTCGACCCCCGGGGACAGGAGCACTCGCTCAGTCAGGTCGATTTTTTCTGACAATTGACAGTTGTGTTGGGAATTTCAAAGTTTCGTGGGTCCAAAAAAGTTCGGAAAAGGTTCCACAAATTTTACCGAAAATTTCGTTCCAAAGTTCCACTTCTTCGAGAAAGTGTAAATGTGCTGCACTATGGCCAGGGAACCATCGGTTTGGCAATATGTGATGCTACAAATCGTGCGCAACGTTTTTTTTGTCTGGAGGTCATAAAAGTTACTTACTGGCCATTAAGCTATCGATCGGAATAACAAACTTAGTAAGTATTGGGCTGCATATGATTAGCTTTACATGACCACCACAAATAGAATCGAGTGATTGCTGTATTATCAATAAAATGAATTCTATCGCAGGCACTTCGTGAACTAAAATCAGAGGCGGAAAGTCGTGCGGCAACCGCAGAGGCCGAGAGAAACATTCGTCTGCTCAGCTACGCTTACCAGTTTGAATCGTTTGAAGGTATCAAAAATTGTTTAGCCGAAATTTAATTTTCTTAAATTAATTAGACACTACGAAATTAGATAATAGTTAGTGTGCATAATTCGCCCAATTTCCACCAGGCACTGCACAATTGGAAGGTTTGGAAATGGTGTCGGACAACTGCGCCCGTCAAATGCGATCACAAGACCGGAATTTGTCCGAACTGGTCCGCGAGGAAATTGAGCACTGTGCGGATGTATTCGCTACGATTGACACGACTGCGGATGCTATAAGTTTGTTCTCACAGTTTGTGTTCAGGGTCAAAAAATCGATTTTGGTCAACACCCTGTTGTCAAAAATCAATTGAAAAAACAACAACATATTTTTAAAATTGTTATAATCTTGAACTCAGGCGACACGGGTCCAATGTGCTCCGAGCGCGATTTCGGTCCAGTGCTGAACGACGCGCTCGGGCCGTTGCATCTTCCCTACAATCCCAGTCGACTGCTAGAGGTTAATAAGTTGTGTCCATTGTGTGTGTATGCTGCTGCCAAACAACGATCACAGATCTTAAAAAACTATTTACCATTCAACCACAGATGGAAAGTCGCACTTCAAATCAGCTAGCCACATTTTCGCCAACCCGCGAGGCGTCCACGGACGACAGCGACTCCGCCGCCGACACGAGCACCTACAACCAAATCGCCGTGCTGCAAGTGGCCATCTTGGCCGAGTTCACCGCCAGATGCGTTGAGCTGATGCACAAGGTGGCGCAGTTGCTGTTGGCGGTGCCGCAGACGCCCGCCAAGCCGGAGAGCTTTATCAAGTGCGTCGTGGGGGCAGTACGGAGCCCTGTAAAGTGTAAAGTCAAGTGTCAAATGTCAATCAAAACGAAAGGAAGATTTTATTGCTAAACTTTGCATGACAATTGACACTTAACATAACAATTGACAAATTTGTATAACATTTTGCACGACATTTGACACTTAACATTACACTTGACAAAGCTTGTAACTGGCACCTGCAGTTCTTGAAGATCTCGTTTTCATATCTTAAGCTGATTTTCAGTCTGTGCGACGTTCTATGCGAGCAATTGGAACTGGTGACGGATCGCCTGGCGAACTGCATCAATGCTCATTCTGTTCGTTTTTACCACCTTGTATTTATTGCTTTGGTGCAAATTGGAAAACATCTGAAACTGGCCAATGATCGCAGGATGACATAGGCTCCGCCCACGCGGATGAGCTCTTGACAAATCTGTTTCTCGAAGCCAACAACAGTTGCGGATACGTTCGCAATGCGGCCAGATTGCTCAGGCCCGTGGTGCAGTTTGCGTTTGTGCAGAACGGCGCGCACTCGCATCCGAAGGATGATTGATGTATTTGAATACTGTATATCCTTGAATTAACCCCCTTAACCCCCCCCCCTTGTAGTTCATCGTAACGAGAGAACTAATTTATCATTTCCTTACAATGTCACTTCTGTTCTTTGTAAAAAATTTCCAGTGGGACATCTACAATCTGATGGGAAATTTTGGCATCTATTCATTCGCCAGTGAATACCACTCCTGTCAAAATTATCTGTCGCAAAAATAAGTAGGGTACCTTGTGGGGTTTTATTCAAGGGTGTAAGGTATTTTGAAGCAGTGTTTCCTTCTGCATGTGTACTCTAAGTCTGTGCTTTTCGATAGTAAACAGTCATTTCACAGCGATAGAAATTAATTAGTCCTACACAGGGCTTTCTTCGGGCTTCTTTTTGTCCGATTTAATGTGGTATTATGTTCTATCGTTGGATGACCGTAAATTGTGTTTGTGATGGAAAATGGTCTCTTCGCTGCGTATATTGCTTATATTTATTTATAAGATATTTATTGGTGTCTGCTTCTTGAGAAATAAGTCAATCAATTTTCCTAGTGGCTACGTTATTTGAGAATGATGTTGGTGAAACTAGGTATAATACGTTGGAATTTTTTGTGTTAAGTGCACTTGATCTAAAATACGATTAAAAGAGTGTTGTACCAACTTTCAAAGGTGAATGTAAGCTTCCGGCAATGTCGAAATTGGGTATCGGATCACGCGTTTCTCTAATATTTATATGGTTGAGGGTTTTCCAGATTGTTGCATTAGTCGACCGATGTAACTCTTCTGTTGATATTCAAAATTGCTTCGTGCTTTGCTTACATCCTGCTATCTATTCCATTTTTGTAAATACATGCGTACGATGGAAAGTATGATATATCAATAATAAAGAACTTATCGAGCAGAATCCCTTATTTATTTGTATTCTCTGTTGTCACCCACTTACAAGATCGTCTCTGCTCGTGGTCATCACTAGTGTAGTATTTGATTGAATTACTACAATATTCTACACTAGTCTTCAGTTTTACATTGGAATTCCGCCAAATTGGCTCCACATAAATTGAATCTCTGAATTGCTGTGTGCGTGTCGATAAAAAAGTGATCTGTAAATGCACACCATTATACAACTTTGCAACCACATTGAATTCTACTGTATAACATTTTTCATGTTTTTTTACAGTGTCTGGGGGGTCATCACAGGGCATAATGACCATACACACTAATTAGTTGACAACGACATCGGTTGTCAACTGGGCCTACTGGTTTCGATTTAGATTTTGGTTAATGATCGTGGAATGATGTTCAAATTCACATAGCAACATTAATTCCTTTTCTACATTCCGCATGTTGAAAATTGTCCTTCAACCGACTACAAAATTCGAATTGACATGGAAGCCAGTGTTTGTTGTGCTAGTGACACAGTTGCTGTTTGGTGCGCAGTTCGAAATTGTGGCGCCGGCACCAATTTGTCAATTTTTGTGTTCCGGTGCCACCGTGACGATCATGCCCTCGTTAGGTACGAGATCACGGATGGGATCAACCACTGGGGCTACTCCTAAACTCAGTAAAATGTCAAAACTCATGTAAAATGTCATGTGAAATGTCGAATTTTATTTTTTTCTGTTCGTTTGACATCACTTTACACGACTTTTGACATTTCACAGGGCATTCTGAGAACTTACCCATCGTTGGTAAAGCCGGAATTAGAGCTCAGCGTCGATTCGACGTGAAATGATGACGTGAAATGACGTCGTGAAATTAATTACACGAGTGTGGATCATGCTACGGGTCTACAATTTTCTAAGGATAATATATGAATCAATACCTTAATCGTGTCCAATACTGAGTGTTATCAGCCACAACTAGAGTGAATTGAAAAATTCAATTTTTAGCATTTCACGTCATCATCATTTCACGTCACAGTGTCAAGGAACAACTTGACATTTCACGTCAGACTATGGCAAGAAATAGTCTGACGTGAAATGTCAAGTTGTTCCCTGACACTGACGTGAAATGATTATGACGTGAAATGATAAAAATTGAATTTTTCAATTCGCTCTAGTTGTGGCTGATAACACTCAGTATTGGACATGATTAAGGTATTGATTAGGGTGTCAACTTTCCGTTTTCCGTTTCCGCTTTCCGCAGGCAAATTTTTTTCTGTTTCCGTTTTCCGGCTGCAAAATTTTTTTTCCGTTTCCGTTTTTCCGGCTCAATTTCCGTTTTCCAGCTAAAATTTCAGTTTTTCCGTCTTTTTTCTGTTTTCCGGCTCAATTGTCTGTTTTTCCAACTTTTTTTCATTTTCTGGCTCAATTCTCTGTTTTCTGTTTCAGCCAAACTGGTAAACAATGCATGCAGGTTCCCAATTATGTGAATTGTTTCTATTTCTAGTAAGATTTCTGCAAATTTTTGGATTTCAGGATAAATTTCTGCAATTTTTTTCTGTTTCCGGCAAAATTTCAGCAAATTTTTTCCGTTTCCGGCATAATTTCAGCAAATTTTTCCGTTTCCGTTTTCCGGCCTCTCATTTTTCCGTTTTCCATTTTCCGGCAGGTGCAAATTTTTTTCCGTTTCCGTTTTCCGGCAAGTGCAATTTTTTTTCTGTTTCCGTTTCCGTTTTCCGCCAAAAAGTTTTTGTTGACACCCTAGTATTGATTCATATATTATCCTTAGAAAATTGTAGACCCGTAGCATGATCCACACTCGTGTAATTAATTTCACGACGTCATTTCATGTCATAATTTCACGTCGAATCGACGCTGAGCTCTAATTCCCGCTTAATAGCAGGTGGCACCACACTGTGTGAGCCCACTCGCCCATTCTTGAAGTTTACAGAAATTTGCCATTTCACAAGAACGATTCTTTCAAATCTCATGGCAGGTAATTTCGGGACACAAAACAGAAGAAAAAAAACAGTGATTACCATCGCATTCACTTACATAACAAAATCGGCATGCAGACAAAAATCATTGATTAAATCAGGTGCAGCTTTGTGCAAACAAAAGAGGGACATGCATGTGTTAGTACAGCCGATAATCTGCATTATGAGGATTTTTAACTTGATTGTATTGATTTGTATGTATGGTAAATCCAAACCCTGGGTAGTGATGGAAAGGCACCGGGGCACCGGTGCCCCGGTGCTGGGCACCAAAGAGTGCTGGTGCGGTGCGGTGCCATTTTTCGGGGGTGCCCTGCCGGTGCCGGTGCCATTTTTTCCAGAATAGCACCGGTGCCGGTGCGGTGCCATTTTTCAGCCGGTGCCAAAGGTGCTAGGAGAGCCTACGCATTTCCCATACGGCGTATTGCACATGCAAATACGTTGCACAATTTTTCTCCTGTATTGCACAAACCTAACATTGCACATGAGTGCCGTCAGTTGCACATGGCAGAACAAAGATTGCACATATATGGCGAGTCTCAAGTGGCAAAAATTGCACATGGCACCAGTAAATTCCCCATAATGCAAAGTATGCAGCTGTGAAATCAAAGGGATTAGTGAGTATTGAGCTGAATGTGCAAACAGGTGCAAGTAAATGTATGTGATTGTGCCTACACACACTAGTTGACAACTGAAATTTCCCAAACTGATAAATCTGTTTTGAACACATTTGAGTTTACCATACTGACTGATTTTTGATCTCTTTCAACAGTATTACTCAATATTAGATTTTTATCTGGATCAACTTATTCATTGAAAAATGAGACTGAGTTTGACTCAAGCAATTAAAAACACTATTTTCAATAATGGCAAACAAATCAGCCAGCTTAAAAATTATATTTTTAATCAACCCCAAATACAATGGTGACAGAAAGTGCCAATGGCCATAAATATGTGGATAATCTGTATACTTGACACTATTATGCAATTAAGGGCAGCTGTGTTTTTGCATTAACTTGCATTATTGTATATACTGTTGGCACACACTAGTTGACAACAGAAATTTCCAAAACTGATAAATCTATTTTGAATACATTTTAGTTTACCATAGTGAATGATTTTTAATCTCTGTGAACAGTATTAGTCAATATGAGATTTTTAATCTTCATCAACTTATTTATTCTGGCAAACTGAAATGTATTTAAAACAGATTTATCAGCATTGGAATTTTCAGTAGATTCTAGTGATCGATTCTAGTAGATTCTAGTGATTCTAGTGATTCTAGTTTCAGTAAATTTGGAATAGATTCTAGTGATCTATTAAAATTCCCTTCAGAGAATTTTGAAGAAAAATGAGACAGTTTCATTCAAGCAATTAAAAAAATCGATTTTCAGTATTGGCTAAATAATCCGCCAACTTAAATTCATAGATTTTAATCAACCCCAAATACAACAGTGACAGATAGTGCCAATGGCCAGTAATATTTGGATAATCTGTATACTTGTCACTATTATGCAATGAAGGGCAGCTGTGTTTTTGCATTAACTTGCATTTTTGTAAATACTGTGAATTTGGACCCTTCACATCTGCACAAATTGCACATGGACACAGAAGATTGCACATGAGGGCTGTGCATACTTTGTGTTATGGCAAATGGATACCCATTTTGGCGTTGAATCTTTGCCCGCCATGGGGAATATTATGTCCCCATGTGCAACTTATTAATTTGTGGAATGTGCAGCACTTATGGGAGGTTTATTACAAATGTGCAATACGCGGTTATGGGGAATCCGGCATCCCCCGGTGCTAGCACCAGAGCCAAAGTAAAAGGCACTGGCCAGGTCATAAGAGGGTGTAAAATTTCGCCAACAGCATGTGCTGATTCATATTTATAAGATCAATATTCTAGATTCAACTGTTTTTTTATCATTTTTAGAAAAAATGTCTAGTCAAATTTACTTTGAAATGTGCCATACCCCTCTGAAGAGGCTATACATGATTGTGTTTTCTTCAATCATAAATATTACGTTTGTTTTGACATTTTGTTCATAATTCTGTTGTCAGTATATGACAAAATATAAAATATTTCCTGTACAATATCCACCCCAGACAGTAGACAATAGTGACTACCAGTATGTGTATTGGAGCAGATTAAATATTTGAGCTATCATTTGTAACTATTATAATTGCTTCATAAAGTGATCGCCGGATCATTCTGATCATTTTGAATGCTCAAACATCAAAATCGATCGAGAATTCACGGAAAAATGCACTTCCGAATGTGCGGCCTCTAAGAAAATACCTGATAAATCCTTCGGAACTTTCAGCCCGGTGCGGTGCCTTTCGGTGCTAGCACCGGCAACCGGCCGGTACCACAGGGTGCCGGTGCTATTTTTAATGAATGGCACCGGTGCTGGTGCGGTGTCATGTTTTTGCCAGTGCCCTAGGTGCCAGGTGCCCTTTCTGAGGAATGGCACCGGTGCCGGTGCGGTGTCATTTTTTGCCTGTGCCCTAGGTGCCAGGTGCCCTTTCTGAGGAATGGCACCGGTGCCGGTGCGGTGCGGTGCCATTTTTCCCGGTGCCTTTTCCATCAGGGTGCCTTAACATGAACAGGTGTGCATACTTTGTGTTAGGGTAAATACATACCCTCATTGCGGGTGAATGTTTGTTGTGTAGGGTGAATCTTATGTCTGTAAGGTACATTGATACATAAAGTAAATGGACAAGCCCACAAGGTAAATTAATTAGCAGGGTAAATACACCACAAAGGTAAAAGGGCATTCTTCCTCAAAAACCCTACACGGAGGTCGGTGCTGTGTATCCTGTAAAGCAGACCGATTAAAATTCTCGAATACCAAATATGATTATGGATCATCTGAAACTCCACTCATCACTTGACGGAGAGAGTTTTGTAACGATCTATTCTAGAAAAATCTGCCCAAAACAACACTCTTTAATAGAAGAGAGTGTAAAACTATATCTATTTAAATAACTGGCTGGAACCGCTGCAAGCTGCGCCATAACTCAAAAGCTATAAATTGTCTGTGAAAATGAGCCGAATATTCAAATACCGTATTACCTCGAATTAACCCCCCCCTTGAATTAACCCCCCCCCTCGAAATACCCCCCCTAAAATTCGGCTGAGGAAATAATAAACCCCCCCCTCGAAATACCCCCCCTAAAATTGAGTGTAAAGAGAACGTACGTGACAAATACGCAGTTAGTGATCTGTACAATGCAGAACACACGTGAAAAATGATGATTAGGTCACGTTAGGGAAGGTTTTATGTGTATATACAGTTATATATGCGTATAAATACATAAACATCTATGTAATTGTTCGATTTTTCTACGTCTGCGTATGGGGAATTTCCGAAAATTTCCGGCGAAATAATAGACCCCCCCCTCGAATAGACCCCCCCCTCGAATTATCCCCCCCTCAAATTTTGCTGGCGAAATAATAAACCCCCTGGGGGTATTTCGAGGTAATACGGTAGGCATTTTGCCGTTTTGAGTTAAACGTTGTAAAACAATAAATAATAGGTATATAAAGAAAAAAATTTAATAAAAGGTTAGAAGCGTCTAAGTTTGAATTTAACTGAAAATATAAAAGCACTTTTCTGTTTCAAGAAGAAATGTGGAATGGCAACCAATTGCTGCCGTCTGGGCACCGTTTTAAAACGTTTATAGGAGGCGTCACTTTTCCGCCAATGCGGTGGCGCACCTGCGCCGCAGCTAACACGGGTTAGCGCGCTGTGAAGTTACTTGATGCCGGCCCAGTTTATGTTGCCGCTTGAGGTGCATTGCGGGGGGGGGGGGGGTCAGCGCCGCGGCCGGGTGAAATGCGTGCCCGCGCATAAACGCCCCTTGGTTATCTATCTGCACTGTGAGCGGGCGGAATTGAACGGCGCACCGCCCGCGTTCACACCTGGCACGACTAGTGATGGAAAAAATACCCGGCTCGAAATTGCACTGATCTGGGTTTTTTCCGGGTAGACCTACCTACTTTTCATGGCCGAGGAATCATGGACATGGCTCATGGCCACTAAAATGCCCTGTAAAATGCTGAACTTTCTATATTTATTTTACTTGTTTAACATTTTACTGGTTTTCCTTTTGACACTTCTGCGTGACATTTTGTAGGGTCTGAGAGTGGCCTCTGCTTGGCAGGTGCTAGAAAAACTTTGGTGCCAGTAGCATTGGCAAATGCTGTGAATAAACTGTATGAATGTTTCACTGTTTTTTTCTATCCATGAATCTTTAACGTTTTTTATGAATAGTTTTGAATTTCACAATCAATTTCTGATTTTTGCTAATATTTTCAATTTTTTACAGTTCTTGTATCATGTATATTGTATTACCTCAAATTATCCCTCCCCCCTTGAATAACCCCCCCCCCGAAATATCCCCCCAAAATTTGGCTGAGGAAATAATAACCCCCCCCCTCAAAATAACCCCCCTAAAATAGAATGAAAAGGGAATGTACATGACAAATACCACAGTTTGTGATCTGTACAATGCAGAACATACCTTAATACTGATGATTGAGTGATGTTATGGAAGATGTGTACCGTATTACCTCGAATTAACCCCCCCTTGAATTAACCCCCCCCCCTCGAAATACCCCCCCTAAATTTCGGCTGCGGAAATAATACCCCCCCTTGAAATACCTCCCCCTAAATATGAGTGTAACGTGAACATACATGACAAATACCACAGTTTGTGATCTGTACAATGCAGAAAACATGTTAAAACTGATGATTAAGTGACGTTAGGGAAGGGTTTATGTGTATATACAGTTTTATATGCCAACAAACACATACAAATCTATGTAATTGTTCAATTTTTCTATGTCTGCGTATGGGGAATTTCTGAAAATTTCTGGCGAAATAATAGACCCCCCCCCTCGAATAAACCCCCCCTCGAATTATCCCCCCCTCAAATTTTGCTGGCGGAATAATAAACCCCCTGGGGTATTTCGAGGTAATATGGTATATACAGTCATCTATGACTATAAACACATGTACATCTATGTAATTGTTTGATTTTTAAAAGTCTGAGTATGGGGAATTTCCAAAATTGCTGGCAAAATAATAGACCCCCTCAAATTGTCCCCCCTCAAATTTTACTGGTGAAATAATAAACCCCCTGGGGGTATTTTGCTGTAATATGGTACCATATTTCTTGTAATAGAATAGCATACCTCCAATAGAATGACAGGTTTTGGCACATTTCTTCTGCCACAAAAAATTGAATGTCAGCCTCTAATAGAACAGTAGGTAGAAATTTTGAATATGTTGAAATAGTCCCAAAACATGCAAATATTTGAAAAATGGGTGGTGAGAATATTCGAAGTATTCATAACTATGATACAGTTTTTAATGCATTTGTTAATGTTTGAATTGATGTTCTGATATTAAAATGTTGCCATGTTTCATTATAAAATACTATATTCAAATAAAAATGACTGAAAAAGATTGGTGTAAAAATAGAATGAATGGCATCCTCCAATAGATCAGCAGGTAAAAAATTGACCAAAAATGGTACTCTTCTATTAGAAGAAATACATTAAATGCAGTGCCAGTGAAGTCTCACCAAATGATGTTTACTTTGATAATATATTTTCTTATCTTGCACTGTTTTCACAAATTAATTGATTTTTTTTTTCACTAGAAATGTATAAATGTTTGTATAAAGACAAAATATTTCTCGCAGTAAATATTTCTGAACTTCATAGAAAAACCTAAAATGCTCAAAAGCATTTGAAATTTGCAGAAATTTAAAAACTCAAAAATTGTTTTGAAATAATGTTTTGCATTATGCTTGTCAGCATTTAACTCACTTATTTCAAACTACTTTTTCAGTGTCATTTGGTTTTGGGTTTATTTATGGACACATCCATTTTAGTGTAAATTTTTACTATCAATATTTTCGTTTCAAACCGATGCTGCCAAGTTCCGGTGCCATTTTCGGACACTAGCAGAAAAATGCTTTTAGATTGCCAGGCTTTTGTTTCGCTGTTTCATTCCGATTGGCTTGGCTTTATGAAGTCTAGCCGATACATTCAATCACTCCAGTTTACACGAATAATATAATCGCATGTTGAAAGGACCGCACCGCGTTTCCGATTAGTGCCGCTTTGTGCGGTGATATAAATATGCATACGTATACAAATAATTTTGTTTTGTTTATAATTGTTGCTTATCTGTGGCGATGGCGGTGGCGGCGTTGTCTAGCTTTCAAAGGGGTCAAAGCAAAACAAACCGGCAAGTGTGCAACAGAGTTGTTAAAATTACAGAACGTTTTTCAAAGTATACATAAATGTATATTTAATATTTTTTACTCAGCCCCGAGTACTGAAAACGTAAAGTACATTTTTTTACTTTTACTCATGAGTAAATATGAGTAAAATACTTTTTCCACAGAAAATGTAAAAGGGAGTATTTTTGCAAAATTTTCAACCAGCTTTAATTCAAAATCACTATTTTATATATTTTTTTGCCCATTTTCACTTTGAATTGGCCTGTGTTCATCTTTTTCGGCTATATATGAGCCTATATACCCATTTTTGGTTATTTGTCTTTATTTTTAGCTAGGGTTCAAATGGTGCCATGGTCCTGGTTGATGGTTTGGCAAAATTCCGGGATTGAGGCAGTACTGGTCCCAGTCCTGACATACCAGTCCCAGTCCTGGTCCCAGTCCCAGTCCCAATACAAAAATATGCCAGTTCTGGTACGATGCATCAGTATTTCCTGGTCCTGGAATTTTATGGTAGTACTGATAAGGGATGAAAAAACATTGTTTTTCAATGACCTTGGTATGAATAAACAATGTTTTTTTCATAAAATTGTTTTTTCAAATGCTCTGTTATTACATGGTAGTTCTGATCCTGATACCTCAGCCCCAGTCCTGGTAGATGGTTCGACTAAATTACGGGACTGAGGTGGTACTGGTCCCGGTCCTGACACACCAGTCCCAGTCATGATAAAAAAATATGCCAGTCCTGGTCCCGGTGCCAGTACAATCCACCAATCCCAGTCCGGGTCCTGATAAGAAAAATTTCTGGTCCTTGTCCCAACCCGGCCTGAAAAAGTGGTCCCATTTGAACCCTATTTTTAGCCTTTTTCATCCTTTTCTCCATAACATGCCTTGTAAAGGCCTATATATATGCCTACCAGAAATACGTTTTCTGTACTCGAGTACAAAAAAGCACTTTCAAAAAGGAAATGTAACAGCTAGTACAGGAACTTTTTCTGAGAAAATATATGTATTTACTCTGTACTCGATTATACGTATTTATCGAGTAAAAGTAAATACGCTTTAACAACTATGGTGTGCAACTATTCGATTTGATGCCGTTCCAATCTAAACATGTCCCAGATCATTTAGCTGCACTTTTAATTCTGTTTTGTAACGCGATCCCCGAAAGCTTTGTTCGGGCCCAGCCGTATGCAATTTCCAGCGCGATAACGCCGAGCCACAATCGCGTATAAAATGTTCGATTTTCCCGATGATTCAGCCACTTTTGGGTCGGTTCGGTTTCCCCCCGCTTTTTTCGTGGCGGCGTGTTTTCCTGGTTTGTGAGTGAGATGCTAAATATTCCTTTTTGACTCATTTATTTACACATCCGAATGTATTGAGAACCATTTTGATCATGGGAATAAGTTGGGTTGTAAGAAAGTTTGTGGTTTTCTCTACGGTTCTAGATAAATATTTGGGTTTCATTCATAGACTATTTTAGCTGCATAGAGGTAAAAAATCGTATTTTATGATTTGCTTGTCATTTGCCCGTGTCCCGCCTCCGCTCAGCAATTTCACGAACTGGTTGCGTTTTTGGCATAAGCGGCGACATTGATTTCAGTTTCATATGCATTCTGCAAAAAACGTGTTTGGCTAATAAAATACGCTCTCTCACGTATCTTTATCATTCCGGTGCACCGTCATACCTGTTGGGCACTTTGCACCCCTCCCTGATTAGGTTAATTGAAACGCATTTTTTTTGGCTTTTTGCAGCGCTACTTTGAATATATTCATTCCAAAACCAAAATTTGCGTGTGCGCTCTTTACTATTGGCCATTGACCCTACACACACTAGTTGACATCGACACCAAATGTCAACTGGTCCCGATCCCAGTTCAAAGTTTGCATTTGAACATCGTTCGTTGGCTCGTCAGCAATCTTTGAATTGGGATCGGAACCAGTTGACATTTGTGTCGATGTCAACTCAACTAGTGTGTGTGGGGCCAATCATCGGAATAGTGACGTTGATAAGGTATGCAAATCGTCAGCACTGTGTTCAACGTGGAGAATGTTTAATAGTAGGTAAACATGGCGCGTCGGGGGTCAAATTGGGAATTGGGGGCCGCTTATCACTCGCCGCCGCCTGGCGCGCTCACCTACCTGCTTTTCTATCGATTGCCGATGGGATGGCGCCAGAAAAATGGCGCTGGCTAATTTGAATTGTTAGTACAGTTGAAAAAAATGCAGGCTTTTCCATTCGCTGATTTATGTTAGCCTGTAAAAGTTTTGTCCAAGTTTGCAATTTAGACACTTTTTAAATACCCGTGCCAGTGAAGATTTCCCGTATGACATGGCGTAGTATTCACTTCAAACTACCATCAAAGCTGGCGCCAACACCATTCCTTCTCTGGCGCAAATTACAAGGCTACTATTTTGCATTCCAAGAAAGCACGTTTGCAGATAGCTAGACCCAGTGATGAGAACCGGCGCCGTGCTAGCCTATGACCAGTCGGCACGGTGCTGAGCGCATTTCTGCCACTTTTCAAAACACTATTGTGGCAGTTTTTGCTTTGTGGTTCATCTAGGGGTGGCGGTGATGCCGCTGTGGATATGTTAATGATTTTCGTTGTGCTTTTTTGTTTATCTATTTGATGTTTGTGCACTGCTGCTTATTTTCATAACACCCTCGGTCGTGGTTCTTCGTGTAGGGCTGAATTTGTTGATCTGATTTTTCTCTGGCAACTCTGTAAATTGTATTATTTAGGATGAACAAGTGAAGAATACACTGCTCCATTCAAGATGTCAGACAGATCAACATCGAACCGGAAACATTGAAATCTAGACAAATAATTCAAAATCGCCGTCACGGCTTGGACACTTGTTAAATTTAGTTACCGTTATGCCACCGTTTTGCTTTACAGAAATAACATTTTTGTGATTTTGCCACACCTATAGGTGGACGTAAATATTATATTAAATACCTATTTACGCATTATGGACCTTAGCGTCACTGCACAGCAGTCCAATAGTCCAAATTCTAAAATATTTCTATGCCAATTTAACTCTCATTATTTCTAATAAAAATTCGCATTGAGAGGCTACCTAATTAACAAGCGACCAGCTAATATACCCGGCACTAATTATTGCCAATAATATTCACCTACAAAACATCCGTGCTCACATGTGGTCACCTTTTCAATCAGGCGGCTATTGGCTAAAAAGCATTTTTATGCTGGTTCCAAGCTGCCCGTTGAAAAGAGTATCGCTGTGGCACCAAAAAATCTAACCCAGTTTTCTATTTTGTGGATCGTATTAGGCAACTGTGCACGTGGATTACGTGTGTAAGTTTTTTTTCCAGGAGCGTAGTTCAGGGGCCAGTTCCGCGAATTGAGAAGTGAGCAGTAAAATGGCAAATGCGAAGTGAATTGAGAAGGAAATTGGTAACTCATTTCACTTCGCATATGCCATTTTACGTCTCACTTCTCAATTTGCGGAACTGGCCCCAGATAACTGTTCTGTGGAATCAAACAAAGTGCTTCAATTTCAGGCACCCGGGAAACACGCTCGTGCAGGGTTTTTTTAGCTTTCTTGTCACTAGATATTTCTTATAAACTTTTTCATAACTTCAGCAAATCCGTCATATGACGTCTTTGGAAATGCCTACGAAGCCAGTATAGCACCCTGTAAAATGTCGGACACATTTATAAACAAATGTAAAATTCCGAAAGAATTCCTTTTGAATAATAACAGGCATTTCAAATTTCAGCTGTTTTGTCTCACAGGGAGCGCGACTGATCCAGATAAAAAACTTGTATTGTGCTTGTGTTTTTTGCAGTACGCGTGTTTCCCCTCAACGCTAAGCTTTCAACTACCCATTCATTATGACTCATGTTCACACGGTGCTACCCATCCCGATAAAAATGCTATGCAAATTTCGCAAATACCATTCTAGGCGTTTCCTTTTCGAAGTGACTATCGTAGACAGAAAATCATGTATAAAGCGTAGGCAAATAAAACGTGCCGGAAATAAATCCAAAAATTTGAGAACAAAAATTGATTTTGAAAAACGTCAATTGACACATCGCAAAACACAAATGACTGAAGAACAAAGTAACAAAGCAAGACCAACTCAACAAAAACTACCCTACGGGTGGATTGGAAATTGGTTAGGATGGACTACGTAGTTGAGCAAGTTAAATATTTCAGGGTGTTTCGCGTAGGCAGATTTTTCCACTGGCACTGAATACAAATAATGTGAAATAAACAAGTGTAGTGAGGCGGCATAAAATACCATCAAGCAAAAACAACACAAACTACAAACCAATGTCCAATCCACCCACAAATGCAATCAATCGACCCTACGTCGTATCAACCGCATTCACTCTTTTCATCCCATTCACTCTTTTCCCGACAAATTGGCCATGCCGGCGCGCATGATCTCGTCGACCAGCAGCAAGTTGGACGCGATCACGGCGCACGAGCCGATCATGTTGCGCTTGACCAGCACGTTGTCCCACACGCCCGCGTCGATCGGCGACATGGGCTCGCCTGCAGAAGGGATGTGACGCGTTTGATGCTTCGTTTGCGAATGATTGGATGTCGGCCCCACGCACACTGGTTGACAACGACACCAAATGTCAACTGGTTCCTATCCCAATTCAAAGATTGTTATGAGCAGACGAACAACGCTCGAATGGAAAAGTTTTGAATCATGTTGCATATGAAACTGTAGTGTTGAAAAATTATTTACAAGGCCGGCATGAAGCATGTGTAATGTTCCTCGTCAGCAAGCTTTGAATTGGGATCGGTACCAGTTGACATTTGGTTTCGCAATCAACTGGTGTGAAGGGCCAAGAAAAAAAGAAAAGCATATCGATTCGACATAACAAAAAAAGTTTAGTAAATGAAGCGCACCCACGACGCACTCGCTGAAAAAAGTCCGGCACGGAGCAGAAAACAATAACAAATTGACAAAATATCACACCCCAAAAACCGACCAGTAGACAAATCCACGCCAACCGGCACCCCACCGCCGGAACTGTATTCTTCCTGCATTTTGACGAGCACGTCCTGCGCATCAAAGCCCGCATTCGCGGCCAGTGTTTTGGGGATGATCAGAACCGCATCTGCGAACGCGTTCACGCCCACTTTGGCGCGGCCCTTAGTTGCCTGAGCGCGTTGGCGCAGTGCGGCGCTCAGAGCTAGCTCGTAGGCGCCCCCGCCCGGCACTACCGCTCCTGCGAAAATATATGGATGAGAGGGGTTGGGTGAGTAGTGTGTTAAGAAACAGTTTTCAAGAGAGAGGTAGATTTTTCGGTGATAATAGTTGGATAAACAGTATCATATGGCGTGGATGATAACACCACAAGTTACACAGCGAAATACCGTATATCCTCGAATAAGTCCCCCGGGGAGTTATTTTTCCATCAGAAGTTTTTGAGGGGGGAGATATTCGAGGGGGGAAGTTATTTTTTCGCCAGTATTTCCAGTAAAATGTATGATAAATTTACTGCACAAATTGGGTAAATTTGGTAACATAAATTATTTGTAGGAATACAAAATTCACAATTCAAGCAGTGAAAACAATGTTAGTGAACTCTAGCTGCAAGATATTACATATATTTACATATTAAATACATAAAAAAGTTTTTTGTAAATGTGAAATGTTATGAAATGTCTCTACCCACCAAAGTTGGGGGAGTTATTCGAGGGGGAGTTGTTTTTTCCTCACACTCACAGAGTGAGGAGTTATTCGAGAGGGGGATTCATTCGATGATATACGGTAGTCACATCTCGCGAGAATGAAATCTTCGACTACCTCCATACATATTGTTCTACAGTAATTCCGATTTTGCATAGCCTATGCAAATAAACTGAAATAGTCATTTGAAATAAATTATTCAAGCGATTGTAGAAAATTGTTGATATAGAGTTGAATAGATTCGAAAGAACACGCTGACTATGATCTAACGATGACATGAGTTATACGATGAACGATAAAAACCGTTATGCGTATTTAATTACAACACCGCGTTTAGAAACTTCGCATACGAGCGTAGCAAACGATGTGATCAGACTTTCATTTCTAGAATGAATATGGCGATGAATATGCACGCTCAGCATCCGTGGCCTCGTAGCTCAGTCGGTTAGAGCGTGGGTCTAATAAGCCCAAGGTCGCAGGTTCGACCCCTGCCGGGGCCAAGTTCTCTTTTTGCATTTTTTTGCGATGGAAATATTTAAAAGAACAGCGCTCTACTTCGAAAATTGATTACACACCAACAAATATGGAAAAAAGGAAGCCCAACAATACACCTTTTGCACAAATAATTATACATGAATAAAATAATCGGCGTCTCTATATAGCTGATTCCTAGTCCTATATCATCGCATACGTAATCAATATCAATCGCAATGAAAATATGCAGACAATAAAACCCAACCCCCCACCCAAACAAACAAACCATCATCGATAGCATTCTTCACGGCTCTGAGTCCGTCATGGAGGGCGTCCTTGATCTGGTCGATGGTGTGCCTGTTGGGGCCCTTGATAAGCAGGGTCACCGAGTGCGTGTGCGGCGTGTCCTCGATGAAAGTGAATTTGTCCTCGCCCTGGGCAGTGGGGGTTATAGAATGATTGATTGATTGTGGTTGATTGAATTTGAACTGCTTATCTGTTAAATTAGGCTGAACGGTAGAAAGCATTCTCCAAGCGTCTAAATAGTGTGTTGAGACGATTGGTTTTTCAGACAACACACCGAAAATTTACCAGCTCTATTTATTACATACATACACGAGGAAAAATCTAGGTTAATTTTCCTCTAAGTGTCGGCCCACACGCTAGTTAACATCACAAAGTCGTGTCAACTCAATGTCAACTAAATAACACACAAAAAATTAAAAGCATTACACTTAACAGAAACAATGAAAATTAAGTGTCATAGTGTAAAATGACCTACCGTTCTATCAGATAGGAAAGCAGAAATCACATAATTCGCTTAAAATTTAGTTGACACGGATTCAGTTGACATCCAGCGTGTGTGGCGCCATTGTAACCCAATATGGCCTACATTTTAAGCTATATAATCTCTTTCAGATCTTGAGCTAAATATTTCATGGAATTTTAACCATTTTTATATTTAATACGCAAATGCACGCCCTCGAGACACAATCAAACTTCCCCAATCCCAACCAGCACATGTTCATACACAAGGCCGGCAGTGCCGAGGGCCTCCTCCCCGACGCCATCATCCATATTGTTGAGTTGCTCGCCGCCGCACGCGAGCACCAGACGCTCCATGTTGCGTCGCTTTGCCCGCCGCAGGGCGCAAATGCCCGCTTTCGCTAGGGCGTCGAGGGAGGGCGGGTCGATGCCCTACGTGGGAGGGTGGAAAAATGAGAGCTTTGATTTGAGTGTGTTCGATTTTGGAGGGCTATAAATGTTTAAGTAGTGATTGGGTGGATTTTATCGATGGTCAGATTTGATAGCTGGATGAGGACGCGCTCTACCTAGGCGGCAGACCCAGACCATATGAAGGGTGTGCTTCTAAAAGTACCGATCTACAAAAAATCGATTTTGAGATAATCGCGATTGAAAGTTTGGAGCATGCAATACCCATACATGGGTATTGGGTATGGGAATTTTGGGTAAGGGTGATTCGGCCATATTGTTGGGTATCCACATGCATGGGTATAATCATTGATTATACACATATCACTAGCTATATAAAATTTAGGGAATTGTATTTTTGTAGTACAGTACATTTTAAAGGAACAAATTGGTAATAACGTGTAGATCGGTATTTTTTAAAGCACAAAATCAGAAAGCTGTAGATCGGTACTTTTACCCATAATAAAAAAGCACAAAATGAGTTTTTGCGCAACAGGACGCCGATCTGACATAGGTACTTTTAGAAGCACAAAAAATAATGTGCAGATCGGTACATTTAAAGACACAAAAGCTGAAAAAGCTTGTAGATCGGTACTTTTAAAATTTCAAAAACTGTATTTTGCATTTTTTTTGCTTTTTTCGACCCCTTATATCTCAAAATTGAATTTCGCACCCCCCACATATTATATATATTTTTGAAGCGCATTTTTATGGGGACCCCAAAAATGGTCCTAACTCAAATTTGAAAAATTTGTAGATCGGTACTTTTAGAAGCACACCCTTCATATAGAGTCAGGGGTCATCAATATTTTGGCCCTCGCGGGGGCTGGATAGATAGCAAATCGCTCCTCCGGAGGGATAGATAGCTGGAAAATTTTTCTGGGGGGGGGCTGGGGGGGGGGCTGGGGGGGCTGGGGGGGGGGGGGCTGGCGGGGGCACAATATATAGGGCTTTTTCAAGTTTAAGAAGGCAGAAAGGGGAAAAATCGCTAATAATCTGTTAAAAGTACCCAAAAGTAGCTTTAAAATGGCTCAAAATAGGTATATTACCATGTATATAGCCGGAAAGCACGATTCTGAAGGTGAAAAACTATAAAAAGGTGCGAAAATTGGTGATTTTGAGCAAAAACTGGGGCAAAATTTCTCAAAAACCACTCCAGATAGATAGATAGCTGAGCGATTTGGGGGGGTGTTTTGGGGTAGTAGCCAAAAATTTTGCCTCGGGATAGATAGCTGAGCGGCCTCCGGGATAGATAGATAGCTGGCAGATTTGGGGGGGGGGCAGCCCCCCCCCCCTAGGAGACCCCTGTATAGAGTGTAAAGTAAGGTGTTAAATGTCAATCAAAAGAAAAAGAAAAGACTTTATTTCGATAAAAACGGTTTCGACGCCCATCTTTCAAGGAAAAGACATTAAAAAAGACGGTTAAAACACCAGCCATCCCAAATTGAAAAAATTGCATCAAAAGCTAGGGTTCAAACGATATATCGTATCGAATATCGAATATCGGATATCGGCCATTTTTTAATATCGAATATTGAATATCGATATCGAAAATTTTGAAAAACAATCGAATATCGAATATCGATATCGAAAATTTTGAAAAAATATCGAATATCGAATATCGATATCGAAAAGTGATATCGTTTAAACCCTATCAAAAGCCCCTACCACCTACTGTAAACCAGCGAGCTACACAAATCGTAACAAACCTTCTGGTTCACAATCAAAAAGTCTCTTTTCTTCCCATCCGCCCTATTGTCGCACAATTTGCGCTTCAACTCGATGATTTTCGCTACCCGCGCATCAATGTAGGCGCGTTCAGACGACAAAAGCTTCTCGCGCTCTTCGGAAGTCTTGTAGAAAAAGCCAGAGTTCACTTCGCTGCGAAGAAAATAAAATGGGTTAAGTTGAATCGACATGTTATGGTAGTGAAAAAGGTTGTAATGATGTGAACTGACGTTTTTTCGTATTCCAGACTGACATTGCATGTCATGATGTAGGCATCGGTCAGTCGTTTCTTCATCTCGGGATGCCTGGCGCCGTGGTCCAGCACCAGTCCTGCGTGTGTTAATTTCAAGACTTTTTAAAGTTGTTTCTGTTTTTCAATCGCATTTTTGCAATTTGCGATGTAACCGCTGTAACTACAACATTAGCTGTCGTCTCACGCAAAAAAAAAATTGTAATTAGCATTTTGCCTCTTCAAAATGTGAAAAATGGTGTTCCATCCCATGATTCACGAATATTGAATGAATTCTTCTCGGTGGTGACTAAAATATTGGTATTATTAAAATTCTCCAAAAGTTCCGAACATTCAAGCCGTGAAGCAACAAAAAAAAACATTTACACCCACAAACCTCCACTCAGCAACTCCCCCACCCACACCCTCACCACAAACCCCCACCACTCACCCTTGATCATCTGCGTGTCCATGTCGGTCCTGTGCTCCATGTGCATGATCTCGACCATGTGCAAGTCGATCTCGCCGCTGTCGGGCTTGATGGCCAGCACCGCGTCCACCACGCACGAGGCGATGTGCACCGCCAGCTTGGAGTGCAGTTTGGTGCGCAGCGACGTTTCCGCCACCTGAGAGGGGTGTTGTGGATATGGTTAGGAAATGAACTCCGAACTCCATAATAGGGATGCCGCTGTTTTTAAAGGTTGTTTTTTAAACAAAAAACGTCGTTGTTTTTAAAAACCAGGTCGTTGAAAAAAACGTTTTTTTGATCCCTAGTCCATAATAACAAAATCTAATGGCGTTCGTATTAACCCTGGAAAAGCTCCCCCTCCAAACCAAATTTCATAAAAACATGCTTAAGAAAAAAACTAGTATTTAGACAGGAACAGGCGATTGACAATTAAAAATCAATGAACAGGTCATTTTCTGAACCTGCAGAATATTTTCTTTGAGGATAGTGTAGTGTCTGGCGGAGCTGAAACTAGATTGTTGCTGCACACCTAACTACACAAAAAGCAACATGCAGCCATATGCAAAAAGTGCAATTGCAAAAAAATGAAACAACATCAAAATGAACATCACCTGAATCAAGGTGGCCCTATCCAAGGGACGGGTCACTTTAATTTGTTCCAGTACCTCATATGCCACATCGCGCGCGATATCAAATCCTTCGGTGATCAGACGCGGGTGCAAGCCCTGCAACAGAAAACTGAATTATCTTTGAATGAAAGCTGAATTACATTGGGAGCCCACAACGGACATATTTTGGAAACACCCAGGGTGTAAATAAGAGAATACTCTAATGTACTGTGCAACGTGCTTTTCCAAACCAGTTTCCATATGAAAACCGAAATTTGCAATACAATTTGCAATGAAAAACTGAACCGATATTAGGAATCCTTGGAGACAGTGACGTATCCAGGATTTTGGAGCGGGGGGGCTGCTTGTTTACGGAACCCGGCGAACGGGGGGGGGGCTGAGCCCCCCCCCTAAAAATTTTACAGCACGTCTCACCCACGGCATAAGAAAAAATCGTTATCCATTCTCCATCACTGTAAAGAAGGTCCCTCCAACCTCAGAAACATGCAACTCTGCCTGCTTGAGCAGTTCCCCAATCAACAACACGGTGCTGGTGGTGCCGTCGCCGGTGATGTCGTCCTGGGCGGCGGTGGCCTTGGCGATCATCGACGCGGTCGGGTGCTGGATCTGCATCTGCGCCAGCAGCACCTGCCCGTCCTTGGTCAGCTTGATGTCGCCCGCGCCGGAGACCAGCCTAAGAGGTGTGATACAAACTACAGAGGGGTTGTTTCTTTGTCATTGAAAATTTTTTATACTCGGCGGATATCACACTTAGTATAGAAACCTTCCGTAACCCATAGGAATAATGAACAACAAATTGTACACTTTTTCATCATAATATTTCGTTTTTACTATGGAATAGTTATAATTGCAACATTTATCCAGGTTTTATTCATTTAATTATGGTAGAACTCCGCACATACTTTGCGGTCCGCCGAGTATACCTTGTTATTTGTAAGATAATGTTATCTCTGCATGTACGGGGTGGTGACGATGGCCAGGTTTCAATACCATCAGAAAAAAATAAGGTTTCACGTTAAACTCTAGACAGAATACAATGAGAACATCAATCAACGGTAAACAAAAGCGATTGAATGGTTCTGATAATTTTCGCGCAATATATAGCTCGTTACAAGTGTTTAAACGCTGCCAAATATGTGACACGTTACCAGCATTTGAAAGCTGCGAAATCATATCCAGGGCTACCAATCTTCCACAGCTACCACAAAAGTGACTCACATCTTCAGCGTGCCTTTTGGGCCCAAATTCGACTTGAGAACCTCCTGCAAACCCCTGGCGCCGCTGACATTCAGCTCGAGCGCAGCCGCGGCGCGGGCCAATTCTGCCTTGGGATTTAAACTCGTGATTGATGCCATTTTTACCGAATTTACCGACCCGGGAACTGACCGATTTTTTTCTTTTTTTGTGAAAATTCTAATTGAAAATGCATGCGGGACGATGTCGATCAATGCCCGCCTTTTATAACATAAATTGCAGTATTTCTACGTGATCAGATTAAGACTAGTCTGTTAAGGCGGAGTTTATAAAAAACCTCGCTTACATGTAGAAAGAGAGTATTAAAGGCCGCAGTATTATAAAACACGCGATAAAACAACTGGTGCCAGCCGGGTGTGTAGCTCAGTGGTAGAGCAATCGACTGCAGATCGATAGGTCCCCGGTTCAAGCCCGGGCGCGCCCTAAATTTCCTTTTGCATTATTTTTCTGCATAAAAATGTGGTAAACATATTTAAACTCAACTATAAAATCATTGAAAAGAATTTTAATTTAAATTTTTCTACATTTCAAAAATTCTGCTGCCAAGAAACGTCTCTGATCTATTGAGTTTGCTTTCCGGCGATCTCTCAAACATTTCATCCCATAAATACTTCATAGAAATCCCGTATTTTCTCAATTCTCATTACCTATAAATTTTTCTTTGCAAACACAACCCAGTTAATTTCCACCCATCCATCTTCATTGGCATCAGGTGTCAAGCTGCAGAAATTTCAGCGTGGCTTCGCATCGGCATTTGATACATTGAAACGACCTTCTGCACACCTGTGTGTATTTTCGCTAGAGGCTTGAGATTTTGTAGAACCAGGACTGGTTAGAGAAAAACACTCATTTTAATTTTCTATTTTTATTTAAAGTTGAGTGACATGAATTTGGATGTGGTGCTGATTGAACAATTTCACTTTTCTATAACACGACAAATGCCAAAAAGCTCTGATTAGTGATTCCTGATGTCTTGGACCCACTGCAGCAGAACTTATTTTACATTGTAAATAGGTACCTAGGTATTATAAATACTTGTAATATCATCGATTTTTCATCGAATTTGGTACTTTTTCGAAGATTCTTCAGTATGTAAATGTTCCTTCAAACACGCATTACCTTGCCTGGATCAAACAGGTAAATGAATTTACCAGGTAAATTGTTTGTTTATTTGAGCATACTCAGCGCACTGTTGTCAACCCATGATTCATTTGGTGCGTGTGACATCATCACCGACATGACATAAATACCTACTGTCTGCATTTCTCACCATTTATTGCAATGGATAGGATGCTGTACCTTATTCATGATAGTAAACTATTAGTAATTTGCATTTCGTTTTGGCATCATTTTGTTAAATTCTGGTAAAAAATGCGAGAAAGTGACTTACGCATGCCTAATTAATTCCCCTAGCCAAACAAAAAGCACCCCTGGGGACTTATTCGATGTAAAACGGTGCATGTAAATACTAAGCGTAACGCAAGGTTGTTAAACGTCACTTTGCAAGAAAAATGTATACCCATCGGCCATCGCACATCTGTTCAGGTGCGCCACACATTAAGACAACAGGTGGTTTTCGTTTGTAGGCGTGGCTTCTTTTCCGTCATTTTGTGTGCCCCCATTTTTTGACTCTTTAAACCTGACTGCTTATTTTATTGCCATTCGTTAAGGATTGATCCTTTTTGTTGCCGAATGCGTTTTATGGGCCTCTTTGAGAGGCGATTTCCTTTGAAGTTTGCCGCAGAAAAAGTTTCGCCGCTGGTGCATGATGTCGACTTGATGCCGTTTTGAAATTTTTGAACATCGCGAGAACGCATTAATTTTATGGGCAGGTAGAAAATGTCTCACGTAACCAGTGTTCTTATTTTAATGGTACTTATTTTAATGCGAAAAGTTGCACATTCCCATTTATCAAACCATTAACTTCCATGTTTTTGCCATTATTTGCCTGACATGTGTATTATTTATGTAATTCTGATTACTGTTAAAAATGTCACGAAAATGGGGCACGGCCGGTTTTCAAAACTGATTTTATTCATGTTGACAGTGATTGGGTAGCATTTTCTCAGATCGACATTTTTCCAGTTTACAGTAGGAATTATAATTGGCCGATTTCACTCAATTTTCTTATGATTTCACGATTACAACAGAGAAAAATAAAAACGTGATGCATGGATGCTCAATGCGTGATTCACATCTGCCATTTTTAATTCGCCAGACCCGATTTGATTAACAGTAATCCCCGTTGCGCATTTTTCCAGTTTTTACATTTCAAAAAGAATTGTAAATATTTACTTTCGCTATTATTCGGAGGTCTCAAATGAGAACATAATTTTTTCGAAATACCAAGTGTTTATTTCTTACAATCTTTGATATATTTTTTGGTAGACGGTAAATTGTAAAAACAAGTTATGTTATATTCATGTAAATATTTAGTACAACTGTCATTCAGTCGACTGCGCTCTTCAAATTGTCAAATATCCTATATTTATTCTAAACTTCATACCCACTTTGTTGTGCATTGAATATTGTGAATGCAAACACTGCCTCGTAACTTTGCCCGTGGATGTTTGCACAAGTTCATAATGTTTAATCATAGAGATTTGAAATGTAAAATTGATCATTATATCATGCCGGTGACAATTGTACAAAATTCCGCACGAAACCGCCTATCTGATAAAAATTTGATAGGCAAAATTTCCGTCTTTCACGGTTTTTGGGGGTAAATTTCGATAAATACTGTCATTATAACTGTGGCACTCGAGCCGGAAGGCAAATATTTGCACAAGCCAAACGTCCAGTTTTAGTTTGGATTTAGTCACAATGGTGTGTGAAATTTTACGTAACGGGGCCGTGTTACACGTTCAGCACTGCACTGTCCGTGTCGCATGCGCATAGCACTACTTTTTCCTGTTCGGCGCTGTTTTTGTTCGCGTCATGTGCAACAGCGAGTCTTCCTTTGTCGGATATGTATTTTTACTGATTTCCGTGTACTCGAATAAATGCTGGCTTCGGTGGTTTCAACAGTGGCATTTGCATGAGAAATTGTGGTGCTCCGTAGTGATGTAAAAAGCGCCAAACGCGCATTGGCGCATTTTCGACCAAGCGCCAAGCGGCAATGGCGCCATTGCGCTTTTTGCTTTGGCGCTACCGCCCAGGCGTCTTGTTCCGGGTGCCAAGAAAAATAGAGTCAAGAGTCAAAAGCACCATGGCGCTTTTCCAAAGCAAACGCCACAGCAAAATGTCGCCTAGCGCCAAAAGCACCATGGCGCTTTTCAATCACTAGTGCTATGACGGCCACATGACACTGGGTGTATTATGGGAATGGCGTTGTAGTAAATAACAACGCCAAGTTTAAAAAAAGTGTTTTTTTTGTTGTTGGCGGCAAAATGGCGCACGAAATTGTGAGATGCTTACGATTGATTTCGAAATATACCCGACAAATTTCTCCGAGGGGTTATCTCACTTAAAAACGCATAATTGGACTTATTCACCCAGATCACTTGTTTTTTATGTGACAGGGACCTATTCAAAGTTTATTAAATTGACTTCAGGTACTACAAAAATAAACTACTACAAAGGAGCATCGCGCCACAGAAAAAGAGTGCCCCAGGCGCCAATGGCGCCCTGCCAAAACTAATTGCTGTACCTTTCGCGTGAGCGCTGACCGTTTCCCGATTCCCATGCCCTTGACCAAACGCAGGTACGCATCCCACCATTTGGCCCGCGGTTTTGCCGGAAAAGTTTGCCATTTTAAGGCGATTTCCTTTGCAGCAAAAGCGGCCCGCACACATGTGTGTCAGCTGGGGGCAGTCCCAAGCCCTGTAAACTGTAAAGTCAAGTGTCAAATATAAAGTCAAATGCAAAGTAAAGTGTCAAATGTTAAGTCAAATGCAAAGTCAAAAGTCAAATGTAAAGTAAAGTGTCAAATGTAAAGTAAAGTGTCAATTGTGTATCCAAATCTTTTTTTTGTATCCAAATCTTATGTTTTTGTATCCAAATCTTATATTTGACATTTGACTTTGCATTTAACTTTACATTTGACACTTTACTTTACATTTGACATTTGACTTTGCATTTGACTTTACATTTGACACTTTACTTTACATTTGACATTTGACTTTGCATTTGACTTTACATTTGACACTTTACTTTACACTTTACAGGGCTTGGGATTGCCACCTGGTGGCAGTCCCAAGCCCTGTAAAGTGTAAAGTAAAGTGTCAAATGTAAAGTAAAGTGTCAATCAAAACAAAAAAAAAAGATTTTATTATTGAACTTTGCATGACAATTGACACTTTACTTTACTTTTGTCATGACAATTGACACTTTACTTTGCACTTGACTTTACATTTGACACTTTACTTTACACTTTACCGGGCTTGGGACTGCCCCCAGGTCTGTGTCAACTCAGATTACTTCACGTGTTGCAGAGTGATCTTGCAATGCACATGTGCAATGTTCAAATATGAATATTGGCCCTGTGCACACTAGTTTTCAAACGAATTTTAGAAAACTCATAAATCTGCTTTGAACGTCTTTGAGTTTTCAACAATGAGTTACTTTTAATCTCCGTCAACTGTAGTTGATGGACACCTTATTCTAGAAAACTTAAATACGTTCAAAGCTTATTTATGAGTTTTCGAAAACTTGTTTGTAAACTAGTGCCCACACTTACATTACAACAAGTGCATTGGAAGATCGCTCTGCGACACGTGAAGCCGGAATCTGAGTTGACACAGACAAGTTGACACACATGTCAACTAGTGTGTGGGCCATCAAAAATGTATTTTCCGCCGCTGCTGGCGAGCTCATCCCTGATTCGTGGCGCGATTCATCAGACTGTAAAGTAAACGTGAACGTCTAGTATTTATCTTAAGTGGTCACTCATGTAGAAACTTTTGATGCGTGCGTGCACTCCACAGGTGAAGAGTGGCACACGACTTTTCCATGGAATCGTATTTTACCAGGGAAGTGATCTTGATGGGATTATTTGATCATAAGAGTGGATTATCAGCGTATAAAATGGCTCGTGTCAATGTCAAACTGCGAAAACAGCGGATCATCGTGACTCGAGCCAAAATATCCCCAATTTGCAATATGACTTTAACAGAACTGACGACCCCCCGCTGATTTCAAAACACCTGTAACTCAACTCGTACAGTTTTTGCATTTAGTGCGCTTTGTTTCCCGTTTTTATATTTGTAGAACTTAAATATATTTTTCCATTCTAAATATATACCGTATATACTCGAATAATCACCCAGGGGAATTATTTTGTCGTCAGACTTTTTTGAGGGGAAAACTATTCGAGGGGGGTTATTCAAGGGGGGATCATTATTTCGTCAAAATTTTTAAACATGTTTCTATGAACTGATTTCATAAAATATGCTCTATTTACTTAAATAACATGTACCTAGTTTTTGTAACATGCAAAAACTTGATATATGCCTAAAGAGGGGGGTTATTCGAGGGGGAATTTTTTTTTCGTCACTCGTCGTAGAGGGGGGAATTATTCAATAGGGGAAATTATTCAAGGCGGAAGAATTATTAGAGTATATACGGTAGGTATTTTAACGCGCGCGGATGATGTTAAGGCATGATTTACGGCCAAATCGATCAGTGTTAGGACGGCTTGACTTTTATTTTTTCCTTTTCTCGGCTTCCTTTCCGGGGGATAATTCTGAAATCGAATAAAGGGGCAGTTTACCACTGGGAACGATAGTCTTGTGGTGCAATTTACGACCCCAGTTACTGTTCAAGCCCCTTTATGCGAGCCAACCGATTGCATTGGTGGAAAATTGTGTGTTTGAAATGTTGTGTTTCCTCGAAAAACTCCCCCTGGATTTTTTTTGTCTTCAACATTTTTGTCTTAGGAGCTATTCGAGGAAGTTATTCGAGTCTTAGGAGTGATTCGAGTTATTCGTTGTTAAATCTTGTAGCTCCATTTTATCTTGTAGCGCCGACGACACACTATTTTGTAAGTAGTTTTTCGAGGCCGGTGTTAACGTCACATTGATGACACTGGGGAGCTATTCAGGGTGGGGGTATTTTTGAAGCAATACGTAAATGGACGCAAACCGAGACCCAATTACATACATACGATATTCTACAAAATTATTTAGTATTTACGTAAATAAGATACACCTGTATCTAACACCTATTTCATCGATACAAAAAATTTCCCGGCAAAGGCACACCTTTTATTATGCCGCTGCATCCAATATGCCCTTTGTTATACCGTTTTGTCGCCGCGGCGGCGCGGCTGCGGAAAATTCAAAATCTCAATTCAAAAGCCATTTTTATATCCCACTTCACGGTCACACAGGTGAGGGAAGTGGGTCTATAACCTGCGATTATGGCTCATCTTCACATATATTTTTGAATTTTTTATGCTCGCAGTTTGGTGCTAGCGTGGGCTGAGTGTCATCGCATTTTGCAGTTCAAAATTCTTGTGTTTTTGCTGATAACATTCCTTCACTGTTAGACCAGCATTGTTTGTGAAATTTATTCGAAAGATCTAGGTATTATATATCAAAATTTCATAAAAACATAATAACATACCGTATTTCCTCGAAATACCCCCCGGGGGGTGATTGTTTCATAGTGGTCCCGAGAGGGGGGGGGGGTCAAACGAGGGGGGGGGTATTTCGAGGGGGGGGGTTATTGTTTCACAAGAAAATTTTTGAAAACCAAGTACGAAATTGTCGTCTGAAACGTACGCAGACGTCGAAAAATGCAACAAAAACCGCCATTTATAAGGTTCTGTAGACTAATATTAGTATGTAGATGGAATGTACACTGTTCTAACGTGACACCGACATTGTTTTAACGTGTGTTCTGCAGTACACTGGACACAAACTACAGTTATTGTCATGTACGTTCCCTTTACACTCAATTTGGGGGGGGGGTATTTCGAGGGGGGGGGGTGATTGTTTCATAGTGGTCTCGAGAGGGGGGGGGGTCAAACGAGGGGGGGGGGGTATTTCAAGGGGGGGGGTATTTCGAGGAAATACGGTACGATAAAAAAATGTTTTGATTAAAGATGTTGTTCACTCGTTTTGTTTTCGGACACTTTTAGACATTTGGCGTAAGACAAAAGTGGAACTATTTTTCACTTGTCAATATAGGAAGTTTTTAACACCCAACAAGGTATTCAAAACTTATCGCGAAGTGTTTCTAGTGTTTCTTTTGCGAAGCACATAGGACAATATGAGTGGGCCAAACTTTTGTACACATTAATTATTCCGAACAGTTTCTGCTTGTCAGTGTCAGTGAAACCCATATCGAACATTTGTTTGAACGTTAAAAGTTTGGAAACGATGTGATAATTGAAAACACGGAATG
Organism: Sphaerolaimus hirsutus; assembly: GCA_964036195.1. NCBI lineage: Eukaryota > Metazoa > Nematoda > Chromadorea > Monhysterida > Sphaerolaimidae > Sphaerolaimus > Sphaerolaimus hirsutus. The sequence goes on from OZ038451.1 coordinate 14,418,822, forward strand.
TCAGGTTCTGTCCCAGAAATAATTTATCAATTTTAGTTCCATCACCCAAACAAACAGCGATTGCCTAAATCGGATAGTAAATTCGTGAGGAACTACTGGTGTCAGAGCAAATATTGTCTTCTTTCAAACCATCAAATTTCAACCACTTAAATCGGATAATTTTTGAATGCACTACAGCGGTACAAAATTTTCCGTGTCCTATCAACTGCGCCGCACTCGAAGCAACCTCCTTTCAAAATTTTCAACGGGATGATTTCAATTTAAGGCAAAAAATCGGAGTTATTCACTCAAAAAGGTACTTGCAAAAAGTGCGCATTGTCTTGGGACCGGTTAGAAATAAGTGGGCCGGCGGGTGTCAACATTTTCCCATCATTCCACATTTTTTGGAGTGTGTAAAAGCCACTTGAAGCTTGAAAATACCGAACTTATAGACAGGCCAAATTCGGAACAGGGCGCAATCCCGAATCCTGTCAGAATGTCAATGTCAATTTTTATATCCAGCCACAAGAAATGTCTAAATTACAAAAAAAATCGGCTAGAAATGCCTAAAATCTTGAAACTGACATGGTGGAATTTTTCAAATTCATTTGCCAATTGCAAGTGTGTGGGATAGACTACAGGTTTTATTCACCAGAACGGGTATCTAATATGTAGATAAAAAGTATGATTTCGAACAAAAATACACATTCCCACACATTTTTTGGTTGTGAGCGGTTGTTTTTGAGGGGCACTAAAATTATAAATTTATAGAGTGAACGCTGGGTCAGGTCACATTAAGACATTTTGTTCCACGGGTTTTATGTGTGTATTTACTTATATTTATATTGGGAACCGGTAGAAAAACCCTGATTCTTTTGATCACCACTATTTAGGTGTACTTAGGCATGTTTAATGTTCATTTATTTATATTTCATCTGTGGTTTTTGTACCCTTATACGCTAGTTGTTAAGTGCCACCTGTATGCATTTAGATTTATGTTTTTATTCTGTCGTTTGACTCGCAGTTGGCTCCCATTGTTGCATATTTATACCTACCTAAATATATGATAGTTATACTATTTTTTAATATCACTTTGAAAATACTTACATCTTACAAATTGACACTACATACAGGAAAAAACGAAACTATCTACAGTCTGTTAGCCTATCAATCATTCAAATATTATTTATTTCCAGCTAATTATCTGATATCCAGTCAGAGCTTAACAATATTCAATTACCCCAGCCCGAGGAAACATGGATTTCTTCAAGGTGAGTGTCATTGGACAATAAAATCTCGCGACATCTCAAACTGACGTTCCATTCGAACCTTATTTCAAGTTCATTTTCATTTCGAGAAATTTTCGTCATGGATATGCATGGAGGCTCACGTGACCTTTCATGCTTCCGTGACCTTTTGACGTTTGATTGAGTCGAGATAGACCCGAAAAAAATAGTCGAAAATAGTCAAACCATTGAATCAATCGTCGAATTTCCACCGGACAAAATAATGGTGATCTAATTATAAATTGATACATCCGAATGGGAAATGCATACTGTCTGTTGATTATTTTACATTTGAAGGTGTCACTTTCATTCGATCAGTTGTTTGATTGATGAATCAAACTTAGTGAAGCGACATTTTACATTTTCACGCGTTTCAGCCGCCGCCTCGCAGAAGCTACTATGTAAAATGTGTAAAAACTTTTCCGACTTTTCACACGCACGACGTGCTCAGTTTGATAAATATAATATCAGTACTTGAGTTTGTCATATACGCGCATTGACTCCATTGAGTTGCGTGTGCATTTGTGACATCTTCGTTTTGATTGTGTCACTTGTGGTTTCACTCATTGTGCCAGTTGTGATGGCGCAAAATGGCGCTAGCGCCATGGCGTTAATCTACTAGGTTTGCATGTGTTTTCAAGCATACACTGAGTATATTCAGATACTTAAGCGGGAGTTGGAGCTCCCTTGTTGGAGTTGGAGAAGAGCCACAGCGACAAATATGAGCTGAAGCGACAAATTCAGTGTCGACAAATTACAAATACTCAAGAACGCTTTGAGATATCCATCCCCAAATTGAATGTTGAAAGCACCTATGGATATTGTGTCCAAAAAATTTCCAAAAAGCTCCAGTGGTTCTTAAGATATAAACCAAAATTAAAAATTTCGCCATTTGTCGGCAACATTTATCGTTGTAATTGCCGACTAGTAGCACAATTTTCATTTTAATTTTCATTCATGTCGACGGTTAGTGCTTTCACCATCTCAATTTGGGGATGGGTATCTCTAAGCGCTCTTCAGTATTTGTAATTTGTCGATACTGAACTTATCACTTCAGGTCCTATTTGTCGTTGTGCTGTAACTCCGGCTTTATGACTGCAAATTATCAGTCACTGTCTGACGACATGTTTCAGAATAACTTACAAATTTCTGGTAATGGTGACATGTGAAAAACTTCAAATTCTTTGTCAAGGGACAGACAAGTTCAACGAACATTATTTCTGTCAACATTCTACTGATTACTTGGAACCAGGTAAGCAGACAAGTGCCGAAAAACACGGGTTTGAAAGAATTCGTAATTCGTCACAGATTCAAGAGAACGTCAGAAATAACTCATACGTATACAAATATGTTATATACCTAGATATTTTATCCTGCTCTCAGTCCAGCACCCTAAACCACCACAGAACATAAGTGAACAGCTTCAACATAAGTTCCATTCCGAGCACAGGCGCACTTCCCATCACTTAAACCACAAGAAACATTCTGCCGCGCCAGTGTGCAGAGGTTATAGGTAGGGGAAGGGGTGCATCGACCCCAAACCGAATACCCATTGTGGTTTCGGCGCCAGCTCAAGCATGTTTGCGACGCAATCGAATTATTGCACACACGATGCCAAAAATCTTTGATTTTATTCATTGACTCTGGCGGCGGCGTTTTCGAGTTTCTCAATTTCTAGTCTAATACGTGTTGACAGTGATGACACTATTTATATACCTAGGTATATGGCGAGATGTTTTTTCTCCGATTTTTTGGCGCGCCCGGACAATTGTGTTTAAGAATTTTTTCTGGGATCATCCATTACTTGCTGGCCTCATTGACTTGCATTTTGTTGAGGTATTTCAATCACAATAATATCGCGTTTTGCTTGATATTTATGAACGATTATCTGCGGATTTCTTCCGCATTTTTAGCACTTTAATAGAATGTGTGATTATTGTCAACTTGATCTATCGTATCTATCATTATCGGGTATAGAATATCGTGTATAACGATTTTTTATATCTGGTGTAGAAAATCACCTTTATAAATTTGTATATAGGTAAGCATTTCTAAGCGATTATCGACTATGGATAACTTACTTTGCACATAACATAGACATCTAAAAAAGTCGTCGTGTGCTCTACCGTCGTTGTATTTACATTTAAAAAGTACACAACAAATTGTTGGACTTCTCCTTTTTTTCCAAACAAAGTTTGGCAACCATTTTTTAAACATAAAACCCCACCAATGTCATGCCACCAGCAAAGGGGGAATCCACTTGACTGCGATCATCACCGGATATCCATCCCCCAAATAAAACACGTGCGCCGTATGTAGATATGTCATGCAGAACGATGACAAAGTCATTGAGGAGAGTGTTTTATTTTTTAGGTTTTTTCAGAAGTTATATAATTTTTGGATTTTGAATGCATACGTTTGAAAGTTTTTAAGAGTACCTATCTGTTTATGAGCACTGACCCTGCTGCCGTAAACATAAACACTTTCATGCTGTGTTATTTTTAAGAACATAACTGGTTGTAATCACTTTAATGGTTTGATGCTCTTTGTGGCCTTGATACCCATCCACCCCCCCCCCCCCCAAAAAAAAAAAACACACACCAGAAAGGCATTTTCGAATTTTTATCTAAAAAATCATATTATCAAGTTTTTTTGCTGGCTAAATCTTCTTTTGCCATCACCAGCCGCGTGCAATTTGCAGCGCGCCACAAAGCGTGAGATAATGCGGAAGGTCATGATTATTCGGTGGCCCCGCGCGGCTGGGCGGCCCGAGTGCGAGCGCACGGGCGGCAACGTGAATTTATCACTTTTGCGCCGCACGTGCTGCAGCTGCTTGAGCTGTCGCATTGGTCCCGCTTTGATGGGATGTGTGATAAGTAGTGACTAGTGAAGTGAAAAGCGCCAGAACATTGGCGTCAAGCGCCAAAAGCGCCATGGCGCTTTTCCAACCACTAGCGCCAAGCGCCAATGGCGCCAGAGCAAAATTGCGACAAGCGCCAGAAGCGCCATGGCGCTTTTTGCTTTGCCGTTGGCGCCAAGCGACAGCGCCAGGCATTTTGTTCCTGGCGCCGGTCAAAAATAGCGCCAAGCGCCAGCCGCATGACGCTTTTACATCACTAGTAGTGCCCACCCAGGGTGGGGACTACTTTTTTTAGAATTCAATATTTGGATTGCAATTTTCGATGTTTTTCCTCTAATTTTATCATCAATTGAATTGATAGCTTTTACTTGATCATTTCAATTTTCACCTTCCAATTCACGCATCCAATCGGAAGCAAATTATACTGGAACTTTTTGAAAAATAAAAAATTCTCAAACATAAATCTGAAAATTAGTTGAAAATACTAAGCTGAAGCCTTCCTCATTCTGAGCATTGTCAATAGATTTGATAGATCATTCACTTGGTGTCTATTTACTTTGATGCTATGAAGTGCTATGCAATCTGTGTTTGAGTTTTCGCACAGCACGAGGCCAGGACACTTCTGATACTGGCCATTTTATATACTGTAAAAAACGCCACTTTTCATGACAAAAAGTGACAAAAGAGCGACAGTTTATATACTAGTATTTTTTTCCCTCATGCTGCTTAAACGCGACACTTCTGATACTGCGCTAGTGCGACACTTTCGATACTGGGGGATAATGGGATAGTTCAACGCTGTGATGTGATGAGTTACATTGTGATGACTCTATACGATCCATGCCTATGTATTTATTTACGTGGTATTTATTTACATTCAGCTTTTTTCCCTCATTTGTAAACATTTGACCCGCAATACCATATTTCTTCTAATAGAAGGGCAGGCCTCCAATAGAAGAGCATCTCCAATAGAAGGTACACTTTCATTCTATGAACTTTCTGTGACATAACATTTTGAAAAATTTTGACAGAACTTGAAAAAGATTGGCTGAAAAGTTGACAAAAAATAGAAGGACAGTCTCCAATAGAAGGGCAGGTAAAAAGTTGATGAAAAAATAGAAGGATGCCCTTCTGTTAAAAGAAATACAGTAAATATGTATACTTGGCAGACCACAAATGACGCGTCCAAAATGACTTACCGTATTACCTCGAAATACCCCCATGGGGGTTTATTATTTCGCCAGCAAAATTTGAGGGGGGGTTAATTCGAGGGGGGGGTTTATTTGAGGGGGGGGGGTTATTATTTCGTCAGAAATTTTCGTAAGGATCGTAGTAAATAGTAGGCATTTGCGTACCCAAAATAGGTAATAAATGTGTCCAAACAGGATGTATTTGGACATAAAAACGTAGATAGCTACACAAACTACTCTATGTGTAGCTGCAATGCAAATTAACAGTAATATACATCATGTACATTGTGTACATGACGTATTTATTATGTACATGACGTACATCATCCCGAAGGGGGGGGGTATTTCGAGGGGGGGTTTATTATTTCCCCAGCCCATTTTGAGGGGGGGTTAATTCGAGGGGGGGGTTAATTCAAGGGGGGGGATAATTCGAGGTAATACGGTATATTATAGTCAATAACGCGCAAGCAGCAGGAGTGCAAGTGACAAATTTTTTAAGTTTGAAGTTCTCTTTTTTTGATTGCCGCACAGAACGATAATACCCCAACAAAAGTTCACCGCATGCCACGCGGTAATTATCATCATATTTAGTCGTCACAATAATGCAAAACCCCTTGGCACGTCATTGAATGTTATGTGATGCGTCTCACCAATTACTGGCATGGGAGAACTTAATACGAGTATTTAAAGTGGCGTATTTACCTGGCATGAGAGAGCATAATATGTGTAGGTATATAAAGTGGCGCATTTACCTGGCATGAGAGAACTTAACTTGGGTATATAAACTGTCGCTCTTGTGGCATGAAAAGTGGCACTTTTACACTTCATGAAAAGTGGCCATCATGAAAAGTGACGCGGACTCGCACAGCACTGCAAGTGTCTTTGTTTGGCTTCATTTCTCTAGTGCAATTCTAGGACAACTGGAAAAATTGAACACACAAATTCATTACATGAAACTAGATCATTACATAATTTTACCTTGAGACCCCGTTTACACGGATTTTTTGTGACGACTCGACAACAATAAAACGTTCAATAAGTCGAGTAAAAACGTTCCATATTCATTAGAAAAAGTGGTCAAGTATACCTTCTACCTAAGCAAATATGCACGCCAAATTGCAGACTTGTGCTTGTAGCTCAAGATTTATAACGTTCGAAAAAAGTTTGCTATTGTCGCTGGCTGTCGGAGACAGTCCGACAACTGTCCGACACCTGCAAAAGTTTTCAAACGCCTTTAACTCATTAGCTACAAGCACGATTGTGCAATTTGACATGCATATTCAACTAGGTAAGATGTATAATTGACCACTTTTTTCTCATAAATATGGAACATTTTTACTCAACTTATTGAACGTTTTATTTTTGTCAAGTCGTCACAAAAAATCCGTGTAAACGGGGTCTGATCATAAACAATACTGATTTTAAAATTCTATTTTCTACGTGCAAATAAGCCGACTCGTGGAAGGCGTGTCACCATTTATCACAGAGACAAGAAAACCAGTATAATTTGTCCGCACCTGACATGTACAACGATTCCTTGCAATATTTTACAGCTGTCAAGTCACAAATCATGTACAAGTGATAAAATTGGTGTTCACCTTGAAAAAAGCAAAAAAAATCATGCGCGTCGCCGCCGTTCCACGCTTTTTCAAACATTGCCGACAATTTCTCGGCCATTTTCGAACGCCGCGCGCGTGTAAACAGCGGGGCGCTAATGTCCCTTTCCTTGTGTTACGATTTGCTCATGATCTAGTATTGTCGCAATACAGTTTTACCATGGGAAAGTCGGCACTCATGACAGAATTGTGCGGATTAACCCGACGGTGGGCGGGCGGTCGGGCATTTTAGGGCTTTTTTTCGGGCAGCGCAGTTGTGTAATCAGCGGTGCACTTCAGAGCGATATTTTTATGCAATAATTGTGGCTCATGTGGCGCAAATTGCATACAGGTTTATAGGCCTTCATGCGTCAATTTTGCGCTAATGCTACCATTTTCTTTTTAAAATACCATGCGCGACTTTTTCCAATTTTTAGTGCACCGATAATTAGTGATGAGCTTTCGATTTCACCAATCGAATAAATCCTTATCTAGTCGATTATCTCGATTTTTAACGATCTTTAGCTCGCAGCCTCACATTTAATTTGATGGGCTTAGAATTTGTATTTATAACCAGTTTAAATACTTATTATACCTGAATACATAAAACCGATGCATGTTCATCATTTTTATTCACATTTGTCCGCATTTTCACCGTGAATCAGTCGTTTTCTGTTAAGCATTTTCGGATGAAAAATCATTTCCACATCGGTACATTTTGCATGACGATGTAAGTAAGCAGTTCTCCCAGTTTCACAATTCCGCGCTTGTCAAGTGGCAAATGAAGTGAAATGTGTCACGTGAAAAAGTACACGAATCCTGCGAGAGGTGTGATAAAGAAGATTCATGTCGTGGTTAAAACACTTTATTAATCATTTTAAAATTTTTGCTGCGTTTCATCAACCATTGACACTTTTATTGTCACTTGACAAGAGCCGGAATTAAACCCTTGTGTGATTTCGGCTGCAGTTTTCGACACTGACCACATGAAATGGCACATCACATGGATCACCTATAGCTCGTACTTATGATAGAATAGCAAAAAAAGTATAAAATACCCATTGATATAAGCTGTGTGTTTTGAAGCTAGGCTGTTTATGCCGGTGTGTATTTGCTTTACACTGCGAAGTTACGACTGAAATTTTGCGAAAAATATTTTTTCATGGTGTCTGCCTTGTCCACGCACATGCATACGTAACTATATACCTATACACTTCTAGCAGTGCGCTTATAGGCTCTGAAAAATTACACGGATAAATATTTACTATGTCAATTGTCGTTAATATTGACATAAACAATCCAATCCCAAATACACCCCCACAGGCATTACAACAGCGCAACCAAACGCTGCAGCACTACAACACAACTTCTACGATATCCGCCCAAAGAGCGTGTCTCAGCGAGAAATTGAGAAGAAAGTGTTTGGAGCCGAAAAACTTCCAAAATTCGAAAGTCGAGGAACTTCAGAAGGTCTACGAGAAGAAGTCCACCGGTGTTGCGAGCGTGACGTACAAGGCATTGAATAGCGACACCATGGTTCGATTTAAGCCTGGTCAGTTTTTTATGTACACGTAACACATTTCCACGAAATATCCCCCCAGGTCTGAGTGACCTGCGAAAATAATAACCCCCCTCCCTTGTACTTTACTGTGTTTTTTAATTGGTCTTGGGCTAGCTGAAACTTGTTAGCATGAAAAGTTTATGGGCCTATCATGCTCATTGCAAAAATCATTTTCCACCGCTTCTAAAACAAACAAAAATATGTAAATAATACCATCTAGTGATGGAAACAAGCGCCAATTTCGCCATTCGGAAAGAGGGCGCCAAATGCCAACGGTGAAATTGCGCCTTTTGGAAAAGGGGCGCCAAGGAAAAAGAACGCGAAGCGCCGATAGCGTCATGGCGCGGCATCCTTTAGCACAGTCAAATGACACCAGCATCATGGCGCAATTCCATCACTAATCCACCACACCACCCCCAAACCCTACCCCTCCAAATCAGGCTGCTCCAACATCACCGAACCCCTGCCCGGCTCGGGCACGTTCCTAGCGCCGGCCACGCCCGAACTGAAGCGTTTCACCAGATGCCACTCTGTGCGACCCAAGTTGGCCCAGGCGCACTTTGCCAGCAGACAGCCGAGCATGACCAAGCAGACCAGGATGAGGCTGCAGCCGAGCAGGTTGGAGGGGGGGTTGTGTTGTGGGCAGTCCCAACTCCCAATCCCTGTAAAATGCCCTGCGAAATATCAAATGTCATGCAAACTGTCAAAAGTCGTGTAAAAAGCATTTTACATGACTTTTGACACTGCAGGACATTTGACATTTTACAGGGCATTTTATGGAGTTTGGGACTGGCACCTGGGCTTTTACTGTTGTGAGCATCTGTCACTGTCACTTGTTGTGTGTGGATTTTGAAAAACTAAGTGAATTTAATAGAATTGATTTCGTGACTTTGACTTGATTTTGATTAAATGAGTATTAGTGATGGTTTGGTGCATTGCCGTTGCCATTTATCGCTGTTTTCTGTAGCATCGCCATCCCGCGAATTTCGCTGACGTGTCAATATTGCCGTTTGTTTTGTGTGTTTGTTCACGTAGGAAACCCAACAACGTGCCATGGCGCAATTATCCCGAAAAGGCATAAAAAATGTCATGACACGGCTTTGCTTCTCACAAAGGACACAAATGACACAATGCAATCAAACTGTAACAAATTTACCCTCAAATTTACAATAGTAGCACAAGATTTGCAGAAAAAAATTTTTTTGCAGAGCCCGCGACAGCCAATCGCAATGCAGCGATACCCCATCATCAAGCCAGCAGCCATGTCAGCCTGCCAACCCAGCACCCAATGGCTCAGAAAACGTCACCGTCATTTCCGTGGGCGCTTCCCCCACTGACACCGCCCAATTTCGGCAGCAATTTGCACGCGGCCGCGTCGAAACACCGGTGCCCGATTCCGTATCGATGAGAAGCGATTTTGAGAGGAATAGAGACGATGATTGCGAGAGCATTCACTCTGTGGATGTGGGTGAGGGAAGGTGAGTAAACTGGTGGGGGCGTTTTTTTTTGCTCGACATTTTTTGGGTAGTTTATTCAAGTTGAAAGTGTGCCAAAGCCTGGAAGTTTCCAATTTTCCGACGAAATTTTGCGCATTTAACTGAAGCGATTGGCGTATACCGTATTTACTTGAATAATTCCCCCTCTTGAATAATTCCACCCTGTTAGACGAGTGAGGAAAAAATAATCGGCCCTTAAATAATACCCCCTCAAGGCATATGATCAATTTGTTTTGTCCAATTTTAACAATAATGCCATGATATTTTGTCAATAAAACATATTTCGTGAAATGTCTTGATAGAAACATTCTTGAAAATGTTGACGTAATAATAATTCCTCCCCTTGAAAAATTCCCCCTCGAATAATTCCCCCTTCAAAAAAGTCTGACGCAATAATAATTCCCCAGGGGAATTATCCGAGCAAATACGGTAGTAAATACATGCAACCACTGACTCAACAACTGTACACACCACCCAAATCCATCACTCAGATCCTCATTGCGCCTTCCCATCGGCACTCACATCGCGCGGCACATGTCCACCTCCAGCAAGCACGGCCACGACCCCGCCAACGGCAAGGACGGCCCGCAGCAGCAAAAGGTGCTCCGGCACCGGTCGCCAGTGGAGCGGCAGAGCGTGTTCGATGTGTTTGGAACCGATAGCAGGGCGAGTTGTGGGACGAATGACAGTGCCTGTGTGGACCCGCAGAGTTCTATGTCTACTTTGGGCACGAATAGTAAAGAGAATCAGAGCCCTAGGAGTTCGAATGATGATGAGGTGAGTGGAAAATGATTTTGGTTTTTGTCTTTGCGGAAGGAACAGGAAAATGGTCACAGATGGACAAAGTTTTTTTGTCGGGAAACTAGGTAATGGCTATTCTGTCAATGGGTATAATATGAAAAACAAGTTTTGACAGTAGGTAAATGTTTACTCAATAATATCTAGAAGACAACAAGCCACAAACAATTAAGTGTATATAACTTTTTGCATATAGGTAAATATTTAGGTATTTCCACCTCCGTTTCTTTAAAGAAATAGAATAATTATGATCAATAAAAAACATCTGTTTTTGAAATAAATGGTGAAAAACAGCCTGAAATGCATGAAAAATCAACATCATGTTGTCTGTGGCACATCCTTATTATATTTTTTGAGGGTTGGGAATCCGACGCGAACCCAATACCCGATACCCGAACTCGAAACCCGAAAGTTCCCAGAAACACCCCACTCCTCAACCAAACAAACATCTTAAAAAAACACAGGTGGACAGCGGGCGCTACTCCTCGCAAGGCAGCGACTCGTGCCGTTCCCACTGCGCCTCCTGTCCCGATCTAGCCGACTCGCTGTCCAGCACGCTCACGCTCGCCTCCAACGTCGGCATGCCCGACAACAACGTCACCAACGCATCTACACTCAGACAATTATCCGCCAAAACATCTCAGAGGTGTCCAAGATCGAGCAGATTAGAATATTGGAACATGTCGCAAATAATGCACTGGCTAGAGGCTATTGGGGCAGAGAAATTGGCGTCCTTGTTGGTGGGATATGAGTTGAAGGGGGAGGATTTGAAAAGTTGGAATTTGGAGAAATTAAGAGAGTATGGGCTGGATGATAAGACCGAGTGCGCCAGAGTGCTGGGGCAGTTGAGAAAGTTGAGCGATAGACAAGATGAGCATTCGAGAAGGAAAACGAAGGTCAAGGTGAGATAGTTTGTATATTTTTCGGAAGAAAGGCGTGTCATGTGAATCATTTTAGACAAATATCAAATATTGTTCAAATTCAATGATTATGAGCTTCAAGTAATGTTTTATATGTATTTACTTTACTCGGCAGACCACAAAGTATGCGCAGAATCATATCATAATTTCGTAAAAGATTCGTAACTAGGTACCTAATTATTCCATAGTAAAAACGAAATATAATGATGAAAAAGAACTGTATGATTTTTGGTTCATTATTCAGATGGGTATGGTAAGTTTCCATACTCAGTGTGATGTCCGCCGAGTATACACGTTAAAAATGTTAAAATACTTGTACCATGTACAAAACTCTTTATTTACCAGTTTCACCTAAAATTAGCGGCAACTGGCTCTGTAATTAGCGCGTCAACAATGGCACTGCGCACGCTTTTTTACTAACACCAGTAAACTCAACTTTGAGTATACTCGACGGATATCACACTTAGTATGGAAACCTACCATAACCCATCTGAACAATGAATCAAAAATTATAAAGGTTTTCATCATAATATTTTGTTTTTACTATGGAATGAATAATTTCGAAATTTATCACCAGATTCTATTAATTAAATCATGGTAGGATTCTGCGCATACTTTTCGGTCCGCCGAGTATACTCATTAATCAGCTTTGAACATATTTGAGTTAAATTTCAGTTTACCTCTTGATCTCTGTCAACTGGAGATTTAAAGGTAAACTCAAAATAGAACTACAAATCATCAAAAGCTGATTTATGAGTACTCAAAGTCAAGTTTACCGGTGTCGGTAAAGTAACGTGTGTAGTAAATACCTAACAATACCCAGGAGCGTTGTCATTGTTTTGTCCGAACATCCAAGCAAACCAAACCCCCCTTTCCACACAGCGATGCGGTTCCAGCGCAATGGTTCAACCCAGTAGCGCGCAGCACAACAAAATTCCACTGTTTTCCATCCTTCAAGCGGACTCGTTTGACCGAATTGTCGCCTTTGAAACCGCCCTGACGATCAGGGACATTTCCGTGGCTGAGAATCACGGCGTGGGACTGAGAGTGACCAGGGCAAGACCCGATTGCAAGCTGCTCGTCGGTGATTGGTCGGTTTTTGGCATTGTTTTATCGCTTCGCATTGTGTGTGTAATGGAATTTAGGTGAAATGTTAAATGTCATGAAAAGTGTAAAAATAATGCAAAATGCATGGCACTAAGTAGAACAATAAACTTAAATTGAACATTTTGCATAACATTTTACTTTTTGCATGTGATTTTAGTGGGCACGGGAATTGGTTTGATTTAAAATACCCGATCACGGCAAACTCAAATGCGTTCAAGGCTACCTTATTTATGACTTTTCTAAATTTCGGTAGAAAACTAGAGTGTGTGGGACCATACGCAGCTTATCGATTTGCAAATGATAATTGGAATTCTGGGAAATACCTGCATTAGCATTTCAATTAATAATTCAGATTACCTATTTACATACCGTATTTCATTTCCTCGAAATGGTGGTTATTGTTGAATTTTTCACGTTTTTCTCTCAAAATTTTCACTCTGAAAAAATAAACCCCCCGGGGGGTAATTCGAGGAAATACGGTATTTATTTATAAGTCATTTATTTATGAGTAAACAGCGCAAAAAATTATTTACCTAAACACCAATGATCGAATGGGGGTATGTCCCATATTTCCCACTTTTACATGTGTTGAAATCGCTTTTCACAGCCACCGTGCATATCCACAAACTTGTCAAATAAACCTCGCCCCCAAATTCGCAGCATCGTAGAAATAAACGGCTCGAGCACGCGAAAATTGGCCGCGGTCAATTTCAACCAGCTAGTGATGCGCCAAGCCGGACGCCCCCTCAAATTGGTGGTTTTGCGTCGCAATTTGCAGTCAGACACGTTGCCAACCTGCGACGATGGCACCAGAAGTGAACTGGGTGCTGGCTCTGGTGCTGGTGTTGGTGCTGGTGCCAAGTTTGAGCGGTGCCACAGCGCCGCTACTGGATGTGTCAGTGATGATGGATTTAGTGCGATTGTGTGATTGTTGTGAATTATTAGTGTTGAGACATTTTTGATTGAATTTTATTGCTCGATGACAGTTTTATTTATTTGTACAACAAATGTCCTTTCATTCGACAGCTATTATATCTATTTATATTATCATGATTCCTTTTTCTTATGCGTATTTATACCAGCTTAGCTTATGATTGAATGACATAATGCACCATAACAAAAACCATTCACAATTAATAGATAACTATTCTATTAGTATTCTTTTATGTGTGATTAAGATTACTACTGTTGAATATAAATAGTTATATACCATTTTGAAAATATCATTAACTAATGATCAGTACCCACATTAGCAGCAACAATTGACTCTTATTTAGTTACAAATTGGTGGTGAGTAACACAGTTATTTGTAGGTAATTATTGGGAATAGTAAACGACAAAAATAGTCTATGCAAGTGAAATATTTTATAATTGCTACTACAATCTTTTTGCTGCTAGAACTATATTTGTCTTACAACATTAGCTTTCCATGTCGTTAAGTACATTTATATTTACATAAATATTTAGAATATTTTTTTGATAATTTTAAATACAAATTTGACTTTATACTAAAACGTAATATACAAAAATATGCATAATAAACTCATTATAAAATGAGACCGGTAGACTGAGACCACAATAAAGCAGGTGATATGAGATTGTGAGGCAATACATGGTAACTTAATGTCAAGTGAAACATTGCATAGGTCAAGTGAGATTTTGATCAAAGTGAAATAATTTCCCTAACAATGATATCAAAATAAAAAAAGCGCAATCCATTCATACCGAAAAAAATTTGAACTATCAATGGTTTGGAGAGATATTCTCGATTATTTTTAGGGCCAAGTATTTTCAAAATAATGTACAGCAAAACAGCAAATACTGCCAGTCAGTCTCAAATACTTTGTCAAATTTCAGACATCAAATTACTCTAAATTGGTGGCAGGACATTCAAACTCGAATTTTACTTGATTAGGTAGTTATTTGGCATTGTGAACTTTTGCCCCAAACCACTGATATTATTACATGGTAAATATATAGAGATCTTGAATATCAAATCATTGCACCACCAATCATACACACAGTAAAACATTTAAAACAGGTGAGTAGACTCCAAGAAAGAGCTAGAATAAGCACTATCACACTCAGTACTATCAGTGTAGGCTGCACTAGAATCATGCATCGACTGCATATGATAAGTTGGCATTTGGCCAATAAAACTGCCATTTTGTAGTGGCGCTACATTTTGACTGCTAGGCATGGGGTAAACGGCGGGAACGGGAACCTGCTGTCTGCTCAAGTCAGACTGATTTGGCAACTTGCCAGCCATAAGTGGGGGAGAGGTCATTGCAGAACTTTGTGGGCTGCCCATCCATGCAGTTGCGGGCACTGACACGGGTCCATTGTGAGGTGAAAAACTGGACATCTGCAAAATGGAAACTTATGTAAAACGAATATAGCGCTTTTTAAGATACCTATATGCGATAAAATTTAGATATGCATTCGAATATGACATGCCTTGACCGTTTGCCATTTCACAGGGCATTTTACATTACTTTTCACACTTTGCATGACATTTGACACTTTGCATGACATTTTACATTTTACAGAGCCTTTTACAGGGTCTGGGACTGCCCCAGAATCAGATCCCTTATGTTATCTTTGAAGAAGCACATCTACGGATTATAGGATCGGCAAACAAACCCCGAAAATAGCATAAATTCGAAAACATTTATCACACCCACCTGCGGCTCACAACCCTCCACCTTGTCCTCGCCATAATACTGCCTGTAAAGCGCTGCGAAATGGTCCGGCAGCAGGGCTCGCGGGTGCACATTCAGACACGAGGCAATTAGGTTCGTTGTGGTTTGCGACATGCCCTGAAAGAGGGAAATGTCTGTTTAGAATATTTAGGTTGTATATGTCTGACTTTTGGTGGTAATAAATTTAGAGTGTGAGGCAGTATTTATGTGTTCATAGAACCATATAACCAGGTATCCACAATTCAATCAGTGAAATCTATGTTTGTGAACTCTAGCTGCAAGAGAATACATGATACAATACAACAATTATAATACTATGAACTTCATGCAAATTTCTGACGAAATAATAATCCCCGCTCGAATAACCCCCCCCCCCCATCTCGAAATACCCCCTCAAAATTTCCACACTGAAAACACCCCCCAGGGATATTGAGAGGAAATACGAATGCCCGCAAATCCAGGGCATTCAAAACACTTAGCATCCAACACTTAACAGTCAACCCCAACCCCAATCACAACCCCCACCCCTCACCTTAGCCAACATCCTCGCATACTCCTCATTAGTGGGCGGCTGTCCATTCTCCAAGGTGCTGTGCAGGGCGGTGATGTAGTTCCTGGCCAATCTGAGCGTCTCTATCTTGGACAACTTCTGGACGTGCTTGCCCAGGGGCACGTAGGTCCGCAGCACGTCCAGGGCTTCGTTGAGGCCGTGCATCCGGGAACGTTCCCGCTCGTTCGCTTTGACGCGTCTGGGTGGGGGGTGTGAGTGGGATTGATATTAATGGGGGACTTCGATTTGTTTTTGTGATATTATTAGTTTACTTGCTTTCAATGCTGCTCGAGCCTTGGAATACAGCTACGTAATTTTTTTAACTCAAAATCTGATGGTGGGTTGGAAATGCATGTTCATCTGGTGCCAGTCCCAGACCCGGTAAAATGTCAAATGTCATGCAAAGTGTCAAAAGTCATGGAAAATGTCCTGGAAATGGACAACGAAAATGGCGTGACATTTGACATTTTACAGGGTGTGGGACTGGTCCCTGACTTAAAATGGCAATTCGAGAACATTGAAGTGTATATGGCTGGGAACTGTGAAGCGGGGCAGTTTGCCTACATTCCCACAAGTCCAAGAACACATCTAAGCCACTTTCACCAAAAACCAACCTAGTCTGCTGCTTGACACTCTTCTTAGGATCCACAGTAGCCTTCTTGCCGCCCTTCCTCACGCCGCCATTCACGGGCCCACCAATTTTTGGCACCTTGCCAGCTACATGCGCCATTGAAGTGGTCGCATCGTTTGCAGAGATGGGTGAAATCGTAGTGCTGTCGGCAGCTGCTAGTTGCGTTGTAGACAGTGACATCTTTAAGAGTAGGTGTAGGTTTTTAGATGGTGCTCGATAGGCGATGGGCTGATGACTGTTCGAGGTAAATTATGACGGGCGGAGTTAGTCTGCGATTAAATGTGAAGCGTGAATATATGATGGAATAGGTACATTGAATGCGAAGCGAATGAAGACGGAATTTCAGCGCCAGGCACGTAAAAATCATCCAAAATTCATGCGCAGAGGTCAAAACTGCAAACTCAAAAGGCATGGAAATTTCGGGGCACCGGCCGGTGCCAGCCTCCCTTGATTAGCTATGCAGCCGTTTAGCTGGCCGCACCAAGGTCAACTTGGGTGCTAGCATCAGTGCGGCAAGTCGCTCTACAGGTAGTCTCATAGAACATGGACATCATCACATCATCCATACATACCCTTAACCGCGCGCACACGCATGACATTGACCTTGTGTAGCGCATGCTTACAGCTAGACGCCACTCAGAGCACGGCTTTGTAAGCCACTGTTTGCATGGTCGACAAAAATTGACGATGAAGTAGATAGTGATACAGTTGCGCCACAAAAATGTGACGCCAAACGCCAACAATGACGAAATCTGTACTAATTGTTGCACCAACGAGGGTCAGAACACTAAAAAGCAATTGAAGCGCCAATATCACAATGATACCTAAAAATGAGCGAGCGCCATGGCGTTGGCGCCATCCCATCACCGGTACGGATGAAGCCATAACCCGGCTACACTTCCGGTGGAAGCTCATCAGCGCAGCTCGCTGCAAATAAGGATGTTTGCTGTGCTGCAACAGGTATATAATCATGATATGTGCCCATCCCAATGCACACGTAGGTAAACAGCGTGAGCACCTAGCCCGATATTTATGTATTTATTATTGACCGGTAATGTGATCTGGACACGATGAGTGAGTGGCTGTGGCATAATTGTGACCGCGCGAGTGATGGGAAGTGTGTGCAAATGAAGCGTGAAAATTGCGTTTTCATGCCACAATTTCAAATTGACCAGTAGCAAGCAAAATTGCAGTTGCACATGGACGTTGAAAATCACCTCGGGGCAGGTCGAAACAGGCAGCCACCACGCTGAGGTCAACGAGCATTTGCATCACGATTATCTCATAACACAAACAATGGTCGCCCTCAATTGAGTAGCGATGGGATAAACGGGGCTAAGAAGCTTAGGCGCCATTGTTTTGCGCCGCGGTCGATCATCAACATGATTAACGCTATGTAGTATTTATATAGTTGGCTCAGTTCGCGGGTATAGAATGCACTTTGCCCGGCGGCACACTGGAAGGTCACGCAGTTGGAAGTGATCAGATGCCAGTTCTGATGCAACAAACGCAGCATTGGCAGGAATTTGACGCCACTTTGCGGTTGATCGACGGGTTATTTCCCGTCGCTGCGCGCCGGGTTTTCAACCGACTATGATATTTCTATTTTAGTTGGGTTCAAGCATGACGGATCGCCGATTAGCCAGTTGAGGTCTCGGTGTCAGGGAATTTTAGAAATGCGAGCCTTGCATGTGATATTTACGCATCGGGACGGGACATCATGCTATTGCAGTGAAATGAATGACACGATGTGTGTTCTCGATAAATCCTGATAGTGAAATGAAAACACAAAATTTATTCTGCGAAATATTCAAAACTAGTAATACTAGACTGTACGCTATTTTACAAAATACCTCCAGAAAAGATACACCTAAATAGGCGACCAAATGCCCACAACTCCTCCTCCAAACAGTTCAACAGAACATCCACAAAAAATGAATGTGTTCCATCCGATTATAATCACCAATTAATGAAATAATGACTGCCATGAACATGATGACTTTTGACAGTAAAGCACACACAAAATGTATGTGACACCTGCGAGGGCACAGCATGAAGTCTAGACGCTGGAATAGATAAACTGAACTGGGCCCCAAATTGATGCTACTTTGCTTGCACGAGGCCCCTCCCATTGGTTACCGTAATACTGGGAATAGATGGCTGTTTAGGGGGAAATTGGTTGACATTCTGGTGAAATTTAACACCGTAATTCTTCTAATAGAACGGCAGACCTCCAATAGAACGGCAGGTAAGAAAAGTTGACGAAAAAAATAGAAGGGCGCTTATTACCTAGAAGTAATACGGTAGTCGCTGTAACCTGAATACGAGACAGTGTCCATGCATAGCATCCACTATTTCCAAGATTACTGTATCCCGGAACAGCAGGGGGTTAGATAGAGATGGCACACACGACATCGTAAATGAAATAATGGGTGTTCGGAACACGAAAAAATTGGCTGGCGTGAAACATGCGTGACTTCTGTCATGAAAGCATTGTGCTTTGCATGGAAGCGGTCATTTACTATTGTTTAGTAAAAAGCCATTGTCTTTTTAGGTGCGAAGAGTTTTTTGCAGGCCTTTAACTGAATACAATCGCGAGGTTGTGGGGGCTGGAAATTGTGGAGTACAGATTTCTCTAAATTGTGTATATTTGTCGGGGGGAAAACATACGGCTGAGAGAAAAATACAATTGAGGACATAGCATGGCTTTCAAAAAAAGGGTAACCAATTTACATTGAAAAACAACGTAGGTACCTATAAATCAGTTTTGACCCAAACAGAGACAAGTTTAAAATAAAATACCACTGTGAGATATATCGGTACAATCTCCAGGGTGCGCGACGCAGGTGAAACTTTTGCGGCAAAAAATAACACCCTGCACTTCAACTGAATACTAATCCAAGCACTAGTTAACAGTTTACCAAATCCTCCTATTGATTCACGCACTCAAAAACCTCAAGATCATGGCTGCTGAATAAACTATTGTATTTACATGACCAGTAAATGAAACAACTTCACCTCACGATCCCACGCTTGACAAAATAGAGATGAGCCACTTAAAATTGCCGCTAAAACTACTCGAATGGCGTCGAGTGCCATCCACCATGAGCCCATCCTAAAATGAGTGAGATATTCGAGTGGGCGGGGCGTCGAAATTCAGCAGAATCCACTTGTGTGATCTATCGACTGGAAATGGATGGGCGGTAAAATGTATTATGGCCATGTATAGAAATGTGTGCATATCAACACTCAAGATCCATGCGTAGCTATGAAACTGGGAGGGAGGGCCCGAAATTTGTCAATTATGCATGGCACCGGAATAAATTAAATGGCGCTTCCGTCAATTTTACGGCGCGCCAGCTTAACTCGCCGTACGTAGTCTACGAAAATTACACAGTGCAGAGGGTTCCTAAAATAGGGTTCCATGGCTATTAACGAAGCAACAATTGGACTAAAATATCACCCATTCATTCACTGCGCAAATTCGACGGCACGCATGAATAGTGAATTTGCTGGGTGGGCGTGTGTATTTATGTGACATAAACCATCACTTAAACGAGCCACTATACCTGCGTTTATTGTCTGCTGGACTCACTAAATCGGTAGTATTTATTTCGATACAGTATCCATGCGTCGAGCTTATCAGCCGGTGTCACGTCTTTGGCGCTGGAATAGCGCCATGGAAATGGCGTAAAGAAAAGGAAACAGGTCCACGTAACTATTTGTAAAAAAGATTGCTCCAAGCGCCAGGGCCGACGCAGAGTGGGCCAGCCGTCAACCACGACAAAGTGCCTTTCAGAAAATTGTAACTGGTGCCGATGGCGCCAACGCCATGGCGCCATTCCATCACTCCATGGTATAAATACAATGCTCACGCGCCATTGAGTATGCAAACACCATGAAGGTAACATATCATGAGTGAACGGAAGTTACAAGTGCTGGGGACATTCATGCGTAATGATCTCACCTATATTTGAACTGCATGTGAACAGTCAACGAACCATGATATTTATTTGCCGGGGATATACAGTAAATACCTACGCATGTATTATTTCTCAAGTCTCAATTCCCTACCTGATTAGCACAGCGAAACGAATGTTTGCATTTTTCTGGCTCGTGGACCCCCGCCAAGCCATTGTCTTCACTGATGCAATAATTATTCAATTGCACAATAGTCAACAATTGGGTCTGACACCACGGTTGGTAAGTCAATATCAATTTTTGCTACCTGCGCCAAGTTCCCATGGTTCAAGTGTCAAGTTTCACATGGATTTCATGTTTGCACTAAATTTTTGCACTGGATTTTTGACACATCCTCGGAAGTGTGTGCAAAGTGGATGGTTGCATTTTGTGTGTGAACTATGAAATGAAATTGCCTGGATCCTGGTTATTGGATAAACACACAAATACCTGACCAAAATTGAGTGGGAGGTTACGCAATGTGACTGCCACAGTTGGCAAATTGTAACTACTACACTGGAAATTGAAACGGTAAATGCAGTTTTCTCTAAAATTTACAAAATTTCGACAGGCATTAACAGGCACTGATACAGGTGCTAATCTACCAAGTAGACAAATGACAAGAAATGCAATAAATCAAGTTATAAAAAATCAAGTGACATCAACCTACATGTATAGTTTCATCAACGAACTCACTTAAAGCTTTTTGGTTCACTTTTGAGCTACATAACTTGACACTTACATCCTTCCTTATCACCTTACCCCCTCTACAACTCAACAAAATATACAAGTAGGTACAGTTAGCCACCGAATCGATTGCCGGTAGTTACCGTATACCGATACAGGCTACGAAAATAGTAGATATTTTTCGCAACTCTTACCTATTTTTTACAATTTCGCGCATGTGTTCCGTTAACAATAGCACATATTCATGCCAGCCTGGCAAATAATGATAAATCTGAACAAAGCAGATGGCACATGAATGGAATTGAAACAATTTTGTCGAAATCACCCAATGCATGTGCTCCATATTTTTCGGTTTTAGGCTAGTTTACCGGTTGGCGGAACTAATTTTATGTAGTTAAAACTGGGGGAACATAATGCGGGCTAGGGTAGGGGGTGCGGAAATATTCCAAAATGCTCGCAGGAGCGAAATCTATTTAGCCCGACGTTGTTTTTAGAGCCTCCCGAATCGGGTGTCCCGATTCATTCTATCTGAAATATCAGTTTAGCAGTGAAAGCCACATAAAACTAATTTTAATCTTAGACACAATTTCTACACACAAGCGTTGGGTCTATAAAATCTCGTTCCAGCATTTTCAAATCGAAGCTTATTGCGCGGAATACAGCATGATGCGAGCCAAAGATCGGATCGAATTTAAGTGAAACTGAAATGAAATACACTGTTAATGCGCGCATGTAAAATGAGCTCGAATGCGGCGGGATGAAAAAAAGACAATATTTCCAAATTTGAAATCGAAATGCGCCTTCTGAATTTTAATGAGCCGCAATCACGCTTTACATTCGATATCGATCTATGCGAGCGATTGCACACGAATTTATATGCATGCATTACTATGCATGCGATTTGGCGCCGATTTCAAAGAAGCTCGACCGATTTCGTGCTGCGAAATTTATCATCGAAAAATGCTGAATGTGAAAAGCGGGGAGAACACAGGATAATCAAACAGTGAAGCTTGGCAACAACTGAAATATGAATGGCCAACCGCTTCCGGCACACCTGAAACATCTTTAATTAGTGGCTAATTAGCGCTCCGATAGACCGGATTAATCAATCAAGCGCCAAATCGAGCAATCAAAAATGGTCCAAATGCGGTAAATCTGCGCGCGCATCAATTTACCGCCACTTTTAAAGGGCGGCCAGGTCAAAGGGGAGGCGGGGGCGCCTCCGATCTTAAAATACAATAATCACAATGGCCGTAATTCGCGATTCCATACGCACCGGTGGCAATTGGACTGTTTCCGTTTGCGACCGAATTTCGGCCGCAATACGGCCGCCGGGTGGCTTTTTGCATGGATCAAAAGTGCACGCGCGCCTGCGTGTTTATATAGGCGCGGCCATCTGGGGGCGCGCGGCCAATGATCAAAAGACAGGCGGCGACGCTGCTTCGTGAAGCGTGGCGGTGGTGATAGAAAAAATGCACCGGGGGCTTGGCTGCAATCAGAGACCAGCGCATAAGTGAGCGCGAGAATTTTGCAAAAAGAAATAATGTGGTTTTATCTACCTAAATAGTTTTACAGTTCTCGACTTTGATTTTTTTGCTGAAATCTTACCCTCGCGGCCACTCAAAAGTGATTAAAAGCAAACGTCAGTTACGTACTAGGGCTTGGCGCTTTGCCAACGCTGGGACCACCCAAAAACTGCGCAGGTTAACTTAACAGTTGGCGGATAAAAAACTCTCAGCCGCCGTATATGTTCCCACCAGGCTATAAATTTATGCATCAACAAATTTTCCACCGATCCGACAAAAAACATCTATCTGATTTGCGTAGCTCGGCTTGGCTGCCATAAAAGCAAAAATTGTCAAATGCGAGTGACCACCAAACATTAGATTCGCGCATTGCGCATAAATATGTACAGTAGCCGACGAAAAAAAGCACTTAAGCAGATCAAAAAATGCAGCCGCGCGGCGACATTTCTTTCCGAATCAGCTATGAAAATCGAAATGAGAGACGCCGCGGCAAACGTTGCGTGACGGCCCCCGGCCGAAATAAATAAAATAATGATACGACCAGTTCAAAGAGTGCACGCGTTTTATTTCGCGATGACCACAAGTCGTAGTGATGATTGTTTTCTGCGGCCGATTACATTTTTGGCCGCGTCGCCGCGCGCAGCACAAAGGGGGATGCCGCCCAATATTTGACGCCAATCTGTGAAGGGAAGATCGCAGATTCAACAGGTCCTGCTCGATGATGCGGGAAGCGTCGCTGCACCCGCTGGCACCCTGCCAATTGACAACTCTCCACCTCCACGGCGGGTATCCCGAATTATTTGCCCGAATAGAGATGAGTACCACACATATTCAAATACACCGCATTGGACAAAACAACCAGCAAACAAGGGCACTTGAGCTAAGCATTTCTCCAAAAAAGGACAATGCCTCAATTAGTCAAATAATCAAACGTTTGTCTTGACATCAAACAGTGTTTGCCGCAAAAATGCGCACGCATTTGGTCACTCGGTGCATGTTCTTCATAGATTACATGCATTTGGTTGTTTGTCTTTGGGGTAAATGACAGCTTAGGATAAGAAGCTTGTATCGGAGCACATCAAAGGACTTTTTTCAGCGCCAAGATGCATGGAGATGGACGGATCTCCAGTGAGTCACAGCCATTTTCAAGGACAAAAGCCCACGCGGTTGGTTGCTTGATTCATGCAAATAAACAGTGGATTGTTTTTTCACTTTCTCAAAATGTGCAGTGCACATCTGCCGGGAAAATTGACAATAGATATTGAGTAAATTTGAACACAGAATAGGTGCATGAACCTCTATAGCTATTATTTATCTATTTGGGATAAATACGTGCAAATTTGGGTAATGCATACGTGTGATCCTCGATCTGTTTACACTTTTAGAGTTAATTCAGCCAGTTCAAATTTTTACACCGGGCATCGAAGTGACATAAACGGAAACATACGCCTTTATGTAAATATACATATTTATTATCTGGCCGTCTCACGCCATTTTCTCTGGCACAATTGGCACCAGCGCCAATGTACTGAGAGTCACCAGAATGGCCCTGCACACAGTAGTTTTCACTAGAACTTTCGAAAACTGATAAAGGAGCTTTGAACGTGTTTGAGTTTTCCACAATGAGTCATTTTTAATTTCCATCAACTGTAATTGACTGCCACCTAATTGGAGAAAACTCAAATGCGTTCTAAGCTCATTTGTGATTTTTTTAAATTTCGTGTGAAAACTATTGTGCGCAGGCACACTACACTACCGTGCATAATAGTTGAGACTTTTTCACTGCATGACTAATATTGGCAAAATTTATAAACGTTATATGTGCACGTCATTTTGATACAGTTTGTTGGTACCATGGGGGGTTGGCAACATGTGCTCAGGATGACCGCCCTCTGACTTCATATATGCATATATTCTCAGTGCACAAACATATTCACTCAATTTGTTTGTGTTTCAGAACAGTTGAGATTTTTCTTGTTTTGGGCAGTAGCTGCCCAATCTCGTTTTTAATGACTGTATACTCGGCAGACCGCAAAGTAAGCACAGAATATTACCATAATTTAATGAATAAAATCTCATGATAAATTTTGTAATTAATTATTCTATTGTAAAAATGAAAAATTGTGATTAAAAAACTATATCATTTTGGTTCATTTTTCAGATGGGTTATGGTAGGTTCCCATACTACGTGTGTTTGTCACCGAGTATATCCAATACCTATGTTCACTTCTAAACAAAATTTTCAATATGGTGCATGCCCACCTGCACCGTTGTGTTGTATGCACAGCAAGAAACACTCTAAGTATGAAGAGCAGATGGTTATGCTTAATGTGGGACTGAGCATACCGTAAATCCTCGAATAAGTCCCCAGGGGAGTTTTTTTCATCAGAATTTTTTGAGGGGGGACTTATTGAGGGGGGAGTTATTTGAGGGGAGGAGTTATTTTTTTTGTCAGCATATTGAGCAAAATGCATGATCAATAAACTGTATGAATGGGGTTAAATTCATACATGAATCCATATTTATTGTACTTGAATCAATGCTAGTGAACATCAGCTGCAAAAAACACATTCTTTTTAATGTACACATACATTTACAACATGTTTATACATGTACGCCATTTCCACGCATAAAGTAGGGGGGAGTTAATTGAGGGGGGGGAGTTATTTTTTCCTCAGTCAGCTAACAGGGGGGTGTTATTTGTGGGGGAAGTTATTCAAGGGGGAGGACTTATTCGAGGATTTACAGTATATTTATTTCAGCTGCAGTTATGCATCCATTGCCAGCCATTCAGAAATGGGGCAGGCATAATTGTCAATGGGCCTATTGGTGTGCAAATTTGAGGTTTTGGCTTTGCTCCATTGGGGAGTGAAAGTTTAAAATGCTATAACTTTTGATTGGAAGGAGATATTTTAACAGATTTTTGCCAATGAATTCTCGTTGTCTTACAGCATATATGTCTTTTGTATTTTGTAGCACATTTAAAAACAACATTTTCATGCAGAAAACCCCAGCCAAATCAGCATAAAAATTAATTTATCACCACTGATAAATTTGAAGTGCTATAACTTTTGATTGGAAAGAGATATTGAACACATTTTTGTTTTATATGAATCCTCATTGTCTAAAGTATATGATAGAATGTCCAGAAAAAATGTATTTTTTTGTATTGAAAAATGGGTCAAATCGAGATACGGAATTTAGACACCACTAATCCGATCTACAAAATGGAATCTTCAGGTTGTTCCGATTATTTAAAGTGTTGAATGATCCAAATCGGCCCAGAAATGGAAGAGCTAATCATCTTCTATAGCCCCCCCTTATCTCCTGCCTGGGGGATTACTTGAGCAGACCAAAATTTTTAGTAGTAGCGCTGACCTCAAACCCCAACAGACTAGAACGGCATCAAACGACAAGGGAAGAAACTAGGAAGCAATAAAAGTGTGATGGACTCCCAGCCCCGTGTTTCTCTATGGGCGAAAAGTCTCAACTATTCTGTACAGTAGTGTATAACGCCAAGCGCCAGCAGCGCCACTGCGAATAACGGTGGCAAAGCTTCTGGAAAAAAGTATTGAAATTTTTATGTGTTTTTCTAAAATTACTTTGCGAATTTTGAATTTTTCTGAAAATAGTTTTCGAATTTTCTAATTTTTGTTTGCCATCGTTAACTGGGAAATAGCGCCGAGTGCCAAAAGCGCCAAAAGCCATCACTAGCATTTTACTGAGTTCTTCGGTCGTATCCGATTTGGTTTGTTAGAAGAAGGGTTCGCAAGGAAAACCTTTCCATTTTGCTACGAAATGTTCAAATACATATTGTTTGACTAATATTTTGGAAAATCATTTTAGTTCTGTGTGTTGATGGAGGTAAAACATCAAAACAGAACCATTATTAATTTTGATTCAAAGAACTTTAAAAAGAGCCCGTTATTCCTTCCGCCGGGATAATAAATATTTTTTATTTCGCCAATCAAACATTTAAGCGCGTTGTAAATTTTTGTGAAGTTTGATTGCCATTTGCCACTGAATCCGTAAAGTGCTGATTTACCGTATTTATTCTAGTAGAAGTGCGCCGTTCTATTTTTTCGTCAACTATTGTACATGCCGTTCTATTGGAGGCTGCCGTTCCATTTTTCACTATTTTTTCACACATTTCTCATTTGGACACAGTTTTATTTTTAATCAAACATAAATAACATTTTCAAATCGGAGCATTGTAATTTAAAATGGATATTTGGATGCGTTGAATGTTCTCGCCATCAATTTTGTGTACCTATTTTTGTGTTTTGGCACACTTCCAACATAATATCTACCTGTCGTCCTATATTGGAGGCTGCAGTTATATTGATTTCGTGAGTGCAAAAAGAGAAAAAACCCTGCCGTTTGATTGGACGCCCTTCTATTGGAGGTATCCCATTCTATCAGAAGAAATACGGCATGCATTTCGCAAGAGTTTCACACGTTCCGAAAAAATGCAAATGGAAAGTGAATTTGTTTCGCAAAAATGCCGGTTCAATGCCAGTACAGTTGCGGTGTTGATCAGCACTTTACTGTAGGTGGTACTTGCAGAGGCGTACAGCACAAAAACAATAAATCACACGCGCGATTGCAGGATGTCTTAGTCAGTCGCCAAATAAACAAATATTTAACAGTTTTTGAGTAGGCTCACAGATATTTCGCACCTGTAACTTTGATGGAATTCGTCACATTATTATACCTAATTCCCATCATATTCCATACAAATTCAATTCCATTGCACTCACTTGAGCTGTCCTTGAATTTGTCTCTTAAAATTCCCAATAAACCCCCATCGCAGGCACCACCAGAACAATAAAAATGCACTGGTCCACTGCAGTGACCAGTGTGGCTGCCCTTCTGGGCACGTTGGCACAGTGCCAACAGGACAATGAGTTGACAATTCACGATTTGAACGTCACAGATGTGGACGGGAATGAGGTAAACCTCGGTGATAAGTACAGGTGGGTAATACCACCAGGGCCCTGTATTTACAAAGAACTGTCAACTGTCAACTGTCAAGTGTTTCAAGTCAAGTCTTCAAGACTTCAGTGCACCGACACATTACGATCAAGATCGAATTCACAGTAAACGAGGTAGGCGGATAACATGCAGCAAATACCGATTTACAAGCACTTTCAGATGTAAATACTGTGGCGAATCCCACACGTCGTGGATCGCACAGTCAAGTGACCTATTCCAAAGTCAAAAAGTCCCAGTAAACTGTGCTGTCAATCGCATGATAAAATGACAAAATTACAAATTTTACCGATTTGTTCGGATAAAAATTTCCATTGGAATGTTAATTATTGTTCGAACAAAGTATTATAATTTTTTCAAGTAACTAGCACTTATTTAAAAAGTTTATATTTTAAAAACGATACCACCACAGAGGCAAGCTGTTGCTGATAGTCAACAGCGCGACCGCCTGAGGTCTAACCAGAATGCACTACGAGCAATTGCAGCCACTTTACGAACAATTCAAGAAAATGGGGTTTGAAGTAGCTATTTTCCCCAGTGACACATTCAATCAGGTTGGAGTTATATGGATGATTAAAAAGTTACTTTTTACGAATGATTACAAAAGTATTCAAATTAGGTAGATTGTTTTGTCATAATTATTTCAGGAGAGATCAGATGAGATTTTTCGGCTGGCATTATTCAATTTGGTATGATAGAAATGACTGCCAATCATGCAACATTTTATACGACAGCCTAAAATTTAAGATCCAATTAATTGGGCTACACCAAAAATTGTCCGGCTAATATGTATTTACTAAAAATTACATTTTATTCATGTAATACAGGAGCCCTTGAGCGCCAAGCAGGCCATGAATTCGATCGTGGAAAAATACGGTGTAACATTCGATTTCTTTGGCAAAGTTGATGTGAATGGACCAAACACACATCCACTTTACCAGTACCTGAAGGCACACCAGAAAAGTATCACTGGACAGACGTTTGTGCTCACTTTTATCTACCGTATATCTCCGAATAAGTCCCCCCTTAAATAACACCCCCTTGAGTAACTCCCCGTTGGCCAGGTGAGGAAAAAATAACTTCCCCTCTGGGTATTTGATATCTGTATCCACAACATGTATTTGAATGATTCAGATGCTGATGAACACTAATTTTAGAATGAAAACTTTGTTGTTGTTGTTTTGAACTGTTTAATACCCGGGATTACATGAATTGATGGAATGCATTCATGCAAGGAGTAAAGCGCAAGTTCCCAGGAAAAAATAACTACCCCCTTGAATAACTCCCCTTCCAAAACTTCTGACGAAAAAATAACTCCCGTGCGGGTTTTTTTCGAGGATATGCGGTATTTCAGAAACTTAAATGGCACATGTAATATTTTTATCACAAACTTTTTCAGCGATCTTGAATGGAACTACGTCAAATTTCTCGTCGGCAAAGATGGCATTCCAATCACGCGCTACACACCGTATCACGCGCCAAATGTTTGTCGCACCTTTTTTCATTAGACGATTGATATGATTTGAACTAGTGATGTAGAAGCGCCAAAGTAAAAAGCGCCATTGCGCTTTGCGCCATTTTACTCTGGCGCCATTGGCGGTTTTGACACTTGGCGGTAAGGGTGAGAAAAGCGCCACGGCGCTTGGCGCCAGTGTTGGCGCTTTTTACATCACTGATTTAGACTATTCATTCAGATTTCTCAGATGAAAAACTTTTCAGATGATTGACAAGGACATCATAAAGGCCCTGTTGTTCCAGTAATGTGTCTAAATTTACAATTGGAGACAAATCCATACATCTGTGATTCAAATTATCTGTTTTTCATTCCAAATTAGGCCCACATACGCTAGTTGACATCGACACCAAATGTCAACTGGTGCCGATCTCGATTCAAAGCTTGCTGACGAGTGAACGAACGACGTTCAAACGCAATCATTGAATTGGGAACGGAACCAGTTGACATTTGGTGTCGATGTCAACTGGGCGTGTGTGGGGCCATTCTCGCAACCAAAAGTGGCACAAAATTGCGTTTGAGCTTGGCTGCAATCAAACGTGATACTTGTGTCACCGAATTTGTGGTCCGCGTGACGTTTAACAGTGAAAAGCTTGCAGAAGTTAGCTGTTGAACTGATGAAATGACCACTCGACACCGACAGCAGAGCTTACAGTAATAATGCTATCGCACATTTCTAGACCTATTTAACTAGCATAAAGAATTTTTTATTCGTCTGATTAAAATGTGAATGTGATCAATCCTTCCCCGTTTGAGAATGCGTATTGATTGAATATGTATATTTTTCCGGTAATTAATGCAATGCTAGATGTAACTTTGTTACCGTATTTTCAACATTCTAAAAATTGTGGAGTGAAAAACTCCGACATGAAACTATGAAAGCTTTCCCATCAGCCGTGGATTTAGGATGGATTTGAATAGTGTCCCCACATACCCAATCGCAAGAAAAATTGGTCGTATACTGTTTGGACAGCAAGTTTAACAAGGAATGCGACGAAATTTTTTTTTTGTTTCTTCATTCAAACAGAATATGGCAGGTTTCACTGTAAAGTGTGCGGTCGGTAAAGGATACGTGGGTGTTCACATATTTAGTTGCTGGAGAATAGGCACTTTTTATCCAAAATGGCTACGTGCACATGTTTTTGCAGAACCTCCACCTGTCGAAGACACGAAAATGGCAAAACCAATTTTGCAGTCGAGGGTGTTGTCAGCAAAAACGATTGCAAACAAACAATTATTTTTTACACTATTTTTAGTTGTTTTTTTATAACTCTAAACAACACAATTTCATGGAATTTGTAAATTCATCCAGTAGGAAAGAATTACGTTTGAAATTTGTCAGGTGAATCAACAGAATGATATTTGCAATGCAACGAAATGCATATCAACTATTAAATCGCGCCATGAGAACTCCAAAACTGCACTTAAAATTTAAATTAAATAATAAAATCTAGTTACTCTTCCTGGATTCTTAAAAAGTTTCTAAAACGTTCTCACGCATTTGCCATCACTACTGATCAAATATTTAATTTGAAAACAAACTGCATAATGTCAAAGCAGCCGGAGCGGAAAGTGCAAAAAAGTTCCTATGTACAATATAATGTAGGTGAACAATGGAAAAATATGTCGTGAACAATCTACAGTAACCCTCCAAATAAGGTGAACTGCAACAACACAGAAATAAATAATTGAAGTAGAAATTCAAGGGAATATGGTATTCAAATTGTGATTTACATGCAGAAACAGTCAACACCGAAAAAAACATGCTGACAGCAGTCACGCGATTCTCGACTAAAACAGACAGGCAAACATGAAAAATTCCCCTTCCCATTATATTTCTCGTCTTATTTTATATTTACATTGTATGTAGAGCGCGCGCCACATATTTACCCACACATACCCACACTAATGCTCTTTAAATATTTTCAATATTTATCCATAAATTCGTCTTCCAGATAATTTAGCAAATGCAATAACTAATAAAGAAAACCTGCTTCACATAAGTGGCAAAAATGCACTGGTCCACTGCGGTGACCAGTGTGGCTGCCCTCCTGGGCACATTGGCACAGTGCCAACAGGATGGGTTGACAGCGTACGATTTTAACGTGAGTGATGTGGACGGGAATGAGGTAAACCTTGGAGATAAGTACAGGTGAGTGACAAGGGGCAATTCGAGACCCTGCAAAGTGTATTGTTAAGTGAAAGCTAAGTTTTGATGAAAGTGGAATTCACGTAAAACTTCCAGATTAAGTGCCTCAAATTCTGATAAATAAGCAACTATAAGCGCTATGTTTCTGACAATCGTTTGTCATGACAATCGAAAGGTAAAGTGTCAATTGTCATGCAAAGTTCACTAATAAAATCTAGTATTTTTTGTTTTTATTGACATTTTACATGACATTTGACACTTTATTTTACACTTTACAGGGTCTGGCAGGGCATAGTACAGGATTTGTCTCCTGACAAGGCACTTTGGATTGAACCCTGACAAAGAGTTTTTCTCAAACTTCAGTATTTATGCATTTGTGCGCAGGGGCAAAATGGTGCTGTTCGTGAACAGCGCCACCGCCTGAGGTCTAACCAGGATGAACTTAGTTCAACTGCAGCCACTTTATGAAAAATTCAAGGATCAGGGATTCGAAGTCGCCATGTTTCCCAGCAACACATTCAGACAGGTGAAATGAATAGGGTTGCAGCAATAATAAACCAAACGTATGGAGGATGTTTCAACGGTTTTTTTTCTTGAACAACTTGTGTAGATTTTTCAAATGACGAAAAAAACACACCTATCACTTCCCCGTCACAATCGTCTGACAATAATAGCACATATGTTCTTCAATAACAGTAGTTATTGGAGAATATACGGTACATAATCATTTTCAAAGAAAACTGTTGTGTTGAAATAGACAACGACACTCTGAAACAACCTAAACGTTAAACATCGCAGGAGCCTTTAAGCGCAAAAAAAGCCCGGGATTCGATGGTAGAAAAATATGGTGCAACATTCGATTTCTATGGAAAAGTTGATGTGAATGGACCAAACACACATCCACTTTACAAGTACCTCAAGTCACAACTGAAAAGTGTCACTGGACAAACGTATGCGTTTTTGAATTTCTCTTTAACTTCATATCAACTGAGGAATCTAGTATTGAGCTACAAAATTCTACTACAAATTTGCAGAGATCTTGAGTGGAATTATGTTAAATTCCTCGTGGGCAAAGACGGCGTACCGATTAAGCGCTACACGCCATATTACCAACCAAATGTTCGTTTTTATTCCGAAATTTACCTATTTTATATTTACAATATATTCCTTAATGGAATTTCAGCGAATTGGCAAAGATATCGAGAATGCCATGCTGCTTCAGTAATTGAAACATAGAGAGCAAAATCTGTGATCCATATACTATGTTTATAACTAGCCAGACAGTTTTTTTTGGCGGCTAGGCTGCAATTCAGTACCACACCGAATCAAGCAAGGTGCATGTTCAGATGTAGGATAAACCGTACTGCCCCAGAAAAACATGTCGAGCAAATTAAGTCCAGCACATACAATGGAAACGTATTTTATATTTTATAATTCTATGTTTGGCACACTGCAGTGGCATTTGTCCAAATGGCTGCGGTCAAATTGCTACTTTGCGTGTCAATTTGGTGGTCAGAGTGATGTTCAATGGCGAAAAACTTAAGTTAGCTGTTGAGCTGATGACACGACCACCACTCAAAAGAATTTTAGAAAAGAACACAACATATCCAGATGAGAAACTTACAGTAAAAATGAATGTAAATATTTCATATGTAAACTTTCACATTCGAGTGGAGTAAAAAAGATGGATAAAAATTTCAAAAGTAAATGTATAGCTAGAATACCGTATGTAGATTTGTATGCATTATACATAACAACACTACCGGTCGACGTTCAGTCGGGAGTCTTTAATAGGTACTTTAATTGTCAGTAGTGATGGAATGGCGCCATGGCGCTGGCGCCCTTTAATGGCGCCATTGGCGCTTGGCGCCCTTTTCTGTGGCGCCATCTAGCGCCTGGCGCCATTATTTTTAATGGCGCCTTGGCGCCATTGGCGCTTGGCGCCATTTTCGCTGGCGCCAATTTGGCGCCCGGCGCCATTGTTTTTGATGGCGCCGGAAATGGCGCCAAGATACCGTGATGAACGGTTCTATTAATTCCATATTCAACTGCGTTATATGCTCAATGATATTATTTTGGTGGTGTTTAACACATACACCTTTGTAATTTTTGCTAGCATTGCAAGATTGGGTTCAAGTTGATTATTTTATAACTAATTTATAATTTGACCACATAAACTGGAAATTTTCAAATATGACCAACAATATTTACAATGCACTGCATTTTCTTGTATTTCTTTCTTTCTTTGGGGGTTTATTATTTCCCCAGCTCGATCAGACCTGGGAATATTTTGAAGGGGTTTATCCGATGAAACACGGTAGCTGCCTTAGGAAGGGGCGGGACCATATTTGTATTTGCTTAAATAATTCCCCTCAAGTAACATTATTTGTCATGCCTTTTTGAAGGGGAACTATTCAAGGGAGGAATTATTCAAGAAAATACGATATGTCCATAGGTAGATACTTATGCATCTCTGTTAGTGTTGAACCTGTCTGCGTCTCACTGTATGAGTATGTTACAAGCAATGAACAGATACCTGATATAATTAATAGAAGTTCTGGCGAAAAAATAGACACCCCTCGAATAAGCCCCTTGAATCAACCCCCTCAAAAAGTTGCTGATAAAATGCCCCCTCCCCCGGGGGTACTTACAGGAAATATGGCATAGGTATAATATTCATGATACGATGAGTTTTGTGGCTTGACGAGTCACCATCAGAAAAATGGTATAGCGCGTGATAATATACAGGCAGAAATAGTGAATTTTACTGTTGTTGCCATTTTGGCGACCGGCGCCATTGTTTCTGGCGCCCTTTGGCGCCATTTTATCAGATGGCGCCATGGCGCCATTGGCGCCATTTTCTCTGGCGCCCGGCGCCATGGCGCCATTTTTCCTGGCGCTTTTCCATCACTAATTGTCAGTATGGAATCGAAAATTTCACCAAACAGGATTCCGTGCCAATGCCAATAAAATTCGGAAAATAAAAACGTAACAACACAACAAAAAACGAACCGGTTTGACAAAAATCAACTTCCATTTTCATCAAGATCATTGGAATCATCTCGACTCAATTTCATAGCATCCAAATTTGTAATCTCGCATCCACTGTTCCTTTCCCTTGAGTACAACGGTTTCATAGCTGTTTTCAAGTTGTGAAACACGCCAGGATGCTGAGCTTCGACTGTCGCCAGCAATTGCTTAGTTCTATGGCGCTCCTGAAATGGGAGGAAACACTCGTCCTATGGCTGGGCAAATATTTTGCACATCAGATATGGAAAAACAATATAGTAGATAAATATTCCGCAGTGTCGTTATTGGTGGCACTTCAAATGGTGGCAACCTTTTTGGGCACTTTGGTGCAAAGCAAAATTTGTGTGTATCATGTAACTCTGCGGATATCAATAAAATACGTTGCATGGCAGAAATTACATGAACCCAACAAAAATTCACGATCCAAGACTTTCCTCAAGACATTTCCCATAGACGTCAACTTAAAATCCACAGCTAACTTTCGGTGCTTCAAAACAAGCGGGACAGTTTTCAGAAATAACTGGAAGTTTGGCTGCCGTTGCAAATTGGCGCAGCGACGTTTCGCGAACGTAAATCAACGGCCGTATCACTCGAAGGTCGCCCTCTCTGCAAAAAATAAAAGTGACAAGTGGAGCCGCAAATAGAAATAGTGATTGAAAATAGAAAGGAAATAACGCGCCTGACGGTGTAATGCGCTTTCATGGTACGCAGGGCGCCATTGTAAAGCGCGTTCATCACGAAACTGCAACAAACGTAAGATTAGGCGACAAGTGAAACGTTTTTAAACGTAACCTAACATATGGTTGATTTTGGACATCACATTGGCCATGTGCTTTTGATAGCTGGAGTGCTCCCACAAAGAACAGTGGAGTTATTTGAGGTAACACGGTTGGTAGCAAAAATTTGGAAGGGGATCGGAGATATTTTGCAAATATGGATATTTTACCAGGGGGGAGTCATGGAATTTGGCCATTTTCAGTAGTATCATATTGTAAAGATGAAAAGAAATTTTTTGACTCGTGAGAGGGGGCACAACCGAAACACCCTCTTTCAACCCCTGATAAACCCTCACCTCTCAGCCAAGTCATCCAAATGGTGCGCGAACGCCAGCACGTTCCACTTTTTCGCTCTGGCGCCAGCATACAACCGACCGCGTTTCATGCGACTGCAGAAGGCGCAAATGCTGGCCACGGCGCCATTTGCACCACTGGCGCAGTTTTGCAAGGACGCGGCCTGTGCCAGGATGTCTGCAGTGGGGAGTAATGTTGAAGCAGTGACGGTTGATGGATTGGCCCATGGCGCCATGGTGATATTGGTGTTTGAAATCAGGTGCCAGTTCCGCAAATTGAGAAATAAATTAGCAA
The DNA here is from genome assembly GCA_964036195.1 of Sphaerolaimus hirsutus. NCBI lineage: Eukaryota > Metazoa > Nematoda > Chromadorea > Monhysterida > Sphaerolaimidae > Sphaerolaimus > Sphaerolaimus hirsutus. The sequence goes on from OZ038451.1 coordinate 14,454,718, forward strand.
AAGCGAACTGAAATGGCAAAGGTGACGTGAAATGGCAAGTAAATTGGCAAAAGTGAAGTAAAAGAATAAAAAGTAAATTCTCTTCCCTTTTGCCATTTTACTTCTCATTGAGAAGTTCTCAATTCACTTCGGTTTTGCCATTTCACTTCGCATTTACCATACTACTTCTCAATTTGCGGAACTGGCCCCAGATGTATGGAGCTGAAAAATTCAAGTGGCGCGTGTCAATTCTCGTTTTAACTAAACCACAGGCGTGCCAGGCGGATGTCATTACAAAATATTCAAAAACAAACCTTGCTGCTCATACAAGTATTCCACGTTGAGTTTGATACAATAATCGATCAACGGTGATGGATCGTATGCTGTCGAGCCTGGATCGATCTGATGTACGTTAGAAATTTTTCTATACTATTCTACAAAATGCAACTCAATAAAATGTATTCTAAAAGCCAACCGTAATAGCGCCCAACTGAAAGTCAATGCTCTCTCCATCAAGTTTTCCACTTCTCAACACAAACTGGATCTGTCTCAACGTGTGCAACAAGGACAAAGAATCCTTGCCCCCTGAGAGACACACCAATACTCTGTCGTTGTTGCGAATCATGTTGTAGGACATGATTGCCTAGATTGAAGGGTTTTTGATCAATTTTTGTTAAATAAACTACATTTTATCCATGTATTCACTGGAATAATTGCCCGAGAGCCTTTTCTCAACACAAATTTCCCATTGGGAGTTAGATATTTAAGGACACAACTTTTTCATTGTGCAAATAGCCCCTAAAAACGCTTTTCCCTGAATACATACCCGAACATGGCAATCAAAAAATTGAATAAAAAGTCTCAGCGCACCTCCAAGGCTGCATTCAAAATGCTCCTAGGTGGGTGTCGCCAGAATTTTTTGCTGCCACGAATGACGTAGACATCATTCCTAGGGACAATATGTGTCCTTTTGTGCCAATTTTGTCTCGTACCGGCACACGAACTCACAGAACAGCCCGGTAAGCAATCCATTTTCGGTGGAAGTTTGGGCTGGCTCTGAAAAAATTGAAGTTCAAATTTTTATGAAACGTTTGATGGAATGAAAAATGTCCAAAATCTGATAAATCGCACCGGTTGTTTGTCGGGTGTCTGACCTTCGATTTTCGTGACACAAAACTGCATTGGGGTGAACGGCACCGCATGATTCGCGATCAACGATTCATTCTAAAAAAACAAATACCCATTCAATGTGTATTTTCCACGAAAATTGATGACAAATTATCAATCAGGATTCAGGAGAAACAAACCAGTAGACAACTCTTAGCTTCATGCGCAAGCAGGAACCATCGCAGCTGTGTCATAGCGTCGTTGCCAGAGAACATGGGTGATAAATCAACAACCTCAATTCTATTGGCACGCTGCAGAAAAGAAAAGGAGAATGTGAAACACTGAAATAGCTTATTCTTTTACATATTTACAACCCGTTTTCAACCGCACTTGACGATTTGGACATTTACTTTACTTTATGAAACTTCAGAAGCAGCTCAACGATTCCACAGTTATAAGAAACAGCTAAAATAATGTAGATTCGACATACCCTTTTGCAATCGCCTACCAAACTCTCAGCGTCTGCTTTCAGAGACTGCAAACACTCGGCTGATTCAATGTCCAGTGTGGTGTTTGTGCCGTCTGGCATGGGGTTTTCATCTCTGGAAAACGACAAACCCTGTGAGTAAATATGTATGCATGTTACGCACAGCGCTAAAATTAGTGAATCCATTAGTAAACGACTACTCGCTCTAGGACCACTCCAAGATCCTGTAAAATGTCATGTGAAATGTCAAAACAATAAAAATATTCGTAAATTGACATTTTATATGACTTTTTGACATTTTACAGGGTGTGAAACTTTCGTTATTTAACTAGTACATAAGTACCAAATTTTTTGTTACCGATTTAAAAATCTGATTCGATTGTGACATAAAAAAATCGAATTAAAAAACTCGCTCCCCAATACTCGCGCCACGTGACAAAAAACCTACCATTTTCGTGAACTGCACACCAGCCAGCCACCTCCTATGGACAAAAACTGGCATATTGATGTGATGCCATTCTCCAGATTCTACATTCAGTCGATACTGCGGCAAAAATCGCCAGCCATGCTCAGCGACAAATAAAACAGAATTGATTATGTAGTCGATCTGCGGCTGGCTCAGGTAGCGGGCGAAATTGAGTCGCGTGAAGCCTGGCCTGATTTGAATGGAAATTATTTTTGTGATTTGTTTTGCAACGTAAATATATCCTTGAACTCTTGAACCCGACGAAAAAATACCCACGGGGTTCATTTATAAGGGGGTACGGTAATCACTTGGCGCAACTGTAAGGCGACTGCTCCAGTTACCTTATATACCCAGATGATATTTTTTCCAATTATATACTGGAAAAAAGTATAAATTGACTGAAAATAACCTTCGAATACATTTAAAAATGCATAAATTTCTTAAAAAATCATTCATTTCGACACAATAAGAGCATAAGTGGGGCACATTTTTGTACAACCACAAACAAGACATTTTTTGCGAACGAGCTAAGCGTAATTTATTTATACTCTGGCGACATTCCAGCCTACATTTATCTGGAGGTAACAGTCCATCATGCCGTCATAACCGCAGTCCGCACTGAACTGCGGCTGACTGAACCGGTTCCGAGTCGGCATGAAGTGGAGTGGAGTGGGCAGTGGTTCATAAGTTTTCCGTTGGCTGTCTGCCAGCCGATGACATAAATCATATCTTTTTGTAGAGTATCATATCTGCCGAGTATACTAAAATAACAAAATCGCCATACCTGAGCATTTCATACTGGGAATACTGATGTTTGCGTCGCAAGTGATGCCTATCCAAACTGTCATTTTCTCTAAGCGCCGCTTCGAACTGCATCGAAAGTTCATGGTCAATGCCCAATAAATTCAGAGCGTAGGGACCGGCGCAGGCACAACCGCATCTGCGGAATTTAGAAATTTACCAATCCCAAGTAGGGATTGAAAAATACATTCTAGCACTGACAGATTTATACGTGTTTTTTTGTACTGGCGCAGTAAATAACCACGATTAAAGATCCACTGGCACAAATAATAAGCCACTGGTAATTAGCAAAAATTTCCCAATGAAAAAGAACAAGTGAATCAAACAAACCTAGTTTGGATGCCGAATAAATTGTCCAACAAAGCTGTCACAAAGGCATGGTGCAAGTACAGCCCACTTTCTGGGTGCCGAATAATAAAGGAAAATATAGGCAATCGATTTTCCGCCGCTGATGGACCCAACAAGATCAAATTGGGATTAGATCCCCAGGAATTGAGAACATGGCTGAAAGGAATAAACGCAGTTAGTAAATATTGTAGAAGTGGTCATATTGTGAAATGTGAACAGATTGACGGGTTCACAGAACAAATTGCCAAGGAAAAATGTATAAAAGGAAATTCTGACAATTGCCAAGTTTGTCGAGCTGAACATAACACTAGGGTTCAAACGATATATCGTATCGAATATCGAATATCGGATATCGACCATTTTTTAATATCGAATATCGAATATCGATATCGAAAATTTTGAAAAAATATCGAATATCGAAAAGTGATATCGTTTGAACCCTACATAACACACATAAATACTTCAATACATAATATTTGAAACACCATAAATACGGTGTATTTTGGGCTGGGATGAACAAAGTTTACCAAGGATGGGCTGGGATGAACAAAAAAATATACCCCATTACCCCCATTACAAAACGTCGCACCCCATCCAAAGCACACCGAATAACTGCCATATCCCCAGAGCAATTCACAACATGCTGCGTAGCCTCTTTGTGTCTGATAGCCAAAGCCAATCGAACGCAGCCAATCACGTCGGGAGTACCAGCTTCCTCCCTAAACTCCGCCTCTTTGAGGTAACTGTGCCCGATTCGGTTCACCTACAGGGGCGGAAGTTATGGAGTCAAATGAACTATGCATAAAAATGCGGGGAACTCACGAAAAACACGCTGCCACCTCCCGATGCAGCTAAGGGTTTGGTGAGATTTTGGAAGAGTCGTTTTCGAACCACGACCACACCTAAAAAAATATAGAAACAATGCACACAGGGTATTACATTCCACAGGCAATTTTAAGAACGCTCAAAATTAAGTTTGAGCTAACCAGGCGATGAAACGCCGCCCAAAATTTTGTGGCCAGCGAAAAACAGAGCATCAACTGAAAGATCAGAATCGCCGCCGCCAGTCACAGTAACTCGTTCGTAAGTTGCCAATGTGGCACAATCCCAAAAGGAAAGCGCATTGTGTCTGAGATTGAAGACTAAAATTTTTTGACAAACTAAATAAATATGCAAAGGATTTGCCAAATGTAAAGGTATATTCATGCAAATATACCTATGCAAAATCCTGGTAACTCTCTGGACATCCGTAATTAGTCCGGTGACATTTGATGCGGCAGAAAATGCGCCAATTAGCAGGGGTGTGCAGTTGCAATCGGAATCACTAGACTGATCAGCCTGAACGGATAAACTAAAAGGTGTACATGTAAAATGTGAAATTGGCGCCAAGTATCAAGGACTCCATTCGAAAATATGGCGGCAGCGGCTACACGGAAAAAGTTAACACGATGTCAAAATTGTACTCTACAATGGTAGCATGGTGTCACTTGAAAGCGTCGCCACCGCCAAAAAGGCGTCAAATGCATCAGGGGATCAGAAAAAAATAAAACAGATTGCAAAAACACAATCGAAACAACAAACCTGCAGTTCGGACTCAAGGTGCTGGAGATCGACATATCCGGTTTCGCAACTTTCGCGAATACGCACAACCTTAAAAACGGGAAAAAATACATTTAGGTTACCGATAAACCTAACACTTAATAAGTTTCCGACCTTGGAGGCACACTCTCTCCACGGCAATAAATTAGAATGGTGTTCGAATGGTCCATGAAATACCACCAAACTCCGCCCATTCTGTGACCCACATTGACAGGAGTCACTGGCGAAACGGACGACCAATTTGGCCAGCAAATTGGCACCTGATAGTTATCAGTACAGCACATAAATTGGCGCCGAAATTAGATTAACATGAAAATAAAAGTTTCCCACCGCTAGTTGCATTGTGGCCAGAGAAAATCACAGAGTGGTCATCACCAGCCCTTACCCAGTCGCGGACAGTTTCTCTGTGAAGTTTTTTTTGAATTATGGTATATCCTTGAATAATTCCCCCTGTTAGCTAGGTGAGGGAAAAATTACTCCTCCTTCTGGTTATTTGATATGTGTATCCACAATGCGTATTTGAATGATATGGATGCTGATGAACACAAATTTTAGCATGAATACCTTGTTTTTGTTGTTATTGTTGAACTGTTTAATACCTGGATTACATCAGTAGATTGAATAGATTTATACAATGAATAAAGCGCAAGTTCCGAGGAAAAAATAACTCGCCTCTCAAAGACTTCTGACGAAACTCTAACTCCCCTGGGGACCTATTCGAGGATATAAGGTACGACAAAAATTCAAAAAAAACTGAGCTTATCCAAGTGTCTTTGCACACCTTGCCTCATGAAGGAAAAGCGTAGACTGTTCAGAGGTAACGGTAGCGCTCGAATGCGTATTTCCGTAGAGTGGCAGCACCTGGTGACGAATGTAATCCTCAATGGAGGACAACGAGCGACCAGATGCGGTTTGGTCGCAGTAGACAACTGCGCATTCACGCAATGTTTTTTTAACGTTTAACTCTGGTAATGGAACATGGTCACAGAACCTGACTTGGCCTGAAACTTGGCCTAAGTAAATAATTGGCGCCATTTTCTGGTGACATTCCATTCATTTTTGAATCATTTAAAATTTCAAAATAGCAAAAATGCCACAGCACAATGCAAATATGATTCCCTGTGATGATTTTCATTTGTCCATCCATTTGTGATTCATAGACACGTCTAGGGATGGCCAGCGCTTTTTTTCAAGCGCTTTTTTTTTAAAAAACGCCGCTTTTTTTTAAAAAAAAGCGCAAGGGTCCCAGCGCTTTTTTTTAAAAAAAGCGCTGGCAAAAATTTTTGTACTTGTGCACTAGGTATTTTGCAATTTTTTCGCGCGTGAGCACGCAATTTCACATGCAAATTGCCATTGGTGGTTGTTTTCATTGGTTTTGTGGCATTTTTGTGCCATTGCTTCTTTTCCTGCATGGTATCATGTTATAATAAGTTGTGATATGTCAGTCTAGTATATAATATCCAGCCAATGTGCTCCCACATACTTCTACAGAGTGTAACATCACTGTCATGCATTAGCCTTCTCTTACAACGTTATTTAAGCACTTTTCCATGCCTAACTTCACTAGAAGTCATGAAACATACACAAACAGCGATATACATAACGAGTCAACATAAAATTGGATTTTTGTGGCAGAAATTAGGACTTATAATGCTATCTCATGATTACACAGCAATTCTATGGCTATATATCATCACAAGTACTACCACTTGTCTGATATACCTGTATATATTGACTCAGAACACTATTTGGGAACTTTTTAGGTACCGTCTTGAAATTTTTTTAAAAAAAGCGAAAAAAGCGCGTTTTTTTTAAAAAAGCGCTTTTTTTTAAAAAAAGCGGGGTCGTTAAAAAAAAGCGCTTTTTTTCCATCCCTAGACACGTCCCTCCGCTTTGAACCACAAACTACACACAGATACCCGTCCACAATAAAAAAACGAAAATGTGTTACAACCTTTGTGATTATTGGTGGTGAAAATTATTGGTGAATGTGCGTGTCCATTAATGTTTGAAATGAAAACACATTAGAACAATTATGTACACTTCCGAAATGGCGAATGGCTTACTATAAACATTAAAAGCATACAGAAACAGACACTGCACAGCCATATGAACCACCAAAAAACAACCATCTCGACTATCCTTGGCCTGAAAATGCGCAATCAAGTTTTTTGCACGATACCCATTTCGCACATCCATAAACAAATCCGTAAACTTCTGTCAGCGATGGTGCAATTTGACAACACTCACCAAAATAAACAAGTAAATGGGGCAAACCTGGCTTTGTGCCAAAGGGACCCACGAAGGTGGCATCCTGACCAATAATACTCTTTCTGATTGATTCTTTATCCAGGGGCTGGTGTGAATCCTGCCCGCCGCCAGCTATGTGTTCAGATCTAGGCAAATCTTCAGTGAAGCGGCGAGAGTGAGAAGTCATCGTTGGCTGAGATTAAAGCACTTTCACGAATATTTCACTGGTGGCAGTAAGGCTCGCAAGATTTCAATGTTTTCTGTCAAAATTGGGGTTGAAGAAAATATTTTTGCTACAGATTTACTGGCACTGGCACTAGAGCACATTTCTAAAAATTACTAAAGAACAGATTTTACGGGCTTAGTGCATTCGTGGCACAAAGATTGCTTTTCTGTCTATTAAAAATCACCAGGCACTCTTTGAAGGTCGTTTGCTCGGTTTAAATACTGACAGTTGAAATTCGACTGAAAGCTTTCAAAGCTTTTTAATATATATTTGATGAGAAACGGCCATTTTTCATCTATTTCAAGGTAACACTTCAATGCGTGCGCGTGTTTACCTACACGTTTGGAAAAAACAAAGTCAAGCAAATTTAGACGTTATTTATGAAGCGCAAATAAACAGTTAGAAAAACACGACATGGAAGAAACACTGGAAATGAGATCACAGAGAAGAAAAAAACTGAAAAGAAAATTTGCACCGGAACACTTAAAACATCAGTAGAGATATGTTTTCTTCATGATAGCCACGAAATCTTCCTGGTTCACTGCGCCAGTACCCGATTTGTCAGCGATTTCGATCATCTCCTGTGTGTGTAAAAAAGTGAAACAATTGTTGGTTCGGGACAGGGGTCTCCTAGGGGGGGGGGGCTGCCCCCCCCAAATCGGCCAGCTATCTATCTATCCCGGAGGCCGCTCAGCTATCTATCTATCCCGAGGCAAAATTTTTGGCTACTACCCCCAAAGACCCCACCAAATCGCTCAGCTATCTATCTATCTGGAGTGATTTATGAGAAATTTTGCCCCAATTTTCGCTCAAAATCACTAATTTTCGCACATTTTTAGTTTTTTTTACCTTCAAAATCGTGCTTTCCAGCTATATACATGTTATATACGTATTTTTTGCCATTTTATACCTACTTTTGGCTACTTTTAACTGATTATTAGCGATTTTTTCCTCTTTCTGCCTTCTTAACCTTGAAAAAGCCTATGTATTGTACCCCCGCAGGCCCCCCCCAGAAAAATTTTCAGCTATCTATCCCTCCGGAGGAGCGATTTGCTAACTATCCAGTCCCCGCGAGGACCAAAATCCTGGAGACCCCAGGTTCGGGAGCCAAAAATCAAGCTGACAAAGAGCCATTGTGCCGAGCGACATGCAGATCAATCAGAGCGACTGAAACGTTTTGGGAAATAACTAAGTCTCATAAAAAAACGTCTCAAATGAACAGGGTAGTTGAAAAATGCTTTTTGACAGCAACGTTACAATTGTTTCTTTTTCTACACAAGGCACAATAAGAGAGCCAAATACCGAAGTTATACCTGGGGGCAGTCCCAAGCCCTGTAAAGTGTAAAGTAAAGTGTCAAATGTAAAGTCAAATGCAAAGAAAAGTGTCAATCAAAACAAAAAAAGAAAAGATTTTATTACTGAACTTTGCATGACAATTGAGTTTACTTTGCATTTGACACTTTACTTTACACTTTACAGGGCTTGGGACTGGCACCAGGTGCCAGCCGCAAGCCCTGTTAAGTCAAGTGTCAAATGGCATGTGCCGTATTACCAAGAATTGACCCCCCCCATAATGAACTGGGGAAATATAACCCCCCTCGATATACCCCTCCCCATCTGGAATTATGTACATCATGTACGCAATGTAGATGATGTATTTATTACTGCTTATTTGTATCACAGCTACACATTACACAGCTACTAGTTTGTGTAGCTATCTACGTTTTTATGTCAAATATATCCTGTTTTGACACATTTATTACCTGTTTTGGGTACGCAAATGCCTACTATTTACCCTTACGAAAATTTCTGATAAAATAAAACCTCCCCTCCTCGAATACGCCAACCCCTTAAGTTAACCCCCCCCCTCAAATTTTGCTGGCGAAATGATAAACCCCCATGGGGGTATTTCGAGGTAATACTGTATAATATATACAAATTTGTCAATTGCCATGCAAAGCGTCGCGAAAAAAGTCAATTGCAATGCAATATTCAGTAAATTTTTTTCTTTTTTGTTGTTTTGATTGACATTTCACATGACATCCGGTACTGAATTTACACTTTACAGGGCTTGTAACTGCCCCGAGCACAGACCTTCAACTCATCATCACCAATGGGTTCGCCCAACTCGTCAGCGACCCGCCGCAGGTCAGCCAGCGTGATTCTACCGTTGCCCGACGCACTGCCCGACTTTTGCCCACCGTTCAAAAACAGTGAAAAAGCCCTCAGGATTTCGGCTCGACTGTCTTTCTCCTGCATTTTAGGCGCCACAGCGTCGATCACTTGCTGTTTGGTAAGGCGGCCTGGGAACGGTAATAGGGTTGTGTTCATCAAATTATAGAATAAAGCATAAGTTAATAAAACAAATCGTAATTCGTGGCAATAAAAGATAGCACCGAAAACTGTGTGCTCCACATAAAGGATGGCAGCAGTCTTTTTCAAACATTTTCCCCACATGTCTGAAAAACTTTTCAGAACTGATTCAATAGGTCCCAGTAAAACGCATACACTTTAGTGAATTTGGCGGTGAATCCAAAATCTATCAAAACCAGTGTCCACAGACCCTAAAGGAACTTTTTTCAGACATACGTTTCGTTCTGGTGTCACCATACGTTTTAACACTTGCAAACCTGTCTCATTCTGTCCAATAGACGAAAGCACCCTTCGCACGTCGTCCTTGCGAGGTTCAAAGCCCAATGCGCGCATCACCATCTGCAACGAGGAAAAGAAATGAAACTTTGGCACAAGGCCAAAAACAGAATCTCAGTGGATGGACCTTCAAATCTTTGGCTGCAATACTGCCCGTGTTTTCGGGATCAAAAATTGCGAAAGCATCCTCTATCTCTGTTTTTGTTCTCTCGCCCAGCTGGCCCGCAGCGGCTTTTTTAGCCGCAGCCATTCAGAATTTTTTATGTTTTTGTATAGAAATAGAGTTTTGGATACGCTCAGATATGGTTAGGACGGGTAAAACTCGGACTAAGAACGACACGGGGAAGCGGATCGCCGACATTATGTGAAGTTGGCATTTTTCCAATAAAGTCTAATTTTGTATTTGGATACGATTAGATATTGTCCGAACGAGAGTAAAAGACACAAGATCACCGTCTGAGTCACTGACAATGTCGGCGGAATGTAATAAAGCCACGGGATATGGTCGCCGACACACTGGCATGCAGCGCCGGTTCCCCATCGTCGACAGCAGTATACAAACGGGATATCCATACGGGCTTTTGGACAGGTGCCAAGTTCACATAATGTCGGTACTTGGGGGTAGCGCCTAGGTACGTACTTTAAATATTTATTGCGGTACCAGTTACAGAGGCCGTCGGCAGATAAACTGTTCAAGACAACCTGGGACAGAGCAATCCCACACCCTGTAAAGTGAGGTGAAATGTCAATCAAATTTGTAAAACCTCATGCAAGATGTCAAAGACCGGTTACCGTATTACCTCGAATTACCCCCCTTGAATTAACCCCGCTCGAATTGACCCACGTCAAAATGGGCTGGGGAAATAATACCCCCCCGGAATGATGTACATCATGTATGCAATTTACATACCTAATATAATTTATTTATTACTACTAATTTGCATTGTAACTACACTTATACGCTCATTTGTGTACAGATACATAGCCCCAATATAACCTTTTTTTCATGTTCATTACCGTTTTTGTGTATGAAAAAGCGTATTCTTTACTATGAATTTCACGAAAATTTTTGACGAAATAATAACCACCCTCGAATTAACCCCCCTCAAATTTTGTTAGCGAAATAATGAACCCCCATGGGGTATTTCGAGGTAGTACGGTAGTCCAATGCGAAAGAGCGCAATGGTGCTATTCTGCTGAGCGCCATTAGTGTTAAGCACCGCACCCATGAAAAGCCCCATGGCGCTTTTTTTCTGTGGCGCCAGGAACATAGCGCCTGACGCTGGCGCTACTGCCAAAGCAAAAACGGCCATTCGCGCTTGGCACTAGTCCTGGCGCTTTTCCCATCACTACCGTATTTCCTCGAAATACCCCCAGGGTTGTTTTTTTCAGAGTGAGAATTTTGAGGGGGGTGTTAAACGAGGGGGGGGGTATTACGAGGTGTATAATAAAGTGGACCCCCGGGTACTACAACCTTATCTCTAATATAATGATATAACCCCTCCGGTCTTGCAACCTTGTCTCCAATATGACACGACACATCCCCGGAGCTTGCAACATCACCATTATGGGCCAAATAGCAACATCTTGGACAATGTCCATGTCCGTCAGAACTCTCAACAATGCGCTCATGCAGCCCATCCTGCCTAATTACGCCAAATGTACAGCACCTAACAGGGGACTTAGTTACCTTTTGCACGTGTGGGACGACAAACGATGGCAACGCGCCAACCAAATAATCACACAATTCCGATAATTCAACAAGCGACATAGTGTCCACCGGACGCTTAATAATTGCCCTACAAGCCCTACGCTTGGCGCGTGCGCGGGAATTCTGTCTGCCAAACTTCACCAGCTTGGTGCCTTTCGACCTAGCTACTCCGAAGGACGTAGGCTTCTGAGCTTTTCGGTCTACTTGGTTGCCACAGCTAACAAAGTCCGGTCGCGCAAATTGCAAAAGCTTGCGACGAATAACGTGCGGCTGTAATTTCCCTCTCTTACCCACCAAATACCAAAGGTTTCTAGGCTGCACAGTTTTCTTCAGCCTTTCAGCAGTCTTCTCAAAAACACCACAAATTCCGGGCTCAATAAAAGCTGGCTCCATGATCAAGTGATCAAACAACCACTGCTGAGAAGCATCACAAACTACTTCGCCATTGGGCAAGACAGAATCAACAACGAAATCACCAGCGCCCTGAACCTTTTCCGCATACGTGGCCCTTCGTTGAATTTGAAACACTTCCGACACAGGTTCAAAACTATCAAAAACAGGGCCCATTTCCAAATTATCAATTTCCCAGAAACCTTCAGAACTTGGCGCACTTTCAGAAACAGAAACAAGATTCGCCCACGCTTCGAAAACCGACAATTGAACATCACTCGAATGCAGGCAAATAAAAGCAACTTCCATCATGATTCACCAATTGGAATAGAATTGATTAGATCCACTAGCTGGAATGAGCCAATAGATTGAGTAGAGAATTAGTTGCACCGGGGTAAGCTTGAATTACACTAATTGGGTTTCTCGAATCACGTTTGCAAAAATAGAGTTTCCAAAGTATTTGAATATTTCCAATTTACCTTTCCACTTTCCAGATCAAAACATTAATACAAAAATGACTAAATAACACTCAGGGTCATGAAAAACTAAACCAGACAGGTGAGGATAGCAGTACGGTACACTGGTAAGAGACCACACAAGTCCAGGTACTTAAGTCCTAGCTTGGCACAGCACCACTATCAAAAGTAATTCTACGACGACGTAGCACAACTGTTTGGGCCCTTACGAAAGCCTAGAGCGAGTCAATAGGTGTACAGCCTACTTCAGCTTATACTACGCCTAAAACAAGTCCACAGAGGTCCAGACGTACAGTAAGCATCACAGATGGTGGGTTCTCCCCATACAACACCCTATCTTAACTATACCGGCAGCTCCGTGTGGCCACTCCTGCCCCTGTGAACCTAAATGTCACCGTGCAGAGGGAAGAGAAGGCCTATGCCAGAGTTAGCAGAGAATGAATAACCAAGGGTAGGCTCATTTCAGCTGGTAAATCACTGACTTAGTAATTAGAATTGAATTGAATAGACTGATGACAATCACAAGATTGGGGCTCTCTTTTATGGGTTTGAAGTGCCCAAAACTGGTTTGCAGCTGGGCGGAGCCAACCAATCACGAAAGTGCATTCGAAAGTGTACCGAAAATAAGTGACTTCAGTTGAACAGAGCCATGTTACCACAAGGGTTACTTTTTAATGGAACAAGGGAATGGTGACTTGACATTCAGGAACACCTTTCTTCTGGCACTCAGCCAGCTAATAAAAACCAAACTTGGAACTGTGCCAAACTAAGAAATAACCACCTACAGTAACCTACCGAATGTAACGCACAAACTAACAACTTAAAAGTACCTAAACTGAGCAAAACTCTCCAAAACAAAACGTAATTTAATTAAAACAAGCCGGGTAAACCCACAGGCTACTCGAAAACTGCAAGCAACTGCAAAAGGACCAAAATACAAAAACAACCGTAATTTGCTCAAACGTGAGCTCGTCCAAAACCAGCGTACCAATCGGCCAACGTGAAGCTAAACACAAGGTGCAAAAGTGCAAAACACAGAAATAAGTGCGAAACATAGAAACACGTGCGAAACACAGAGATAAATGCGAACATAAAACACAATCACAAAATACATGCCATTATCACAACTAAGGGGGGGTTAGGTGGGAAATAAGATACAAATAAACACAATTATACGCGCTGTAAATCACAACTCGCGGCCCCTACCGCGCACCTACAACCTAAACCTACTCCTACAACCTACAAAATCACAAACTCCTCCCTGTGGCAGCAATGGCTACGGGATATGTGCCAAACTACACACAAAAACTGCCTTTTTGGCATTCTTCCAACTTCCTTTACTAATTTTTAACCTAAGGCACATATCCCTCCAGAAGGGTTGACCCATCTCTACTCCGAAGGACGTAGGCTTCTGGAGCTATCGGGGCCCTCCCTTCCGGTGGCCACTCCCACCAAGAACTCTGAGCGGCCGAAGTCTGTCGCTCCGCGGACGTTTCCGGCGGCCAACGCTGTCGACGCTCGCGGGGACTGGGTAGGGGGTCAATTTACAAGTTTTGAGCGATAAACTGTCGCCACAGTACGGCGACAGCGCTTAGCCCCCCTCAAAATACGTCTGGTGCCATTTTCGGAAAGTTGGCACTCGGCCAAAAGCGGCCGACTCGACGCTTAACAAAAATCTCCCAAAACACCAAAATCCCCCCTCTCCCGGGTTCCGGCGGTCGGCGGGTGTCGGATGGCGGCGGCGCGGCGCTGTCGCGGCCGTCGAAGTCGTTCGCCGGCGCTCGTTCGACCGTCACACTCGGGAGACACAGTTTCAACTCGGCGCTGCTTTTCTTTTTAGTGAAAGCGCCGTAACTATCGCAAAAGTTAGGTTTCGTTCCCGGAGGTGCCAAATGACGTCACCCGGGCTTTTCACGACTAGAAGCGGCTAATTAGGCCATTTTACTACCTAAGACCGGCGGCACAGCGCCATCGACTTACCGTTCTATGGCAATTCGCGCTGAATCACCGTCCCAGAGACGTAGGTCTGGCACTTTGGTGATCTGGCGCCAATTACCATAGCTGGCGTCCACTGCGCCGTAAGTCTCCTACAAGTTAGGTTTCACATAGGGCGACGTCGAGATGACGTCACTTGGTCCAAAGATGGCCCGTGTGGCATTTCAGGCGGCTAAAGCGCCATAATTAGGGTTTGGTAGCGTTAATTGACGCTGGGTCACCGTCCCAGAGACATAGGTCTGGCACTTTGGTGGCCCGCCGTCGATTCTCGCATTACATACTATACCAACCTTTTGAGCGCTGGCTCAGCGCGAACAGGCATCACACTTCCTCCCCCCTTTTCTAAAAGCGCGGGTTAGTCAGCGCAGCAGCGGCGAAGAGGGTGTTAGCTACTGTTTTCAAGGAACTGTCGACTGATATTGATATTCTCATGTATTTTAAAGCGTTGCGGTGTATTGCAGGTAATTGTTTGAGGCGAATTACAACTATTACGAAGTCGCAAGTGGAACCCTGGAAAAATACGCAAACATGTGCACTGGAAGCACCCTAATAAAGCGTCAAAACAGAATCTGGAATTATGGCAGGAAAATTTTAAGGCAAGAATCATGAGAACCGTAAGTGAGGCCGTAAGACAAGTGGAATGCCACTCAAAAGAAAAGATCAACTAAACGTGACTAAGTGAAACCAACTACAAAAGCTAGAAAATATTCGCAACAGCACAAAATACAACAATTCACAAAAGGGATCCCGGTAGAAAACATTCAGCTAACAATTCTCGGCCTAATCGCAAGCACAAGAACAACGGCATTTAATCTTGGTGGCACAAACGCAGCTACTAATCAAATCGGCGGCTAACTTCACAAAAACACATGGCTCAAGCGGTTTACCTCCACACAATTACCAAAAATCACCGCGTGCAACTAAGTGACTGCGCTTACTAAGAGAAAATTTCAGAAAAGCGATATCAAAACATGCACAATGGGTGCTTTGGTCAGTCCCAGGGACGTAGGCTTGGCACTTTAGACCGCTGCCCCCAATTTTGCACTAGAAACTAAGACAATACGCGCCGTGGTTCACTTGTACCATAGTAAAAGAACGATAGCGAGTACAAAAATAGTTTTGGCAAGTATTGTGTTGGAATTACTACGGTTGGCCTAAAGCAAAAAAATAATACTCAGCGTAGAATTGTAGTCATCGGCATTTAAAATTGCAGCTTAATATCTACAAAATTGCCTGTTTGTTCCAAGGTGATATTGATAGGAATACTATGTGGATTAATAACTCGCGTGGTCACATGCATGGGGGGCCCGACAGAAAGATGCGGGTCATAAGTGAAATCAGTTGGTGAAATCGACGACTCCCTATTCGGTAGACAGTGGGCCGGTACTTGCATTGGGGTGCCAGTGCCATGGATTTGACATTGTTGAATCAGTGCCACATGGCCAGTTATTGCCAACAGTGGCTGGCCATTTCCAAAAGCCGTGTTTCCCCACAGGAGGACAGATTCACTCAAGCTGAAAGGAATTTTGGTCAATGCATACAATTTTACACTGAACCCATGAAAATTCTCACTTTTCGCGACGGGCATCTTGCCAATCAAGCTCACGTTGAAGTGGCTGTGTGAGCCGCATTTCTCCAGCGGTCACACGCATGACAATTTCATTGTCTCCTTGGTACATAAATTCATGGAAATTTATATTTGGTGAACCAGTCATGACAGACATTGTCAAGCAATGAGTGTGGCCAGCATTTTGATTTTGATCCATTGTCAAGAAGGATAGGTGCGGAAAAATGTTTCCTGTGCAAAAATATTCTGTTAAAGTTTCAAGGAAAACATGAGAAAATTTTGGGAAAAACATGAAGATTGAAGTGAAACTGAACTAAACTGTTTTCCACTAGTATGGCCATTGTGTGGCTGCAAAAATTTGTTCCCAGCCATAACCAGCAAGATTATTGGTGATTACTTTAAATGTGGGAAGCAAAAGTCTTTATCCAGGTGGCTGTTTAAAAGCAAAAGTGTTCAAGGTCACTGGAGTTTTTAAAGAAAACTGTGTGCACAAAATTCCATGAGTCCAGTCCAAATATTTACACAGTGACCGGGGACCGTCTTGATAATACCAAATACACATGTAAAGCCAGGGGCCCTCCTTAATGTGACCACGCGGTTTTGTTAAATGCAAATAAAATACAAAAGCGGCATAGAAAACTCGGGATAATTATTTGCAGCGATACTCAATATGTTTGAGGTAAAAATATTTAAACAACTCAAAAGTATGCGGTGTGAAGAAACACAAGTTTTACCTTGCCTCTGGGTCCAGGCCATGGGGTAGTCCCAGGGACGTAGGCTTGGCACTTTAACCCCTCGACCTGGCCCTCAGAGACGTGATACCCAAAAATTATGTACAGCATTGCAGTTAAAAATGAGAGATCTCCTTTTGTTTAAAAGAAAGGGTTAGGTGTGTGTGTGCCGATACCAACCCCAAGGACGTAGGCTTGGCGCTTTAGGTTCCAACGCACACATACCGCGCCCCAATAAATTACTACTCATCGCACCAAAAAATAAAAATGGCAACTCAAAATGACAAGAATAGGGAAAAAAGTCCCCAAGGTACGAGAAAAATGGCAGAAACATGCGCAAAACTAAAGGATATAAAATCGTAAATGCGGCGGGCGACATAGCTATTAATCCTGAGACCATCAAATTTTATTCCCTAAAGATATTTGTACCCATTTTACGCACCACAACGCTACACGGCTGGTGACAATCCCAAGGACGTAGGCTTGGCATTTTAGGCATCAGACCGCGTTGCGAAGTGACACTGTGGCAACTCGAAAGTGACAAGAATAAGGGAAAAAGTCCCAAAAACGCGAGAGGAATGACGAAACTGCGCAAAACAAACGAAGAAAAAATCGCAAATAAAGCAGGCGGCGTGACTATTAAATCTTGAGACCAATTAATTTGTTTCCTGAGGTTATTTGAACTCATTTACGTACCACAACGGTACACAGCCGGTGCCAATCCCAAGGACGTAGGCTTGGCATTTTAGGCATCAGACCGCGTTGCGAAGTGACACTGTTTCCGAAAAATAGATAATTACAGTTGTTGGTTTCCAGGTATTTGGATGAATTGCGAAATTCGATGAGGTTTAAAGGGCGAGACAAGTGATTGTCGGTTTGGGAAGACCAGCAATACCGTGCCGTGTGCCACCAGTGACAGTCCCAGGGACGTAGGCTTGGCACTTTAGTCACCGACGGCACATTGCACGATAAACTGTCAATCAGGGTATGAAATTCTGGCGACTATGCGGCTGGCGTCAGAATAATCCCAGGGACGTAGGCTTGGGACTTTAATCCATCAGTCAGTCATCATAGCGCACCTGCAATACCAGAAGGAAGCCCTTTTACTTCAGAACTAAGTGGCATTCGAAGATTGCACAACTGTGTGAGGCATTATAACAGTACCTCGTCAGTACGTCGCCACGCAGTGCTGGGGGCAATCCCAGAGACGTAGGTCTGGCACTTTAGACCTCAACACCGCATTGCGCCGTCATGACAAGGAAAACTGCATAATTAAATTTCAATAATTCTAGCATCGCCATTGGATAATCCCAGGGACGTAGGCTTGGGACTTTAATCCTCCGGCTTGATAAGCTCATATAAGAGTATAGCGTTTGCCATCACACACTTGTCAAAATAAAATCGATCAGACATCAAGGAGTTGGGTGTATTTGCGCCGGGACAATCCCAAGGACGTAGGCTTGGCATTTTAGTCCCGACACCCACACACCGCACTCCTCTATTGTCTGGTACAAGCTACTTAGTGCGGACCTGACGCAGGCGATGAACCCTACGAGCGGCCTTATTTGCCCCTCGCGGCAGGTTGTGCTCGCGTTCAATCACTGCAAGTTGCGGGATGGGGTGCTGGCCCAATTCCACCTGCTGTCCGATCGCAATGGCCGGATCTTGGCCTTGGACAAACTGCACGGTCGTGATAGTTGGCGGAATTTCGCTGGGGGCATACCGCCGCACCGCCCTGCACCGTGCAATTCTATCCACGAGTGCAGTGGACAGCGGTCGAAGCGCTCGTGGCCGTTGGACGGCGCCTCTGCATTTCGCAAGGGTGGACATCGCCAATTCATTCAGGCTCAGAACAGGCCACGGACGCGGTGCGGGTTCGCGTGCTAGTTGCTCCGCCATTGTCATATGCAGCCGGCCCAGCCAGTTGTCACCCCACGTCTCTACGCTTGTCCAAAGAGTCCGGTCGTTCATACCTTGTTTAATACCCCAGAACGGGTCGTGTGGGCTCGCCTCGATAAAAATCGAGTCGGGGTTGTTAGCGAGGGCGTTCCGGTAGGCCGGGCAGGTCGCCAGCTTGAGTCGCAAAACAGCGTGCATGGCTGCAACGGCAAGACCGCAGTTGTGCCACTCCCGCTGTTTCTGTTTCCAGCCGGCGATTCTACCCTCCCTACGCCAGGACGTCATTTGAGACTTGCAGCGACTAGGCTCCGAGTGTCTGAGCAGGGGCACAATCGAATCGTGATCCCCGCTAAAGATCAACTGCAGAACGTGATACAAGTGCTCAGATGACGGCACGTACAGATCGCCCATTAGTGGGATAGGGGCCCTAAAAAAGTTTCCCAACGGACTATCTCCGGAGAAGAATAGATACGTGTGGTAGTCGCCAATCGATATCGTACCCACGCCTGCGTGCACGTCCGGTCTTCCCAAACCGGGACTCCCGTCCAGTGCCAGCAGCCGGAGGATATACAATCGAAAGTCGAGCCAACGACCTAAAGACGTGTTCAGCACGGGTTGCAAGACAAGGTCGGAGGGTCTCTTAACAGTCGCACACACGATCTTCGCGCGCAACAAGAAGGCCGTAAACTCGTCCTGAGTCTCATCAAGCATAGCCCGCAGCTGGTCCGGGTTTGCCTGCCTAAGTCGGTCTTGCCACCTGACCCAAGTTCGTGGCGCTTCGGGGAAACGCACGCAGTATGCCGCCCACTGTTCGTTTGACAGCACCAACACGTGTAGGAGTTCCCGCTGTTTGCGCCAAAACGACAACCAATTCAAGATGCACCTAGTTAGTGACACGTTCGTACCGCCGCCGAAATAGCGGTGCCCTATTGGCAAAGTAGGCAGTACTTCTTCCGAATCGGCGAAGACGTTGGGCGGCACAGGTACTTCCAAGGTCAAGGGCGGTTTGTCGCTGAAACTGTCAAGAAAGAAGGGCAAGGCGCGTCCCGCATTAGAGGTGTACCGAGACTCGTCCAAGCTGAGGCTCATAAGCATCTCAGCATAAAGGGGACGGAGTGGGAGGGGCACGCTTTCGACGTGTAACCTCTCCCAACCGGGTGCGTACGTTTGCTCCGGCTGGAGCCACTCGCTCATGGCCCTCCTCAACGGATGTCGCGGGGACCAGTCAGGGTTATAATGCCCTCTGGTCCTCGCGACGGCCACTAAGCGCGCGCGTTCAGCCGGCCCAAACGCGTTTGTCAACCAGTGATTCGACTCGGCCTCCCCTGACGCCGCAGGTGGGAGCCCTGCATTCCGCACTAACTGCAGTTGTTTAGTCCCCAAGTTGAAGAACGGTCGAACGTCTTCCCCTTGCATTGTCGCCGCGTAATATTGGCGAAAAATGGTAAACAACTGCGTGATGTGGTCTGGAAGCAGCTCATCCCAGTACTGCGTCATGGGTAGCCAGGCCTCCCGGCGCCAAACGTCGATCATACGGCCCTCAATAGGGACCTCGTAGTAGAAATACGGGGTGCTGTTCATAATACCCAGAATCAACCCTGTTTCGAGCGTAATGTACGGGACATTTTGCTCGCGGAAAAACCGCCGGCCCTGCTCGTGAGTGTGAAAACTATTCACGGCCGGGTTAATCGGGGCCACTTGGACATCACCGTCTGGCTGAATAAGTGCAGCCGGTGGCACGTAGGCGTCGCGGAGTGGGATCGGTCCAAAACCGTCAAAGGGGTCGTCTCCCAGTTCCGGCACCAAATACGCTGCCGGTTCTAAGGGATCAACCAAACCAAACGACGACCACACCGCTGTTTTAGAAAAACCCAGCGCGTCCAGTCTCTCTTTGTTCCCTGAGTCGTCGTGACCAAGCAACGCCCTCGCCACAGCGCGAATTCTGTCATCGGTTGCGCTTTCAAACACTTCTTTAGCGAGCTGGTTTCGCACCGGTTGAAGAGGTACGATGCGGAGTCTGTAGGTGCCCTCGGCCCGGTTCGCTGCCTCCACTTCTTGGGACCAGCTATCCGGAACGTGGTCAGCCGAGACACCCGCATCGGACTGCTCCTCGCCGGCCGCGACCTCCATTGGGACTGCAATTTCCAGCTGTCCCACTACGCTAGGGGCGGCTGAGGACATCCCTTCATCTGCCGACTCGTCAGGGTTCAAAATGCGCCGGCGGGGGTCATCGGGGGCTGGCAGGGCACGAGGCTCTACCAGGCCGACATCCCACGTGCGCACGCCAGAAGCTAGCTGGGTGAAGGGGCGCTTGTGCGGGTCAAAAAAGAAATTGACCAGGCGGTTAGGCGCCGACCTATATTGCGCCCCCTGGAATCCCGCGACGTCCTCCACAGGGCGCCCGTCGTCAAAGCAGCCGTGATGCGGGTAAACCTTAGTCAACCAAGTATGAACGGGGTTGCCGTCAGGAGTCCCGCTCGTGCGAACCTCCTCAATTGGGTCTGCAGAGGGATCCTGATTGTCGGCCCGTCGCACGAGGGAATGCTCCGCATTGTGGATGACATCAAACCGTAAGGGCTCCTGCGGCTCCGGCGGAGCAATCTGGCTCCTCACAGAGTGCAACACCTGCAGAATCTGATCGAACGAAAGCGCTGGTTGTGTGCGAGCTAACTGGTAGGGCAAGGAGGCACCAAATTGGACACGCCCCTGGGGCTCACAAGCGGGTGCCCCTAGCAACAGCGCGAAGTACTGCTCGCGCAGCTCGTACGCCAGCTGTTGGCCGGCTATGATCCTATCGAGGGTCGACTTGGCCGGAATACCGGGGGGTAGCGGGCGTTCGCTGTATGGCTGGAAAATACGCATGTTCCGTTCGATCGCGCGGGATGTCCACTCACGCGGGCACCAGCCGCAGATGATGTGCACCGCCAGTCGGCTCGTTTCATCGTAAAAATAACAGAACGGCGAGGCGAGCGGCGTTGCACCAATGTTCGCCGGCTGTCCCGGCCGCGCAAGGCGTGTTCCCACCAGACCGACATGCATGATCACGGCGTGGAAATAGTTTAGCGCCTCAACTTCGTCCAGCCGCGCCCCTTGGACTTGCAGGTCAAACAGAGCTTTCTCAAGGGGGCACATGTCGGCGGCCAGCGTGGGCAGTAGTTTGCCAACTGGGGGCGTTGCCCACCCATAGTAGATCCCGTTCAGTTGACACACCAGCACCCACGTCTTCCACTCGACAGTGTCCGCCTGAGGCGGCTCGCCGTTATAGGCTGCGATGTCGCCATAATTCCGGCTGACACGAGCGGTGTCCGCCTCGGGCAAATTCGCCTCGTCGAGAATGTGCGTCTCGATCAAGTCGGTGCAGCGGCCGCGCGGAAAAACGCAGCGCACTTGCCCGAATTCGATGTCATGCACGAACCAATCGTTGCCCACCACCACGACTACAGCGCACTGGCAATGCAGAGCGGTCTGGGTGCCCTGGCCGTAAACACCAAAAGCGTTCGGAGGCGTGCTGTTTTCTGAGTATAGCAACACGGTCGGAATGCCATAATGTATCGCCAGAGTGCTGAGCCAGCACCGTCGAGGCACCTCGGCTCTACCCGTGACGACATCCAACCACTCCACATTTGCCATTGCGCACGCCGTGGCTAACAGGCGGGCCGGGAAGTCTGCGGACGGGGCGTGCGTTTGTCGCAGAATGTGCATGCAAGCGAGTAGCGGCGAAAGTGTACCGGCGCACAGCGGCATCAAATAGAACACCCCTTCCGAGGCGGCAACTGTGTCCCAAGCGCCGCGGCCGTGGTTCAAAAATGACCACGACCTGCTATTCAAGGTTCGCAGGGGCGGCACTCCAACGTGCATTCGCCCAAAGTCCGACCGCGGACTGGCCCAGGGGACGGTGGGCACTTGCCAACGCAAAAGGGGGTGGGTGCTCGCGTTGTGGATACTAGCCATCGGCACTGGCCCGCATGATTTGGTCCTTGCTGAAAAGTCCAGCACGGTCGCCAACGGGGTGGTGTCATAGAGCCTACCCTCACCTACCGCTTCAAGGCGGCCGCGAACGTCGCCATACACCGCCGCGTGATCTATACGCGGTAACCCACGAAGCTGGTGATTCGGCAAATTCTCATCGAACTCCAACTCCGGCTCATCATAGCGGTAAGGGGCGGGGCCTTGCCACAGTAAAAACGTGGCGCGCGCATATGCGTCGGCCGGCAGCAGTGGGTGTGGTTGTGGCTTATACGCGATGTCTGGGTGTTGTTGAAAGCGCGCGTAATTCATCCACTCCAGAAAGCAGTGCGTGTAACTTTTGAGCGCAGGCGATAGCGGCGCCGCTAACTTCCACCGAAGCGCGCTCATGGGGGCATCGGTCGACCCGAAAACGCGATCCTGCTCCAGATCCAACGCCACCACCAAAGTAGGGGGGCCACCATCAGTCGGGGTCACCGACCTGGCTATTTTCAATTCGCCCCACAAGGCGCGGATGTGCACGCTCATCATAGTTTCCATAGAAGGCTCATCGCTTCTAATCAGCATCAAAAAGAACCAGTTGACATACTGAAAAATTTGCGGAAGGAGCACAATCAGCATTTTTGGGGTCGCCCGGCTCCCCGCGGCCAAATAACTTGCCAACATGGAGGTCAATACACACGGCACAATTTCGCGTAATCGCTGCAAAATGCGGACTGCCGCGTCAGAAAACCTCCAGACATCCCTTAGCTCCTGCAACCACCTGCACCACTGAGGGCCAGTCGTGGGCATCCCACCACGCTGGGCCCAAGTCCACGTCGTCAGTGACCTATCTGTCAACAGTCGGTACAGAACTCTCCCCAGATAAGTTATGACCAGATCCTCCAGCCAGTTTAGGTGGAGATCCGAAGGCGCCGGTCTCTGATTACGTTCGCAAAAGGCGTTCGACGACCGGCGCAACTGTTTGGGCGGGTGTCTGTGAGAGAGTCTGTGCCCGACTACATCCAGTTGGTGTGTCGGCATGAACCCGGTACCCCCATCGTCGCTAATCGAACGAAAGTGGTCGACCGCCTCAATGGGCCGGGCCACCGGGGATCGAATGGAATTCCAGCATGCGAAAATAAACAGGTCCAAAATTGTTTGCGCGCGATACCCTTGGATCTCCAAGATAGCCGGGAGGTCCCTAGGGGCGGGGCTCGATGCGTTGGCGAACCACGCGTCGTTCACCTGGACCTCCACGGTATCGATTGGAGTGTGTTTCGAGCCAATGGGGCACTTAAGTGTCTGTCCGGAAAATAGTTGCCAGGCGGCGGCAACGAGCACTTCCACTGAAATGTCAGTACAGTCGTCCTTATGCTCCACGCGGAGTTCCTCGGTAATCAACAACAATTTTTCTAACACTGGAATGCAGCTCAACCACTGTGTGGTGGTTGTGGTGACTCCGGTGGTGTTACAAGGAGGGGGCGGTGTACCGGACATTCCAATCAAGGTTGCGCGCTCCGCCTCGGACGCGTATAACCGGACAGCCCGGGGGTCACCCCACGCGAACAACAATTTCCCAGCCAAAGGCGTCCAGTCATTTGTGGTGGAGCGCAACAAGGCGATCGGAACGTGAACCACGACGCGGTTCGGAAAGCACAATGACACCAAAAACGGGTTTTTATCGCGGCTGTCACGGGGCCTCTTATAGCCGAGCGAAATTGAAATAGCTTTGGGCTGGTCCTGTCCCACTGTGGGCAAATAATCACCCAGGTTCTCCAGTTGTCTGGCATTCTGAATGAAAACTTGCACGATGGGATCGCCAGGATGACACGCCCAAATCTGTTTGAATTTCCGCACAAACGCGGAACGCGTATGCATCCAACCATCAAAAGGATCCTCCGGTGTGTAATCCAAGAGGCTCCGGAATCCGAACCGCTGTCCACCCGGTTCATTTACGGGGTACAGAAACATTTCCGGTATAAAGGTCGCGACTGCCGCCACGACCTCTCTTTTGGCGCTTCTGATGGTTGACGCATGGTTCCGCACGGCGGTCAACATCTGCTCGGCTAATTGGTGCCCCGTCACGTCCACGCCAGCTAAGCGCCAGTCATTGCTGCGCCGCGGTGTCACAAACAATTTCGGAGGCAAACCCCTAGCGGCACTAAAGGTCAGCACTTCACAGAGGCGGTTTGGCACGTCGCTAAGAGTGGGCAAATTGCAGCTCCGGAGGAACGCATTGGCGTCTTTAAGCAGGGCCTGGTCTAGTAACCGGTGGTTGCCACTGTTCAAGGTCTCTTCGAACGCCGTCGGTGAAAAGTTGGCGATATGATCCCCCAACTCGAACACCGTCGACGACACGCTTACCGAGTCGGGACTATCCAACGTGCTCAGACTGCGGCAAATTAGGCCGTCTCTGTGAAGTACGTCCCACAACACACCGTCGTCGTTATATACAGAAGTGGAAGCGTGCGCTTGTGCCATTCTAACGCGCCCTCAAAACAAAACAAATTTTCTACCGGGATCGAAACTTTCAACAAAAGTTTACAACATTAAAACTCACGCGAAAAAAAAGAACAGGGAATGTGCAGAAGAATTAAATTTCAACAAAAACACATAACAATTATAATCACACCACGACTTCCAGGGGCACACAACCAGTGGTCCCAACCTGACCGGAGCACGGCGAAAACGAGCCGCGCGTCGATCGCAAACGTGCGCGCGTTGCACGATCGAGAAGACACTGCGGTGTTCAAAACTGATGGTTCACACTATTCCCACTACCGGCTACATCGCACTGAATTATTGCATGACAACAGTAAGTAAGTCACCTTGACAACAGAACTGGAGGCAGCGAAATGGAAGGCGCTCAGCGAGCCACTGCCGACACAATCTGTGATCAAGGGGCTAACATCAGTACACCTCCCAACATGACAGGTCTTCACAAGGGTAATCGCGTCCACTCACCAAAAAGGCAAAAGACAGCGACTAGCACGCCCAAATGGCCACGAAGTACAATAAAGCGGGGGGAAGCTGGTAGCGGGCGAAGTCGCCCTCCGAGAAATAAAATTTACGGGCCGGGTGCGGGGGCGGGAAAGTTTAATACCCAAGTCTGCATTGAGAGGGGTCTTTTATCAGAAGACGTATACGATAAAAAGTACAAAAAGTAGCAAGAAGGCAGCGCTTATCTCACTAAGTGCAGCGGGCCAGAGCGAACTACCGCGCTTGGGAAGGTTGTAATTTTAGTGAAAAATTTAGGTGTCAGGTTGTCTAACGAGTCCGCGGTGGAGACCTATGGGGCGCGGTCTAGGCGAACAAGGTAATAAGAACGTGGTGGGGCTCGATCAAGACGGAGATGATCTTTTCTCCGTAACGTGGGTGAATATTTTTTTTACCCAGAGCGCAAGCTAGAATCAAAATTCACAAGAGACGCAAAAGTGGCTGATAGACCCAATCCCAGGGACGTAGGCTTGGGACTTTAGGGTCATCAGCAACTTATAACGCACGCCCCACATGGCACGTCTTCATACTGTTAAAAGACAAGGTTATAATCACATGCGAGTTGGACAATGGTTAAGAGGACACAGGGATCACAACATGAGTAGGGTGGTGTTAGTGCACTACCAGCTGCGCGTTTTCAGACAATAAACGGACAGTGGTGAATAATAATTGTGGGTACGGACAATTAACATGCATGGAGAGTCTCACTCAGACGGTCACTCGTCAAGTTATCGATGACAACGTCTGTCCTCGATGGGCGAGAGACACGAGCAAGCACGTGTCTCTCGCGCATTGAGGACACCGCCGCACCCAAGCGACCTCACAAAACATGCTCTCACTTTCTGCATCACTACCGTATTCCCAACGACTTAAGTATACCACTCACACAGTCTAAATATGAACGCCACAATCTTTTTAGCTGGGCCTCACGATCTTTTGAGGAGGTGCAACTTTTTCTTTACTCACCCGTAATACTCTACAAAGTGTCCTATATCACGCAACAAGATAACCCACATGGACGAAGTAAAATGTATCAAAGTGCAGTAGCAAGACGTTTCCCGGTGCCTGTGGTCGACACCTAGGACGCGTTACTTCCAACCTGACTATTGAAATTTATAGAGACACGTCCGTACCGGGGTGTTAGCAACATGCTCAATGGTTGGGTTATGATGCCAATGGTATCATACAAATCCAAGAGAAGATATCTAATTTTTTTTGAAAAACGTTAAAAGGAATTACATAAAGAGATTGCATAAAACGATTACGTATAACAATTCCGTGAAAAATTACATAAAAGGAAAAATACAAAAACTACATATAAAGGATTACATAAGAGAATTACATACTATACCGGACCTCTGGCATCACACTCCTCCCCCCTTGCGTGGTCTAACCACAGGTTGTTTGGAAACTAAAACGAAACTTAGACAAGAGAGAAACTTAAACTACGGTCTCACATATATTACTTGTTACTTAAAATTATAACTTCCAGGGTGTCTTATTTTGAATTAGCGCGCACACGATTACCACTTCTGAGTACCATGCCATCATCTGACAGTGGCTTGTCGCCAGGCGTCACACCAGTGTCAGCTTTCTCACCAGAAACATCATGTGTCGGCAGTTCACTCTCCAAGGGGACCTCACGCACCTTGCGCAGTGCGCGACCGGTCCAAATCGCACCAGAAGCTACCGAATCCTTTACCGGAAGCAGCTTATCCAGATTAACACGAATTGCTGCCGCATCGCATTGGTCGATGCGTTTAATTTTGGCTGTCTTCCCTTTTAGCTCTAAAATGCGATAAGGACCGATGTACGGACGGGCAAGTTTATACGCAGGACCAGTCACGACACCTTCTGCTAAGTACCACACACGCTGCCCTACTTCAAAAGTCAGAGGCTTACATTTCTTATCATACTGCACTTTCTGTTGTGCTTGCGCCAAATCGATCAACTCTTTGGCAATTTTCCAAGCCTCACGCGTGTACTGGACAATCCGCTCATGGTATTTTGGATGTTCGTTATACACAAGTTGCGACGTTTCCAAAAACGACGTGTCGCCCGGAAGCGGCATGTCGCGACCCGTTGCCAAAAAGTGCGGAGATTCGCCAGTACTTGCATGAGGTATGGCTCTATACCAGTACAGGGCAGGGGCAAGCCACTCATCCCAGTCAGTGGGGCGCAGAGTGCACATTTTTGCCAGCATGTCTAACAACGTGCGGTTGAAACGCTCTACTAATGCATTCGCTTGTGGTCGGTACACAGTGGTCTTGCGATGATCTGTCCCCCAAAATTGTGTCAACCCATGTAAAATTGCATTGCAAAATTCCGAACCGTTGTCAGTTACAAGTACTCGTGGGACACCATGATCTGAAACAAATTGCATAAAATGGTACGCCACTGTTTCCGCGTCTTTTAATCGAAGAGCATACGCACAAGGGTATTTCGTAAATGCATCTTGCAGAACCAATACGTACTGAAAACCGTTTTGCGACATGGGCATTTTTAGAACGTCCATATGGATACGGAAAAATGGCTCTGCCACCACTGAAATAGGAGTGAGCGGGTTGAGATGTTTACGACCCTGTCCTGTCCTAGTGGCGCACTCCAGACATTTATCCACAGCACGATGAGCATCCATGGTCAGTGTGAACCACCAAAAGTAAATTCTTAGCCACATAGACAACTTGAGACCAGCTGGGTGTCCCCAGGAATGAAATCTTTCGCAAAGTTCCGAAGTGATTTCTATTGGCACCACCAGACACGCACGACGACTAGCATTTCCCATGAACCACAATACATCATGCGCCACACAAAACCCAGTATAGTTGCGATCTAACCAAGTATTGAAGCGCGCGTGTTTTGTGTATTGCCTAGTGGTCAAAAATAGCTTAATGGACTGAGTATCGGGGTCGTCTTCCTGACCTTTTATAATCCGTTGCCAAAATTTTTGGGTTTCCTCAGCGACGGATTCTAGCGTAGAACCCACGATACCGTCTATCGTGAGACCTGCATCGCGAATTACATCAACATCCTTACCGGTCATGTTAAATCGTTCAATGGGGGTGGACTTAGCTTCGAAGATTGAGGGGGTGTTCGCTTTTGGTGTTCTATCCTGATTAGCTGGGTGAGGTATATTATCCAAGGACTGGATATGGCCTACACCGAGCGGGGGGTGCCATTCGTAGTGGATTTCGTCAGAAATTTTCGTAATCTCAACGGCAGAATATTCAGACAAATCGGGCTCAGGTTGGTTCAACGGGTGCGCTTGCCACTTATCAGTAAAAGTGGACAGGGGGCAGATACCGGCGGGTACCTCTTCGGGGTCGAATTTACCTTGTAAATGATCCTCAGTCCACTTATGGAAATTAACCGACTCGGCAATACGCGACAACGCATCCGCCACACTATTCTCACTACCACGCTTAAAAATGATCTTAGGTTGGTAAGCCATTAAGAACACATACCACTTGTCTAAGCGGGGGTTCTCAGAACGGTTTTCCAGTGCCCATGTAAGCGTGCGGTGATCCGTTACAATAATAACCTCTTGCTGTGTCAAGTAATGTTTCCAGTATTTCAAGGACCAGACAATAGCTAAGCATTCCAGTTCTGTAGTATTGTAACGTTTCTCAGCACCCTTTAACGCGCAACTACCATAAGCGACCACGCGATGGCGGCCCGCATCGTCCATTTGACTCAAAACCGCACCCAAGCCACTGCGCGAAGCGTCCGTGTGCAAAATAAATGGGCGACCCTCTTTAGGGTAGGCTAAAATTGGGCCTTCTACTAAACGCTTCTTAAGTTCTTCGAAGGCCGCCTGACATTCGTCATCCCAAGTAGTCTTAGCACCCTGGATCTTTAAATGCAACGGTCGTGTAATAAAGGAAAAGCCCTCAACCCAGCGACGGTAAAAGGAACACATGCCCAGGAATCGACGGATTTCCTTAGTGGTTACTGGAACTGGGTAATTTTGGATAGTGGTGATTTTTGACTGTTGCATTTCGATGCCTTCCCTCGTTAGGACGCAACCCAGAAAGTTAACGCGTTCTTTGAAAAATTCACATTTCTTAATACCGACTTTGAGGGTGTATCGGTCGAAACGAGCAAAGACATCATCCAAAAGTGAGTACATACGTTCCTCAGTTTCGGCACAAACCAAAACGTCATCCAGATAAAAATGCACACGGTCTGGGTCTAAGCCCGCAAGTACGTTGGCGATGAGCCGGCTAAATGAGGCTGGCGCGTTAACTAGGCCAAACGGCATGAATTTATACTGAAACAAACCGACATGGCTAGTAAATGCAGTTTTTGGAATATCCCGAGGGTCAATGCGCATCTGCAAGTAGCCAGACGCTAAATCAAGTGATGAAAAATACTGGGGATGTACAAGTCCAGCCATGTCAATCAGGTCAGCACAGTTTGGCAGTGCAAAACAATCACGCTTAGTCACTAGGTTCACGCGACGGTAATCGACGCATAATCGCAGCGCGCCATTTTTCTTACGCACCGGGACAATCGGGGATGCCCAAGGAGACACTGACGGCTCAATTATCCCTAATTTCAGCCACAGCTGCACTTGACGTTCAACTTCCTTACGTAACCCGATAGCTAATCTACGGACTTTCTGTTGGATCGGGGGGGAGTTTCCAGTTTCGATAGGGTGGTAAATTATATCGCCTGTGTCTCCCATATCAAAATCGGACAGCGAAAAGATGTGGTGGCGTTCTAATAGCCAGTCACGCAACACCTGTTGCTTTTCCAAGGGGAGGTGACTAAGTACTCCTTCGTCTAGAATTTTCCCAAGTTGATGCAATCGAGTCTCAGGGGGTGACTGGGCGGTAATTACAGGGTCCTCAGGGGGTTCTACATGCGTGGAAGCCAAGTTGGCTTCACAGAGAGCCTTACACAGAGGTGTCTGCACTGTTTGCCACCACACATCGGCAAATTCAACTGCGAGTTCGTTCATATGGAAGTCATTGGTCGGTTCAACCACTACCTCTTCGGCCCAGCCAAGAGACTGGCAGGCAAATAAGACCATCTCCTTATCCGAATGGTTTGCAAAGGGGACAAAGAGCTCATTCCCGTTCTCTAATGGTAGCAAGGTGTTTTCGAAATTTTCGGAGAAGTGTGCATGTGGGCTGAAAAGAACCGTGGTGAGTATCTCCTGGGGGTCACCTGTCAACTCAGCGGGCACATGAGACACAGAGCGCGGTGGGCATACCCAGTTTTCCGTTGCAACAACCCCAACCGCACCGGTGCCCTTACTTGGCGAAAAATAGGGAACCGGTGACGAAGAGCAAAGCCTATTTACATCTGTTTTCGGGGCCAAATACGGCTCTAAAAGTGATCCTACAGTGTAAATATTGCTAGATTGAACTCGTTCAATTGCTTCTGGGATATTTTCACCTGATTTTGCAATGGCGCCTGTACGTAACCCGGTGTCCACGTAGGGAATTTCCCCTTCATAAAGCAAGCAAGGCTCATCACCCGGGATGAGATACCGTTTATTGCTGTGCATAACCGGTCGAGTCATACAAGCGCCAGGACAAATAGGTAGGAACCAAAATTTAGCATAATCACCAATACCTATAATGCACTGAGTGCCTTCAAAGGAAATTGCGAAGTTTATGCGTCGTGTTTCCGTACCGATCGAGACTGTCAATTGGATCGAGTACAGTAACGTATGTTTATGTCCTGTATAGCCTTTACAAACAAGGGGTTTTTCCAATTGAAAGATTCGACGGTCTAAACATTTCCCTGAAAGGCTCTCAATTTGCTCTAATAAAGACACGGGAATGGCACTTAATTCTGCGCCAGTATCAGCTAATACTAAATAGGGTCCTACACCTTGGATTACGGCGCGGTGGTAAATACTAGGTGTAATTAAGTCACGCACAGTGTGCTTTGGACGCGTCATTTTGCCACTTTGCAAGCGAGCACCCAATGGTTCGGTTACTACCACTTGTGCGGCATTACATTGGTATTCCATGCGCTTAACACCTAAATCCGGGGAGAGTTGTTCCCAATAGTATTTCCTACGGTCACGACAAGTTTCTCGGCCAGCATCCGAAGTGCTGAGATCTAGGGCGGCAACTACAGACGTGTGTGTCGCGGGGTTGATAGGACGAAACATATTAATAGATGGTGTCCAGGTAGACGTTTGTGTTTGTACTTGCGCACTTTTTGGACTACTCAGTACCACATGCTCCAGGTCATCAGTGCTCGCGATATCACGAATCCCAGGGACGTAGGCTTGGGACTTTTGCGTGGTTACCGCGAGGGCTGAGGTCTGGTCAGGTTCGCAAGATTGAATGCGAATTTCCGGAATACTTAGGTGTGGAATCGAATCGCAAACATGATCGACCTGGGGAACACCAGTCAAGGTTTTACAGAAGCTTACAGTGGGTCTCCTACCAGTCACTGAGTCACTGAGCGCGCGTGCCGTCCCAGGGACGTAGGCCTGGCACTTTGGCGCGGCGCCCTTTGGCTCAGTGGTAGACGTGTCCACCCACTGCGTAACGCAAACGTCAAAATAACTTATTGGGGTTGAGTCAGAATGGTTATAAAGTTCTGGACAGGAACCCAGAAAGTTTACACGCACGTCGTTCTCCTCTTCGGCTAATGCGTCTGTCTCTGGTGGTACCCTATCCGAGTAATCATATTGGTACTGATGCATGGTTTCCGAAGGGTATTCGTTATAATAACCTTGCAAGTCGTTAGGGTCTGCTACCCCATCAACTAAATCATCTTGCAAATCAGTGTAACCAATTTGATCGTCGGGTATGATATCATACTGTGCGTACAGTTCGTTGACATTCTGCGCAGGCGTGTTTTCGGGACACTCACGCGAGAAATGGCCAGGCTTATTGCACTTAAAACACTTAAGTGGCTCACGCGGCGTTTGGGCTGGTGCAGGGCCAGATGAGGTAGGACCGGTTGCACGACGACCACACTCTTCGGTGGTATGGCCGGGCATTTTACATTTGTCGCAAAAATAGCTCTTGTAAGCATTGGGAGGCTGTCGACCGGGCTTATCAATAGCTACCACAGGTGGCCCTACATCAACTGTTGGACGCGGGGCAAAGCGCGGGCCTTGTACGGCAGGAGGTAGACGCATAGGCGGGATATCCCGTTGCGGTCTAAACGGCATGCGCTGTGCATTGAACGGGGGTTGAGCACTAGGCTGCGCTTGTGGCGCAGGGAAAGCAAATCGCGGGTTTTGGCGCATATCCATCGGTGGTCGAAACATTGGCCGTTGACCAGCTAGCATACCGCCACCCAACTGCTGACGGTTATCGCCCATGCGTGCACTAGACATTTGCTGCCGCAGTTGCGAGAGTTCATCGCGCATGCGCTTAAACTCAGTATCCTTAGCTGAGCGGTCTTGCTCAAGCTTACGGTTTTCCAAGGACTGTTGAGCGACTTTGGCATGCTGGATCAGCTTGTCGAAAGACTCAAGTGCAGCAGAGTTTAACTCGACCAGTTGACGCAACTCAGAGTTATGCTGACCCAAAGCGTGCAAAAATCCCTCAATCATACGCAATTCGCGCTCGCTATGATTCACGTTTTTTAACTGCGCAGATTCCGTCATCAGACGGCGTCGCACAGTATCGATCGTATCATTCGGTTTCCAATTCATAAGTGTAATCGCTCGGCATGTAGCTAGCACATGTTTCGCCTGACCAAAATGAGCTTTAAGAGCTGACTCCAATTTCGTAAAAGAGGTCTGGACTTCCTGTGGTTGACCATAACACAAGGTCGCTGCATCATGTTCCAACACAGCGGCCAGAGTCAAGGCCATTTCTTCGTCAGAGGCTATTTTGCAAATTTTACATTTCGCGGTGAACTGTGCTAGCCACTGGCTGACATCAACAGACGTTTTACCCGAGAACATGGGACAACCAAGCATCTTAAGCTTCTTAATACGCTTAGCCAAATCTTCATCTGAGCTAATTGTGGTGCTAGGCGGGTCATTTGAAACATTCGGTTGCGAAACTTGAGGCTGAGCTCGTGATTGAGCACGTCTTTGGTCTAATAGGGCTCGCATGTTAGCGTTCATAGCCTCCATCTGGTCACGCATATTAGCATATTTTTGGTCCATTTCTGACTTAAGTTGATCTAGAGCCGAAGTGGGTGCTACAGAAGAGCTGGGGTGTGCTGGTGGAACCGAGAGCCTACCGGTGTGCTGGTGTCCCGTATGATATAATCGCTGGGGCGCCTGCGCAGCGGCGGGTACAGGGGCTCCACCAGCCGAATCAGGCTGCTGATAACCCTGGTGCGACAACAGAAAGTCGTATTGGTTGTCCCGCGTTCCTACATCATCCGGCTGAATCATATCTACGTTAGCATCATAGCTGCCACTATTCGTTACCCGGACCATCTGTGAGTGAGCGTTTTGAGCGGTAGGCAACTGTAAGCGACGGCGAGAATGCTCGAAGCGATTATTTCGGTCAATTGGAAGCATCGGAGTAGTGTGCACAGGCACCGCCCCGTATCGTCGTGCCAACTTATTGTAGTTAGCCCCAACTTGTGTGTAATCGCGACGGGCATCACTAGCCAACTTATACAGAAAGCGGCCATTAATATGGTACTGTTCGGGTAGCGGATAGGTGTCTGTTATGCCTACCGTTTCACCATGCTTAATAGAGCGATCAAGCGTGTCAACAAGCTTTTGCACAAGGAAGGCGCAGCGCTGAAATGCAGTGAGTAAGCTATCTGGGAACCAGCCATAACGAAACACGAGTTGGAAAATGTATTCAGACTCAAAATACGCGGCGATCAACAACTTAGAATACGCGCGCACGAGATCGGTGTTCCGTGGATCAATGATGGCCCAGGGTGTGTCCATAATACCGACTGTAGGCAGAATACGACCGACCCAAGTGGTTTTGACATCCAGCTCAGCCACTGGGCCAACAGAGAACTCCGGCCCTACAGGTTCTACCCAAGCGTGCATGGATAAGTCAGTCAGTACAATGCGCGGCGGGTCAGTTTGCACTTTGATAGAAGGATCAGGCGGCCACTGATGTGTCGCCAAGCGCCGCATAGGATCGGGGCTCATTAGATGGGCTACTAAGACATTATTCCAGGCGGGGGGTAAAGTTGAAATGCTACGGTTCAACGGGGTAGTATACATTGATGGTTGGTGCGCACTCTGGTGTGGCTCGAGTACCCTCGAAGGTTGTGGTTTGGGTGTCGGAACAGGGGTTTTTCCACGCAACCGGTGTAGCCAGTCTAATCCAAAACCAATATTGTTCAGCAGATTCTGACACACCAACCGACATTTCTGGGGGGTACACCTGTCTGAGACCCGACCGATATGCATTGCACAGAGGGCATTGTACTGCGCAAAGTCCAAATTCTCTAAGCGGCACAAGAGGTCCCGGGCAGAGTCCAGGGTATTACCAAGATGTGCCAGTAATTCTTTCCTTGTCTTACGAGCAACAGGGCCATTAACTTGGCGCTTAATCTCAGGTAATATATCCGCAAACGCATGGTTGAGGCGAATGCCTTCAGCTATGCACCCGTGAAACTGTGCCATAGCATACCGAGCTGTTTCTGGCAAGGTGCCAAGCAATGGCATGTACGTGCTAAATCCGGTTCGGTGCACATCGAGGTAAACCCAGGCTTCTGTCAAACTACGCAAAGCTGCAGCGCGCACTGTTTGGGATACTCCCTTATTTTCTAGGCCAAAAACACCAGCCGTTGATTTCGACTGAATCTGAGAACGAAGAGTGGTCCAATCCCTTGCTGACTGTGCAGAAACTAGCAAAACGGATTGCACAAACGCAAGCGCGCACTGAACGGGGTAGGCGCGTGACTGTGGGCGCGCGGGGCCAGGGTCTGACGCTGCCAGTACTTGCTGGTTCGCTTGTCTCTGAGCCAGCGTGGGCACATCCACGGGGGGCTTAGTTAGGGCATTCGCATCAGCACAAAAGTTACTCAGTAGGGACTGTAAATCACCCGCTAGGGAGTCAACCCGGGGTTTCAAGTGAACACTTAGAGTACGGTCAATGGAGTCTTGCAGGGATCCACGGAATGGCAACATTGCCTGTGACCACGTTCGGAGGGTCATCAGGGCCGAGGTAACATTATCCAGAGTGGTTTGCTGGGATGGGTCAGAAGATGTCACAGTGGCAAGGTCAAACAATAGCTGGTCTAACTTATTTATCTCGGGATCGAGTTCGCTTAGAAGTTTTTCAAAGGGTTGTAACACATCCCCAATGCACTGATCTGAGGGTTTCAGGTGATCCCATAATTTAGTAGGTTCACATGCCTGTTGCAAGGGGGAAATCATAGTGTCGATCTCTGATTGGTTATTCGTCAGTAATTCTCGATGTTGTCTTACCGGCCCAGTGGAAGGTTGGGGTTGGGGGCTATTAGTAGGGTTGGATGGTGGTGGTTTCACGGGGGTACTTAGGTCACAGACAGAGGTGGGGGGTCTACTAGGGGATTGAATACTCAGGCACGGAGAACTAGTAGCGTGAGGGAACTCTTCGTGGGGTCGTCTTAACACTGTATCCCGAGACTCGTTGACATATGACATCCCTGGCTCGGCAGTATATGCTGGGGTGGCTAGGTCAGACATCCGGCCCCGAGAACCCACAGAATCACCAACATCACTACACGTAACACCGTGGCGGCTAGTACTGGCCCATTGACCGACAGGGCGCGCGCGTTCCCTACCGTCTAGCTCAAAGAAGCTTTGCTGGTTAGAATTGCCGCGGCGGCGAGTAACCACACCCAAGGATGAATTATACTGCAACATATTAATATCCGCGGCGTGAACTATGTAATTATCATTGGCATCTGGCGTCGTGTGTGCTCCACTCAGTGCAGCGGGGTCGGCCATATAATCGTCAATAATTTCAAAAGAGTTGAGCGAGTCCTCAATAAACACTGTTTGAAACGATTGGGCCGCAGACAAGGTGGTGGAGCACACATGTTCCAAAGCCACATCCGTGTCACAAGTAGAGTCATCTAGAGTACCAGGCTGGCTAGCTGCCAAGTCCACACTGTGCTCGAATTGACCGTGACCCACAATCCCAGAGGCGTCGGTCTGGCATTTTAGTGAGTCACTGTCGATTGAAGCATGCGATGACAAGCTCCATTCAGTTGAAAACTCAAAGTCATCAGAAGACCCTGATGCACCATCACCAGCTGGCAAATACGAATACTGGCCGGCTGCCAAATCCACATCATGCTCGAGTTGACACTGGCCCACAATCCCAGAGACGTAGGTCTGGCATTTTAGTGAATCAGTATCAATTGAAGCACATGGTGACGAGCTTAGTACGGTTGATTGCTCAAGATCATTAAAGGACCATGGTGCACCATCGTCAACTGACAAATATAAATATTGATAATCAAACGAGTCATAAGAGTAGTCAGTGGTCACGTATTTTTCACATGATTGACATAGCTCTGGCTCGCCATCAACAGTTTCGAAAGTTTTGAATTGACAATTGACTGACGCGGAACATGAAAAATTTTTCGGAAATTTCAAAATTCGTATCAAAAATCGTCGCCAGGGCATGGTGTATCGTAATCCTTCAAATTTAGAAATTTGGCTCTGTTGCAACATGGATGGGGCAGTATGCCAAGAAATCGAACGGTAATAGGCGCGTGACACACATTTCAAACGTTCGAAACGCTTACGCAAAAGCCAACATTTGTGGTTCCAGTATGTGCACGGTAGCATAGGGCTAAGCTGAAACACTACGCCCTGTACGCATGGAGGGTGGCTATGTGTGCGGTGTAAAGGGGGGGTGAAAGGGGGGTGCAACACGGTGCCGTGACCCGAGGTGGGACCTCCAATATAATAAAGTGGACCCCCGGGTACTACAACCTTATCTCTAATATAATGATATAACCCCTCCGGTCTTGCAACCTTGTCTCCAATATGACACGACACATCCCCGGAGCTTGCAACATCACCATTATGGGCCAAATAGCAACATCTTGGACAATGTCCATGTCCGTCAGAACTCTCAACAATGCGCTCATGCAGCCCATCCTGCCTAATTACGCCAAATGTACAGCACCTAACAGGGGACTTAGTTACCTTTTGCACGTGTGGGACGACAAACGATGGCAACGCGCCAACCAAATAATCACACAATTCCGATAATTCAACAAGCGACATAGTGTCCACCGGACGCTTAATAATTGCCCTACAAGCCCTACGCTTGGCGCGTGCGCGGGAATTCTGTCTGCCAAACTTCACCAGCTTGGTGCCTTTCGACCTAGCTACTCCGAAGGACGTAGGCTTCTGAGCTTTTCGGTCTACTTGGTTGCCACAGCTAACAAAGTCCGGTCGCGCAAATTGCAAAAGCTTGCGACGAATAACGTGCGGCTGTAATTTCCCTCTCTTACCCACCAAATACCAAAGGTTTCTAGGCTGCACAGTTTTCTTCAGCCTTTCAGCAGTCTTCTCAAAAACACCACAAATTCCGGGCTCAATAAAAGCTGGCTCCATGATCAAGTGATCAAACAACCACTGCTGAGAAGCATCACAAACTACTTCGCCATTGGGCAAGACAGAATCAACAACGAAATCACCAGCGCCCTGAACCTTTTCCGCATACGTGGCCCTTCGTTGAATTTGAAACACTTCCGACACAGGTTCAAAACTATCAAAAACAGGGCCCATTTCCAAATTATCAATTTCCCAGAAACCTTCAGAACTTGGCGCACTTTCAGAAACAGAAACAAGATTCGCCCACGCTTCGAAAACCGACAATTGAACATCACTCGAATGCAGGCAAATAAAAGCAACTTCCATCATGATTCACCAATTGGAATAGAATTGATTAGATCCACTAGCTGGAATGAGCCAATAGATTGAGTAGAGAATTAGTTGCACCGGGGTAAGCTTGAATTACACTAATTGGGTTTCTCGAATCACGTTTGCAAAAATAGAGTTTCCAAAGTATTTGAATATTTCCAATTTACCTTTCCACTTTCCAGATCAAAACATTAATACAAAAATGACTAAATAACACTCAGGGTCATGAAAAACTAAACCAGACAGGTGAGGATAGCAGTACGGTACACTGGTAAGAGACCACACAAGTCCAGGTACTTAAGTCCTAGCTTGGCACAGCACCACTATCAAAAGTAATTCTACGACGACGTAGCACAACTGTTTGGGCCCTTACGAAAGCCTAGAGCGAGTCAATAGGTGTACAGCCTACTTCAGCTTATACTACGCCTAAAACAAGTCCA
Organism: Sphaerolaimus hirsutus; assembly: GCA_964036195.1. Taxonomy (NCBI): domain Eukaryota; kingdom Metazoa; phylum Nematoda; class Chromadorea; order Monhysterida; family Sphaerolaimidae; genus Sphaerolaimus; species Sphaerolaimus hirsutus. The sequence goes on from OZ038451.1 coordinate 14,493,568, forward strand.
CAGAGGTCCAGACGTACAGTAAGCATCACAGATGGTGGGTTCTCCCCATACAACACCCTATCTTAACTATACCGGCAGCTCCGTGTGGCCACTCCTGCCCCTGTGAACCTAAATGTCACCGTGCAGAGGGAAGCGAAGGCCTATGCCAGAGTTAGCAGAGAATGAATAACCAAGGGTAGGCTCATTTCAGCTGGTAAATCACTGACTTAGTAATTAGAATTGAATTGAATAGACTGATGACAATCACAAGATTGGGGCTCTCTTTTATGGGTTTGAAGTGCCCAAAACTGGTTTGCAGCTGGGCGGAGCCAACCAATCACGAAAGTGCATTCGAAAGTGTACCGAAAATAAGTGACTTCAGTTGAACAGAGCCATGTTACCACAAGGGTTACTTTTTAATGGAACAAGGGAATGGTGACTTGACATTCAGGAACACCTTTCTTCTGGCACTCAGCCAGCTAATAAAAACCAAACTTGGAACTGTGCCAAACTAAGAAATAACCACCTACAGTAACCTACCGAATGTAACGCACAAACTAACAACTTAAAAGTACCTAAACTGAGCAAAACTCTCCAAAACAAAACGTAATTTAATTAAAACAAGCCGGGTAAACCCACAGGCTACTCGAAAACTGCAAGCAACTGCAAAAGGACCAAAATACAAAAACAACCGTAATTTGCTCAAACGTGAGCTCGTCCAAAACCAGCGTACCAATCGGCCAACGTGAAGCTAAACACAAGGTGCAAAAGTGCAAAACACAGAAATAAGTGCGAAACATAGAAACACGTGCGAAACACAGAGATAAATGCGAACATAAAACACAATCACAAAATACATGCCATTATCACAACTAAGGGGGGGTTAGGTGGGAAATAAGATACAAATAAACACAATTATACGCGCTGTAAATCACAACTCGCGGCCCCTACCGCGCACCTACAACCTAAACCTACTCCTACAACCTACAAAATCACAAACTCCTCCCTGTGGCAGCAATGGCTACGGGATATGTGCCAAACTACACACAAAAACTGCCTTTTTGGCATTCTTCCAACTTCCTTTACTAATTTTTAACCTAAGGCACATATCCCTCCAGAAGGGTTGACCCGTCTCTACTCCGAAGGACGTAGGCTTCTGGAGCTATCGGGGCCCTCCCTTCCGGTGGCCACTCCCACCAAGAACTCTGAGCGGCCGAAGTCTGTCGCTCCGCGGACGTTTCCGGCGGCCAACGCTGTCGACGCTCGCGGGGACTGGGTAGGGGGTCAATTTACAAGTTTTGAGCGATAAACTGTCGCCACAGTACGGCGACAGCGCTTAGCCCCCCTCAAAATACGTCTGGTGCCATTTTCGGAAAGTTGGCACTCGGCCAAAAGCGGCCGACTCGACGCTTAACAAAAATCTCCCAAAACACCAAAATCCCCCCTCTCCCGGGTTCCGGCGGTCGGCGGGTGTCGGATGGCGGCGGCGCGGCGCTGTCGCGGCCGTCGAAGTCGTTCGCCGGCGCTCGTTCGACCGTCACACTCGGGAGACACAGTTTCAACTCGGCGCTGCTTTTCTTTTTAGTGAAAGCGCCGTAACTATCGCAAAAGTTAGGTTTCGTTCCCGGAGGTGCCAAATGACGTCACCCGGGCTTTTCACGACTAGAAGCGGCTAATTAGGCCATTTTACTACCTAAGACCGGCGGCACAGCGCCATCGACTTACCGTTCTATGGCAATTCGCGCTGAATCACCGTCCCAGAGACGTAGGTCTGGCACTTTGGTGATCTGGCGCCAATTACCATAGCTGGCGTCCACTGCGCCGTAAGTCTCCTACAAGTTAGGTTTCACATAGGGCGACGTCGAGATGACGTCACTTGGTCCAAAGATGGCCCGTGTGGCATTTCAGGCGGCTAAAGCGCCATAATTAGGGTTTGGTAGCGTTAATTGACGCTGGGTCACCGTCCCAGAGACATAGGTCTGGCACTTTGGTGGCCCGCCGTCGATTCTCGCATTACAGGTGGGGTTTATTATTTTGCCAGAAATTTTTTGAAATCCCAGTACTAAATAGTCGTCTGAAACGTACGCAGACATTGAAAAATGCAACAAAAACTGCCATGTTTATGACTCTATAGACTTGTATATGTATTTATGTAGACAGATAAACACTGTTCTCACGGAACACAGTCATTGTTTTTAAGTTTGTTCTGCACTGCTCCAATTTGTCATGCACGTTCTGTATACACTCAATTTGGGGGGGTATTTCGAGGGGGGGGGGTTTATAAGTTCATAGTGTCCATTTTGAGGGGGGGGGTATTTCGAGGAAATACGGTAGTCTCAGCCAGTACCCGCAGAGCCATTAATGAGTAGCCAAGCGACAAACGGAACACCGCCAGTCCAGACACCACAGAACCCCAGACTAGTGATGATACGCCATGGCGCGGTCACTGGCGCCAAAAGAAAAGCGCCATAGCGCTTGGCACTAGTTTGCTGTGGCCGTTAGCGCTCGGTGCCGGGGTCCAGAAAAGTGCCATGGCGCCTGGCGTTAAAGTCTTGACGGTTTTTCCATCACTATTTCGAACAACTAACTACATATCCTGTTCTGTGCACAGAGATGCCCGATAATGTCTGCAATTGTCCTTTCTCGATGTCCATCACGGCGCCCGAATGAAGCTGGGAATACAACTGAGAGTGCAAACAAAAATATCCAAATAATCACAAACAACAAGCAAATGACGACACCATAACATCAAATTGTGGCAACGAAAGTAGTCAATTGAATTTACATATTAACATTCAATAATTAGTCGCAAAGCAACTGCTAGGTAAACACCAAATTACGGTAAACACCAAATTACAACTAGGTAAAAAAAAAAAAATTTTATACGAATGTAGAGATCACACAAGATCAGATAATTACAGCAAAAATGTGTTCGTGATGTGTTTTGAAGGGGGCTGGTGTGAACATCAGTATGCCGACGCCGATATATCATTATCACACACGAAAAAATTCAATATAAAGTTGACAATCATTCTTCCAAACATTTCGGAGAATTTTTACATTTTTTGCGGGGATGAGTCACTTGTTGCTGTGAAAGTCAAGTACAATAACCAAATTTATACAGCCACAAATATGTAATCCTTTCCGCTGGTTTGAAACAGAAGCGTGTAAAATTACCATGTGATGTAAAAGCGCCACGGTTCTCACGCCAAAGCAAAAAGCGCCATGGCGCTTCTTGGGCGTCGCGCCATTTTGCTCTCGCGTCATTGGCGCTTGGCGCCAGAGGTCGGAAAAGCGCGATGGCGCTTTTGGCACTTGGCGCCAAGTCCTGGTGCTTTTTTTCATAACTATCGTATTTCCCCGAAATACCCCCAGGGGGTTTATTTTTTCAGAGTGGAAATTTTGTAAGAAAAACGTGAAAAATGCAACAATAACCACCATTTATAAGTTATTACAGCCTTATATGAGGATGTAGATGGTATAAACGATGTTCTAACGTAACACAGTTAGTGTTTTGAACGTCTGTTATGCATTTCCCAGACTACAAATACATAGTGCCCATTTTGAGGGGGGTATTTCGAGGGGGGGGGGTATTTCGAGGAAATACGGTATATCATGTTACCTATACACAGGACGATGTAAACTTAAAAAAATTCTGTTAAATAAGTATAACATAAACAAATTAGCGAAAATTGTTAAAGTCTACATTGTAAATACCACGTTTGTTCGGTACAAAATCGACCAGGTACGAGTTCCGCACCCTGTAAGGTGTAAAGTCAAGTGTCAAACGGTACATTTGAAATGTAATACATGGTCCGGCTGAAAAGTCCCCGGGCAGTGCTCGCCATTCGCGCTAGGGGTATGCTACAGTCATAAAATTTTGACAGGTTAAGATAACAGGTGTTTTGAGTTTTCACCCAAAATTTCACCCCTCTAGCTCCACCAACTGCGGAACTGTGGGGGTTACAATTTCGGTCATTTTGTACTGATGTACAAATGGTGCTCTCGCTCAATGCTGCTTTAAGTTGTGATCATGGAACTTTGGCTAGTGTAAGCCACCAGTGTTGGCAATGTGCCAGCTCTAACCAACATTAGCAATGATATCATAAACCTAGTCCATATAGTCATTACTGTCACTACTCTCACAACCAAATTCATCATTCTGCTTCTCTTCTCAAAATACCGTATTTCCTCGAAATACCCCCCTCGTTTGACCCCCCCACCTCTCAGGACCACTATGAAACAATCACCCCCCCCTCAAAATACCCCCCCCCAATTGAGTGTAAAGGGAACGTACATGACAATAACTGTAGTTTGTGTTCTGTGTACTGCAGAACACACGTTAAAACAATGTCGATGTCACGTTAGAACAGTGTAAATACATACCATCTACATACTAATACACTACCGTGCAGAATAGTTGAGACTTTTTGTGCTGCTTGATTAATGTTGCCAGAATTTCAAAATGGTCGATATGCAAAACATTTGGATACTATACATGGGTACCCTGGGGGGTTGACTACACATGCCCGGGATTACCGCCCCTTGAGTTCAAATCTGCGTATATTCCTAGTGTACAAACATATAAACTCAGTTTGTTCATGTTTCAGAATAGTTGAGACTTTTCTTGTTTTGGGCAGTAGCCACCCAGTATCTCACTTTAAAGTCTATATCCAATCCCTAGATTCATTTTTTAACAAATTTTTCACCATGGCAACTGCTTGCCTGCATCACTGAGCTCTGTGTGCAGCAAGAAACATTCTAAGCATGAACAGCATATGGCAATGCATATATGGAAATGTGGCATTTATTTATTTTTGCTGCAGTTTTGAATCCATTACCAGCAACTCAGAAATGGGGGTAGGCATACTACTGAGTGGGGCTTTTTGGTGTGTAAATTTGAAGTTTTGGCTTTACTCTATTAGGGAGAAAAGTTGGCCCAACTGTGAATGAGTAATGTGCAATTATTTTGGATGGAATGACGATGGAAGTTTGTAAGTGCTATAACTTTTGATTGGAAAGAGATATTGAAAAAACGTTTTTGTCATATTTATTCTCTCTGTCTAAAGTATGTTATAGACTGTTCAATAACAAAATTTTCATGCTGCAAACCCCAGTAAAAAAAGCATAAAGTATTTAGACACCATTGAAAACTTTGAAGTGCCATAACTTTTGATTGGAAAAAGATATTCAACTCATTTTTGTTTTAAATGAATCCTCGTTATCTAAAGTATATGATAGCATGTTCAAACAAATTAATTTTTCATGTTTCAAAACTGGGTCAAATTGACATACAGAGTTTAGACATCACTAAACCGACTACAAAAATAGAATCTGCAGGTAATCCCGATCATTTTAAGTGTTGAATCATTCAAATCAGCCCAGAAATGGTTGAGTTATTAAGCTTCAAAGACACTCATCCAGATTGCCCATTTTCTGTATATTTATTGACCATCATTTTATAGACCCCCCTTATCTCGGGCCTGGGGGATTATTTGAGCAAACAAAAATTTTTCATAGGAGCCCCAGCATCAAACCCCGACATACTCAAATGGCATCAAAATTGGGCAAGGGACAACAAATTGGGAAGCAAAAAAGTGTGGTGGACCCCCAGCCTACTGTTTCTCTATGTGTGAAAAGTCTCAACTATTCTGCACGGTAGTGTATTAGTCTACAGAACCTTAAAAATGGCGGTTTTTGTTGCATTTTTCGACGTCTGCGTACGTTTCAGACAACAATTTCGTACTTGGTTTTCAAAATTTTACTTGTGAAATAATACCCCCCCCCCCCCGAAATACCCCCCCCCCTCGTTTAACTCCCCCCTCTCGGGACCACTATGAAACAATCACCCCCGGGGGGTATTCTGAGGAAATACGGTAGCCCCCCTTGGAGTCTACTCACTGCTGTTGAACACAGGTAATGTGTCCACTACACATTAGTAATGAAACATAGGGAAATTTTATCCACATAATTCATTTACTGCACATTACAAAACAACATTAAAAACACTGCAATACAACATGATCTCAAATGATCACCAAAAACATCCATCACAGTTCCCACGTTTCACCCTGATCTGCATATTAATTTTACCTTAATAGCAATGATGTTGATGAAAGTGTTGAATACTATCAGCACATTGCCAACACTGGTGGCTTACACTAGCCAAAGTTCCATGATCACAACTTAAAGCAGCATTGAGCTAGAGCACCATTTGTACATCAGTACAAAATGACCGAAAATGTAACCCCCACAGTTCCGCAGTGAGTGGAGCTAGGTGGGTGAAATGTTGGGTGAAAACTCAAAACACCTGCTATCTTAACCTGTCAAATGTTTATGACTGTAGCATACCCCTAGCGCGAATGGCGAGCACTGCCCGGGGACTTTTCAGCCGGACCAAGTACAAAGTTGTCCATTGGCGTGTAAAAGATCAAAAGTTCAGTAAAAAATACTTTGTTTTTTTCATATTAATTGACATCTGAAATGAAATTTGACACTTAACTATTCACTTTAGAGGGTGCGGAACCGTTATACGTTAATACATTTGAGGCGTCCAATTCTAAAAGTCAACAAGTCCAAAATATGAAAATTTTGAGTTAGGCCCGGAAACGTCATCTGGGGCTACTCCCGCACATTTTCCATAATTTTCTATAATTTTTTTGACCTCATATGCCCATATGGCAAAGTGCCAAATTTGACATTTTTGGGAAAAATGCAAAAAAAATTGGGCAAGAAGTCGACAAGTCCACTTAGTTTTTGGCTAAAAGTCGACAAGTCCACCTTTCGCAGCCTTATTTTATGGAAAAAACGCAAGAAATGTGATAAGTCCATCATGGACACCGATTTCTAAAAGTCGACAAGTCCATTAAATTTCCCATAAGGCAAGCGCAACGCCGGCGGGAACAAAAACAAAAAACGAGTGCAAGAAGTCGACAAGTGCATTTTCCTCACCAAAACGGTTTTGTTCTGTCCGAGTAGAATTTTATAGACACCCAATATTTCCATTATACGTTGAGAGCAGGGGCTGAAAATTTGACACTTTATTGTTAACATTTGGAACTTAATGTTGAGCATGAGAGAACCCCATTGGACACGCACCACGGGCCTGGAATTGGAAATTAAACTTAAAATGCGATTTACTCTAAATCACATTTTGTGGACTTGTCGACTTTTAGAATTGGACGCCTCATTCGTAGAATGCATGACATTTGTGTAGAGCGACTTTTCAAAAGACGAATTAACACAACGCAGCTTTGCGACAGACTACAGAACACCTTTAGCAGAGAACTCTTAAAAGTTATCCATGTAGGCTACCTAACTTTTTCTCAGTGTTCAAACGTTTTTTAAACAAAAACTCAAATTAAAAAAGCGGACAGAACAAGTGCATGATTTTCTCATCCATAAATGAGTGCTTGAAAAATAACTGACTTCCGAGAATCGTCCACTGTGAACTGGCACTTATGCCGCCAGGAGTTCACTTTCCAACACTCATGCGATAAATATGTATAGCTCGAATAATACCGTGCATACTCGAATAATTCCCCCGGGTAATTCTTTTTTCGTCAGACTTTTTTGAAGGGGAGGGGGCTATTCAAAGGGAAAATTATTCAAGTGGGAATTATTATTTCGCTAAAATTCTTGAACATGTTCCAATTTACTGATTTCATGAAATATGCTTTATTCACTAAATAACGTGCAATTTTTGTTCAAATTGGATGCAAAAACTTTATCATATGCATAAAGGGGGATTATCCGAGTGGTGATTATTATTTCCCCACTCGTTTAAGAGGGGGATTTATTCAAGAAGGGATTTTTGAAGGCGGGGGAATTGTTCGAGTATATAAATATATATGTATATATCTCACAAGTAAAAAAATCTTCATTGACCAATTACAAACGAGGCTTAATTGGAGCCACTTTGTTTCCCATTTTCCTGATCAGGCTCTTTCGCACCATTACCATTCAGTTGCCCATTCTCGCTGTGATATTGGTACAGGGCGCGAGATATGAAATCTACTGGGTCAGCTGGTCGGCGTATGATTAGCTCTGCTAAAGCCTTTGTCAGCGCTGGACCGACCTGCAGTTGTAAACAGTTTGGAAGAATGTGTCTTACATAATAGGTATTTGACATAATTATTTCATATGAATGTCATAATAACTTGTCAGAATAATAAGGGCTGGACTCATTTAGAAAAGAAACTCGCTGTGTAAGTAGTAGCAGTCTGCAAGTAATTATGACCACTATGCAAATACGCTTGCTCTGCAAGTATTTACTGTACATACTAGTGCTGCTGCTGCCACTTGCACAAAGACTTCATTAGCAGAGAGCCACATGGTTTTCAAGTCACTAGTTACCTACTTTGCCACTTATAACGAAACTTAACCTTGCCGGGCCTTCCCCTCACCCTGATTAAACACCAGACAATACAAACTGAATCACCATTATCTCAACCACTCAAAGTACCTCAATCAATCACCCCAGCAAACTTACCGTCCTGGCCAAATACAATCCATGTTCAGTAACAGGCGGCGGGGGCGGCACTTGCTGCTGTCCAGCCACGCCCGCAGCCGCCTGCTCGTACCTGACCTGGGGGCAGTCCCAAACCCTGTAAAATACCCTGTCAAATGTCAAATGTCATGCAAAGTGTCAAAAGTCACGTAAAATGCCTTGCAAATGGCAACCGAGTTGCCATTTTCCAGGGCATTTTACGTGACTTTTGACACTTTGTATGACATTTGACATTTGACAGGGCATTTTACAGGCTCTGGGATTGGCACCTGGGCGTCGCCGATGCGCTCCATGAGCGCCTGCTCGAAGGCCTCGCGGGACGCGCGCAGCGACACCGTGTTGTCGCCGTCGGCGCCGCCCGACACCAGCAGCGATACCCCTTCCGTCTCGTAGAGGTCCTCTGCAAGAGGATTTAGTGGATTAAACGAAGAACAACAGAATGATGTTGGGTAGCTATCACCAGGTGTAAATATGACCATGTGCAATTCCAAAAAATCATATTGCCTAAGAAACAATTGACGACCATTGTATTGTGACACGAAAACAATGTTAACTAGATATATTAATTACCCAATAACCCCAAGTGTTTTTGTAATCAACCTGCTTTAGTTCACCTTGCAAAAATCGCTGCCTCTGAGTTTACTGGCTTCAGATAGGGATCCCCTCTGCCATACAAAAAAAACCCCCAGCAAAACGTGTTTCCCTATCGGAGGGAAACTACACAGAAACAGATGCATGCATGGTGCATGGTGGTGCCAATAAAAATGTACATGTTGGTGATGCGCGTGGAAATCCCAATGATGCGGCAGTTTTACGCAGCAGTAGTGCTTTCGTGAGGCGTGTCACTTCAGATACTTTCGGTACATTCACTGCCACAAGCATCACAAACACATATTTGTTTTTGACTGGTTAATACGCGTAAAAGGGCATTAAAAAGGGACCTAGCGCCTGTGGTTCCATTCCATCACTATATACTATTGGCGGCCCACACACTAGTTGACACATGTGAGTCAACTGGTCTGTGTCAACTCAAATTTCGTCTTCACGTGTCGCAGAGCGATCTCCAAATGCACCTGCGGCGATGTTGAAACATAAATATTATGGCAAGTCAAGGACGTATCTAGGGGGGGGGGGCGGGGGGGGGCTGCAGCCCCCCCCCCCCTTCCCGGGGTGAGACCCAAAAAGTCCCGGAAAATGCATATTTTCCTATATATTTTCCGATGTTTCTTAAAAATTTTGCGCGCAAGCGCGCAATTTCTTCCCCATGCATTGTATTTTCAACAGATCGGCCCCTGCGAACCAATATCCTCGGCAATAAACACATTTTTGCGAATTTCACTGCATATGTATGCATTTTTACATACTGTTGTATGTGCAATACACTATTCAATTCCCCAGCCATGCTATCACTTTTCCATCTATGTAAATATTTCATATTTAGGCTTTTGGCGCCAGGAATGTTTATGTAAGATGGCTTGCATTCCCACCATTTCCTATTCACTAGCATTCCTGTACCTAATTTGAATAGGGCTGATTCATCAGCATTTTCGTTTTCTGCCCGTTTTCCTAGGTAGACTTCACTTGTTGATTTTAGTGGAAAATTGGGCCAGTTTTCTTGAGCCAATAGGAATTCAAATTTTGATAGTTCTAATCAATTTGGATATTTTTCCTGCTCATTAACTGCTGCCTAAACTAATTGATTTACCACAATAAAAGCTGAAATAATATAAATTGTGGGCCATTTGTAATTGGCTTATACTAATCAATTAGTTACCACTAAACCAAGTCACCCCTGAAATAAATATGTGTTTCAATATCCAAACACATAATGTGGTGACTGTACTGGGAGCACCGCATTGGTGCTCCCGTTAATCGATCCCAGCCGCAGCGCAGTCACTCGCAATTTGCGTGCGCCACGGCCGATCAAATTTTGATTGGCCGCTTCATTGAGCAGCCAACAAAATCACCTTTGTGGATCGGCTGCCGTGAAACGACCGCCGAGCTTCACGCGTGCATGCCGCCGCCGTCGCAGCAGAGCGCCTGTGAGCGTTGGATTGCGCCACGCGGCGTTGGAAATCGCGCCACGGGCGTTGGATCCACCGCATTGGCACTTGCGCCACGGGGCGTTGGACTTCGCGTGCATGCGTCGCGTCACTGCACGCCGCCGGCCGGCCGTGCGCTAGTGTTGGGCAACGGCCCACTAGCGTTGGGTAACGCGCCGACGCTGCACCAACCGCGCTAGTGTTGAGCGTTTGAGCTCCACTAGCGTTGGCAATGCTACAGCACCGCGCCGCGCTGCGCGCCTATTTCCAGCGCGGCGCGACATTCCTGTGCCCCGGTCCTCGCGGCGCGCTAGTGTTGGGCACTGGGCCCCACTAGCGTTGGTTTCACGCCGCGCCGCGCCGCGCCACGCCGCCGGACCGGCACTGTGCAGCGGAACGCGCCCTTTACGCGCGTCTGCACGATTTTTTCGGCGCCGCTCCCCGCGGTCCATTTTTCTGCCAGTGGGTGCGCCGCGACAACATTTCTGCGCCGCAACACTTTCTGCACCGCGCCATTTCCGGCGCCACGCGACAACATTCCAGCCGGCGCGCATTGCATCAGCTGCACCGCGCTAGTGTTGAGCATTGAGCTCCACTAGCGTTGGCAACGTCACGGCTGCGCCGCGCCGCCAGTCCCCAATTGCCCACGGTGACGCAATTTTCCGCCCGTGGTTGGTATTTTAGGGGCTCTGGCAGTCACTTTTGAAAAAAAATTTCCGCTGGTTGGTGTTGCTGGACACTCGGCGCCGCGTCCGCCAGGCGCATTTTCTGCAGCGGCGCCCGCGTGCACTTTCGCGAGCTGCGCCGTTTTCCAAGCAGCTGCGCCGTTTCGCAACCCGCGCCATTTTTCAAGTGCCACTTTCCAAGCCAAACTGCGCCATTTCACAAGCAGCTGTTTTTCACACCGCGACGCGTCGCACTAGTGTATGGGCAAGAACCACACTAGTGCTTGACACAATTCAAGGCTGCCCCTCCCCAGTCGCGCTAGTGTTGGGCACTGGGCCCCACTAGCATTGGATGCCGGGCTGCAGCCAACCAGTGCAGTGCAGTGGAATGGATTGCTGCCACGCTGCCTGCACTCACCCCTGCCTGCAGCAGTAAATTTTCTGCCTGCACAGTGCATTTGGGGCATCACCAATTGCGTGCTGTTGAATTTTGCAGCAGTCTCCGCCCATGCCACTGGGGCACCGGTGTCGAGACGCTGATTCCGGCCGCAACACGCCGCATCATTTTTCTGCGGTGTTATTTTCAGCGGCTGCACCGCGCCATTCCAGCGCTGTGCCGCGCCATTGCAGTGCATTTGGGACACATCCCTGCACTGCTGCTGCAGCATTTGAAAGTGCCCACTGCCTACAGCAGTCAAAGTTTCTGATTGTGGCAGGCATTTTGGGCCATCCGCTGTTCAGCTTGGCGGCAACGTTTCCGCCTGTGCCGGTCTGGTGCGACATTCCTGTGCCACCGGCCATCATTGCTGCAATGTGCTAGCGCTGGGCACTGGGCCCCGCTAGCATTGGCAACTCGGCAACTACGCCACGCCCTCTGCAGCACAAACCTAGTGTTGAGCATTTGGGCTCCGCTAGCATTGGCAACGCCATTGAGCTGTGTTGCCACAGTGCCCCCTGCCCACAGTGGATAAAATTTCCGCCTGTGGCTGGCATATTCGGGGCCTCTCTGTTCAATTGGGGGTAGACTTTTCCACCCGTGCCGCCGCACCATTGAGCCACGCAACAACTGCATACAGCATCACGTCTCTGGCTGCCAAGCGGCGCCATCTCCAGCACAGCGCGATTTCCAGCGCCACACCATTGTGTGCAATTGTGTTGCCTGAGCCATGCCATTTTCCAAGCAGGTCACTGTCTTCGAGCTGGATGTCAATGAGGAAGAGGAACAAGAATTTTTCGATGCCTCTGAAGACATCAATGAGAATCAAAGTGACGCCCAGGCCGCTGCATTGCCAGAAGCCAGCATATCAAATGCTGCCCCCATGCAATTTGCTGGGGGGGATCAGCTGCAGCAGTTGCAGGCAAATATGACTGCCTTGGCTGAACAAGTTGCTGTGCTGAACCAGCAACACACGGCCATTTTGCAGCAGCTTTCGCTGTTACAGGGCACACTGCAGCTGCCAGCCGGCAACAGGCAGGTAACACTTGCAAGCAGAAATGGCACATTGCCCGAGGGAACACATTCATTGGCTGCTCCATTGTTGCAGTTGTCAACTGTGCCCGGGCCAGACCGCCTCGCCAAAGTTGTCATGCAAACAGACATGGCAAGCCCTGAATTGGAGCATCAAGTGCCAGAATATGATCAGATGCCAAAAGGCCAGAATCAACAGCACAAGCAAGGCAGCAATGCTGAAGGCTCTCAATGCCCAAATACTGCAGCTGCTGATGCTAACCAGTCAGTGGGGAAAAGGCGACAACCATGGCGGAAAAAATTCAACAAGGGATTTGATCCCCGGCTGCATAATGGGCCATGGTGCACATATTTTTTGCATCGAGCCCCACAGCCGCATAACCCAGCTGAGTGCTTCCTCAACCCAGCTACGGGCACATACAAGCCAAATCAAGCTGAACGAGTCCGAAAATTGCTGGAGAAAGCTGGGAAAACTGAGCATGATGCTCAGAGAAACATGCAAGCTGAGTGTGCAAAACTCAACCTGAATATGGATGAGCACACATTCGCTCTGCAGAGCAATGCCGTGTTGACTCCAAATGGCCAATCGGATGCTCAGGAGAAAACGCATGCTGCTGCACCATCATCCAACATGAAATTTGATGATTTGGAAACTTGGTGCCCAATAAGTCGCTATGCACATGTGGTGACAAATCCCTCGGAAGGCCCGCCAATTGTGCGACACAGCAGCAGTACCAGCCCAACTGCCAAAGTGGATTTTCTGGGCTGCGCACTCACTGGCATCATCGATAGTGCCTGTGACGAAGGCATTGTCATCGCGGAACAACTCCTCGAGGATGTGTGGAAGCAAGCCGAGTATGATGTCACCAGGGAAAAAGCTAAATTCAGGCAGTACCCTGGCAGGCACTTCAAAACTACTCGCTTGCACATCCCCAGCCACCATTTGGCTGTTTACAAAATGGAGTTGCTGCACACCACACCAGATGGACAGCAACATTCTGCAGAGATCCTGGCAGTGGTCAAATTGAAGCAGTGACCACCACCAGAGCTGCCAACAGTGCCGCAGGCCAAATCGAATGGCCTAGCGGAAGCGAATCATCGAGGCGAGCTGAGCATGCGATGAAAGCACAAGGCCCGACTCAATGCCTGTACCCAATGGAACCCTGGCTGAATGATTTGCTGCTCTGGAAGGGGGTCAATTTGCAGAAGATTTGTGAAATATTTTGAAAATTTTCTTCAACCTGGTTTTTTACAGTGTCTCAGTTTCCTGGCATTTGTTTCAGTTATAGTCTGACATTTGTTTCAGTGTATTTTGTATGCTTCAGGATTTGTTTCTGGCATTCTACTGAGATTCACTTTGTAATGTCCTCCAGCCAGTTCCCTCTCATGTATTGTAGTGTAAGAGGGGAACTGTCGTCGTGGGAGGGGCTGTTGTATGTGCAATACACTATTCAATTCCCCAGCTATGCTATCACTTTTCCATCTATGTAAATATTTCATATTTAGGCTTTTGGCGCCAGGAATGTTTATGTAAGATGGCTTGCATTCCCACCATTTCCTATTCACTAGCATTCCTGTACCTAATTTGAATAGGGCTGATTCATCAGCATTTTCGTTTTCTGCCCGTTTTCCTAGGTAGACTTCACTTGTTGATTTTAGTGGAAAATTGGGCCAGTTTTCTTGAGCCAATAGGAATTCAAATTTTGATAGTTCTAATCAATTTGGATATTTTTCCTGCTCGTTAACTGCTGCCTAAACTAATTGATTTACCACAATAAAAGCTGAAATAATATAAATTGTGGGCCATTTGTAATTGGCTTATACTAATCAATTAGTTACCACTAATCCAAGTCACCCCTGAAATAAATGTGTTTCAATATCCAAACACATAATAATACATATAAAGCGGCTCCTGGCGCTGGCGCCAACGCCAATAGCGCCATGGCGTGGCGCCTTTGTATGGCGCTAGCGCCAAAACGCCTTTACGTCCCTATATAGGGAAAAAATTTAGGGGGGGGGGGGCTGAGCCCCCCCCCCGTTCGCCAGCCCCCGTAAACAAGCAGCCCACCCCCGCTCAAAAATCCTGGATACGTCCCTGTGGCAAGTGCATTGGAAGATCCTTCTGCGAAACGAGAAGCAGAAATCTGAGTTGACACACACGTGTCAACTACTGCGTGGGCCGCCATTCGTGCAGATTGTAACAAAAAGACACATAAAAAAATCAACAGTACCATCGTCAATGGCGCTGGCAGCGCTGACACTTTCTCCCGCGCTCACAGCTGAGTCATGGCCGCGATTCTTGACACCTGCCGGCACGAAAAACATTCAATCGATAAATTAAATGTACAACTGTTTCTGCACTATTTCACAAATGCCGCAAAATTCACTATTTCACAAATAAATACAACAAATTTACGGGAGTACAAAAGCAGTAGTAAAGCACATTTAAATAAATACAAGTAAAAAGCGAGTGTGCAGAAATTATGTTCCAAATACTTTCACACAAAATTCACTTTTTCCGATCATCCAGGTCCAAACCTGCCCTGTACCGGTGCACAAGTTTACCCGGTGCACAAGAAACAAAAGTAGTAAAAGAGCGCCATGGTGCGGCGTACTTTGGCGCCGTCAAACGGCGCCATTCCATCCTAATCATGTGTATATTTGTTGTTTTTGGAGGGGGGGTTCGCAGCGGTTCAATATATAAGGTTTGTCAAGCTTTCGAAGGAAAAAAAGAGAAAAAGTGCTAGATCTATAGATAGCTGAAACATTGGTAACCCCGCTCCAACCCCCCATACTGAAGACTGAGTGCTCAAGTAGGGGATCCGTACCTAAGCACCGGGCCTACATTGGCACCGAATATTGCTACTTATGCACCGGTTAAACCTGTGAAAATGTGCCCTCAAACCCCGCCCCAAAAGCGAACCCTGAGAGTCCTTTTTGCCATCTTCCTGCCACACGCCGGGCGCAAACTCCTCGTCCTCGTTGGCGTCGGCCAGCTCGCGCAGCTCGCCGGTCACGGAGTCGGTGTCGCGGTCGCGGATGGTTTTTAAGTCCAGGATACCCACGTTCCGCAGGTAGTACTCGGCAGTGTGGCCTTCCTGTTTGGGGGGGGGGGGAATTGGGAGGGAGTTTGGGGGGTTATTTGATTTTGATTGAGTTTTGTGACGTTTTTGTGTTTGTAAAAGTTTCATTTGTATTTTTGTCAAGCTGGAACTAGGCACAATAGTTTACGGAAATGTCAGTAATATTAGACGTTATGTAAAACTAGTTTTCAAATGAACACTAAATTTTCAAAGGCCCGTCAACATTGAAAAACTCTACAGGGCACTTCAAATCGGAATCGGCACCAGGAAGACTTACATTGTCGACAGCCTTCGGATCGGCGCCGGCGCGCTCCAGAATTTTATAGTAATGACCGCCATCCCTGGAAGCAGCCGCGTAGTGCAGCGGTGTGCGTTTGTTCTGCGCATGTACTGGGTTATAAGAGACAAATGTACAATAGTATGATGACGTTAGCAAATGCTCCAGCTAGAATGTTTGTCGTTGGTTGTATTACATTATAGATAAGCATACCGTACATCCGCTTCTAAAATTCGACAACCGCAGAATTTCGAAAATTGAGTTACCATATTTCTTCGATATTAATGACCGTCAATGTATTGTTTCATAAGCTCTTTGGGGGCAATGTAAATGACAGCAAATAGGATAACCTAACATCAATATTTTCATACGCCAATGTCTTTGAATACAGCAATGTATTTTTCGGATCGGATCCGGCAACCGGATCCGGAACACAGACCCGGCAAAGTAAACAAGTCGACAAAAATCAAAGGAATACGGTAAGCACGGAAACGGGACCATCTACACATTTGTCCCGCACACTTTTCCAAATTCAATAGTCCCCACTCACATAATCGACGCTATTGAGCACTTGCGGGTGATTCTGGGCGACGTAGCGGACGATCTCGGTGGACCCGTACAGGACGGCGTCGTGCAGCGGCGTGGCGCCCTTGCGGTCGCGCGACACCACCAACTTGCGGCTGTTGGCGAGCGAACGGAAGGCTTCCAGGTCGCCCGTGCGCGCCGCCCGGTGCACTTGGTCGATTTTGTCCTGAGGTCGATTTAGGGTGGAATAAAGCTGGCGGGCAATACAATCGATTTAAAAAGTCTTTTTATTGCCGCCTGATATATTGCGCATGCGACCATACACTTCCCGATGGATCATTCTGATTGTCCAAAACAGAGCCACACTTAATAACGCAGCGTGTAAATAAATTATCACAAAAACAATCAATAGACTGCAAGCAACAGTGTGTTTGGCTTATGCAATATTATCTCGCCCCAGAGTTCCTAATCAACCACTGTCTGCGGTCCACATTATTATAACGCACCAAATACTCGGGCAAATTATCCAGAAACAGCTGGCAGTCTGCACTATTTGTCTCTTTCTCGAGCAGCATGTCGCCGCAGCCGCTCAGCACCAACTGCTCCAGCTTACCCACGTTGCCCTCGCGCAGCCACTGCTGAATGTTAGACTCCTGCGGGAGGGGCGGACGAATGAAGTCAGTGCTGTGCTTTGGTATAATATCCCGCTAAAAGGACTTTTGAGAGGTGTGGGTTTCTGTGAGAGACTGTTTTTCTTAAATTGGAACTAAATACATAGTTTCAGGAGTTAGTCCCGTAGACTGTAAAATAACATGTAAAATATAGAAAATCAGAAAAAATTGGTCAAGTTCAAATGCCATGCAAAAGTTCAGTCAAAAAAACATCAAATAACCAGAGGGGGAGTTTTTCAAATGTCATGCAAAATTTTAATTGTCCGAAAAATGTCTTCTGCCTTCTATGGTCGATTACACATTCGACACCTTTTATGTGACATTTTACACATCCTCGAAAAAGACCCCAGGGGAGTTATTATTTCGTCAGGAGTTTTGGAGGGGGAGTTATTCAAGGGGGGGGGAAGTTATTATTACTTAAGGGGAGGAGTCATAGTTTCCTCAGAAATTTCGCTTTATCCATTGTATGAATGCATTGCATCAACTCATGTATTCCAGGTATTTAACAGTTAAACAACACCGAAAACATGGTATTCATGCTAAAATTTGTGTTCATCAGCATCTGAATCATTCAAATACACATTGTGGATACACATACCAAATACCAATGGGGGAGTTATTCAAGAGGGGGAGTTATTCAAGAGTTTTTTTGGGGCAGGCCTGATACGCACACGTGCCCGATACGCACATATGCCCGTTTTTTTCCCTCAACTGGCCAGCAGGGGGGAGTTATTCAAGGGGGGATGTTATTCAAGATGGGTGTCTTATTCAAGGATATACGGTAATTGGTGTTTTACATGGTGCGTGAGTGGCTTGGCTAGTGGCAGAGTTCTAGTGGAGGCACAAATCGACCCATGGCGTAGTTCCAGTAAGAGAAGAATGGCGTTAGATGCCAGAGATGATTAGCCATAACACCTCACCAAAAATTACGCATGGTGTCACAGAAACATTTCATCATGGCTCGGCGCCCGTGTGCTATAAAACCTACACCAGCGCCAAAGCATCACGTTCGATTAGTACTGTGTAAAAGAATCACAAACATACCAAATAACTGGGCGCGACCCTGTTGTGCAACGCGCGCTGCAGTGCAGTTTTCTTATCCAAACGAAGACTGACAAGATCCAGTTCGCCAGCGTGGTTCAAATAGTATTTCGGCGCGTGACCATACTGAAAATATAATAAAATAATTATAATTTTTTGGAAACATGCCAAAAGAATTTTTTCTGAAACGAACGCAGTCAATGATGTCAGGATGGGCGCCGGCGCGACGCAGCAAGCGATACATGCCGCCGCCGTCTTGCAGTGCGGCCGCAAAGTGCAGCGGCGTGCGTTTATTCTACAGAAACCGGTTAATTAATTAATATATTATACTCTCTTGACCTGGATCGTAACCCGCAAGTGTTAATTAAAAAGTACATATTTATTTACCTCAGGAAATGTCACAGCAGTTACAAACAGTGTGGTAAAATGTTTCTTATATTTAAGTTGTTGCCTTTCATATCACTAATTCACACAAGGTACAGAATTCAGATCACTAAATAAAAAACTGACATGATCGAGCGCATTCACAGCCTGGGGGTAATTCCTAACCAAATGTTTAGCCACATCAGGTCGCTGGTGAATTATGGCCGCGTGCAGCGGCGTGTGCCCCCTGCCGTCGCGGCAAAGTGCCAACTTTTTGCGATCGGCCAATAAACGGAGATCGCGCACGTTGCCGCTTTGTACGGCGCGGTGAATGGCCGCCATTTTGGACTGCGGCAGTATTCATGTGTTGGAAAATATGCAAGATTTGGCACAATATTTGACTCAACATACAGGGTGCGGCAATTTAGACGGACCCCATAAAGTTTTGAATAACTTGTCACTGGGTAGTTGGATTAACGTCAAATTTTAGGTCAACATTAACAACTAAATAGGAAAAAAGCCTTGAAAATATGGCTGCGATAGCTCTACTCGCTCACAAGTTATTCATGCAAACGCGTAATTCTCTCTTTCCCACCACCTTGTGATATCGTTCAAACGGGGTTGACTTCTCGGGACCGGGATCGCGATCGGCTGTTTTTTCAGGTTTTTTTTCTGATTTTCTTCTCGCAGCTGCATGCCTAAATGCGTGCACGCCCGCCACCAATTCGCTATGCCATAAGGAAATCGGCGGGCGCTTGCGTAATTGGTTGTAAAGCTAGGTGGTGAAAAAGTGACAATTACACGTTTCCATAAATCACTTGAGAACGAGTAGAGCTATCGCAGCCATATTTTCAGGGCTCCTTTCCTATTTAGTTGTTAATGTTAACCTAAAATTTGACGTTAATCCGACTACCCAGTGACAAGTTATTCAAAACTTTATGGGGTCCGTCTAAATTGCCGCACCCTGTATATTTTTCAGGCATCCGCATTATTAGCATTTGCAATTTTACGCTGCACGATCAATGTTAATTCAGGCAGCCAAGCTGTCAACAAGAAACAAATTGAATCGGGCAGCGTGTGAACTTACATATCATCAATCGAGTTACCTGATAGAGGTGTCGCTCCATGGACATGAAAGCGTGTCCACTAAAGTGAAAACGTGTCGACGAAAATGACTCACCTGGTACTGCGGCAGGATCTCAATGAAGTCAATCACGTCTGCATTCTCAACATCGTGGATGCGACCCAGCAGCAGATCGCCGTAACCATTGAGCACAAGTTCTTCCAATTTTCCCACATTTCCAGTTGCCAACCAATCAGCAATGTCCTCCTCCAAATCTGAATAGGAAAGTGTTTTAAAAAGTACCATTTAATAGTTTCTCATTCCATTTGTTATCATTTGTAAAGCACCGCAAAAAATCACCACGGGGGTATTTATTAAAGAAAATACGGTAATCAGCAAGCTGAAAGCATAGCACCAAAATGCGCCAAAACCAAAAAGGGCACCTTGCAACAGCGGGCGCGCGATGTCACCTTGCAACAATTGGTCAATAATAGCCGAGTCTTTAGCTAAATCCAACTTCAAAGCTCCAGGATTTGTGCGATAGTAGAACGGTGTGTGGCCATTCTGAAATGTTAGATGGAAAAGAGATAGAAATAGCAGCTTATACAAATACTGCTTTTCTGTCACTGCAATGTCAAGTATTTTTCAAACCGTTTGTAGGGTGGCCGGCGATCGTAAATTGTCAGGAAAAATAGAATATTCTTCTAGGCTTTTTCAGGCGGGCAAACACGACAAAAATACAAAACAAACCAACACAGTCACTTCCCACCCAAATTCCATTCTCCCCCCCCCCCCCAAACCTTATCCTCCACAAACGCATCGGCGCCAGCCCTCTGCAACAACCTGACCAAATTGGCGCCATTTCGATCGGCCGCGGCAAAGTGCAGCGGCGTCCTTCCCCTGCGATCGATGCTGTTCACCGTGCCGGGGAACTTGCGCGTCAAGAAGCGTAGCATGTCAGTCTGGGGGGCAGTCCCGGACCCTGTAAAATGCCATGTAAAATGTAAAATGTCATGCAAAGTGTCAAAAGTCATGTAAAATGCCCTGCAAAATGGCAACCGAGTTGCCATTTTGCAGGGCATTTTACATGACTTTTGACACTTTGCATGATATTTGACATTTTACAGGGGAATTTTACAGGGTCCGGAATTGGCACCTGGCCGTACACAGTCGATTTGTGGATAGGCGTCAGGCCGCGCTTGCAGCGGGCTAGAGCCAATGCGGGTCGGTCGATTAGGGATCTTAGTGGAGAGGGTGGGATTTGTGGGGTTTTTTTTGTTGTGAAGTGATAACTATTTGCGTTCGCACAGTGCAACGATACCTTCACATATTTACATTACTGCCTGATATTGAAGTCACTTCATATTTTTATATATTTTAGTTTTTATCATATTTAACTTTTTAGAGACTTTCTGATATTATATTTTATTATATTGTCCAAAATCACATATTTTTCAATGCTAATGGGTGTTCGCAGACAGACAATCGCAAGCCGCCAATGCACATGTACAGCACCAACCTAACTCTCCTCACATCTCCCTCCTCTACAGCCTTGTGTATAGCATCGATCTTCTGCTGGTACTGGGCGAGCGCCCTGAGGAACTCCCTGGCGCGGTCGTTGTCGGCGGACTTGTCGGCGAGCAGGTGGCCGCGCCCGTCGAGCACGAGGCGTTCGAGCGCGTCCACGTCGCCCTCGGCCAGCCACGCGTCCACGTCACTGTCGCTCGGCTCGTCTGGAAGGATACCGTATTTGTTCGAATGATTACCCTGGGGAATTTTTTTCTGGTCAGAATGTTTTGAGGGGGGCTATGCGAGGGGGGGTTATTCGACGAGGGGTTATTCATAGGGAGGAATTATTTTTTGGTCAAAATTTTCAAGAATATTTCTATCATACCCTTTTCACGAAATATATTTATGCCTGAAGGGGGAGGTGGTTATATTTTCCTCACTTGTCTAACAGGGGGGGAGTTATTCGAGGTCGGAAACTATTCAAGGGAGAACTATATTCAAGAAAATACGGTAGATAAGTTGCGTGGGTCAGTGTTTGTGGTATGGGTTCAGTAGCCATAGACCCCAGTAGGCAATGACTTCACCCCCAAACAACCCCCCCCACCCACGTTCCCTATCGTCAGTATCCTCGTCGACGCCGTTGGTGCCGTTGACGGCCCTGGCCACCTCGCCCGACATGATGTGCTGGTGCAGCGCGCTGGACGCGTCCGCCGACGCCGACAGCGGGATCAGGCTGATGTCCGACCGGTACTGCACCGGCGTGTGGCCCAGCTGCGATCGAGGGTACTTTTGAATCGATCGATGTTTGAGTACATGGAAGTGTGTCATCGATGGCTATCGTGTGAAACTATTCTAACGCGGTAACGAAAAAATCCAATACGAAATCCGAAAAATCCAATACCGATATAATTTTTTTTAAATTTCTCAACTTTCGAATTCTTATGCGTTTTCCGTGCAGTGAAATCTTTTCTTAAAAAAGACAATTCAAGAACGTTTTGGAATTTTCATATTTATGTGTGGCATAAAGCGTCTGGCATAGTGATGTAAAAAGCGTCAGGACTTAGGTGCCAAGCGCCATGACGCTTTTCCGACCCCTAGCGCCAATTGCGCCAGAGCAAAATGGCGCCAAGCGCCTGAAGTGCCATGGCGTTTTTTGCTTTGGCGCCAGCGCCATAGCGCTTTTACATCACTAGTATGGCATAAAAAAGCACCAATGGGGGACAATTGATACGACCAATTATGTAGGGTTAGCTTAAAATAGACAAAGGAATTGAACTGCAACCTTACTGAGTTGCGAATGCCTAATTAATCATATCATATATCCAACGCAATAGTTCCAGTCTAGTAAAGATTTCCAATAAATATTTTGCAGAATCTCACTGCATAACAGAATCTCACTGCATATATTTTGCAATTACATACAATATAGCGGCTATTTCATGATTAAGTTCTGATTAAAAATTGCTTTCTCTTAACACTTTGAATAACTCCATGCAATGTGAAAAAACTCTCCGCGAAATTAATCAACAATAAATGTACGGTAAATTAAAAACATAGCACCACCTAATGGCACCACTTAGCTCAAATACGTACCATACACTGCATAGGCGGCGCAAGGTCCCAATTTGCGCATGTGACATTCACATTAGCCAAAATTTCACCTTGTGAACCTTTTTATCGGATCCCTTATGTGAAATTGGCAGCCAGCCAAAAATTTCGAAATCGCTATAAATCTTATTAAAATTGGCTAAAAGTAGGTTTATAACCATGTATATAGATGAAAATAGTGATAATAAAGGTGAAGATTGGCAAAATGGAGAAAATTTTGAGCTATTCCGCTTGTGACATTCACAAGTGCACAAGCACTTACGCCGCCTATGATACACTGTACAACTTGATCAGTAATCAAAATAAAACCACCCGAAGGAAATGACACATTGATAAAAATAAAACTACATTCAACCGCGTCGGCACCTCGCCTTAGCTGGATTAGGGGATTGACCTAAGCGGCTGGAAGTAACATGCGCAGCGGGTCATCAACCTAATGAGAATTCGAATAAATTATATGCCATAGTTGCTAACTTATTTATACCGCGGTACATTAAAGTTTGGACATAACAGCCACCGCACCAGGAAAAAGTCACGGTGTTCTTTAGATATTTATGAACACGTATTTACATGACCCAACAAATTTGAGAGACCCTCGCGTGAGCGGGGCGGGAGACGCATTTTGTATTTGCGTGCGTTCAGACACTTTAAGCCGGATTTACAGCATAACGATCAATAGGAGGTGATGCGACAAATTCAACGTCATCGAAAAATTACTTATTTTCATTTTTTCAAGTATTTTATTTTGCAAAAATTTATTATGTGCGAGATGTGAAACTCGAATTTGAATGAAAAACGTTCGCTGAAAAATGGTCTGCCGTCAAATCAATTTTGCGGTGATGCCCTAAAATCAAATTGTCGGCAGTCATTGCATGCAATGGCCATCGACAAATTGGTTTTAAGGCCTCACCGTGAAATTGATTTGACGGCGGACAATTTTTCATCGAACGTTTTTCATTCAAATTCGTGTTTCACATCTCGCACATAATAAATTTTTGCAAAATATTGATTATCAAACATTAATTTTTGATAAAATACTTGAAAAAATGAAAATAAGTAATTTTTCGGTGAGGTTGAATTGGTCGCATCACCTCCTATTGATCGTTATGCTGTAAATCCGGCTTTATGCCTACATATCTTAATGTTATGAAAAGTTAGTATACTGATTAGACTGGACGCTATACAAAAATGTTACCGTATTTTGATAAATGAAATCACCTGAAAAGTTTAGCACAAACTTATAGATAGTGGGAGCGATGTAATGCGATGAAAAAAATAAAATGTTTTTTTACTCAATATGATACGGAAAATTCCACGGTAATGTGTGCCGTCAGTGGACGATAAAGCACCGCATTGATATAGTATCTAGGTGTCAAGTGTTAAAATACATTTTGAAAAAATGTGCATGTTGACATAATTTTTAATACTAAATATATGTATCTACGGTACTTATAGACGAAGCTGTGCATAGCGTTGAAAAGCAAAAAAGCGCTGCCACCAAGTTTCGTTTACCCATGATTCGCACACTGGCGCTTTCATTGCCACAAAAGATGCGCTTTCATTGCCACAAAATATACTTAATGAGTCCAAAACATATAAAACTAGAAAACTAGTCAGCATAAAATGAGCCGGCAAGCAAACGAACAGTGTCGGGCAGGTTGACGTCGGCGCCGCGCTCCACCATGTGGTCGTAGATCTTGGAGTTGCCGTGCTCGCCGGCGGCCAGCCAGGCGGCGTAGTGCAGCCCCGTCCGGCCGTCCTGTATGATATACATAAATACCTAGGTTTGTCAGGTTGGGATACATGCCAAACTACCCACGGCTGAAAAGACATTTTAGAGAGCATTTTCGGTGTTTTGAGGTTTCTAAGATTACTTGATTTTTTTGTATTGTGCATTTTTTCTTCAAACTCAACGTAGAAGCGCGGTAAATCGTCATGGATGCTATGCTACGGGCCACTCCCAGGCTCTATATGTATTTATAATGCAAAATATCATGCAAATTTTCAAAAGTGATGTAAAATCCCCCGGTAAAATTTCAAAAGACCGGTAATATTTAAAATAAACGAAAATGTGAGATTTTTAAACTTTTGACACTGCGTGATATTTGACATTTTTCAGGGCACTTTGCAGGGTCTGGAAGTAGCACAAGACAAGATAAAGGGTATCAGTTTTCAATAAAAAAACTTATTAGTAGATAAAATCTTAGTTTCCATGTTCCAATTATGGTTCAAACGAAACTGCTTTTCGAAGCCAGAGAACGAGACTCATATTTGTCACAATTTAAAGACTGAGACAGAGACGAGCAATTCCCTACATTTTGTTGTGACTTGACCGAGGGCGCAAACGCGTTTGAACCCTACCAGTGTAAAATAAAAACACAAAATCGCCACAAATTTCATTTGTGTCTATCTTATACTCGGCGGGCCGCAAAGTATGCGTGCTTTGTGCTAGTCGACAATGAGCGATCAGGATACGTCAGCACGCACTTTCACAAAAATACTAATATTTTAAAATGTTTCTCCCCGAAACGCTTTCTTCCTCTTTTTCTGGCACCATTTCTATTTTATAAACGATGACGTCATGGTGGAGTGTTACCTTCAGAAAAACCATAGCACGCGGTCCGCTAAGTATAAATACAGGACTGTCATTCGTGTATTTACGCACTCTGTCCTTCAACTTGATACTATTCGGGAAAGTCTCCACGATATATTTGGCCACGTCGGCGCGGGCGGCCACCACGGCCAAGTGCAGCGCGGTGCGTCCAGGTAAGAAATTTAATCAGTCTGATAGGTATTTTACAGCCAGCTCGATTCAATGTATCTGGGATCGTACATTGTCTAGTCCAGTTCAATGTGGTTTTAATAGTTGACAGTAGGGATGGCTGGTGTTTTTTTAACCGTTTTTTTAAAAAAACGTTGTTTTTAAAAAAATCAGAGGCATCGAAACCGTTTTTTTTAAAACATCAGCCAAAAATTTTTGCACTATGTACTAGGTATTTTGCATTTTTTTGCGCGCAAGCGCGCAATTTCACATACACTTTACCATTTGTGATTGTTTTTATTGGTTTTGAGTAGGGTGTCAAAAAAATTTTTTGACGGAAAACGGAAACGGAAACGGAAAAATTTTTTCAGCGGCCGGAAAACGGAACGGAAAACGGAAAAAAATTTGCACTTGGCGGAAAACGGAAACGGAAACGGAAAAAAAATTTCACTGGCCGGAAAACGGAAAAAGAGGCCGGAAAAACGGAAACGGAAAAATCAAATTTGCACAGAAATGGAAAAACTTGCTGAAATTTTGCCAGAAAACGGATAATCTTTGCTGAAATTTTGCTGGAAGTGGACAAAATTTGCAGTAATTTTGCTGGAAACAGAAATTTTTTTACATCATTGACAATCTGCATGAATTTTAACCAGTTTGGCTGATCAGAAAACAGAAAGTTGAGCCAGAAAAAGGTAAAATGAGGCGGAAAACAGAAAAAAGGCGGAAAAACTGAAAATTGAGGCGGAAAACGGAAAAAAAGGCGGAAAAACTGAAAATTTAGCCGGAAAACGGAAAATGAGCCGGAAAAACGGAAACGGAAAAAAAAGTTGCCGGAAAACGGAACGGAAAACGGAAAAAAAAATTCAGCAGCCGGAAAACGGAACGGAAAACGGAAAAAATTTGCCTGCGGAAAACGGAAACGGAAAACGGAAAACGGAAATTTGACACCCTAGTTTTGAGGCATTTTTATTGTGAAAGCTTCCATTTGTTCATGCTATTGTGTCATAATAAGCCATGATATGTTAGTGTAGCATATAATATCCAGCCAATGTGCTCCCACATACTTCTACAGTGTGATCCATCACTGTCAATGGATTATCATTATATTATAACCTTGTATAAGTGCTATTCCATGCAAAACATGACATGAAGTCACGAACATTCGACAAAAGGCGATATCCGTAACAAGTCGACAAAAAATAGATATTTTTGACAGCTTATGGCTCCACAGCCATTCTGTGGCTATATATTACATCACAAAGTACTGGCAATTGTTTGATATACCTGTATATGTTGACCCATAACCATATCTGGGAGCTTTTAAAAAACCCGTTTTAAATTGACATCCCTAGTTGACAGCCAAACTTCAAATCGGGAGTCAGTCCCGCACTCTGTAAAAAATGTCACGTGAAATGTAAAATGCAACATGGCGTCAAGCCCAGAGCAGCATTTAAAAACTCGATCATCGTACGAGTCCAGATACAATGAATTATGCTGACGTGAAAAACACGCCAGACTGATGAAATCTCGTCCCGGTGGCAGGATCTACGATTGCCTCTGCCAACGGGCGCCGATCTATGAGCGTTTTGATGCGTTTCAGGGAGGCCGATCCGTTGATTGCGTGCTTGATGGTGGCCATGCGTCCCTGCAACCTAACGTAAACATAAATACTTTGTATCAGGATTAGTGATGGAAATACGCCATGGCGCTTGGCACTAGCACCAATGTCCTGGCGCTTTTTCCATCACTCATCAGGATATAAATAGGTATGAAATTTAAGATAGGTATAAATATTGAATTTACCTAATTGCATATTACTGAAAATACAAACAAGATTATCCATTGCGAACAAGCACTTTATCCATCGCGAAAAAGCACTTTTTCACTTTATCAATCGATGGCACCAAGAACTAATGGCGTAATCGCGCGGTGCCTTAAAATAGTGCTGCCATTACTAATCCAGATCATGATCATAATATTAGGGGGTCACTGAGTACAAGTTTCTTGTCACTTTTGCACTTTTAGAAGTATTGTGCAAAAGACAATGAAATATCCATACAGAAAACTTTCATACAGAATCGAATGGGGGGGGGGGGTTGGGGGGGGGGGTTACCCCCCAGACCGCCCAGCTATCTATCTATCCCGGAGGCCGCTCAGCTATCCATCTATCCCGGAGGCCGCTCAGCTATCTATCTATCCCGGCGAGGCAAAATTTTGGGCTAGTACCCCCTAACCCCCCCAAATCGCTCAGCTATCTACCTATCTGGAGCGATTTTTGAGAAACTGTACCCCAATTTTCACTCAAAATCGCTATTTTTCATACCTTGTTATAGATTTTCACCTCCAAAATACTAATTGTTGTTCCTATCTACCTATTTTCAGATATTTTTAGTACTATATGCCCTTGTATACCCATTTTGAGCTATTTCACACCTACTTTTAGCGATTTTTCCCCTTTTCTTCTGTCTACGCCCTGAAAAAGCCTATATATCGAACCAACACAACCCCCCCCCCAAATTTTTTCCAGCTATCTATCTATCCCGAAGGCCGCTCAGCTATCTATCCAACCACTCGGAGTGACAAAATTCAAGATACCCCTGGCCGCTTCAAATGGGACAGTCAGCTAGATCGACCTGGGTCTGCTTGTGTACTTGGAGAAACTTTGCGACGGGCTGGTGCCGTTTGGCCCACTGCTGCACGTACCACTCGCGGCCGTCGGCCATCAACTTCTCCAGCAGACTCGTGTCGCCCCTGCGGTCGATTTATAGCGAGTGGATGTTTGGCGGCATCGAGCCCTCAAACGGTGACGCGTGATTGGCATGATATGTATTTTTTGTGATATCTACATATTCGGTCGGAAATTATTTGCTTTGGCCCACACACTAAATAGTTGACAGACACTTGTGTGCCAATTGCGCAGTGTCAACTCAGATTTCGGCTTCACGTGTTGCAGAGCGATCTTCCAATGCACTCGCCGTAAATTTTTTTTCAACATTTGGAGATCGCTCGGCGACACAGAAAGCTGAAATATGAGTTGACACAAACCAGTTGACACACAAGTGTCAGCTGGTGTACGGGCCACCAATATCGGAGCGTTTTTAAAATAACTCTCAATCAGAACGCGGCCGTCTAACTCAAAAGCGACTCGAGTGAACTCAAAGTCAATTCCCACACAAAACCATATACAACGGACCTTTCCAAGCAGGCGCGCAGCTCAGACTCGCTGGGCATGGACGATACAGATGAAACGCTGCCGCCGGTGTTCCCGCCCGTGCTCGCTGTGTTCACTGGGGGTGGTGAGAGATTCATTGGATGTTTAGTAGTGCGTCAGGTAAAATATAACAACAACGGGTATTGAATGAGTTGTATTATAAGTAGTGACCTACTGGCGCTGTGACGCTGGCGAAATTTGAGGGTGACAAAAAAACACCACGCCATGGCGCAATTGGCTCTCTCTTTCTGCGGCGCCCTGCTAATAATGCTCTGTCTTTTTCGTCCTTTCGCACCATTGTGATGTAATTGACGACGAAAGAAAATTATGGTTACAGCAATCGGCGCTGTACCGTCAAATAGCGCCATGGCGCCATGTCTCCTGGCCCATCACAATTATAAACCCTGAAAACAAAACAAAAACCTGGCTCCATGGCGGTAGGTGGTTCGCGGTGCTTGACGTACAACTGGGAGATCTCCTTGTGAATCTCCGCTGCCAACTGCGGGCGCTGATTGTAATAGTCTGCAGTGTGCGACTCGTCGTCTGTCTGCAGTTGAGGTATGTAAATACATATTTAGGCATGTACCGTATTACCTCGAACAGTGCCCCAGGAATTTACTTTAGCAGAGCTTTCAAGGCGGACTATTAATGTACGTAGAAAATATTCACAGAGTCAACACCGGCCAAAAAAATCCCATTCCTGGAGCCATTTCCGCAAGTTGGTAAAAAACTACTTAGAAAGACAATTTTCTTTTAAATCTTTGCTTACTCTTATATCTTCACTTTTAAATTTTTCCTTCTCACTTCCAATAGTTTGTTTCTACCTCCCAACTCGCCAAAATCCACCCCCACCCACCTGCGCCGAGTCAACCCCAGCCCTCAAAAGCAGCTTATAAAAGGCCTGCGGGTCGTAGGAGGCCTCGTCGTCGCCGTTGTCCTTGGCGATGCTGTAGCCGTAGCCGGACTCGTCGGGCGCGCTCGAGGGCGGCACCGGCGGCGGCAGGAAGGCGGCGTAGTGCAACGCCGAGCGGTCGCGCTGAGGGGGGAGGTGTGTTTGGATTGGAGTGGGGAGTGAAGTGAAATAGAAATGGGAAAGAGTGGAAATGGTGGATGGAGAGGAAGAAGGTGAGAAGAAAAGTAAGTCTAATTCGTAAGTCAAGTGACAAGTAAAATTGTAAACTGAAATAGTTAGTGGGTGATAACTAAAACTGTTAACTGAAATATTAAATGAGTGATACGTAAAATTGTAAACTGAAATATGTAGTTTACAAAATTAAAATAATTTAAACCACTTGAGATCTATTTAAAGTATTCTGACAACTTATCCACCAATCATTGCTCTTGTAACTTTACAGTGTCAATATTTAACAATGGTGATAATTGCAATACCAACTCAAAGGCACCAGAAACAGTACGGGATTGCATAAAGTGAACACGGCTGTTTCAGCTGAGGTAATATCTGAAGCATAAAAGGGAACAAATTCTGTAAATTTCAAACACTGCATACATGATGTACTTCATTCCAGACGGGGGGTATTTCGAGGTGGGGGGGGGTGTTTTTCTTCAGCTCGAAAAGACCTGGAGGTATTTCTAGGGGGAGGGTAAATTCAAGGGGGTATTTCGAGGAAATACGGTAACTGTATTGCTATGCATATATGTCTAGCTAACTAGCACTATTACTGGAGATTTAAGCGGTCCTATCTCTTAGCGATTTTACTTCCTCCTCCGCTATTAATCTACACCTTGAAAAAGCTTGGAGACCCCTGAATAATGACATGCGTAGGCTTCTAGCTGCGTGTGCTATTATCGGCAAATGTTTTTCTGACATTTGTCAATCAACAGAGCAGTTGACAAGAAAAGAAACTATCCACAGCTCAACTACACGACTAATCCATTAGTTTCAAAAGATCTGCATACAGGCACTATTCAAATGTCAAAGTTATATACTTATTTACCTATACATAAACATGAGGTTGACTTAGGTAATTTCTACAAAGCTAGAAGCACGCACGGAAGCACTTAGTCGGGGATTGAAGTCATCACGCTTAATGCATGTGCGCCACGTTTTCTCTAGCTAACGCATGCACCTGTATTGATTCAGCTGAGTGTGTTTGATAGATTTCAATGCGACAGGTGTCTGAGTTTGTGTCACCATTTAAAAGCGGGATTAAACAACACATGTTTTGTAAATCTCGCCTTAGCGACTTAGCGTCGCATCCTAGCTGAGTACCATATGACATTATAGAGACGGTACATGATATTTTCAAAAAACATTTATGAAAAATCTGATTTTTTCGACAGTCAATGGGGTCAAATGGATTTTTTTTGCGTGCAAAAAGCAACTAGGTAATCTGACATTTTTGACCACATAGGTAGGTATTTTGAAAAATATATCTGATTATCATTATGAAACAGCCCGAAGAGTGATATTCGATGTGACATTCTATCTTATGTACCTCATTTCCTCGATTAATTTCCCCCCAAATATTTATACACCCATTTAAGGTAGCTGGAAACATCGTGATAAACCACCCCTCAAGAATGAGTTACTGAACATTTCACACATGATAAAAGTCAAAAAATGTCATGGAAAATATTTTTATCAATACCTAATCAATGTAATCAAAATACAGCATCAACGGTCACAGCTGGATCGAACTAAAAATTTGAAAAATGATGATGTTCAGTTAAAATTTTCGTCGGGGAACTAATTTTAATTTTGCGTCATGTCTGTGCATGCAATCCGGTAACGCAAAATTAAAATTAGTTCCCTGACGGAAAATGTTAATGGAAATCATCAGTTTTCAAATTTTTAGTTTGATCCAGCTGTGACCGTTGACGTTGTATTTTGATTACATTGATGGTATTGATAAATGTATTTTCCATGAAAAATTTGAGATGTGTATCATCATCCACCCTCATGTAATCAATTGTCCATTGAACTTTTCCGTTGTTATTTTCCATCAAGCTGTAATCGCAGCTTGACAAGGAATTACGGTACACACATGTATTGGGGGTTTTCTGCTTAGCCTCAAGGCCTTTGAAACATTGTGTATTCCCTCATTTGAATTTCAAACACACAATCTACATGATTTCCATCTGATTTCATAGTTGCAACAACAATGTCATGATGTTAATATTTTGATGAATAATTATGTAGATAACAAATTAGGTATGCAACAAATCAGCGATGTAAAAGCTTCTGGCCTCTATACTGTACCGACAGCATGATGACACCAAACCTTGCACTGATAGCTATTTTTTTACCATAATATCTAATCACCGCCAATCATACCGAATCAATTAGCGCCTGGTGCCGCCTACCGGAAAAGCGCCATGGCACTTTCGGACGTGCTTCGTAGTTTTTTTACATAGGTAACTACTCTCGCGCTCTTTAGGTACCATATTTCCTCGAAATACCCCCCTCGTTTAACCCCCCCCTCAAAATTTCCACTCTAAAAAATATCCCCCCCCGGGAGGTAATTCAAGGAAATACGGTAACTACAAGGTTAAGTCTATACAAAATGCACAAACTTCAGCTATAGTGAAAGCAGCGTAATGCGGTGACAAGAAATATCACTTGTTGTGATTTTTTATTCAAATTGAATGTAGCAGTTTCATATCAATATTTCACTTGTGAAGTGTGGTGAGCACACCAAGACGGACCACACAGCGCCACATAAAGCACAACACCACGTTTACTCGGCGGACATCACACTTAGTATGGAAACCTACCATAACCCATCTCAATGATGAGCTAAAACTTATACAGTTTTTCATCATGATATTCCATTTGAAATGGAATAAATTATTACGAAATTGATCAGAAGATATTTTTCATCAAATTTTGGTAGGATTCCGCACATACTTTGCGGTCCATCGAGTAACAAACCCCCCCCCCCCCCAACCAACCTTATCATTATACTCGACCACGTCCGGATACAACAGGGTCAAGTACTCTGCCATGCTGTACCTCTTTGCGTGGACGGCCGTGTGCAGCGGCGTGCAGCCGAACGGCAGGCGGCACCGCGCCAGCGCCGGCCGGTCCACCAGCTGCATGAAGAGGGCAGTGTCGCCGTCCATGATAGATTGGTGGATCGCGTAGACTCGGCGGACGGCCTGCGTTGGGAAGTGAGGCATCTAGTTCCGAATGTCGGTAAAGACCAAAGTGGAAAAAAATGAGTTAAGTGCGGATCTGTGATACGTGCACTTATTTCTTCATGATAGCAAAAGAATTTTCTCAATATCTTATACCGTTCCCGAGATATATATATGCCGATTTTTAGAAAAAACAAAAAAAATCATCCGAAACAGGGTATCTCCACCCTCAAATTCGAAAAAACTCACTCGAAACAGGGTATTTCCAAAAATTTCACTCGAAACAGGGTATCTCCACCAACGGAAAAAATCATCCGAATTACGGTATAGATTTGAAGCAATCAGTCCAAATTCCCATACAAAACAGAAAAAATCATCCGAATTACGGTATAGAATTCCCATTCAGTTTTTGAAAAAAATCATCCGAAACAGGGTATCTCCAAAAAAATCTTTGTCCGAAACAGGGTATCTCCAAAAAATCTTTGTCCGAAACAGGGTATCTCCACTCAAAATTTACTCTCAAGTGGGGCCCTTCTGAAGGAGGGTGCACCACCACCGCCCAGTAAATCCTATGTACTAAGTGGAGATACCCTGTTTCGAGTGCTTTTTCCTATAAAAAAATCACTCGAAACAGGGTATCTCCACTGAATCTGCTGACCTGCTGTCAATCAAATCATCATAACTCCAGCTATATACGTCGGCCGCAGGGTCGAAAATATGGAAAATGTAGACAATATCATAAGCTTTTCAAAAAGTCTTGGGCAAGACTTGTCACTTTAAAGTTGCCCGCTCGGGCCAACTTTGAATTTTCAAATGAAATTTTGGAAAAACCTAAAATGATGGAGATACCGACATTCGGAACTAGATGCCTCAAGTAGGGGTGTAAATTATCACATGGTGGCAGGGGTCTGCAGGATTTTGAAACTCGCGAGGGGTTCGATACCTGGCTTGACAAAATTGGCGAAAATTAGTGATTTTGGGTGATAATAGGGGAAATCGCCCGAAATTTTCTTCAGATAGGTATATAGCGGAGCGTTTGGGGTTCAGTTGTACCCTCATCGCTGCAGCCACCTCAAACCTCGCTCAATTAAAAAATTTAATTAGGATCTAAATACTTGAGTACGGGGAAGTATCCAGGATTTTTGAGAAAATTTATACCAAAAGTTGTATTTTCCCGCACTTTTTCAGGTCTCACACGCGAATGGAGCGGGGGGTCTGTAGCACCCCAGCCCCCTGGATAAGCCCTTGCTTAAACATTTGCAAAAAGTTGCAAAGTCGCAAAAACAAAAGTCCGGACCTGGCTAATCCTCCTGCGCAGGTGCTCCCGGCCGGGAGGGAAAAGTCTGTCCACGGGTATCCAGTGATGTCCGTGGTAGACCATGTCCTCTATGGCGGCCATGTCGCCGCGTTGAATCATCAAATCTACATCGTCCTGTTCTGCCACTGGTACTGTAGACGAGGAATCGAGAGTGGTTAATATATTGTGAAATGAAACTAAGCATAGCATCGAACTTAGTAATGCAAGAGTGCCCAATATGTTGGTGCAAAGCACCATAGCGCTTCAAAGCGAACATCACCAGGAAACACTATGAATGACACTATTCCAGGTGTAGGTAAAATTTTAGGAGGGTGAGCCATCTACATTTGCTGGGCTCCAAAGACAAACCCTCATGTCCATATTCAGAAATTTTTTTTTATAGTTTTGTTTTAGGCCAGAGTTTTTGAAAAAGTAGTAGTGATTCACAGGTACTTACAATGTTTGGGCCTGGCAGATTTATTTCTTGAAATCAAGAAAATGACCATAGATCAAGACTGAGACATTTTGTCAAGACTGGGGGAACAGTCATGTTCAAACCCTAGAAGATTTTTTGCAGTCACTATAAGTATGATCACAACTCACACATATTCATTTTTTGCAGAACTTCCAATTCCACCACATTGTGCTCACTTAGGTATTGGAATGCAGTGAATCCTTCCTGGAAAATGATATAAATTGTACACATTGTAAGGATGATAGAGCTTGTTTAGATCCAATGGAAATTTATTGCTCATTGATGGAAAACAATGTTTAATTGAATTATAGTGTTGATGACTTTTATATCCCCATGATGAACATAAATTCTTTGCTGTATTACTGTCCTCAAAATGAGTATTTCAACAGTAAAATTTTAGGTTTCATTCATTGTTTCCAATTAGTTTCATTCTTCAAAATTCAAATAGTGATATTCCTAGGAACACTAAGTGAAAACTCATGAATTTTAGACACATTTGGATCCAAGAAACTTCATCCACACCAACAGCATCAGGTAAATGGACATCGCACCCACTGGCTGCAAGCACATCATAGTAGGTGGACGTGTGCAAATTGGCTGCTATCAGTGCAGCATAGTGAGCTGCTGTTCGGCCATCCTATGCAATGATGCAGATGTATTTTAATGACGGCAGAACATACTAAATGTCGTGGAAATACAGTAATGGTGCTAGTGTGTCCATGATATGCTTTTTCAAACAACTACTGAAATACCCAGAGCATACAGACTATTTTGGATGAAAAATTTGAGTTTGGATGACTGCCAATCAAGCAATGACACACCCAATAAGCTAAAATGACACCTTAGCCAGAATAGTGACGGTTACCTAAACAGCAGTGGCTCTTTATTAAAAAGAATGGTGTATATTTTAAGCAAATACTCCTGATTGGGAAAGTAAGACAACTCATAATTGACAAAGTAAATACAACAATGTTGTCCAGAAGTATATACGCACTATTCCACAACAACTAACAGAACATAAAAAATGTAATTAAGTGAAATCTCACCCGATCCTGGGCATTCAACAATGCCTGATCTACACCCCTGGCTAAAAATCTGAGGGCATCACTGCGCGCAAAGATGCACACCAAATGCAGCGCACTTGCACCAGTCACTGGATGGCGTGCCCAAACTGTTTTTCTGTATGACTTCAATTCCTTGAGCTGTGATACATTGCCATGTACAGCTGCAATCAGAAACTGCTCGATAGAGGCCTGCAAAGTAGTTTTCAATGCATGTGATGTGATAAGGCTAAGAAGTGATAAGGCTGAGACCACCTATGCAGTGCTGACACAATCCTGCACCTAACACGTGACAAATTGAATTAGCAGTAAGCAGAATCAAGTATAGTGACAAATTAAAATTAGCAGTAAATGTACATGGTGTCTAAATCCCAGTAAAATATGTAGGGCATCTTCATTCTTGAGTTTAAATGAAGATACTGTCATACAATTCACAACCTCTCTAAATGAAATGTATCAGGGAAAGCATTTCTCTGAAGCATGCAACTTGACAGAACATGGGATTGGTACATGATGAATTAAGTTACCTATATGACTCTGCTCGTATTGAACATGCTGACCACTCTTGAAAATGAAACATGCATACATTTATGTTACATGCAGGCGTGACACATGATTGAGCACCAGGTAAGCAGCTTGCATAAATCAATCTAGGTAGGCAGTAACCGAAAAATAATAAAAACGCACTGGCACACTGATCAAACCAACCAACCATATAAGCAGGCAATGCATGCAAAAATGCTTTGGCCCTGGCATGCATGGCTTGCTTGCCCACCAGCTGCCAACCCTGCCCAGTGAGCACCATCTGCTCCAGCTTGGCCACATCACCCTGTTGGATCCATTCATCCACACTGGGTGACACAGATTGTCCTGTGCCAGACATGGAGTTGAGTGACATATCAGACTGATGCAGGGAGGATAATGGATCTGTAATATGCGTTCTGATTGCTCTGTACTCACCTAGTACTTAATGCTTATTTCTAGAGAGACTTCTAGTTGTAATAAAATCACAAATACTATCTGAGAGTAAAATTCAAGGTTGGTGCTGCTTAATTACATATGCAAATAAACTTAATTGAAGAAAAAGTTTTGTATGAAAATTATATCGCAGTTTTCATTCTCTCAAACTTAGAGAAGACAGAGAAAGACAACTTCCTCTCCAAACGTGTCACAATCCAGTACAAAATGCCAGTGACTGCAAAAGTCATTAATACTAACTGTCTATTCCAGACTGCTGAATGTTGATGGATAATTGTGGTTTGACCATGATTGCACCATTCATTCTGAACACTTATTTGAAAATGTCTACTTTAGCTTTATGCACAGCAAAGTGACACAGTAGGTCTTGCCAAATTAGCTGCTTACACTAACTCAGCTAAGCTTGTTTAAATTAAGCAGTGTATTGATATGAAAATCACCACTATATATCATCACCAGGGTAACCAACTAATTAGACATGCTTCAAATATACTCATGTTTATGTAATTAAATGGCTGTTGTGCTAGCATGGAAAACCAGATGTTAAATGAAAGTTATGGGTTGAAAGTAAAAAGTATCAACTGGTGTTGGGAACGCTAGCCGACCCGACCCGAAAAGAGTGTACAAATAAATACTTACATTTAGGAGTGCTTCACACTTTAGAAGCACATCACATTAGTGAAAGCTTACTTCACAGACAGTAACACACCATACCACATCAAACCACTATTCAAATGGAAGCATTGGTAGAAAAAATGCAGAAATTGAAGCTGCAGCGCCAAAAACATGATGCTAAGTATAAAGACAACCTTAATGTACTTGCTGGCAAAATTTTGAAAAATAAATGGTGTAAAATATAAAGTTTTTTAATCAGTAACAATTTGGACTGTAGATGAAGCAGTTTAGAAAAAGCAACTTATTGAAAACATTTGTCAACGCTTACTTGACATGGTGCAGAAACAATCCCTGGGTGAGTCAACCTGTTCCTTACTACCACTAAACTGGCCATGATAAACAAGTAACACATCGCCTGTAGTTTAATAAATGTATTTATCAAGCAAACATCAAGGATTTTGTAGACTTGGACCCCTGCGGGGATTCATATAGATCGCGCCTACGGAAGAAAAGATAGCTGAAAAAAAAATTTTTGGTGCGGGGGAGGGGCGATTTGTGGGGGGGGGGGTTCGCGGTGGTTCAATATATATTTAGACTTTTCCAAGGTATAGAAGGAAAAATGTGAAGAAAGCGCTAAAAGTAGCTGAAAGTATGTGAGCATATATAGTAAATACACAAATAGCTGAAAATAGGCAATTAGTGAAACAGTGTTTAGTGAAACACATGAGATAGCTATTTTGAAGGTGAAAAACTATAAAAGGGAATAAAAATTAGCGATTTTGGGCAAAAATTGGGGCAAACTTTCCCGAAAATCACTCCAGAGCTGGCCGCTTTTTTTTTTTGGGGGGGGGGGTTAGGGGATAATAGCTCAAAATTTTGCATCCGAGATAGATAGATAGCTGGCGGATTTGGGGGAGGGGGTAACCCCCCCCCCCCCAACCTCCCCCCTACCAGGGACGTATCCAGGATTTTTGAGCGGGGGGGGCTGCTTGTTTACGGGGGCCGGCGAACGGGGGGGGGCTCAGCCCCCCCCCCTAAATTTTTTTCCCATATAGGGACGGAAAAGCGTTTTGGCGCTAGCGCCATACAAAGGCGCCACGCCATGGCGATATTGGCGTTGGCGCCAGCGCACAGGAACCGCTTTTTATGTATGTAAATATGGATACATATACGGCGAAATTAGCAAAAAATGTGTTCATTTCCAAGAATATTGGTTTACAGCGGTCAATCCGCTGAAAATACAATGTATGGGGAAGGAATTGCGCGCTTGCGCGGAAAATTTTTAAGAAACATCGATAAATATACATAAAAAGTTGCAGTTTCCGGGACTTTTTCGGTCTCACCCCGGGAAGGGGGGGGCTGCAGCCCCCCCCGCCCCCCCCCCCCCTGGATACGTCCTTGCCCCCTACATAACCCCTGGTCAACTGTAGCCATGGTATGTCATACATATTTTCCATGGAACTGTATGCTGAAACATTTCGACTGAGTAAATATGTCGTAATATTGCAGTAAACTAAGCATTCCCAGGTCAGAACATTAGGTGGACAAAGATACCTACTTTTTGGTTCACCACACACAATCAAAAAAACGAAAGCATATTTTCTATGCATTATGCTTTTGACTTTGCAAAAAATCATTTGTTTCAAGGACGTAGCCAGGGGAGGCGGGAGCATAGGGGATTTTGGGGTTAGCATTTTGGGGGGGGGGGGGGGGTTCACCCATAGCGGATTTTGGGTTAGCATTTTAGGGGGGGGGGGGGTCAGCCGGTCAGCACGCGTTAATAACTCGGGAACCGCTTGGCGAAAAATGTTGAAATTTGGATATGTTATCCATGTAAATAACCGCATGAAGGTCAATGCGTTCAAATTCAAAACTCCATATCTCGACCATTTCTCAGCCGATTTTTACCAATGAACACTTAAAATGATCAGAAAGACCTAAAGAGTCCAGTTGTATGTTCAAATTGTCAAGATGCTTTTTCATAATGATAATTTCATACAAGAGTTTGCATTATTCTCTTGTGTGGGAAATTTAAGTTAGGATACAGATAAGCTGAGCATACAAATGGAACTTTCAGGTAATTCTGATCATTTTAAATATTCATTGGTAAAAATCGGCTGAGAAATGGTCGAGATATGGAGTTTTGAATTTGAACGCATTGACCTTCATGCGGTTATTTACATGGATGGGACGCGAAAGTTTGAAGTGTTATAACTTTTGATCGGAGAGAGATATCGATCTCATTTTTGTTTCATTGGGTTTCTCTCGATCAGGAGAATAGGATAGTATGTTCAAAAAGCAAACTTTTGCGGAAATTTTGCATTTCGAAATCGGGCTAAATCGTTATATAAACAAATGTGTATCTCCGATTTGACCTCAGAAATGAACTCTCCGAACATTTGTGATCATTTAAACATTTTAATGACTAAAATCGGTTCACAAATGATCCAGCTATTGATGTTCAAAGTTTGCATGTTCTTGGCGACACCCAAAAAAACGCAAATTACAGTGTTTTTATAGACCCCCCCTATCTCCGGTCTGGGGGGTCGTAGAAAAAAATCGTCGGACTTGATATTAGCCCCGACCTGAAACCATAACATATCCAAATTTCAACATTTTTCGCCAAGCGGTTCCCGAGTTATTAACGCGTGCTGACCGGCTGACCCCCCCCCCCCCTAAAATGCTAACCCCAAAATCCGCTATGGGTGCAGGTCGGCTGTGTGACACGCGAAACCACGCCTCCAAAAACACACCTAGACACACTAATTGAACTGTATGCTTTATACCAATAGTTCTACCGTATTTTCATAATTAAAGTGACATGGAATAAAATTAATTACGTGCAACAAAAGCGAGAGCAAAGTACTGCAATGAGAATGAGATGAAAATGAACTATTGGGTTTTTTTTAAAGCTGAGCTATGATAGGTAGCTTTATTTGTAAAGAGTAAACCACTGAGCTGAAATATTGGCCCTGCGCACACTTGCTTCTACACGAAATTACTACTTCTTATTACGAAATTACTAATTCTACTCGAAAACTCATAAAAAAACTTTTAACGTGTTTGAGTTTTCCACAATGAGTCATATTTAATCTCCGACAACTGTAGTCGACGGTCAATTCATAGTAGAAAATTCAAATGCGTTCTAAGCTTATTTGTAAGTTTTCGAAATTTCGTGTGTAAATTAGTGTGCGCAGTCACATTGAGCCAACCCGAGCCAGCAGAACTCCGCCTTCTTCTCGTAGTAGATCTCCTTTTGGAGTCGACCTCAGGCACGAGACGCAGCTCGAAGTAGTACTCCTTGATGGCCGTATCCACCTGGGGGCACTCGCAGACCCTGTAGAATGCCCTGTAAAATGTCAATTGTCACTTGAAGTGTCTAATGTAAAGTGCCCTGGAACTCGGGGCAGTCCCGCAAGTTGACATGTTAAAAGTCAAAGGTCAAAAGTCAAGTTAAATGACAAGCGACAAGTGAAAAGTTGTGAAAGTGACTCTTGACTTTTAACTTGTCACTTGTCATTTAATTTGACTCTTGACTTGATTCTTGACTGAAAACTTGTCACCTGTCATTTTACTTGTCTCTTGACTTGACTCCTGACTTTTAA
Source organism: Sphaerolaimus hirsutus (assembly GCA_964036195.1). Lineage (NCBI taxonomy): Eukaryota > Metazoa > Nematoda > Chromadorea > Monhysterida > Sphaerolaimidae > Sphaerolaimus > Sphaerolaimus hirsutus. The sequence goes on from OZ038451.1 coordinate 14,534,472, forward strand.
CTTGTCATTTTTCGTTACTCTTAACTAGGGTTGGGAATTTCAAAATTTTCGGTTCCGGTTCTCGGTTCTCGGTTCCAAAAGATTTCGGTTCGGGTATCGGTTCTCGGTTCCTGAAAATTTTCGGTTCCGGTTCTCGGTTCGGTTCTTAAACTCGGTTCCGGTCCGGTTCTTTCGTGTCTAAAATGATCAAAATTTCGGTTCCGGGTAATAAAATAACCGGGTATCGGGTAATAATCGGCTGAACAACAGAAAAACAATATACCCAAGTTTACATGTGTAAGTACATTGGTTGGATATTTCAAACTACAGGAGCATATAAAAGCTTATTATTTCATGGTAGAACGCAGAAATCAGAGTTGTTTTAATAATACTGGTATTTAAAAAAGTGTAAAAGCAAACATATACGTTTTCTGTACTCGCGTACTTTCAAAAAGTACACGAGTAAATGAGTACTGGTATTTTTTCTGGAGGAAACATATATGTATTTATGTAGTACGCGAGTGAGTACGCGTATTATTTTGAGTACAAACATGGACATGGATTATTTCAAAAGACGATACAATTTGCGCTGAGCAGTATGGGGAAAAAATGGTCTAGGTGTAAGCCGTGCGTAAGTATGGTCATGATTTCTGGCCGACATTATCGCACTACTTGTACGGTTGTCAGGATGTGGCCATAATATACTGGCGCAATAAATTCCTTAGGGAGTTAAAAACTGACTGCTGTGAGGAAAAGTGCTGTCATATGTTGGGTAACGGGGAACCTATTGAACAGCTGGCGCACCTTGTAAAATGTAGCTGCAACAAGTCGAGAAGGTTGATATCGATGCATATTACAGCACTAGATACCTATCTATACGGCCTTGAATAATACTGTATTGTGTAGTTGTTTTATCATGCTCTATTGCAAAATAAATATCACAACTAGTGTGCACGTATTTACAGTTATTTAGTCTACCCATCTTTTTTATGGATAATCATTCTGAGTCACGGGGTGTCATACAAGTGCAACGATAGACTTAAAGTAGTCACGATACACGTCATATTGATCACTGCATCATGACATATCATGGGATTTTAACTTCCACATGTAAATAGTCAGCAGTGTCATGTGTATTGAGTATGCACAAGAACACACCCTAGTCTCATATAATGCTACGAGTATTTTAGGTAAATCCAGGGCCCTGGTACCATTCGTGCTTTACTTTTACTATTACAAGTATGCATATTACAAAGTATCTCAAGTTCATGACCGGTACTTTAATTAAAAAATTTTGTACCTCAGCTATACCTACCTACTGTATCGCCATCATAGACCCTGTTCACTTTAATAAATTGCCTTACCCGTGAAACATTTAGGTCCTGTTTTATACACCGTTATTATGTCCTGTTCCATGTAATATGTATGAAGTATTTGCTTATCTTACTATTGGGTAACAGGTAAAGCCGATTAATAATCTCAACTGTCGCCACTGTCATGCTGTATTTTCGCATCTGTTTTTTCTTATTGTTATCATAATGCCCGTGACTTGTAGAGCCAGCCGTGGTATGTGTGTTAAATAAATAAATAAACATAAATAACTTTTGCCAACTACGGTTAAAACTGCCACAAAACCAATGAAAACTACTACCAGTGATAATGTGTATACTGCAGCGACATTACACTCACAATGAAATCTACCATATCCCATCTGAATAAATGAACATACATAAAAAATTTCATCATATTTACTAAAGCATTTTGATAAACATGATGAAATTTTTTTATGTTTGTTCTTTTATTCAGGTGGGATATGGTCAAGGACGTAGCCAGGGGGGGGCGGGGGGGGGGGCGGCCACCCCCCCCCTTCCCGGGCCGGACCAAAAAATGTGCCAGAAATGGCACTTTCAGAACACGATTTTGTCGACAGTTTGAAAAATTTTTGCGCACAAGCGCGCATTTTCCTGTTCGCAACATATATTTTCGGCTGGCCCGTCTCCGCAGCCTCAACGCCAGTGAAAATAGACTTATTCCTGTCCATGTCGCTGTATACGCCCGTAAAATACAGACGTATACTGTTGTTTTGGCGCCAATGCCAACGCCATTTGCGCCATGGCGTGGCGCCTACGAATGGCGCCAGCGCCATAGCGCCATTCCCCTACTACAGGGGTCAAATTTTAGGGGGGGGGGGGCGCCGCCCCCCCCCGTTCGCCAGGCTCCGTTTACAATCCGCCCCCCCCCGCTCAAAAATCCTGGCTACGTCCCTGGATATGGTAGATTTCATTGTAAGGTGTAATGTCGCTGGAGTATACCTATGTGAAATAACAGGCTCCCGCGCAATCATTTTGCAAACAGATGAATTTTGCAATTCTACGCACGCACCAAGATGTTCAGCTGCTGTTTAAAGGCTTAGATGTAGGTGTTGAAAAAACGCTGTTTAAAAACTTTAAGATTCCTTGAAAATTTCGGTTCTTTCGGGTATTTACTTCGGTTCCGGGTATAAGTGCCGGTTCTCGGTTCCGGTTCGGTTCTCAAGCTCGGTTCCGGTTCTCGGTTCCAAAATAGTGCTCGGTTCTCGATTCGGTTCGGTTCGGGTCGGTTCGGTTCCCCAACCCTACTCTTAACATTTCTTTTGTCATTTTACTTACATCTTGTCTTTTGACTCTTAACTTGTCAACATGCGGGACTGGCCCCAGGTTTGCCATTGTGCAGGGCACTTAACATGACCTTTAGACACTTGGACATTTGACATTTGGTCATTTCTCAGGGTCCGGGAGGGCGCCTGCAGGACGTCGTCGATGAGGCACACGAGGTCGCTCCTGGCGTAGTCGTAGTTGACGCTGATGCGCACCTGCGCCAGCCGCCTCCCGCTCGACGACTTGTGCTCCAGCGTCGCGTCCTTCTGTCTGTACAGCGACTTGTCCAGCGAGTCGCCTGCAGGGGACCGCGTGTTCGAGCATAGTTGTGAAAACGTATTTACGTTTACTCGATAAATACGTATACGCGAGTACTGCGTAAATACGTTTACATTTTCTTCCCAACATAGCTGTACTCACTTACTCGCGTAATTTTTGAAAGTACGCGAGTACAAAAAACGTAATTGAGGACAAAATTTGGGTGCATAGAAAGCAAAAAGCACACAAACGAATTTAAACAGCTACGAAAATGGCAGCGGAATTGATATAAGTTGCGATAGTATGAGAAAGCGACGACTCTCGCTTTTACTCACAAATCGCCCCAACCAAACGGACTTTGTCTGGATTTTTGACTGGCACTTCTGACAAGAAATTCGCTGGCTCTGTCCAACTGCTCCTGCGTGTACGTCATGGACTGCGTTCTGGCCGCCGCTCCAGCCGACGCCCGCTCGCTGCCGCTGCCGCAGATGCTTCTGTGAATTGATGCATAGTTTTGGGGGGTTTCTTTTTGGGGGGGCACTTTTGGAATTGTTAAAGTTAAAAGTACTGAATTAGTTTCAAAGAAAAAGTGAATGTAAAGCCCTTTACTCATTCCTGAATACAGAATGTTGATTTTTTCACTTTTACACTGCGTAAAACGCGTATAAAGTATTTTTCCAGGGAAAAACGTAAAAGTATTTTCTCATAGAAAACATAAAAGTGAGTATTTTTCTCACAGAAGACGTAAAACTGCGTATTTAAAAAAATTATTTACTTATTTACTATTGTAATATTGACAGTGGCTGTAAATGTCTTTTAAAATACAAAAATGCCTTTTCTGTACTCGCGTACTTTCTAAAATAATACGCGTAAAGATGAATACCGGCATTTTTGGTGTTCCATCTATAGCTCATGGCCGCAGACAAGTCGACCCAAAACCTCGCCACGCCGCACCTATTTGAAGAGTTGCTAGCGTTTGCAACCGAGGACATTCTGCTAACATAGTTCTGCCCCACGTCACTTTGCTGTCCAACGTGTTCACCAACTTCAGCTGCGGCATCGACCTCGCCGCCGGCCATGGTGCAGTTGGAATCGGAATCGGCGTATTGAAGTCTGTGACGAGAAGGGTTTTGAAAGGTTGCAGCGGCCAGTCACGCACACTGTAAAATGTCACGCAGGTTTGTGAATGTGTGGTGTGAATATAAGTGTGATGTGTTTCTCACGTCACGTCAGTCGAATAATGTCATGCAAAATGGCAGATGACGGGCAACGTTTGTGTAACATTTTGCACATGACATTTTATAGGGTGCGGAACTGGACGCAGAGATTCTTTTTTGTTTATGTTTTTGCTTGCGGGATGAATGTTTTTGTTATAAAGCCGCACAATTTCATTGCGTAAATACAGGGTGCATTAAATTCATGGTTGGTTTATAAGTAATTATTTTGATACGTATGGTGTATAAAAACACCGAGTGATTGATGGAAGAAAATGCCCTATTCATATCTATAGAATAGCGTTTAAAAATTGTTTCATAAAAGCATACAGAGTCTGTATTACAGACTTAACAGATCGCTCTGAAATCTACAGTATCCCATATGAATAATGAACAATTTGTGTACATAAATCTGCTAATGGTATTTACAATCTTTCCACTACATTTCGACTAAAATCAAATATCAAATGGCAGATGTGATCAAATCTGTACAAAATATCCACATAATGCAACAATTACATAATGTGCAAAATTTATGCAAAACCCTATTGTATGATTTTCTACCGCAGATTCTGTATCTTACATAGGTAGCTTCAATTTCCATGAACCTGTCATTTTTTACAAACAGTAATCGGTTAATCAATCACACCGTAAAAAGCAGTGTAGGATACTCTGACTCTGGTACTGTGCAATATTATTCAGATTATGTTCCAGAATAAGTGAGGCAGTATATTTTCTGATGAATAATTATCTTCTCTAAAAATATATTCTACACATTTTGGTCTGCACAAACCCGTTCCAAAAGCTAATGCTTTCAGGAAAAAGTTTTTTATAAGCAGGCTATGCTTTTATACATGTTAGGCCCCAGATTGAATTAGGAGAGGATAACAAAACAAAATGAATCCATATACTGATCAATTTCCTTACAATTTGATGGACTTTATCGATAACATCCATTGCAATGTTTTCCACTTAATGTATTACAACATTGTCTTTTGAAAAATGCATTTGTAATAAGATGAAACTTGTATTTTGATGTTGAAACTTTTTTTATACAAAAAACATGGTCACAATAATATGGGAAACATTGCATTGAATTGCTTTTCCTCAATTTTATCAATCAAGTCTATCAAATTTGCATCAATAAAAATCAAGCATTATGTGGATTCATTTGAATTTTCTGGGCATGCCTGCCTTCTGAATTAAATCTGTGACCATGTAACATGCTCCACAGTGAATGTTACCATATTTAATTGATGATGTGATTGTGAGAGTTTTCTAAAAATTCTAAAATAGAGTTTAATAAAAGATTGTCATGTAAGGCAAAATTTGGCCTGTGATTAAGATAGGTCATTGTATAATATTTAGATATTTATCATTGCAAGGGTGCAGTCACTAACACTAGTAGGGTGTCAAATTTCTGTTTCTGTTTTCAGAAAGCAAATTTTTTCCATTTTCCATTCCGTTTTCCAGCCACAAATATTTTTTTTCCATTTCCATTTCCATTTTCCAGCTCATTTTCCATCTTCCAGCCAAATTTACAATTTCCGTTTTTACCCATTTTCTGGCTCAATTTTCTGTTTTTCTTTCCACCTTTTTTCCATTTTCCTGCTAAATTATCTGTTTTTCCACATCATATTCCCCTTTTTGGCTCAACTGTCTGTTTTCTGATTAAGCTAAACTGGTAAACATCAAGCAGGTTTTCAATTATGTTAATTTTTGTCCATTTTCCATCAAAATTTCAGCAATTTTTATGATTTCCAGCAAATTTCAGCAGTTTTTTTCCATTTTCAGGCATAATTTCAGCAATTTTTTCCTTTTCCATGCAAATTTGATTTTTCCATTTCTGGTTTTCAGAATTTGTTTTCTGTTTTCCAGCAGCTGAAATTGATTTTCTGTTTCTTTTTTCTGTTTTCCGACAAGTGCAAATTTTTTTCCATTTTCTGTTCCATTTTCCGGCTGCTGAAATTTTTTTCCGTTTCCATTTTCATAAAAAATTTTTTGACACCCTGGTCACTGGACAGTTCAGTATAAGCAAAAATGTATGGCCATATGAATCCATCATCTAATCACAAAATGTCCACAGAAACTCTACAAAAATTTTCTTGTGGTTTCCAACATCGTTCAGATCTATCTTTAGACATCTGTTAAAAGTCCCACAAACTCAGCTCTCAACACCATATAAATTTAAATAGAGCCTGCACACACTCCTTCTCTACAGAAATTTACAATCACTTGGAAAACTCAGATTTAATGAGTTCACCAGAATGAGCTATTTTGATTGCACTATCATACACCTCATTCTGGTAAACTTATAAAATTTCAATGGTTGAATAGTTTTAACCATGCTTTTTCACAATAAAAACGTATGTCCAACCTGTAACCACCGAAAAAATGCGATGCCCACAACTTATGGAACAAACCACGTACAATATAACAGCTGCGGAGCTTAATAATGGCGCTAGCTACTGCTGTGGCATTTTGCACGATTTACCGCACTTGCAGCACGGCAATAGAAATGCTTGACTGCGCGATGTGTATGTTACATGCGTATGTAATGATGGAAATAAATATTAATTGAAAACAGTTTTTCAATTGAATTTTTTTCTTTATTTTTCATGCTTGCTTAGCAATTTTATTTTAAACTAACACCGCTGAAAATAATTCAGTCATAAGACACATTTTAAAATTTGCCTCTGTTAAAAGCAACTCTAATAGATTCGAAGACGGCTACCACAAAAAATCAGTCAGTAAGAAACTGATCTGGGATAAAACTGAAATATAGTTTCCAAAAATATTGTCATCATAAGTTATATTTCGATTTGTACCGTATTTCCTCGAATTACCCCCCGGGGGGTTATTTTTTCAGAGTGAACCCCCCTCGAAATACCCTCCCCGAAATGATGTACATCATGTATATGCAATGTACATGATGTATTTTGTTACCACTAATTGACATTACAGCTACACATACACTACCGTATTTCCTCGAATTACCCCCGGGGAGTTTATTTTTTCAGAGTGAAAATTGTGAGAGAAAAACATGAAAAATGCAACAATGATTTAATTTTATTTAAATGTGAAATTAAGTTAATGAACATTTAAATTTGAAAATTTGAAAACTAAAACACATAGCATACAATAAGAGTAGGCTGAATGCCGCCGTGTGGCCATTTCAGTTTTCACAGAAATCACAGTGAAAACTAGTGTGTGTAGGGCCAAAAAGCACATCCAGTAAACCCTGAAAATAGGCAACAAAAAAATGAAGCAGTGAAATTGCAGGTGAAAATATCCAAAAGTTATGCAAACTAGTGATTGTATGAGGATTGGGACAAAATTTCTCAAACATTTTCACTTTTATGTTTTCATGAAAAAGTATTTTACTCTAAATGTTTACTCATTAGTAAAAGTAAAAATGTTTTACTTTATACATCTTCTGTGGGGTGGGGGGGGGGGGTGAGAAAAAAATACTTTACGTTTACATATACTTTTAAAAAGCATGTCTACGTTTACGTATACGTTCTGTACCTTTAACAACTCTAACACCTTGCAGGTGAAAAGTAAAAAATGCATTCCCCCGCCCCAGTGATCAGTTACTTTTATGGGATATAAAAATGCAGGCTACAAAAGCGCGTTTAAACAGCTGGCTTATGATTCTTAAGCTACTGTTATTTGTGTTTTGTACTGACTGAGCAAACTGCGCGCTTTGCAGAGACTGTTACCGTATTTTGATGAATAAAGTCATGTGACAGTCATGAATAAGTTTGAATTTACAGCCAAAATTTCCACAACTGATAAATGTGTTTGAAACGGATTGATACCTACCTAGTTTTGAAAAGTTCACCTGTAAACTACTGTGTGAAAATTTACTGAAATAAACTACTAGTGAAAATAAGATATTGTGCCCACAAATACAAATGCGTTCTGTTCATTATTCATGTGGTATATGGTAATGGACTTTTTATACACACTCTGTAGTATCTAGACTACACAAGTAACTACCTATCGACCAATTTAACGTTTTGTCTTATGGGGTTTAGATTGTCTGATCTGCGGTTTTCCTTGCACATGCTGCATTCACTTATCATAAATAACTGCAGTTATATAGTGGCTATAGTTTGGTAATGGCATGGAAATAACTGGAATGGGGTCGATTCCACAAGTGAATAACATCCTCATATTTACAACTTATGATGCTTAACTATGGCAAACAAAAATGTGAAAATATTAGAAAAAATGATTTTTTATATAGGTACCTACTACATTTATATTATGGAAATATAAATGTTTTTGAATTTTATTCCACCATGGAAAAAAAACAGAAAAAAATACCGAAAGCAATTTTCACAATGAATTGAAGTCAAAGCCTACATAAATATTATCAAGTTTGGAGGGAATTTTCGCTAAAGGTAAAATGTGCCTGTCAAATTAGTTGTGAAGCAGTCTTTACACATTTTTGGAAAAAAACTTTTCCTGAAACTGAAAATACTTAAATTCAGGACCTCGCATCGCAAGAAAAACTCGAAAATTCGAAAACAAATTACCACACGCTCAATTACAAACTTCCAATTAAAATAAACCGAATAAAATGAGCCAACCTCAAACCGCAAAACGGAGTGGTCAATTCAGTCTCGCAAACTATGGATTGGCTATCGAGTTCAGCACACGTGTCGAAATCACTCTTTTGATTGCACTTTTCCGGCCCGCACGGACAACCGTGGTAATTACCCGCCGCAGGACAATTTCTATCGCACAGGAAGGATTCCTGGGGCTGATTCAACAAGTGGGCAAGTGACAAGAGAAGTGATAAGTGTGTGGTGAGTGAAGTTTTAGTGGAAAGTGACAAGTGAATTTATAAGTGAGAAGGCATATGACAAGTAAACTTGAATGTGATGTAAAATACCATAATGTTCTCTGTGAAAATACTGTGTGTAACTTATAATTTAAAAAAACTTATAAAAATATAATTACCTAGGTAAATATAATTTCAGAATATCTCTCAAAAAGAAAAATACATTTATATTCAGTTAATATCTGTGAAAAACGCCGAAAAAAAATATACCTGAGTCACATATTTTTATATTTTCTTATCATAAATTGAATAAAAATCAATCTCTCTGGAAAAATCTGGAATATAAGTAAGTAAATTCATCTTGATATTTTCTGATATCTTTAAAAATATAGGGTCAATCTGTGGAGATACATTCCAATACTTACCACTTAAATGCCACTTTAATTGTCACTTATCTACTTGGGGAATTGGCACCTGCTGGGAATGTTCTTGTATGTGTCCTTTCAGGGGAAAGCTCTGGCTCAAAGTGTTACTAATCGAGGTTGTAGGGGGGCACCCTCCCGGGTTTCGATGGTTTTGTGCCAGCGAGGGAATTTGGTGATTTTGGCTGTACTGACTGATTTGGGCATTGTTGTTCTGCGTTCATATGGGCTGTAGTTTTGTACCCGGGTATACAATAGATTCATTTGTTTGTATTTATGTACTTTGTATGTGCACCTGCATTTGGAAGTGACTTGGCCTTGGCGCTGCTTTTAACGCATCTGGTGTCAAATGTTTACCACCCAAAAACTGATAAATATTTGTATTGCGCATGATTTATTTACCATGTTTTCTGGCGCCCATTAACAATAGGTTTTTTCTAACATGAATATAAAATCGTCAGACATGTACCCACCACTGTGCCGAAAAACCATGGTGGGACTGAAAAAAGCCATGGCACAAACGCCAGAACGCCACCTAGAATAGCGCAATCGCGATCATACCATAGGGAAATACCGTATTTCCTCGAAATACCCCCCCCCCTCGAAATAGCCCCCCCTCGTTTGACCCCCCCCCCCTCTCGAGACCACTATGAAACAATCACCCCCCCCCCTCGAAATACCCCCCCCCCCAAATTGAGTGTAAAGGGAACGTACATGACAATAACTGTAGTTTGTGTTCTGCAGTACACTGAACACAAACTACAGTTATTGTCATGTACGTTCCCTTTACACTCAATTTGGGGGGGTATTTCGAGGGGGGGGTGATTGTTTCATAGTGGTCTCGAGAGGGGGGGGGGTCAAACGAGGGGGGGGGGTATTTCAAGGGGGGGGGGGTATTTCGAGGAAATACGGTAGGTGAAGTACTTGTTGTAGGGCATAAAGATCTGCCCCAATCGTGAATTTACGAAACAATGCAAATGCAAAAAAGATACTTTTTAATAAAAGTTTTTAAAACAAAAAACGTTAAAAAACTATCGGCCATCGGTACTGCAGTGTTTATCATACCGCATCCCGGGTAGTGATGGAAAAGCGCCATGGCGCTGGGCGCTATTTTGCTGTAGCGCCATTGGCGCTTGGCGCCACACCCATGAAAAGCGCCATGGCGCTTTTGGCCCATTTATTAACCGCCCATTAATTTATTTATTGGCGCTTATTTTTGCCTAGCGCCAGGAACAATGCGACTGGCGCTGGGGCTTGGCGCAAGTGCCAAAGTAAAAAGGCGCTTCTGGCGCTTGGCGTTTGTTTGGAAAAGTGCCATGGCGCATTTGGTGCTTGGCGCCAAAGTCCTTGCACCTTTTCCATCACTGATCCCAAGTGACATAAAACACGAACCTTGTTCAAACAACTCTGCTTCACAATGGCATGGAAACTGCCCGCGGAATCTTCACTTTTTAATCGCACAGTAGGTGATGTATTTCCAGATTGTGATCCGCATGAATTTGAACTGGAATTCGATCCCAATAAACTGTGGTTTTGACACTGTTTTTCTTGTTTTAAGGAGTAGAATGATCTGTGATTGGAATGGCTTTGAAGGGTTAATTACAGCTCGCCGTAAAATTCGACACGGCGTAAAATTGATTTTCGGGCGTAAAATTTATTACAAGTGAATGTATAAAGATATGGCGTAGTAATTTCAGTCAAAGAATACGCATATGCTTAGGTATGTGCATTGTGTCCAAAGCTAAACAGTTGTTTTTTTAATTCAACTACCTAGAAGTTATGAATTTTGGCACAAATTTTTTTAATTTTACGCAGTAATTTTACGCAAATTACGGCGCATAATAGAAAAATTTGTGCTAAAATTCATAACTCCTAATAGAATTAACGTAAACTCATGCGCCTTTGACACAAGCAACGTGTGCGTTGCGCTTTCTTTGACTGAAATAACAATACCGTATCTTTATCCATTCACCTGTAATTAATTTTACGACCAACATCAACCTTGCAGTGTTGTATTTTATTTACGTCGTGCTATTTTATCGCCACTTAAATGGCACTTCAGTTTTGTATCGGTGAAACTTATGATGCAAATTGAAAGTTAATCTTGTAAGATATCTTTATATAAGAAGATAAGTGGTATTTTGTTCCTGTGAGTTCCATGAGTGAATCCTTGAGGGTTATAAACACATGGTGAACATTAGTCATTAAATGACAGATTTTGGAAAATGAATCATTAACAGAGTGACAAGAAGATGAAACACTCTGTGTTTTTATCCAAATCTTCCTTCAAACCAATGAAAACACATTTTCTTGTCTAAAGATGTCATAACACAAATGCCGAAAATACACTAAAAATGCAGAAAACAAAAACACTCTCCCTAAAAAAAAAGAAAAGAAAAACACACAAAAAAGACACAAAAAACACACCTGCCATCAATGAGCGTGTAATCGCTCTTCTCGCTGTCCAGCAATCCACTGAACAATCCAGTGGCAGTAGGAAAGCTGGCAATCCTAGCCCTACCCCAATTTTGAGACACCCTACAATCGTTCCTACTATACGCACAGTTATTATTATTGTTATTCCTGCGGGCGCCGGTGAGGTCGTTGCCGAGCTCGCCAGACCCGTCGCTGAAGGACACGTGCTCGCTGCTCGCCAAGTATTGCCAGCGGGCTGCGATGTGACATTGTTGTGATGTGAGACAGCAAAAATGGGCGTGTGGATACGCGGTGAAGCGTCGTGAAGTGACTTCACGCCAACACTTCCTGTTGCTTCACTACGCCGCCCGCATCACGAAAATCTGAATCATTAATAATTTGCACTTACTAATATGGCGCTGGCATGCAAATTTATATTTTAGAGAAGCCGTGTAAAGTGTCCTGGCGCTAGTCTCGCAAAATGAGAAGTGAGAAGTGAAATGGCAAAGGCGAAGTAAAAGCGCAGAGGCGAAGTGGAACGGCAAGTGAATTGGCAAGTGAAACGGCAAGTGAAATGGGAACGCGAAGAGAATTTTTTTTTACTGCGCTTTTGCCAATTCTCTTGCCGTTTCACTTCGCCTTTGCCATTTCACTTCTCGTTCTCACTTCGCATTTTGCGGAACTGGCACCTGCACAATTTTGAACGTGCGTGAAACGCACGGTGAAGTTAGATGAAGCGTGGATGGGAGATTTGTGAAAAACGGATTTAGGTTTTCGGTATTTTTCAAATGGGCTCTCTGAGTAGACTTTTCGTGTAAAAATCAAAGCGCCCTTTATGCGCTTCAAGTCTTGTCTATGCGCTGACATCAGACAGACAATAAATATCTCAACTGCACCTCTAGATAAATGACGGGGAAAATGTGTACAGTATGGAATACACACACTAGTGAAAATTGATAATAAAAATGGGTTCCTTTCATCCAATGGAAGTGCGTTCTTCCAATATCAACAGGCATTGAGCAATAAGATGTGGTAAAATTAGCAACCCTTAGTAACCCTAATTTATGTAAGTAATCCTTTACAGAGCTACATACATAGTTAACAGCTGTTCTGGTATTTCTATAAGTGGAGAAGTGACAACAAGATGTCAAGGCAAGACTTGGCAAGTCAAGTGACAAATGAATTTTTGAAAATTCTGAATTTTTGACAAGTCCTTGTTGTGTGATTTTTTCTGTTGCAGTTGTCATTTTGCTTAATGCTGAATATTGTTGATGGATCAAATACATTGCTTGATGTTTGATTATATGTGTATTGATTGATACTTGATGCTTGATGCTTGATGTTTTATTCTTCGGGATGGTATATTGTTGTCGCTTCAAATACACAAATTACAAGTAATAATACTGTGACCGAATCAACAGTTGACAGATGAGCTACCATAGTCATAGCCAAACAGGCATTCTTGCATGTTGTTTTTCTAAATTATGTGAATTTTTCCATTTCTGCTCAAATTTCATTTTCCGTTTTTTGTTTTCCGTGCAAAAAGTTTCCATTTTCCACAAAAAAATTTTTTGTCAGCTTGGAATATCAACACGGTTTGAACCGCGGGTCGGTTCAGGTTCCCAACTAGTGATGTTAAAGGCACCGGGAAAAATGGCACCGCACCGCACCGGCACCTTTGCCAATGCATGAAAAGGGCACCTGGCACCCTGGGGCACCGGCCAGAAAATGGCACCGCAACGCACGAGCACCGGTGCCATTCGGAAAAAAATAGCACCGGCACCGAAGGGCACCGGCGGGTTGCCGGTGCTAGCACCGAAAGGCACCGCACCGGGCTGGAATTTCCGAAGTAAATATCAGGCAGTTTCTCAGTGGCGACACCTTCGGAAGAGCATATTTCCATGAATTTTCCACCGATTGTGATGGTTGAGCACTTAAAATGATCAGAATGATGTGGCGATCACTTTTATAAGCAATTACAGTGATTACAAATGAAAAATAAAATATTTAATACACTACATTGCCCATAGCCACTATTGTCTACGGATCGGAGTCATTGCTGTACAGAGAATGGAACTATCTCTGTCATAAACTGACAACAAATTTTGAACAAAAAAGTAAGAGAAATATAAAATATAAAAATGATTTAAAATTCAACAAAATTTTAGATTCGCTCATCAGATCACGTATCGGGTAAAATGAATTTCACAGTAGGTATATTTATTTGATGGGATGTTTACAAAACAGGCAAAAAACGGTTGGGTAAATATCGCTGTTCTTAATATGAATAAGCATAAAGCCTTGGCCGGTGCCTTTTCCGGTGCCTTTTACTTTGGCCCTGGTGCTAGCACCTTTGGCACCGGCAAAAAAATGGCACCGCACCGCACCGGCACCGGTGCTATTCTGAAAAACATGGCACCGTCACCGGCAGTGCACCCCTGAAGATTGCAATGGCACCGCACCAGCACCGGTGCTGGTTCCCTTCGGTGCCCAGCACCGGGGCACCGGTGCCCCGGTGCCTTTACATCACTATTCCCAACACTACCTAAAACTAAAAAAATTACCTGAATTTTGTGGCGAGCCGGGCACTATCAACGATGCGGACGCGGCTTTTACTCTTGCAGCGGCACAAATTTCCTGCGGCCCGTAACCAGACGCGGATAGTTTGAACCCGCCCTGCGTTCGGTGTGCAAATTGACCCATTGATTAATTGCGCAATCGCTAACGATGGCAAATTTTGTGGAGAAAAGTGTTCAAGTTTCAAGTGTCTTTTTTCTTAAATGAATTTCTGAAATTCGATTTTTTTCTACATATTTTTTCTAGCAGTGAAATAAAAATTCTAGAAAATTCTTGTTTGCTATCGTTAGCGATCGCTCGCTGGAACGATATCGTTTTGATTAATGGTGCCTACAATATTTCGCGTGGTATGGTGCTGGAGAGTAATCATAAATCATATTAAAATAGGATAATATACAGACCGAAAATACTCGAATAAATAATTAGTTATTTAAAGGAAACATTTTTAACAATTTATAAATTGTTCCGTCAGACTGGGGATTATTCAAGCTGCGGAACTTATCCGAGTAGCGGTGTGAAATGATTTCAAATAGTGTCGGTTAAGGAAGGGAGTGGCACACTAATAAATTAACAGGACAACCGTGATTAAATAATAAAAAGTTTACAGGTTGTTAAATAAATAATGAGCAGAGCAACTGTGCGTACAGATTATGCATACCGTATTGCCTCGAAATACCCCCAGGGTTTATTTTTCAGGGTGCAAATTTTGAGGGGGGGTTATTTATTAATAGAGGCAGGAGTATTTCGAGAGGGGTTTATATTTTCGCCAGCAGTATTTTGAACTGTCAGTACTTATAAGTTGTTTGTAACGTATGTAGGAGTAAAAAAATGGTACAATAACCGACATAGATGAATATAAGCATCTAGACTTTTTTCATAAGCTCGCTCAGACCTAGGGGTTGGCAGAGGAGGTATTTTGAGGAAATACGGTAAATTAGTTTGACGTAAACGATTGAATGGATACACTGCGTAATGCATAACAGATTGGATGTATTTAAAAGCAAACTTTCTACAATGGGAAGCCTATTCATTTATATCCATTAAACTGTCACTGTAATTCATAGTGCAGTGGTTCTGGGTTAGCGAGTATTCCAGCAGGGGGGGGCAGTCCTGCACCCAGTAAAATAAAAATGGTATTATTACTGAACTTGCCGATTGACAAATTTGTATGACATTTTGCATAACGTTTGGCACTTTACAGGGAGCGGTACTGGCACCAGGGTGTGTAATAAAAAGTGTATCCATTCAAGCTTCTTTCGGAATCCTCACCACCACGCTGTGACTGCGCTTCCTCTGTGGCAATATTGTCCGAACATCAGTGTCACGGGCTTTACTTCCCTCGCGCTAGACACAATAAAGCATACAATAATTCCAACATGTGATATCTACTTTGATTCAATCGGAGAGGGGGGCCATAATTAGATTTAATCCTTGTTGTGTAATTTGCTTCACTGATTCCAAAGCTGAATAGGAAATGTGCTGGGTGAAGCACAGAGTATTGAATAGGAATTGAACTTTTTCAAATTACCATATATCCTCGAATAGGAGTTATAGGTAACTCTTATATTATAAGAGTAAACTCGGCGGACATGAAACGAATCAGCGATTCGGCCCTTCGTTACCAATGACGAATGTTTTTTTAATTCGAACTTGAATGGACGGATTCCATTCGGTTCACGATATATTTGATTCAATCCCTCTTTTTTATGCGAGAACGATGTGAATTTGATAGACAAATCGTTATAGTAAGTCGGATTGTTAGGTCTTAGGTAAGATCTTATCGTCGCAGTCCCGACAAATTCATTCAAAAAATTACGTATGAACTTACCGCTGCATCCAACTTACTGTTGCGTTTTATACGAACGAAGTAAAAGACGCATGATTTCCAATCGCATCAACGATAATGACCGCAGAATGCAATTAAGTCAACACAAGTGTCAACTCCTGTGTGGGCTGCCATTAGCGACCAATTGCGGTCGCTGAATCGCATTCCGCAGCCATTTTGGTTGACGCTGACGGAAATCCTGCGTCTTTCATACTTGGTAACATTATCGCAAACGGTAACTTGGACGTGTGCCAACTAAGAATATACGCAGTTGTACGAAAATTCCTTAGACCATTGACTTCTATTATGTCCGTCGAGTTTAATAAGTTATAACCCCAGGGGAGTTATTTTTTGTCAGAGTTTTTCAGGGGGGTATTCAAGGGTGAGCATTTTTTTCCGCAGAATAACATTATGTACCTACCGTATTACCTCCACTATAATAGGTATACCTTATATTAATTTCATCAGCTTTTTTCAGTGTTTTTATATACCTTACATTAGACGGCACCTTATATTAGAGGTATACCTTATAATGTTTTCACCAGATTTAATTAATTTTTTCAAACTGGAATGTAACAAAATCGTGAACCAGGCCTAATACCAGTTGACACAGAGTTGTTTGGGTGCCATTCAGCACCATTTTTATCGTGGTCAGCAATGTTGAGCAATGGTTTTTACAATTTTATGTGTTTTGGCACTCAGCCAGCTGTGTCTTATATTAGAGGTATACCTCATGGGAGGTATGCCATATATTTATTCCATTTGAAGTTTGAAGTGCTATAACTTTTAATTGGTAAGAAATATCGATCTGATTCTTTCGGTATTGTGTTTCTCTCAATCAAGAGTGCACAATAGCATGTTCAGAAAAAAAATTTTTCGTGTGGAAAACTGTGTCAAATCGGCATACGGAATTTATACATCACTAATCTGACATCAAAAATGGAATCTTCAGGTTGTCCCGATCATTGTAAGAGTTGAATGATCCAAATCGGCCTAGAAATGGCCAAGTTATTAAGCTTCAACGTCAATCAGCCAAATTGGCCAAAAAAAATTATTTTATTGACCACTTTTTTATAGACCTCCCTTATCTAGTGACTGGGGGATTATTCAAGTAAACAAATTTTTTGTTATAGTCACAACCTGAAAATCAACATACTCGAACAGCATCAAAATTGGGCCAGGGATAAGTAACTGGGAAGCAACAAAAGTATGGTGGACCCCCAGCCTCCCATTTCTCTATGGTAAAAAGTCTGAACTATTCTGACCGCTAGTGTAGTATAAACTCTTTTTCTCTGTGGTTTACCCCATTTCAATCTGAATATATAAAAACGATTAGAACTATTGGCGCTGCGCACACTAGTTTACTGCCAGTAAACTCGGATTTTGGTAAACTCATAAATCTACTTTGAACGCATTTGAGTTTACCACAATGAGGTGTTGGTCAACTACAGTTGTACCTCTGTTGTTACATTGTTACCTACCATAATGGAGCGATTACAGCTCGGGCGTAAAATTCCAGCGTAAAATTCTATCGCAAAATTGATTACATGAAAGTGGATGACGATACAGGTCTGCAATTTTTCATGGAGAATATGTTTATCAATACCTTCATTGTGACCAAGGGTCATCGTCCACGGTCACTTCTATTTGATTCTGAAAATTCAAAAATTTCAATTTTACGCTGCAATTTTACGCCAGCTGAAGAAAAGTCAATTCTACGCCAGGTGATTGCATGCAATGACATAGCGTAGAATTGATTTTTCTTCAGCTGGCGTAAAATTCCAACGTAAAACAGAAATTTTTGAATTTCCACAATCAAATGGCAGTGACTGTGGATGATGACTCTGGGATACAATGAAGGTATTGATAAACATATTCTCCATGAAAAATTGCAGACCTGTTTCATCATCCACTTTTATGTAATCAATTTTGCGACGGAATTTTTTACGCTGGAATTTTACGCCCGAGCTGTAATCGTAGCATTAGTAAACTAGTGTGTGCGGCAACAATACATCGCAGGCAATTCAAACATCCTAAATCCAGACCCAGAGCTACCAAGATAGGTAGCCAAGTATGTAAAAATACTTAGCAACTTTCGTTTTTTATCACCATACATAGCGAGCGGTACCCGCAACGCAACGGAACGCAATCAAGTTAAATAATCAAAATATATCTAGAGCCATAGCAATTGCACCCTCCACTGCAGTTTCCTTCCCATGCGCTAATGAAGTTCTGCCATTCCGGAATTAGGCATGGGAATCGAAATCGGAATTGCCAAACCGGGTTTTACTATTTACGATTTCGGGTATTCCCAGAATTTTGGATTGCGATAAAATTTAGAATTTTAGTTTGCCATCGTTACATAGCGTTGCATTAGCGTTTTTAAATTCATCACTATTCAAGTAAAAATTTCAGCGTTAAGTAGCACTTTGACACGGACTCCGGAGTCGGGTCGGGTTTACTGAATCTAAATGTACATATATCGGCGCAGTTTTATGAGCAAGTAGCAATTTTCAGCCCAGTTCAATCCCACCACATGTGCCATGTGCATGTATTGGTCATAGTTGTAAAAACGTAATTATGTTTACTCTAAAAATATGTATACCTACTTGAGTACTGGGGTAAATACGTTTATTTTTCCTCTGAAAAACGTACCTGCACTCGCTTTTAGGTATACTTTTGAATGTACAGAAAATTTCAATAGATGATTACCGTATTTCCTCGGAATACCCCCCTCTCGAAATACGCCCCGTCTAGAAATACCCCCCTCAAAATGGACACTATGAATTTATTAGCCCCCCCTCGAAATACCCCCCCCCCCCAAATTGACTGTAACCAGAACGTACATGACAAAAGCTACTGTTTGTGATCCGGATGATGCAGAACAGACATAAAAATCAATGACTGTGTTACGTCAGAACCTGTTTTACACCATCTACATATTTAGGTCTATAGACTCTTATAAATATTTACATGGTACTTTTTGTCACATTTTTTGACGTGAGCGTACGTTACAAACAACATTTTAGTACTGGGAGTTCTAAAAATTTCTGGCGAAATAATAAGCCCCCCCCTCGAAATACCCCCCTCTCGTTTAACCCCCCTCGCAATTCTCACTCTGAAACAATCACCCCCGGGGGGTATTCGAGGAAATACGGCATAAATATAGGGTTTTTCAAGGCATAGAAAACCAAAACTTAGTACCCTCAATCCTCGAATAAGACCCCAGGGGAGTTATTTTTTCCTCAGACGTTTTGGAGGGGGAGTTATTCGAGGGGGAGTTATTTTTTCCTCAGAAAACTTGGACTTTATTCATTGCATGGATGTAGTCTGTAACTCATGTAATTCATGTATTTAACTGTCCAACAACAACAAAAAGAGATACATTGCATACACATCATGTATTTGCTTTCGCTGCTGTAGGCTCATATTCTTTTGTATTTTTGTATTGTATTGTTTTCATCCAAATGGGGGAGTAATTCATGAGGGGGGAGTTATTCGAGGGGGGAGTTATTTGTTCCTCACCTCGCCAACAGGGGGAGTTATTCAAGGGGGCAGTTATTCGAGGGGGGTCTTATTTGAGGATTTGCGGTATATAAGCCATGTATATGCATAAAAAGCAGAGTTGCAAAAGTGTATTTACACTTACCAAAAATACCCGGGTAAATGGGTATTTATATTTACACTTACACTTACACTTTCATAAAATACCCATACACTTTTTTACACTTTCCTGGGCAAAATACCCGGGTACAGAAAGTGTATTTTTTTCTTTCAGCTGGCCCTGTTTTATGCTTTTGAGAAAGCATAAAATAGGGTCATGTACAAAAAGTGCATTGAATGTAGAAAATATGGCAAATGTACAAACTAGCCTTTGATCTACAACCTTTGATCAGTACTCATGGGATTCTACAGTTTAATCATACTTTTGTAAAAAGGACGAGATCAATGGAAATTCACCAGCTGGACACAAAGTCAACTGTTGCATTGACATTAGCTACATGTCCATTCTTGCATTCGTGAAGCGCGAGATTTTGGTCGAAGTGTCTTCCACAGGCTTCACCTAGCTTCACTATGCGCTTCACGCGCATCCGAGCATGTGGAAGACACTTCACAATGCTGACGCTTCCACACGCTTCACCAGCATATTAGTTTGCATGCCAGCGCGTTTCTAGAAAGTGTGACGTGTCTTCACGCAGATTTTCGTGATGTGCGTGGAAGTGTTGGCGTGCTTGGTGGAGCGTCGGGAAGTGTAGGCGTGAAGACACTTCACGATGCTTCACCGCGCATCCACACCCCCATTTTTCACTGTGATTTAAACTGTGTGTATCGCATTGCTTAATCAGTAAAATATCAACACTGAAAAAGTGCCATTATCAGGGAACTTCATACCACTACAGTATTTGTTGCAGTCTGAAATGTTTCATAAAAAGCTGTAAAATGTGAAATAATGCATGAAAATGATAAATAAATTGATCTAAAGGTGAGAACAGCGGTGTTTTCTAATGCTCAACAGTGAGAGCTCTTTCTAAAAAATTTTTTTACACTTACACTTTTTTTACACTTTCCTAGGTATTTTTAAAATACCTTACACTTTTGGTATCCATACTCTAAATTTGGAAAGTGTATTTACACTTACACTTACACTTTCCAAAAATACCGGTATTTTAACAACTCTGATAAAAAGTCAAAAACGCTGAAAATGTACAATTAAACACATGAATTACGGAATTTGAAGGTGAAAATAGGCAAAAATGAAAATTGTCATTTTGAGTAAAAATTGGGATGAAGGTTCTCAAAAATACTCATTTTTACGTTTCCATTGAAAAAGTATTTTACTCACATTGACTCAGAAGTAAAAGCAAAAATTACATTATGTGTTCTGTACTTGCGGGTGTCTAAAAAAACACACTTCACATTTACACATATTTTGAAATAAGTTTGGTACTTTTAACAACTCTGGTATCGGATATATTTAGTAACCTAGAAATAACTAAACATCATCTAAATATATATAAATGCACTTTTTTTCATATAGTGATAGTGGATAGTATGCTCAAACGTAAACGATGGGACGTCACTGACTCTACCCAATACGTGTGTGTTTTTACACAGAATATAGTCATTATTTATTAGCACAAAATGCCCTTTACACACACGATCCCTTACAATCTTGACAAACAGGGTACACATATGGCAGAATGGCTTTCCAAAGATGCAATTGCACATGTATAGGGGGTTGACTTGAGTTTTTAAGGGTTGAGTTTACAATTCAGGGTTGAGTTGACAGGTGTTTATAAATTAGGGTTGAGTTGACTGAAGTTGAAAAATAAGGAGCTGTGTTGACACAAGTTTACAAATTAGAGGCTGAGTTTATGGGAGTTGAGTTGATGTGAGTTTGCCATGTTAGGGCCTGAGTTTATGGGAGTTGACAATAACATTACCATAACCCTTCAGTGAGGCCCCTGGGGCTAAAAAATATAAATGGTGAAATGATGCATTTGTGGGTTTCTGATTACAATGATTTGAAATATGCACTCCATTCTGACAGTACATTACCATAACCCTAAAAATGAACCCCTGGGTCCAAAAACTTTGAATTTGTGAAATAATGCATTTTTGTGTTTGTGATTACAATGATTTGAAATATGCACACCATTCTGACAGTACATTACCATAACCCTGAAATTGAACCCCTGGGGCCAAAAACTTTCAATTTGTGAAATGATGCATTGTGGGTTTCTAATTGCACTGATTTGATAAATGCACTCCACTTTGAGACTACATTACCATAACCCTAAAAATGAACCCCTGGGTCCAAAAACTTTGAATTTGTGAAATAATGTATTTTTGGGTTTGTGATTACAATGATTTGACATATGCACACCATTCTGACAGTACATTACCATAACCCTGAAATTGAACCCCTGGGGCCAAAAACTTTCAATTTTTGAAATGATGCATTGTGGGTTTCTAATTGCACTGATTTGATATATGCACTCCATTTTGACACTACATTACCATAACCCTGAAAATGAACCCCTGGGGCCAAAAACTTTCAATTTGTGAAATAATGCATTTTTGGGTTTCTAATTGCACTGATCTGAGATATGTACTCCATTATGACACAACATTACCATAACCCTGAAAATGAACCCCTGGGGCCAAAAACTTTCAATTTGTGAAATGATGCATTGTGGGTTTCTAATTGCACTGATCTGAGATATGCACTCCATTTTGACACAACATTACCATAACCCTGAAAATGAAACTTTGGTGCCAAAAACTTTCAATTTGTGAAATGATGCATTGTGGGTTTCTAATTGCACTGATCTTAGATATGCACTCCATTCTGACAGTACATTACCATAACCCTGAAAATGAACCCATGGGGCCAAAAGATTTCAATTTGTGAAATAATGCATTTTTGGGTTTCTGATTGCACTGATTTGATATATG
Organism: Sphaerolaimus hirsutus; assembly: GCA_964036195.1. Lineage (NCBI taxonomy): Eukaryota > Metazoa > Nematoda > Chromadorea > Monhysterida > Sphaerolaimidae > Sphaerolaimus > Sphaerolaimus hirsutus. The sequence continues at coordinate 14,557,049 of OZ038451.1, forward strand.
TAATCCATTTTGACACTACATTACCATAACCCTAAAAATGAAACCCTGGGGCCAAAAAATTTCAATTTGTGAAATAATGCATTTTTGGATTTCTAATTGCACTGATTTGATATATGCACTCCATTTTGACACTACATTACAATAACCCTGAAAATGGACCCTGGGGCCAAAAACTTTCAATTCGTTAAATCATTCATTTTTAAGTTTCTGATTGCACTGATCTCAAATATGCACTCCACTCTGACACTACATTACTGTAACCCTGAAATTTAACCCTTGGGGCCAAAAATTTCAAATAGTGAAATGATGCATTTGTGGGTTTCTAATTGCACTGATCTGATATATGCACTCCATTTTGACACTACATATACCATAACCCTGAAAATGAACCCCTGGGACCAAAATCTTTCAACTTGTGGAATGATGCATTTTTGGGTTTCTAATTGCACTGATTTGATATATGCACTCCATTTTGACACTACATTACCATAACCCTGAAAATGAACCCTGCGGGCCATATACTTTCAAAGCATAAAATGATGCATTTGTGGGTTTCTGATTGCAGCAATTTCAAATATGCACTCCATTTTGACACTACATTACTAAAACCCTGATAATGAACCCCTGGGCCCAAAAACTTTCAATTTGTGAAATGATGCATTTGTGGGGTTTTTATTGCAGTGATTTGAGATGTGCACTCCATTTCTACTCTACAATACCATAACATTCTTCATTCTGACTCTACATTACTGTAAGCCTTAAATTGACCCCCTGGGGCTAATAAATTAGAAATTGTGAAATGATGCATTTGTGGGTTTTTGATTGCCTTGATTTGAAATATGAACTCCGTTGAATATATGCATTACACCCTCCACCCTTAAATTAAACACCTGCATCTAACAAATTTGAAAAAATGTTTTCTAGTAGGATTAGAACACTACAAGACCCGACCGAAGGTCGGAGAGAATCCTGCTAGTAAAACATAAATGAGGCCATCCATGCGGTACGGGAGTTTAACGCTTGGATGCATACTAAATAAATGTGATAGAAAACGGGAAGTGGATTATTTAGCCCGATTTTGCCGCTAATTAATTTATTGCAAATTTCACTAACCGTATTACCTCTAATATAATGTATACCTTATATTGTTTTCGTCACATTGAAAATAGCCAAAAGTTATACCTTATATTAGAGGGATGCCTTATATTGGAGGTAATACGGTAATTTTACGCAGGCCTATTAAGTGTGATTTGGGTGAAAATTTTGTATACTCAGCGGACCGCAAAGTATGCGTCCAAATTACTTATGTTTTGATCGATAACGCGCCACCAGGATACTTATGTACGCACTTTCTAAAAAGGAAAAACCTTATGAAAAAAAAACTGGATTCGAGTGCAACCATGCTAATGTTTCGTACGCTAATGCCTGAAAATTTTTTTTTGAAATAATCGTTATTTAAAAAATGATGACGTCATGGACCATGGTGTAGTATTTAATTCAGAAAAATGAGTGGCATGCGGTCCGCCGAGCCGAGTATAAGTAGACTAGCAACTGATTTGGATAGTTGCAGTTGGTACACCTTATAAGTGGTAAGGTAATTGAGGCGTTTGGTTCCGTAACTCGATAAACGCCAAAGTGAAAAAATTTGAGTTAAGTGCATATCTGATATATATACCGTATTACCTCGAATTATCCCCCCCCCCTTGAATTAACCCCCCCCCCCTCGAAATACCTTTTCGAATATCGTCTCCGATAGATATTTAGCTACTTTTCGACCTTTTTGGCCACGAAATAGATGGACGGTCTCATATATAAACGGTCATACATATCGCAAAACTGCTGGCACTGGGCCAAATACATAAAAATATGTTTAATGGCGGCAGGTGCCGTTAGTGTTTTTGGGTTTTACATATGACATCATTTTTATGTCTAATGTTGACTGAATTTACTGATTAACAATAACGTTGTGTGTCAAAATCAATGAAAACTGTAGTAAAAACTTTGCAAAACGTTGGCAGAATTTGAAAAGGAAATGTCTGAAAAAATGGTAAAATGAATAGAAGGGCGGGTAAAACATTTGACGAAAAATACAAGAGCGCTCTTCTATTAGAAAAAATACGGTGAAAACATAGCTGCGATAGTCCTTGGGTTAAATTAATGTTCATCAATTGAGAACAGAACAGTGCAAAATTAATTTTTCACCCCGAATCGGGCCTCTCTGGCGTGAATTATATTGTGATGTTTCAGAATATCAGATGCTTTGTGAACATTTTACGGGCGCTCCATAGATGCAGTTACGCCGGAAATTTGTTCGCTGTGTTTGGTTTGCATCGTTATGTTATTCGTTACCTTTTTGAAAACGCATAATCTACATAAACTATCGTACTTCCTCGAAATACCCCCCGGGGGGGGGTATTTTTTCAGAGTGGAAATTTTGAGGGGTATTTCGACGGGGAGTTTATTCGAGGGGGCGGGGGTTATTATTCCGTCAGAAATTTTCGCGAAATTAATTTGCGAAACTAAAGAATTCGATTTTAGATACACAAATCCGTTAATAAACATACCAAAATAGGATAGGTATGTCGGTATATCTCTACACAAATTAGCGTTCCGATTTCCTCGATTTACCCCACCCCCCTTGAATTAAGCCCCCCCCTCGAAATACCCCCAGGTGTTTTTGGGCTGGGGAAAAAATAACCCCCCCCTCTCGAAATACCTCCCGTCTGGAATTACCGTATTTCCTCGAAATACCCCCGGGGGGTTTATTGTTTCAGAGTGAGAATTTTGAGGGGGGGTTAAACGAGGGGGGGGGGGTATTTCGAGGGGGGGGGGTTATTATTTCGCCAGAAATTTTTTGAAATCCCAGTACTCAAATGTCGTCTGAAACGTACGCAGACGTCGAAAAATGCAACAAAAATCGCCATTTATAAGACTCTAAAGACATTTATAAGTGTGTAGACGTACAAACACTGTTCTCACATAACAGAGTCATCGTTTTTAACGTTTGTTCTGCATTGTCGGGATGACAAACCGCAGCCTTTGTCATTTACGTTCTCTATACACTAAATTTGGGGGGGGGGGTATTTCGAGGGGGGGGTTTATAAGTTCATAGTGTCCATTTTGAGGGGGGGTATTTCGAGGGGGGGGGGTATTTCGAGGGGGGGGGGGTATTTCGAGGAAATACGGTATGTACAAGATGTATGCAGTGTACATTATGTATACATTGGTTGCAGTTTGCATCGCAGCTACACATGTACTATTAGGTTGTAAACTAAATAACCTTATTTTTTTGCGATTTCACAGTCATGCGTCCCATTCTGTTGCACATTGGCGGATATAAATGCAGTTCGAGTATGTTGGGGTTTGGGGTTGGGGCTATGACGAAATTTTTTTGTTTCCTCGAATAATCCCCCAGTCCAGAGATAAGGGGGGTCTATAAAAACATGGTCATTTTGCATCGCCGATCTTGCTCATTGAGTTTGAAGCTTAATAACTCATTCATTTCTAGGCCTATTTGGACCGTTCAACACTAAAAATAATCGGGAACAATCGTGAGATTCTATTTTTGAAGTCGTATTAGTGATGTCGAAATTCCTTATGCTGATTTGACCCAGTATTTAGACGCGTAAAATAAATTTATCTGAACATGCTATCGTATACTTTAGACCGCAAGAAGTCGTATACCAAAAGAATGAGTTCAATATATCTTTCCAATCAAAACCAACCAAATAGCACTTCAAACTTTCGCCTCCCATCCACATAAATAACCGCATGAAGAATTATGTGTGCAACGTCAAAACTCCAACTCTCAAGCGTTTCTCAACCGATTTTCACCGATGAACACTTAAAATGATCACAATAACCTGGAGATTCCATAGTGATGCTCAGGTCATCTCTATGCATCTTCAAAATGATAATTTCATAAAAGAGTTCGCAATATTTTCTTGTATGTGAAATCTAATTAAATGTACAGATGATCTGAAGATCACAATGGAATCTCCAGGTTATTGTGATCATTTTAAGCGTTGATCGACTCAGATCGGCCCAGAAATGGCTGATGTATGGAGCTTCAAAGATCCGCCCAAGTCCAGATCGGCCATTCAAAATGACCACCTTTTTATAGACCCCCCTTATCTCAGGACTGGGGGATTATTCGAGGAAACAAAAGGATTTCGTCATAGCCCCAACCCCAAACCCAAACATACTTGAACATCATTAATATCCGCCAATGTACAACAGAATGGGGCGCATGAATGTAAAATAACAAAAAATTAAGGTTATTTAGTTTACAACCTAATAGTTTGTGTAGCGATAGACGTTAATATGTCCAAATATACCCTACTCGGACACGTTGATTACCTGTTTGGTGTATATAAAAGCGTACTTTTTACTATGAATTTCGTGAAAATTTCTGACGAAACCATAAACCCCCCCCCCTCGAAATACCCCCCTCAAAATTTCCACTCTGAAAAAATAAACCCCCTGGGGGTAGTTTGAGGAAATACGGTATATGTGTATCTATGATGCAAACTGGCATCAATAAACACATCATGTACATGGCATGATGTACATCATTCCAGATGGGGGGGCATTGCGAGGGGGAGGGTTATTTTTCCCTCAGCATGAAAACACCTGGGGATATCTCGAGGGGGGTTAATTCAAGCGGGGCTATTTCTAAGAAATCGGTAGTAGGAAAAGTTCGAAAATACGAGATGTTTCAAAACGCTCCACGAAGAATGCCCACTTATTTTGGGGATTTTGAAAAAATCAATCCGCCCAGAAAAGAAACGTAACCAACAATGAAGAAATGGGGCCATTGAAAAAATGTCGATTATCACCGATACAGAGAATCGAGGCATGGCATAAAGTTCACGCGGGCTATTCAATATAAAGCCCAGATACACTAATTAAAATTGGCATGTAAAATACTATTATATTCATACTAGGCTACATATATTTATTACATAGTTAATCAAATTGACATGATAATCTGGGTAAAACGTACCGTAAATCCTCGAATAAGTCCCCCCCCTCGAAAAACTCCCCCCCTCGAATAACTCCCCCCTCGAATAACTCCCCCCTCTAAGCGGGCTGAGGAAAAAATAACTCCCCCCCTCGAATAACTCTCCCCTATTTTATGGGTGGGAAAGAAGTCCACATATAAAAAAACGTATTTATGTATACGTTCATTAAAAGTATGTATTATTTTGCATTTTATGCACACTAACATTGATTTCATTCCGTGAATTATGGGATTTCTATACTGGCTTAGACCTTTATGCAACTAACTTAACCCCATTCGAATGATATATTGATCATGCTTTTTACTCAAAATTCCGACGAAAAAATAACTCCCCCCCTCGAATAACTCCCCCCCTCGATTAAGTCCCCCCTCAAAAAATTCTGAGGAAAAAATAACTCCCCCGGGGACTTATTCGAGGATTTACGGTATCTAGCGTTATACCAATATTATTATTATTACTATTATGTAGAAACTACAGGTTTTAAATCCCCACACAGAGACCTATGTAATCGTATGAAAATTTGTATTTATCAAAATGAACACCAGTGGGAACTTAGGCAACATAGCTGATGAATTCAGAGTGCTCACCATTGAGATTTTTATTCTGAAAGAATCACATTCACCAACTATATTTATTTTTTATATAGTGAATGTACTATGCCCTAAGGACGACAAGAGAAGTGATAAGTGACAAGTAGTGAACTCACTAGTGAAAAGTAAACTCACATATAATATAATTGGGTAGCAAATTTGTAAACGATAGACGTAAACTACCGTATTTACTCGAATGATTCCCCCGCTTGAAAAATTCCAACCTGTTAGACAAGCGGGGGAAAAATAATTCCTCAATCGAATAATTCCCCCCTTTAATCATATGACAAATTTATTGTGTGTAATCTGAACAAAAATGGAATGTTAGTTGTTAATGAAGCATATTTCCTTACCGTATTACCTCGAAATACCCCGATGGGGGTTTATTATTTCGCCAGCAAAACTTGAGGGGGGGGGTTGATTCGAGGGGGGAGTATATTATTTCGTCAGAAATTTTCGTGAAATTCATAGTAAAGAATACGCGTTTTCATACACAAAAACGGTAATAAACGTGAGAAAATGGGTTATATTGTGGCTATACACCTATGTAAATACAAAAATGAGCATATAAGTGTAGCTGCAATGCAAATTAGCAGCAAGAAATACATCATGTATTGCATATATGATGTACATCATTCTGGAGCAGAGGTATTTCGAGGGGGGAGGGTTATCATTTCCCCAGCCCATTTTGAGGGGGGTTAATTCGAGGGGGGTTAATCCGAGTGGAGTTAATTCAAGGGGGTAATTCGAGGTAATACGGTAGTTTGTTTAACGTATTTACATTTACTCGATAAATAGGTATACTCGAGTACAGAGTAAATACGTTTACATTTCCTCTGAAAAAAGTTTCTGTACTCGCTAACGATGGCAAACCTTCCAGAAAAAAGTATTTAAATTTTTAAGTGAATTTTCGAATTTTTTCCCAAATTAATTTTCGAATTTCGAATTTAATTTTCGAATTTTCGAATCTTTTTAGGCAAATTTCGAATTTTTTTAGAAAATCATTGAATTTGAAGCTTAAAACACAGTATTTGGACTGTCTTCATGTTTGGAGCCCCATTTAACCTTAATTTCACTGTAAGTGAAGCATGACATGACAATTTCACTTCACTTTAACATGACAAATGGTAGAAACACTTATGTGGGTTTGTTGCTTTGTTACTCATGTTTGCACCATTTTCGCTGCGTCTGAATGCCTTCCAAAAGATGTTTGTGTGACTGTCCCTCGGAGAACCCGCGAGCGATATTTTTGATGGATGGGAGTCTGTATCTGCCGAAGTAGAGGGCCGCAGTTCTAATTGTTTGGGTGGCTCCATGCATTCCTAAATGGATGTGATTGAGTCCGCGGCAGCCGCCGCGCATGCCATTTCAATGTTTTTTTCTGTTTGAATTTTCATTACATGAGATTTTTTTCAGACCCACCGCGTATCAATTGTCGCTTTATTTAGCACGCATTCGAAAACTATTTTCGAATTTTTTAATTTTCGAATTTCTTAAAAAATAAATCGATTTTAAATGTTTTTTCCAGAGGTGAAATAAAAATTCGAAAATTATGAAAAAATTCGAAAATTCGAAAATATTTTCGAATTTTCGAATCTTTTTTGCCATCGTTAGTACTCGCTTTAACGTACACTTTTCAAAGCACTCGATAACAGAAAACGTATTTCAGATTGGTAAAAATAGGGAAAACAGTCGAAAATGGATATACAAGGATACCGTATTACCTTGAATAAACCCCCCCCCTCGAAATACCCCCCTAAATTTCGGCTGAGGAAATAATAAACCCCCCCTCGAAATACCCCCCCCCCCTAAAATTGAGTGTAACATGAACGTACATGCCAAATACCGCAGTTTGTGATCTGTACAACGCAGAACACACGTTAAAACTGATGATTAAGTGACGTTATGGAAGAGTTTTTATGAAAAGTCGGCAGACGTATCGCCCTACAAACATTTGCGTCAGTCTCTCCAGTGGAGAGTGCATGTCGTCATTATTGTGACGCAATATTTTAATGATTGGAATGGATCGGGTCACGTATGAAAACTTGGCTCTTATCCCAGTTTCCAGTTGCGTATTATACAAATGTGAGTGAAAAGTCAAAGTAAGCTAAAAATCGTTAAAAGTTGCTCCACTTTGCCAATTTCCACTTTTATAATCGCTATTTTTGTTTATATACATGGTTATATAGTTAGTGTTAGCCTTTTTATTCATATTTATAGCGGATTTCGCAATTTTGGCTGGCTGCCAAGTTCTCATATCACGACTCTTCCATTGGAACGGAGCCAACGAATGAAAAATGACCAAAAACGGTAAAAGGGTCATTTAAACAGTCAAATTTGTTCGCTTCCAACGGACACCGTTGAAACGAAACGTTGAAACGGGCGGCGTGCTCGCATGGACACGGCGAAGCGTCCATTTCTCTTTTAATATTTTTTTCTTTTTCAATTCCGAGCGTCCGGGTGGTACCCAAGTTTTGTGTTCGCTCTATTCGCGAGCGAATTCTAACTCTCCGATTTTGTAGGGTGAAATGTCCGCCGACTTTATATACAGTAATATATGCCTATATACACATATAAATTTATGTGATTGTTCGATTTTTCTACGTCTGCATATGGGGAATTTCCGATAATTTCTGGCGAAATAATAGACCCCCCCCCCTCGAATAAACCCCCCTCAAATTATCCCACCCCTCAAATTTTGCTGGCGAAATAATAAACCACCTGGGGGTATTTCGAGGTAATACGGTATGTACATTGCCAAAAATTGCTTAAAAATTATTGGCCCAGAGTCATGAAAATTATTGGTTTTGAGATAAAATTGGGGCGACATTTCTCAAAAATACTCACGTTTACGTTTACGTTTCTCAAGTTTTCAGCACTCAGGGGGTGAGTAAAAAATAAATACTTTACGTTTACTTATACTTAGGAAAAAGTTCAGTACTTTTAACAACTCTGCATATTTCATGAACGCTGCTCATCGAACATGTTTGAACATTAAGACAAAAAAAAATCCACCCCTTCCCTAGAATGATTCCCCCCTAGAATACCCCCCCTGAAAAATGTAAATGTAAATGAGCACGGCAAAGAGAGTGAACATGCAAATATATTTCCCAGGGTTCCATGTGCATTTCTTAAGTAAATATGAATGTGGAACATGTTTAATTAAAACTCTGCTTTGCATTCATCATAAATTAGGTAAATCGTCGCAGAGGCAGAGTTGTTGGACTGGGCCAGGCTTCCTACGCACAAACGCCCGGCGCGCACAAACGCCCGGCACGCACAAAATTGAGCCCGCCACGCACAAATGTCCGGTACGCACAAATCTGATGCTCTGTGCGTACCGTGAATACATGTGAAGAACACGTGAATGCACCCAACATGCACTCAAACACTTGGTGAGATTGGTGGCAATGTTATACTCGGCGGATATGATACTCTGCCCTCGCACTCATTTATGTCTCACGTTGGAAGCGTGCCAACGATGATAAAGCATGCGATTTTTGTATAAAAGATGAGAGAAATCATTGTGTGAATAAGTATCGTTAGAGTAAATGAGTATCGTTAGAGAGATGACTTTTTTCAACTTTTCAACCTTGAAAATTGCATGGGTAAAACATTGTTGGCACGCTTCCAGCGGGAACCACGCGTGCAGGGTGTAAAGTGACTGGAGTATACAAATACATAACGACTGGCACACACATTGTGCCGCACGCACACAGCTACAGTTTTGTGCATACCGGGCGTTTGTGCGTACCGGACTTTCATTTTGTGCGTGCCAGGCGTTTGTGCGCGCCGGGCGTTTGTGCGTACAGGTGCGGAGCCGTGGCAGCCGTTGGACTCTTAGAGCGGCAAACATAAAGGGATATTTCAGATAACTTTAAAGATCGATATTTTCATACGCCAATGTATTTGAACATGGCAATATAATGTATCTTTCGGATGCCCCACACACCCGACAATATAAACGAGCACGCCAATGTGAATGAACACGTCAATAAAATCGAAGAATTACGGTAACAGCACGCTCAAACGATAATGAATTTTATACCCTAAAATTTCCACATAAAAAATTAACAAAAAATAAAAAAACAAACCATCCAAAGTGCCCTTCCAAATCCAGGAAAGGCCATCGGCGGCGCCATGGCGCCAATTAAACTCATAATTCTCTGCGTGCTACTGGAACTGGACAGGGGACTGGGCGACATCTCGAAATTGTGCCTCTTTGCAACCAGAGTTGTTTAATGACCCAACTTTTTGAAAGGTATATGGAACTCAACCAGGAAATAAGATTTTTTAATAAACTCGCTGCCAATTTATGAGGCGAAATTTTTACCCAGGAAAAAGTAAAAAACACTTTTGACGAGAGGCCTCACTTTTGCATTTAACACTCTTAATGTATACTCGACGGAACGCACGCTGTGCATTTCTCTGAAGGAAACACTCCAACATGACGTCATCATTAATAAAATTAAAATAATTCCAGAAAAGAAAAAAATTATGACTGGAAAAAACATTCCTCGTTTGCACGCGACTCCGCCTTTTTCTTTTCTTAAATATTTTTATTTTCGTGAAAGTGCATACCGTATTACATCGAATTATCCCCCCCCCCCTTGAATTAACCCCCCCCTCGAATTAACCCCCCCTCAAAATCGGCTGGGGAAATAATAACCCCCCCCCCCCTCGAAATACCCCCCCCCCTTCGGAATGATGTACGTCATGTACATAATAAATACGTCATGTATGCAATGTACATGATGTATATTACTGTTTATCTGTATTGCAGCTACACATGGACATGTTTGTGTAGCTAATCTACGTTTTTATGTCCAAATATATCTTGTTTGGACACATTTATTACCTGTTTTGTGCATGCAAATGCCTACTATTTACTACGATCCTTACGAAAATTTCTGACGAAATAATAAGACCCCCCCTCGAATAAACCCCCCCTCGAATTAACCCCCCCTCAAATTTTGCTGGCGAAATAATAAACCCCCATGGGGGTATTTCGAGGTAATACGGTACATAAGTATCCAGCTCGCGCGTCATAGACCAAGACATAAATAATTTCGGGCGCATAATTTTGCGGTCCGCCGAGTATACCTTTGACTCAAAAGAGAACTAAAATGGAACACATTAACTTCGTACTCCTGAAAATGTACTGATATTGTATGATGAAAATGTCAAAAGTACCTTTTTTCAAGAGTTCATCATTTTGGAAAAGTTCATGATTTTCCTCAACATATTTACATAGATGGTCAAACAGTTAAAAGTTGTTTATATAAACATTGTTCATCACAAATACTAGAAACGTTAGAAACTGAATGCAGAATTTTTTGGGAAAATACCATAAACATATTTATTCAGCATATGAGTATACACACGATTCAAGTAAATGTAAATACATTTAACAACTATACTGGCAACCTGCCAACAGTAGGCTGTGACGGCCAAAACTATACAGGAACACAGGGCGAATAAAATCGCTAACGAAGTGTATACATGGTTCATTAAAACAGTTTGTGTTGCCCAGTGCTCCGGGCTGGGAGAGTGGGTGCTGGGTGCACAGTTAATAATGCCTTACTGGGTTACTGGGTTCAGGTGGGTTTTTGGGATTTTGGGTTCAGGGCTGAGATTAGGTTTTTGCATCAGGTTTTCTGGCAGACGATTAAAAATTAACATAAACAATATGTTAACATAAGCAATCGGTCACGTAAGCAGTAAGATTAAGGCTATTAAAAAACGGACAATAAAAGCCAAAACAAGAAAACCTTCTAAAACAAAAAAAAACACCCAATCCAATACCATGTGACCCACGAGAACCCATTGAACCCAGCCACACATTCACCGTTCACCCAGAACCCACACATGCTCGTGGTGCTGCCCGCGTCGGAGCCGTTGCCGGACACCGCCGACAGCAACAGAAAGTCGTAGGCCGTCTGCTCGCCATTTAGCTTATTATTTTTGTTGTTATTATTATTATTATTGGTGCGGTAATCCATTTTGGGTTTGGTCATAAAGTGTCTGGAAGAAATAAGGCGTGTAGTATTTTCTCTGGCGATGTACTTATTTTTATCTCAGTGACTTTGCACCTTGCCTCACACGCGGTTCATGCTGGAAGCATGGCATCGATACTTAACGCATGCAATTTTCATAAAAATAATAGAAAAAAAATATTGCTGATATTTTACATAAACATATTCACATCAATGTTTTTTTCACATTTTTACAAAAATCGCATGATTTCATTATCATTGGCTCGCTTCCAACATGAGACATGAATAAATTGCAAGTGCAGCACTGCATGCAGGGTATCAAGTCCACCGAGTAAAAATACCGTATATCCTCGAATAAGTCCCCACTCTTGCGAGTGTGAGGAAAAAATAACTCCCCTCCTCAAATAACTCCCCCCACTTTATGGGTAGAAAACATTTCACAACATATCACATTTTCAAAAAACGTTTTATGTGTTTAATATGTATTTAAATATATGTAGTATTTTGCAGCTAGAGTTCACTAAGATTGATTTCAGCGCTTGAATTGTGAATTTTGTATCCATACAAATGATTTATGTTATCAATATTACCCCATTTGTTAATCATACTTTTACTGAAAATTCTGACGAAAAAATCACTCCCATCGAATAACCTCGCCCCCTCTCGAATAACTCCCCCCTCAAAAACTCCTGATCTAAAAATAACTCCCCGGGGGACTTATTCGAGGATATACGGTATTCGTGTTGAGATATTAATGTATAAAAATATTGGTCCATTGTAGGGTAATGGTGCATTAAAATGGACAGTTTCCAGTGGATATTGAAATTTCCCACATAGGTACTGATTATGCAACACATGAGTAATGATTAGAAGTTTACAATTGCGTAAATGCATGTAAAAGCATTGGTAATAGACTAGCGGCCAGAATAGTTGAGACTTTTCACCATAGAGAAATGGGAGGCTGGGGGTCCACCACACTTTTGTTGCTTCTCAGTTGCTTGTCCCTGGCCCAATTTTGATGCCGTATGAGTATGTTAGGTTTTCAGGTCGGGACTATGACTAAAAAATTTGTTTGCTTGAATAATCCCCCAGTGACTAGATAAAAGGGTCTATAAAAAGGTGGTCAATAAAATAAAAAAAATCTGGCCAATATGGGTGATTGACTTTGAAGCTTAAGACTCGCTTCGCCTAAGGACCAAACCTCCCTTGTCACAAAAAATTTTTTTGCGTTTTTTTTTCATGGATTTGGAATCTCCATAACTAGAAACTTAAAATTTTCTTCCATGCATATATCCGGAAATGTCATCTTCCTACTGAAAAAATTGATCAAAGTCAAAAGTCACCATTTTTCAGGCTGTTTTTTGGAAATTCATAACTTTTGTTTGACTTTATCTATCAATATAATATTTTGTATTTTTATTAAGAAAGTTGTGGAGATTAATTGGCCCATACAAACTAGTTTCATCAAATGTTTTTTTTCTCACCGAAAATGATGGCTGAAATTTTGAAAATGGCATCAAATTTTCATTTTTTAATTGAGAGCTTAGCTTTTTTTTGCAAAAAACTGTGCCCAATTGCATAGTTTATTTTACAAAAATAAAGTAGAAAAAGTAGGTCTGCCAATTTTTGCCACAGCAGTTTGAAACAGCCCGACACGCGTCTCACCACCACAGACAAGCCCACTCTGAAGACTCAGATGAAGTTGTATGAAAAAAGTTTCCATCATAAACTTAGGTTATTTTTCCATGTTCTTTCATTTGTATATCTCCATTTTTTATTAAACATACTTTGGATAGGTGCTGTCTTACAAAAAATGCACTTTTCACAAAAAAAATTGTGACCCCCATTTTTATGGTGGATTTGGAATCTTCATACATAGAAACTAAAAATTTCCTTCCATACATATATCTGGAAATGCCATCTTCCACTAAAAAAATTGATCAAAGTCAAAAATCATTTTTTTCTGGATGTTTCTTTGGAAATTCAAAACTTTAGCTTGACATCATCTATCAATGTGATATTTTGGATTTTTACTAAGATAGTTTTGGAGATTAATTGGCCCATACAAACAAACTTCATCAGACTTTGTTTTCTCACTGAAAATCGTGGCTGAAAATTTGAAAATGGCGCCAAATTTTTTGTTCTGAATTGAGAGCTTAGCTTTTTTTCACCAAAACTGTGCTCAATTGCATAGTTTATGATAAAAACATAAAATCCAAAAAGTAGGTCTGCACTTTTTTACCACAGCAGTTTGAAATGATCAACAACGCAAATGTCATGATCACAGACAATCCCACTCTGAAGACTCATATGAAGTTTTATGAAAAAAGTTTCCATTATATTCTTAGGTTATTTTATCATGCTCTTTCATTTGTATGTCTCCATTTTTTATTAAACACACTTTGAAAGGGTGCTGTCATACAAAAGTGT